>OY293303.1:11284496-12484496 GCA_958502075.1 Orchestes rusci
GTCGAATTTTTTTAACTGTGAAAAATAACTACTCGACCCCATACATTGACTACTTTTTACAGAAATGAAATATTCCTATTCGTTTCCGAGATATTGACGTGGGGAGTTTTAAGTGAAAAGCCCTGTATATAATATATTTTATAAAATCTCTTTCAATAGATACCTTAGGTGTTCAGAAAATGTTTGGTAATAGTTTTTACTACATAATGATATTACTATTAAATTATGATTGGAGATCTATTTATTGAATTTTTTAGAACAAATAATATTGAGCATCAACTATAGTCCAATCGACGATACCCTATGAAATGTACCACATATAAAAGAGCGGAAAAAAACGCAAAAGGATAAGTACCTACATTAAATACTAAAAGGCTCTAATATTGTGATGGACTCCTGACTAGTCTACTTCAATTGCCAGGGACATCTGAACATCAAATTCTACTCTTCGCAACCTCACCCAGAACGTCTCAGACAGTGGTATATTGACATCGTACTATGCCCTATTTTACTTAGTGATGACTTATGGCATATTGATAAGGAAACACTTCACTCTGATGACCAGAATTTCTGAACCACAGAGAAAGGCTATCTAAATCATAGGCGGGTTGGGCTTCAGAGATGATTGTATATTGGCTTTTAAATATATATTGAAAAACTTGCTCATCATCCCAACAAATTACAGGCTGAAAAGATATCAAGATGGGCCGGGTTATCTTTACAGTGAACTTTTCCAACGCCTTTCCAAATAACATGAAAAAACGAGCGAAATTCAAAAATCACATCAATCAATCTTTTATGTCAAACTGTTGTTAATTTGTTGAGGAGTTCCTCCTGAAAATGTTTGAACATTGGTTCCAAAATTTGTTTGCAAACCATAATGCAATTTTTGAAAAAGAACGACAACCTAAAAAATATATAAGCCATACTATTTTATTCAAAATATCATCGTTTCACAATTTATTCAGTAGAGTGCATCATTCTTTAAAAAAGGCCATCTAGCACCATTCTCTCTCACCTCACACCTCACACCCTTCTGAACATTTTAGCCTGCACATTTCTCATTGTCTTATCAGTCTTTTTCACTAGATTTTGTTGTTTTCGTCTGTAACGCAAATATGCACTTATTTTTTAATTTGTATCTATAATTATTATTAAGACTGAACCGAACGATAAACCCAGTTCACTGTCGTCCACGCTATATCTATGTGGTGTTTTTCATCATCCACTCTAGACGAAGAACGCTGCATTGTGAAAATTTTTTCCCGAATTTTTGTACTAAATAAACTACTTGGAGGTCAACATCATAGGAGGGGACTTCAATATTGATGCGATGAAAAACTCGTTCTATGGACCTGAAACATAATGAATTGTGTCTATTTATCTAAATGTTAAATCTCCTAAGATCGTGTCAAAACGTGAACTTCAATTGATTATATCGTAAGTATTTCGTAACATTTTTGTAACGTTTGTCAAAATGTATGTTTCATGCTACGATTATCTCAAATCTTGACGAATTTCTCATTTATTTCATGACAATCAGATATCTATATAATTGACCTATTCATCGACTCTTGTGTTTGAGTGTTTTTTTTTTCAAGAAACGCTAAACATAAAAACGCCTTTTTCTGGCTGTGATTTGACCATAAAAATTTAACTAATGGATCATCTCATATCAAAATATTTTCGTTGGCTTGCTCTATGTTCCACTAGGTCACACCTATCCTCCATCTCTGCCATGACTTTGGATCGTAATAAGTGACAAACAATGGAGCTGAGGAACGATCTATATATTTTTTTGTCTTTGTAGAAAAAACAAATAAGTGAGGAATTGGAAATGACTTAAATGATGACAAGCCTAATCTGTGAACACCATGGAATCATCCAGTAATTTCGAAAAATAGATTTTCAGTTAGATAAAAGTCATTCACAATTATTATTGAAGAACAGTTCTTTTAGGAAGCACTTCAGGGTTTGTGGAAATCAAAGGAGTTCTTTCACCAATCATAATTCCACCTCAAAAGCATTACCGCATTTTCTATGTATTTCTGGAAACGGAGCACGGAGTCTTGCATGAAATGTGCCGGTCATAGGATCGTGGTCAAATTCTCGTTTTATGTGATATAAAAAAAATCCTTTTAGAAATCGACGATTCGCGGCTTCCAACCCTGTACCAATAGCACGCAGGATCACGTCACGTTCCGTTTTCGGTCATCCAACGAAGTGGTGTTCTTCGTCGATTGTCTATGCTATTCTCACTTCAATCAGTGATTGTTCAGTCAATCCTTCATTTTCAGATATAACCCTTAAACCCTTGCCCTGCAATCCCTGAAAAACATCGATGGATCTTTAGGCAAATTCTCACCCGCTCGTTTTGATCAATCGTATCCAGCCTTGAAACAATTAAATCCAGGTTCGGAAGTATTTTTAATCGAACTGGTAGTCAACAGAACCAAAGTGAGAGCAGTAACGTGCACAGTAAGTATATGCTTGAGTAGGTTCTATCCAACGGAAACATGGACTTCGAACTTGAACAAAACGGATGAACAATTCTTTTATCGGAAAAAAATCAAGAACTTCAATATGCCCAAGCCCAAGAAATCCGTCAATTTTCATGATCTACCGTCATTCAACGAAGTTCCTGTGAAAAGCGTCCCCAAAAAGGTTCCTGCTCCAGTGCAGACTACCTCGAAGGAGGAGGTGGTTGTTGCAGCACCTAAACGAGAACCCAGATAGGAACCCTGCCACTGCCAGTTTAAAAGAAAGAAAGTGGGTTATTATCTATACACGGTGGCCCATCGAAAACGAAACGACATTGATTTTGGGCATTTATTAGACATTGGTTGCACGATCAGTCTGGCATCAGTTCAGTCCGTGATTCAACGAGTGAAAACTGATGGACTGAGCTGATACCAGACTGATCGTATAACCCCCGTCCCCATAGAATATGGACAAAACGTCGGCGTCGATAGTACACTAATCATATGCAGACCTGAGAGGTGTGTCACTATTTTCTATATCTCAACTATTGTATTATATAATCATGTACTGAAATTGGAAATGTATTATCATAATATTATTTCCATGATAATATATGACCAAAAATATATTTTCGGAAATGTTAACACTACCCATATAACTGGGAAGACCAATCGCTGCCTTCATAAATGGGATGATTGAACTTGGCCTATTATCACCAGGTGATTCAAAGTGACTTTTATAAATGTTGCGATAAGACAATAATTGAATCGTGAAGGAACAGCAGAACAGGTCTCTCTCACCTATTTGATCAGTAACAATGTGACAACCAGCGCCTCTCGAAATGTGGAGTTATACAGACTCAAGAACAGGAGCAAAGTGGATAATGATTCATTGTTGGATTTCACTATGTAGATACATCAGAGATTACATCACAACAAATAATATCACCTATTTAAAGATTCTTTGATCTGGTAATGGTATAAGTTTATGCAAAAAAATATCAAGATATAGGGCCTCCATCCTCTTATATCAAATTCTTAAATGAATATTTGTATGATAAGATACGATCACGATTTAGAAGATGAGGCTGACAGTGTGATAGCGTTCTCCACATCAATCGATTTGAAGGACACTTACTACATGGGTATTGAGGCCTTGAACACTTAAAAAAGGTAGGGATAAGTTGTGGAAAAATAGTACGAAGATCTCAATGATTCTACCGATGATCTACTGTCCCTTAACGGAGGACATGAAGAAAGTAGACTTGTGATTGGAATGCTTGTTGTTCTTCAATCCCTCAAAGTAAGAGAAGACTGGGATGAAGTAGGAATAAAGAATTGTTGAAAATCCGATGGCAATGACCCTATTGTAACAAATGAATATATTATTGAGAATGTTCTGTCGAACTCTGAAATATATGAGTGACGAGTGAGAAGCTGACGATGATTGTGATTGGGTACCCCTAACGAAACCCTCCCACACCGAACTTGAAGCCTTTGATGTTGTCTTTCAAGGGCGTGGGATAAAACGCCTCCATTTTTCTCTCTTAAAGTTTGGTGAAGGTCGTATGTGTTGTACTTTGGCGTTTTGATCAGATTTTATCATTTTTCCGATTTTCAGAAAATAATTGCTAATCACAATGCAAGAACGGATGTAGGTATTGAGGGAAAAACCGTTTTTATTTTGACAAAGTTTTCTAGTCAGGTATGGTGGAAAATAATTTTATTATGAAGTCGACAGACCAAAATAATTACGAAATCACCAAATTAAAGTTTGATAATATATTGTTATACACTCAATTATAATTATCATCTCAAGATTTTTATTTATATTGTGTTCTAGAGAAAACATTGTGCATCAAGTATAAATTAGTCAACAAGATTACAGATTTATGTATGATAATAATATATTTAATAATTCCGATAATTTCAACAACATTAGGATACAATGATCTAATATTTTATCTAAATGTTGTTATAATAATCAGAATTATTGGTCTTGTGAAAAAAGATTTTATCTTTAAGTTTTCTAGTCAAGTAAATCCAAAACAAAATGGAAAAGAATAATAATGAAGTCGACAGACCAAGATTAAGAAAGCACAAAATCAAATGCCTGAATGCTCATGAGGAATACTCCGAGAATGTGCTGGACAAGTTTACAGAGTTTGAGTTCTTCCTGAGCGGTTTTGGACGGTGGGACGCTTCTGTCCCACCTACCAGAACCTACATCTTATTTTGATGAAAAGATTATAAAGTTTTCTAGTCAGTATTGGTTCTTTTTGGTAGGTGTGGGCATGGGGGTAGTAGCCCACAACTTCTTGGCCACATACTATACATCCCATATCCAAGACTTTGATGGGAATTTAGGCACCGGTGGTACTGATACTTATCATGCTGGCAAATGATTACCACGTTGTTTTTCTATATTGACAGCGTGGAAGTGGATACGTTGTATTTGTGTTCCTTGGAAGATTGTGGATCAATGGCACGGAACGGCCTTATTACATGTCCAGAAACCTGATGAAGATTTTTGGGAAAAGGAATAAGAATATTTTGGCAGTGATATTTCATGTGCAAAAGATATCTCACCATTATGTTGTAGAATTTAACTTTTTGTATGTATGTATTTCTACCTGAATATATTATTCAAAAAAAAAATAAAAAAAAAATACATAATGTGTTTAAAAAAGTTCGGTAATAATATATTTTACTATATAATCATAATATCAGAGACCTATTCTATTTACTCATATTGTTTTTTAGAAATAATATTGGACATGAACTAATGAATTGACTAGACCATATAAGTGGTTGGTATTACCAGAATTTATCTTTTGAAAAACTTATTTTCACTGGTATGGGAGGGAATTGGCATTCCAATGTTTGGAAAGTTCTTTGTCATCAACATTCTACATCGAAAACAATTATTTTCACAATAGATCACAGACTGCATCATATACTGGAAACATAGTTCAAAATGATAAAACAAATAATAGCACAATCAAAAGCCCGAAGGCTAGGGGTTGCGAAAGACATGAATTTCTCTTCCACAGATCCATCCAATAGATGGTGATGCTGTCTCCAGACCTTCGTAGATAAAAGTACCCCACCGCAAAAATTCGTTATTAATTAAAGGACGACTAGTGAATCAATCATTCAAGGATTGCTTTCAAAAGTCGCTTCGAAAAAAATTAGACTACCCAAAAAAGCTTCACTTTTTTGAAAATTTAATCAATAACTGATCCATCCATTGAATTGCATCAACATTGTGCAAAAGAAGGAAGTTGACCTATAATTTGACAATAAGGATGAGGTAGATAATATTATATATCAATGTAGATCTTTACTAAAGATAACATAACAAAAACTGATGTGAGAGCTTCTTAGATTTGGTGTTACTTGCTCAATGAATATGAATAACGAAGGACTTGAAGCCCAATGGTAAAATATGAAAACGAAATCTTTATAAAGTTGTATAAATCTTGACCCGTCTGATCTGATTTCTCTAAACTATTTACAAAGAAAACTGCAACAAATAAGACATGGCTACAAAGAAATATCAAAAATTTTGACACAAATTAATGGTGAGATTCACACAAATGTTGAAATGAATCAGTAGGTTGAGAATGTAGAAAATATCATAGGGGATAGCAATCTTGAGCATGGCGCGATGAGAACAACGATAAAGGACGATTTGCAACAGAAAAAAAATCAAGCACGATTATGTGATAAAATAGTTTTCATTAGGCGTGCAATGGGAAATATCGGACTATTATCAAGGATATAGTGTGTTTATGTTTGTATGTGAGTACCAAGTATGTAAATTTGAAGCTTATATATTGTTATATAGCATATACCTAATTCATGTGGAAAACTATACGTTTTATGAAAAAGTGTAGTGAACACGTGGACTGGTCCAAGTTGATAACAAAAGTACCAGGAATTGGAAATACTGTTCCTTTCTTATCACCACAGCCCGCAATAAATGATACCAGAACAGATTCTGGACTCAATCAAGAAAACCAAAGACCCTGCAGTTACAATTTATTCACAAAATAGATCTTTACAATTGGTTTCCAGAATACAACTTGAGAAATCTTGCGAGAAATCGAACAAGAGTCACATCTCGCCTTTGGATTCTTGTTAGTTGGTCAGTCAAAGTTTTTTTTATAGCGGCTGTCATGTTATTTGTCAAAAATTAATAAAGTGATCCAATGATTTATGAAGATCTGATTTTATTTATTGATTCAGACGAGATGATAATTTGATACAAACTGGCATGATTTTGAAAGATTTGAAAATATAGAGGCTTCCATTCTCTTACATCAAATTCCCAGTGGCGATTCGGAGGATAGTGATAGACAGAAGAAGCTGAACTTGTGACTGATATGCTTGATGTTCTTGAATCCCACAAATTAAGAGAAGAGGGAAGAAGGAAACATACTGAAGTGTTTGAATTCCGATACCGATGATCTAGGTTACCCCATCCTGTCTGATGAAGATATTATTGAGAGCTGTTGAACCCTTATACGAATGACAAATTATTATGATTTGGAATTCCCAACGAGATGATGGCTTTCTGATTTTGGTGAGAGTCGTAGGTCGTACATTAGCGTTTTGTCAGGATTTATTAACTTTTTTGGTGTCGGTTCGAAAAAAATGGCTCATTATAGTGCAATAACGAGTTTTGGAGAAAAAAGGTCAGAAGAAATTTTATTTTGATTCAGATATGGAGGAGAATAATTATGAAATCGACAGATTAAGATTACGAAATCACCATATAAAAATGTGGTGATAGATCATCACATTAATATCAGCGCCACTTTTATATTTTGTTATACAGAAAATATTGGACATCAACTAAATTAGTTGATGAGACAAATGATATTGAGTCATTATAACTGAATATTGTTGGGGTTTCTAGAAATACTATTGGTCTTTTAAAAATAGATTTCATTTTGTTGAAAAGAATTATAGAGTTTTCTAGTCGGTATGTTTTCTTCCTGAGCAAAGTTTGATAGGTGGAAAACAAAAGAAATTCAGGATTAGTTTTTCCAAGCTGTACCACTAGTGTCGATGGAGAAGTCATGCTCCAAGATAGTACTGCTAAAATGACTGCCGAAACAAGACGCATCTTTAAAGAAAATATATTGACACAAAATGTTTTATACATGTGAGGCAAAAATCACCAAAAGTAAACTTTGACACAAATTAATGGTGAGATTCACACAAATGTTGAAATGAATCAGTAGGTTGAGAATGCAGAAAATATCATAGGGGATAGCGATCTTGAGCATGGCGCGATAAGAACAACGATAAAGGTCGATATGCAGCAGAAAAAAAATCAAGCACGATTATGTGATAAAATAGTTCTCATAACGCGTGCAATGGTAAATAAGGGACTATTATCAGGGATATAGTGTGTCTGTGTTTGTATGTGAGTATCAAGTATGTAAATTTGAAGTTTATATATTGTATGTATAGCATAAACCTAATTCATGTGGAAAACTATACGTTTTATGAAAAAGTGTAGTGAACACGTGGACTGGTCCAAGTTGATAACAAAAGTACCAGGAATTGGAAATACTGTTCCTTTCTTATCACCACAGCCCGCCATAAATGATACCAGAACAGATTCTGGACTCAATCAAGAAAACCAAAGACACTGCAGTTACAATTTATTCACAAAAGAGATCTTTACAATTGGTTTCCAGAATACAACTTAGAGTCGATCATGGGTAACAGAAATCTTGCGAGAAATCGAACAAGAGTCACATCTCGCCTTTGGATTCTTGTTAGTTGGTCAGTCAAAGTTTTTTTTATAGCGGCTGTCATGTTATTTGTCAAAAATTAATAAAGTGATCCAATGATTTATGAAGATCTGATTTGATTTATTGATTCAGACGAGATGATAATTTGATACAAACTGGCATGATTTTGAAAGATTTGAAAATATAGAGGCTTCCATTCTCTTACATCAAATTCCCACTGGCGATTTGGAGGATAGTGATAGTGTAATAGCGTTCTTCAAACCAATCAATTTGAGGAACAGTTGCTACTAGGTTATTCAGACCTCGAATGGATTCCTCCAGTCACGTTAAAAAAAAAGATGGAATAACTTTTTGAAAAACACCACGAACGTCTTGATCAGTCTATTGATTTGATGATTCATTGCCCCTGAACGAAAGACATGAAGAAGCTGAACTTTTGACTGATATGCTTGATGTTCTTGAATCCCACAAATTAAGAGAAGAGGGAAGAAGGAAACATACTGAAGTGTTTGAATTCCGATACCGATGATCAAGGTTACCCCATCCTGTCTGATGAAGATATTATTGAGAGCTGTTGAACCCTTATACGAATGACAAATTATTATGATTTGGAATTCCCAACGGGATGATGGCTTTCTGATTTTGGTGAGAGTCGTAGGTCGTACATTAGCGTTTTGTCAGGATTTATTAACTTTTTTGGTGTCGGTTCGAAAAAAATGGCTCATTATAGTGCAATAACGAGTTTTGGAGAAAAAAGGTCAGAAGAAATTTTATTTTGATTCAGATATGGAGGAGAATAATTATGAAATCGACAGGTTAAGATTACGAAATCACCATATAAAAATGTGGTGATAGATCATTACATTAATATCAGCGCCACTTTTATATTTTGTTATACAGAAAATATTGGACATCAACTAAATTAGTTGATGAGACAACTGATATTGAGTCATTATAACTGAATATTGTTGGGGTTACTAGAAATACTATTGGTCTTTTAAAAATAGATTTCATTTTGTTGAAAAGAATTATAGAGTTTTCTAGTCGGTATGTTTTCTTCCTGAGCAAAGTTTGATAGGTGGAAAACAAAAGAAATTCAGGATTAGTTTTTCCAAGCTGTACCACTAGTGTCGATGGAGAAGTCATGCTCCAAGATAGTACAGCTAAAATGACTGCCGAAACAAGACGCATCTTTAAAGAAAATATATTGACACAAAATGTTTTATACATGTGAGGCAAAAATCACCAAAAGTAAACTTTGACACAAATTAATGGTGAGATTCACACAAATGTTGTAATGAATCAGTAGGTTGAGAATGCAGAAAATATCATAGGGGATAGCGATCTTGAGCATGGCGCGATAAGAACAACGATAAAGGTCGATATGCAGCAGAAAAAAAATCAAGCACGATTATGTGATAAAATAGTTCTCATAACGCGTGCAATGGAAAATAAGGGACTATTATCAGAGATATAGTGTGTCTGTGTTTGTATGTGAGTATCAAGTATGTAAATTTGAAGTTTATATATTGTATGTATAGCATAAACCTAATTCATGTGGAAAACTATACGTTTTATGAAAAAGTGTAGTGAACACGTGGACTGGTCCAAGTTGATAACAAAAGTACCAGGAATTGGAAATACTGTTCCTTTCTTATCACCACAGCCCGCCATAAATGATACCAGAACAGATTCTGGACTCAATCAAGAAAACCAAAGACACTGCAGTTACAATTTATTCACAAAAGAGATCTTCACAATTGGTTTCCAGAATACAACTTAGAGTCGATCATGGGTAACAGAAATCTTGCGAGAAATCGAACAAGAGTCACATCTCGCCTTTGGATTCTTGTTAGTTGGTCAGTCAAAGCTTTTTTTATAGCGGCTGTCATGTTATGTGTCAAAAATTAATAAAGTGATCCAATGATTTATGAAGATCTGATTTTATTTATTGATTCAGACGAGATGATAATTTGATACAAACTGACATGATTTTGAAAGATTTGAAAATATAGAGGCTTCCATTCTCTTACATCAAATTCCCAGTGGCGATTCAGAGGATAGTGATAGTGTAATAGCGTTCTTCAAATCAATCAATTTGAGGAACAGTTGCTACTAGGTTATTCAGACCTCGAATCGATTCCTCCAGTCACGTTAAAAAAAAGTGGAATAACTTTTTGAAAAACACCACGAACGTCTGAATCAGTCCATTGATTTGATGATTCATTGCCCCTGAACGAAAGACATGAAGAAGCTGAACTTGTGACTGATATGCTTGATGTTCTTGAATCCCACAAATTAAGAGAAGAGGGAAGAAGGAAACATACTGAAGTGTTTGAATTCCGATACCGATGATCAAGGTTACCCCATCCTGTCTGATGAAGATATTATTGAGAGCTGTTGAACCCTTATACGAATGACAAATTATTATGATTTGGAATTCCCAACGGGATCCAAGGGGATGATAGCTTTCTGATTTTGGTGAGAGTCGTAGGTCGTACATTGGCGTTTTGTCAGGATTTATTAACTTTTTTGGTGTCGGTTCGAAAAAAATGGCTCATTATAGTGCAATAACGAGTTTTGGAGAAAAAAGGTCAGAAGAAATTTTATTTTGATTCAGATATGGAGGAGAATAATTATGAAATCGACAGATTAAGATTACGAAATCACCATATAAAAATGTGGTGATAGATCATTACATTAATATCAGCGCCACTTTTATATTTTGTTATACAGAAAATATTGGACATCAACTAAATTAGTTGATGAGACAACTGATATTGAGTCATTGTAACTGAATATTGTTGGGGTTACTAGAAATACAACTAGTTTTTACTGGTTTCCGGTTTCACGAAAAACAGTAAACCTTCCAAAACCAACAGTGATGTTCCAAAAATGGAATTCCCCAAAACCATTTCTTCATCTACTTACATCCATCCACTAAAAAACGAAAAAACAAACTGGGCAAAATATTAGTAGGTGTGGGCATCGCCTGGTACCGACGTACAGCTATTTATTCTGGCAACTGATCTGATTGGCAAGTTGTTCTTCAGTGTTTGAAGCATGGCAGTGGATACGTTGTTTTTTTAGGAAGATTGTGAACAGAACAACGGCCAAAAACGGCCTCATGACATATCGGAACAACATGATGAAGATTTAAAAAAAAAAATAAGTTGCTCAAAAAAGAATACGGCTGTGATATTTGATTTGCCAAAGATATTTCTTGATCTTATATAATGATAAAAAGTTTTCAGGAGTTTTCTATTCTGGAATCCTAAAAAAGGCGAAGTATTTTGATATAAATGGAAAACTCCAAACGTTGCTCGGAAATATTAGGAATATAAGAAGTGTTTTCAAGAAAATATTGACATCTTGTGAAATCCGATGTTTATCAATACATATATATTCCATATTCTATAACCCTATAAGCAATAAACTTATAATTGGTTCAAAGTTTCACCGTCGCAATGACAAATTATTTATTATGGAAGATAGTTTTGATAACGCAGTCTTTTGGTGGAAAGGACTTCATTCTCCATCTCCATTATCACAAATAGCGTCACGAAAAAGAAATAAAGACTTTCTTATGATAGAGTCTGGAGTTGTAAGTTGTATGTATGTGGAAAATCAAGTGTCGTTTCTCCACGGGCACGTTGTGGATAGTCTAGGATTCATTTTCACATGCAAAGACGACTATCATGTTAAAGAAAAGGACAAAGGCATGGAACTAATTGTTGAGAGCAGTTCCAGCACACCAGCCAGAGTGATGAGATCTAGCCCGTCATTAAATAAACAATTTGGAGAGAAAGGAGGATAGGAAAGTCTATGCGAAGTTGACGAACGTCAAAACAACCTATTATGAGCATTTTTTGAAAAAGATAGGGCAAATTATACCGGTGTTTGCCATACCTCCCGCGAAGCATTGAAACTTTTTGAGATTTGGTGACCAGAATTGACCGGCGCGCTCATGCGGTTCGACACTTTGGAGTTTTGACTGTGGGGTTATTTAATGTCACAAATTTATGCAAACCAGCCCGCTACCACCGAGGCATTGAAAACGGACATTAGAGTGAGTACCACCACATCTATGCAATGTGCCAACAAAGACGACATCTAGCAGGTGTGCTGTTTCACACATAACTCTCAAATGTCTATTCCATAGCCCAATAAACATGAACTTTTGCAACGAAACATTAAAATATTTATTGGGCCATACAATTACTCCTCAATGTCTCACCGTTCAACCAAATGACTTGCCGCAGGAGGGACTTTCAAGAAACAAATGTGGGATGAAGAAAAGCTTCTTCGTGAGAAGAAAACCGATGCCATCCTAAAACTTGTTTGAATTAGTTGGTGCCGAAATTAGTTTTGTTTTTGTTTTCTGTTGATTGGTTCTGAAGACATATATTTATCAGTACACAGGTTTTTTTTTTCGTTACACACTATAGTTTTAAAATAATTTTGTTATTTTGCAAAAATGTTGACGATGGATTTCTTTTCTCCAAGAGTGAGAAGGAACTCGTACACGTGAATTTGTCAGGATTTTTAAAAGAGTTTTTTACGAAGAAATGCAAATAAGTTATAATAATTGTTAGTTGCTGTGTAGGTTTTCGTGGTCTTATAAAGTGAATGGCAAAAAGTGAGTGACGAGGACCTGGTTTGTGCGAGCTCAATATACACATAAGGGATAAACATCGGATAAATGCTTATAGGCTAGCTGATCAACTATAGTCGTATAAAGTCGCATACAATGGCACTCCCACAAACAACTTTTCATAAATAGGAAGTCGTTACTCATTTTGTTCATAAAAATAAACAAAAACACACCAGATTTCACTATCGTATGTCATATTTCAGTCATGTAGGCTCCGTATGACGACGATGACCTATCTATCTGTATTGCCCCATAGGTCAGCATGCGAGTGATACATGCGCGTATCAGTAGCCAACGTGAAGTACAGACGAAAATATGACACTGAGCATGCAGCCAATGATATACCTAGTGTCCCACATACCAATATCTTCTACAGGTTAAACGCAGCAAGTGGGTACTATAATATAATCAGTATGGTTCGTATGGTAAATGCTGTTCCAGAAGTGGAACTACTGGAAATATATACAAGATAAGATATATTCTAGATAACACAAAACAAATAAACGTGTTAAGCTTTCTAGATCAGGTATAACTTTATGCAGAGGGAATATCAATTTCAAATATATGCTGAGGTCTCCATCCCCTGATATCAAATTCTTCATTGGAGATTGGTACGATCAGAGAATGACAATTCGGAAGATGAGGCTGATAGTGTGATCGCGTTCTTCAAACCAATCCATTTGAAAGACATTCAAATGAAATTTTCCACTTTTCCCCAGAGCGTTCCAAACTGCATCGGAATATTCTTACAACCAAGCACAATTCGGAGAACTACAGGTATAGTTTGACAGCACCGATTCAATTAACCTGGTAGATGTCACCAGGTGTTCTGTTTTATACTCATGCCTATTTTATCTACATTTGGCTTGAACCCTTATTTTTTAAATTAAGGTGAGGTTTATTTAAAAACTAGCTTCCAAATATCAAAATTTAATGGCCCAATAATAATTTCAATCTTTTGCTGTAACAGACTATAACTCATCAGATCGGTACCTCTCGATGTGTCATCGTTCAACCGAATGACTTGCCGCAAAAAAGAGATGAGGAGAAGGACCGAAGACAGGAGAATTTTGGAAAATGAAGATTGGATGAAAAAAAGGTTTTTCGTGAGAAGATCTATGCTATCCTTAAACTTGCTGAAGCAAACAGCAGATTTCACCATCGTATGTCATATGTCAGTCGTGTAGGCTTCGTATGGCGACGATGTGGCGGTGGCGGTGGAGAGAGAACTACGCCAATGCCACGTTACCTCTATCTGTACTGTCCCGTAGGATCCTGGTGACACATGCGCGTACTAGTCGGTGACGTGTAGTACAAACTGAAATATGCCACTACGCATGCGGCCAATTATATACATAGTGTCCTACATACCAAAATTTTTCACAGGTTCAACGCAGCAAGTACTATGGTATGACAATATAGTGTATGGTTTTCCAGAAGTGGAACTACTGGAAGTATATATATACGAGATAAGAGATATTAACGCTGTGAAGTTCTACAATTTATACTGTAACAATTTCCTGGATATGTCTGTTTTTGTTTTTCGAAAAAAATAAAGATATTTGAATAAGTGAACAATAATTTTGTAACGGTAGATGAGTAGTTTTGGCACATAATAGCATGTCATTATTCTAAACATATTTTTTGAATGTATTGGTATTCAGGATTGATGCTGAGTAGCCTAGCTTAGACGCCGCCCTTTAAGATCTTTGTACTTGTACTTGTTCTGGATAAAGACTATTATTATTATTATTATTATTATATACTAAATATAACATCAAAACTAATTTTAAATGTGAAGATTTCTAGATCAGGTTCAACTTTATGCAGAAGGAGTATCAAAATTGCAAATATAACAACCATTTGTGGAACCAGAAACCAGGGAACCTTGCAAGATCAACAGTGATGTTGCCGAAATCACATTTCCTAAAACCATTTCCTCGTCTACTTTCATCCATCCACTAAAGAACGAAAAAACAAAGTGAGCAAAGTATTGCTAGCAGTGGGCGTGAGAGCCGTAGCCTACATCTTTTTTGCTACAGACTACATTCCATTTAAGCAGGACTTCAATGGGAAAATTACCTATCGCTTGGTACCCTGGCAACTGATATGATTGGCACGTGGTTTTTCAGTGTTTACAGCATGGCAGTGAATACGTTGTTGTTTTTTAGAAAGATTTTGAAAAAAACAACGGCCTGGAACGGCTTTATGATGAGTAACCTGATGAAGATTTTTGGGTAGAAGACTAAGATGCTCAATAAAGAATAAATTTGGCTATGATATTTCATGAACCAAAGATATCTTTTGATCTTTATGTACATATTAAGTATTTCTACCTCAAGACAGGTTTTTTTAAAAAAATCTAATTCTAAAAAATACATTGTGTTAAAATAAAGATTGTCGGTTTTCCCAATACATGATATAATTATATTCTTATCATCAGAGATGTATCTCTTATGCTATTATCAACGGATAATATCAAGCATCAACTAAATCAGTCGACTAGACTCCACATCTAGTCAACAGTAAAAGTAGATAATATTTTGATAAAGAAGTTTTGAGAGATCTAGCCTGGAATCCAAAAAGAAGGCGCAGTTTTTTTTTTTATGGAAAACGAGAACTCCGAACGCCTTTCAAAAATATTGGGAAAATGAGAAGTATTGAAATATCTTGTGAAATCCCATGTTTATTAATAGATATATTTTTCATATTAAACCCTATAAACTCATTATTAGTTCAAAGTTTTACCGTCGTAGTGGCAAATTATTTGGAACTTTTTTTTATGAAAAATTTTTTTTGATAACGCAGTCTCCTGGTGGAAAGGACTTTATTCTACATCTCTATTATCACAAATAGCGTCACGAAAAAGAGGATCAGACCAACTAATGACAGAGCCTGGACTTGTATTGTATCTATATTGAAAATCAAGTGTCATTTCTCCTCGGGCACGTTGTAGTCTAGGGTATTTTCACATGCAAGGACAACTATCATACTAAAGAAAGTTACCTTTTCTTTTTTGTATAAGTTATCGCCAAGGCAAATTGAGGATTGGATTCCATTTTTATAGTCTCGATGGAAAAGGTTTTGTTGCAATGACTCATTCAACCGAATGACTTGCCGCAGGGAGGATTTTTGAGGAACAAATATGGGCTGAAGAAAAGCTTCTTCGTGAGAAGGAAATCGATCCCATCATTTCTCCACGGGTACGTTGTAGTCTAGAGTTCCTTCTCACATGCAACGACAACTATCATGTTGAAGGAAAGGACAAAGGCATCGAACTAATCGTTAAGAGCAATTCCAGCATACCAGTCAGAGTGATGAGCTCTAGCCCGTCATTGGATAGTCAATTTGGAGAGAAAGGAGAACAGGAAAGTCCCTGCAAAGTTGACAAACGTCAAAATAACCAATTATGTGCATTTCTTGAAAAAGATAGGGCACTTTCCAAAATTCAGCGGTGTTTGCACCTCAATTTTATGAAATATAGGTTTATGGTGATTTTTTTTGTTTTGGCTTCCTGTTTCTAGTCTCGATGGAAAAGGTTTTGTTGCAATGACTCATTCAACCGAATGACTTGCCACAGGAAGGACTTTTGAGGAAGAAATATGGGCTGAAGAAAAGCTTCTCCGTGAGAAGGAAACCGATCCCATCATTTCTCCACGGGCACATTGTAGTCTAGGGTTCCTTTTGACATGCAAGGACAACTATCATGTCAAAGAGAAGGACGAAGGCATCGAACCAATCGTTAAGAGCAATTTCAGCACACGAGTCAGAGTGATGAGCTCTAGCCCGTTATTGGGTAGTCCCTGCGAAGTTGATAAACGTCAAAACAACCAATTATGTGCATTTCTTGAAAAAAATTGGGCACTCTCCAAAATTCGCCGGTGTTCGAGCACCTCAATTTTTTGAAATATATGTTTATGGTGATTTCGTTTGGTCCTTTTCTCGTATAAGTTATCGACAAAGCAGATTTAGAAATAAAGGATTGGATTCTTTAGTCTCGATGGAACAGGTCTTATTGCAATGACTCATTCAACCGAATGCCTTGCCGCAGAAGGGACTTTTGACGAACAAATACGGGCTGAAAAAAAACTTCCTCGTGAGAAGGAAACCGATCTCATCCTGAAACTTGCTTAAGTTTTTTCCAAGTCTGGTCAAAGAAAAGTGGACAAGAAAAGATACAGAGGAGTAGTGCTGTCTATAGTTGAAGTATCAGAAAGTGCAATATGTTTGATTTATGTTTATAAATAATATCAATAAGTTGGTGCCAAGGATCGTTTTGTTCGTGTTTTCTGTTGATTGGTTCCAAATAAATTCATGTGATTTTTGTTACTAGTACACAGAAAGTGTTTTTTTTTTTCGTTGGATGAAGTTTTATAAATATATTTTGATGTCTTTTCCTGGATAATTAGAGCTACTTCGTCAAATCAAGAGTGATATTATTGAGATCGGAATTTGAATAGTTTTTCACGATTTCAATAAAATTTCATTTTACCCCAGAGCGTTCCAGATCGCCTCGGAATATTCCCACTACCAAGCACAAACCGGAGAACTACCGGAATAATCTAACAGCACCGGTTCAGTTGACCGGTGAATCTATCGGTGGGTTTTGGAAAGTGCATATGGTCACTTAATATTGCAAAAAACCAGGACAGGCCTAAGGAGTTACAAATAAGAAACACGTCATGCAGAAAATATTGGACATCAACTTTATTACAGATAGAGAGGAGGTAAAAAATCCTATCTGTATTCATGGATCTTCACCCTGGAAACTTGATTGATGACCTTATCAACTTTATTAGTTGACGGTGTTATTATAATTATTGGTCTTGCAAAAATTGATTTTATTTTGATGAAAAAAATTATAAAGTTTTCTAAGTCAGTATGTGCTCAGGAGTGGGCATGGAAGCTGTAACATACATCCTCTTTGCCTCAGACTACATTCAATTTAAGCAAGACTGCAATGGGAAGATGACCTATAGCTTGGTATACCGAGGTACTTATCATGCTGGAAGATTGAGAAAAAAATAACGACAATAATAGGTAATAACATGTCGTGGCACATAATGAGGATTTTGGGGAAGAAGAACAAGATGCTCAAGCAGAAATAAATTTGACTGTGATATTTTGAATACCAAAGATATTTTTTGATTATGTTCTACAATTTTATGATTTGTATGTAAGTATTTCTATATGAATATACGGTTTTAAAAAATATATTAAAATGGATACATTATGTGTTGAAAAATGTTCAATAATATATCTACTACATGATATTATTAGTATATCTTTTCCAGAGAACTATCTTTTATATTATATTTTCTTTCTATGTGAAAGTAAAAGAGTCCAAAGGAATTCAAGAATCACCTGTAAATTACGTCTCTACAGTTGGTTCACAACCAAGTCACCAAAATAAATAAACTACAGGTGATTAGAATTAGCGAAGTGATTGAACTGGTCATATGTATTCTCACGTGACCGTTCAATCGTTTTTCTTTGTTTCATCATCGATCATCGATGACTCTTGGTTCTAAACAGTGTGAAGGAGTGACGGATGGATGACTCTTGCGATTTATCAGTACTGCTTTCAACTTTGTTTTGCAAAAAAACATCAATCCACAATCCATACAGTTTAATAAATTATTCGACAAAAAAAGGCCATCTAGCACCATTCTTCCACTGCTCGAAACAGGGATGATGTTGGCAAATGCGTAAAGAGTATTTAATTGAATAGCCTATGGCAAAAAATAAGAACGATCTCTTTAGAACTATAAGCGTTTCTATCAGGTAATCTACCTGATTGATCAAGACATGGCTACCAGGACATCTGAAACATGTTGACACAAATTGATGGTCTCAAAGATGTTAAAATGAATCGGTGGGTTGAGAATGTAGAAACTTTCAAAAGGGATAGCAATCTTAAGCATGGGACTATAAGAACATTGACAAAGAGGTCGATATCCAGCACGACGATGCGATAAAATAATATAATGATTCAGTATCCATATAAATGTATGTAGATATGTAGTACATATTATTTGTATAGCATTTACCTTTTTTATTCTTCAAAACACAGAGTGTGTGTATGGAATACATAAGATATAGAATAACGGCGACTGGCAATGATGATATGGAGAAATTTTTCAGTGATACAATTTAGAGTATGTGAGTTGTCATAATGAAAAGACCATCTGTGGAGCCTGTTGTGGTGCTTCTGGTGGCAATTTTGATGTAAGAAGACTTAGAAAGATAAGCCGAGTCATCGTTGGATTTTAATATTTTCGAACCTGGATTATTATTGGTGTAGCAAAAATAAGTGACTTGGATGAGAAAGTTGATCAACTCTTTGCTGATGGAAAGCGTAGTTGGATGCAATACATTTCTAGGCTCCGTGTATGCGCCATGTCTGTTTCCATTTTACCTGAACCAGTTTTCAAACAAAAAGCAATAGGGTGATTTACTAAAAATGTAGAAGGAATCAATAACGACACAGTGAATAAGTGAAGAGGCCAACGAGTATACTACAAGCTGAAATATGATACTAAGGATGCAGCCAATGATACCCAGTGTGCTACATATCAATATCTTCCACGGGTGCAACGCAGCTAGAACTATAATATAATCAATTTGGTGCATGATGTTTCAGAAGAGGAACCACTGCACCTTGTCAATTAGGATCCGGTAGATGATATTTAATATAATATACATATACTACAGATGACATCAAATAAAATATCACGTGTGAGGCTTTCTAGATCTTTATGCAAACAAATTTAATAATTGCAAATATAAGATATGACGCCTCCATCCTCCGGTATCAAATTCTTTATTGGAGATTTGTACGATTAAAGCATTATAATTCAGAAGACGAGGCTGATAGTGTGATCGCGTTCTTCAAACGAACACAAAAAATAAAGTAAAACTAGTTTCCAAACGAGCATAGAAAATAAAGTAAAACTAGTTTCCAAAAATAACAGAAATTTATGGACATGTCCACGAATCAAAAGAAATGAACCGCGGAAATTTCAGTTCTAGAAAGAATTCAAAAAATGATTATCGAGAAACGAAAGAGACAAATTCGTTTGGCCATTGTGGTTCTATCGACAGAATTGAAGGTAAATGATTGGAACAATAACAACCAGTTGTGAAACCAGAAACCAGTGAACCTTCCAAAACCAACAGTGATGTTCCAAAAATGGAATTCCCCAAAACCATTTCTTCGTCTACCCTCATTGAAAAAACAAACTGAGCAAGGTATGGGTAGGTGTGGGCATGGGGTCTGTAGCCTACATCTTCTTTGCCACAGACTACGTTCATTCTTCTATCTCTTATATTATTATCAACGGATGATATTGAGCATCAACTTTATCAGTCGTCCAGATTTCACATTGAGTCAACTCAGTAAAAATAGATTATATTTTGATAGTGAAGTATTTGCTTGTGTGAAATACAAAAAAAAGACGGAGTTTTTTTTTATGAAAATGGAGAACGTTTTTCGGAAATATTAGGAGTATGAGAAGTATTTTCAAGGAAATATTGACATCTTGCGAGATACTACGTTCATCAAAACATATACTTTTAATTTTTCCAACTTTCAAAACTTAGATTCGGTTCAAGTCCTTACCGTCGTAGTGGCAAATTATTTGAAATTAATTTTATAGGGTAGAGTAATTTTGATCACGCAGTCTCCTGGTGGAAAGGACTTTATTTTACATCTTCATTATCACAAATAGCGCCACGAAAGAGAGAAACGGACTTACTGATGACAAAGTCTGGAGTTGTATCTATGTAAAAAATCGAGTGTCAATTTTCCACGGGCACGTTGTTGATAGTCTAGAGTTCATTACCACATGAAAGGACGACTATCATTTCAAAGAAAAGAACGAAGGCATCCAAATAATCGTTAGAACAATTTCAGCACACCAGCCAGAGTGATGAACTCCTGACCGTTATTGGATAGACAATTTGGAGAGGAAGGAGGACAGGAAAGTCCGTGCAAAGTTGACAAACGTCAAAACAACCAATCATGTGCATTTCTTGAAAAAAGGTAGGGCACTTTCCAAAATTCACCGGTGTCTCCTAGTGCATCACCAATGCGTTTGGTGGATCTACCGAAACGTTTGTGAATTCCACGGTAGATGATGAAATAAGACACCGGATTTTCAACTTCGGTGTGAGGTTTTGATCAGGTATGGTTTATTGACAGTAAACGATGCGTTTTCTAACCTCAATTTTATGAAATATCTTTTTGGTGGTTTAGTTTGTTCTTTTTGTGCGTTACTTATGGCCAAGGCAGATTTAGAAATTGGAAACTGGATTCCTGTTCACAGTCTCCATGGAAGAGTAATGGTGAATGGCAAAAATATTGTCTTACAACATTCCCAGAGTGGGTTCTTTTCCTTCACTGAGTTGAAGTGACCTTTTTTGCTGTTTATTGATTTTTATAGTAAAGGGTGAATCAATAAGAGCGCAAGATTTGATTTGCGCGACGTTTTGGCTGTCATATTAGACACGTTATTTTGAAATGACAGATCGATAGAAGATAGATGGGTGCTGTCGACGACAAATGGTTCAAGAATGGCGGCGCCCTCGCCATACCTCCCGCAAAACATTGAATCTTTTCGAGGTTTGGTGGCCAGAATTATCCGGCGCACTCTTTTGGTTTGACACCTTTGAAGTTTTAGCTGTGGGATTGGATGAATGTCAATAATCCTTGTAAACCAGCCCGCTACCATCAAGTATCAGAGTGGAGTAGGGTCATACAATGACTTTTCAATGATCCATTCAACAGAACGACTTGCCGCAAGAAAGAGATGAGGAGAAGAATCGGAGACCGATGCCATTCTGAAACTTCCTGCAGTTATTTCCAAGTCTGCTGGCCAATGAAAAATGGAAGAAGACAAATTATAGAGAAAAGAAGTGCTGCCTATTGTTACGATAATGACAACTACAAAAACAGTCATCAGATTTTACTATCGGATATATCAGCTCATATTGCCAGGACAGGCCTAAGGAGTTACAAATGAGAAACACACAAGTTATACGGAAAATAATGGACATCAACTTAATACATCCTCTTTGCCGCAGACTACGTTCCATTTAAGCAAGACTGCAATGGGAAGATGACCTATAGCTTGGTATACCGAGGTACTTATCATGCTGGAAGATTGTGAAAAAAAATAACGTCAATAATAAGTAATAACATGTGGGGGAACATAATGAGGAATTTTGGGAAGAAGAACAAGATGCTCAAGCAGGAAAATTTTGGCTCTGATATTTTGAATACCGAAGATATTCTCTGATTATGTTGTACAATTTTATAATTTGTATGTAAATATTATATATATATATATATGAATATACGGTGTTAAAAAAAAAATTCAAATGGATACATTATGTGTTGGAAAATGTTCAATAATATATCTACTACATGATATTATTAGTATATCATTTCCAGAGAACTATCTTTTATATTATATTTCCTCACTATGTAAAAGTAAAAGAGTCCAAAGGAATTCAAGAATCACCTATAAAATACGTCTCTCCAGTTGGTTCGCAACCAAGAGTCACCAGAATAAATGAACTACAGGAGATTAGAATTAGCGAAGCGATTGAACTGGTCACATGTATTCTCACGTGACCTTTCAATCGTTTTTCTTTGTTTCATCATCGATCATCGATGACTGGTTTTTAACAGTGTGAAGTTGTGACGGATGGATGACTCTTGCGATTTATAAGTACTGCTTTCAACTTTGTTTTGCAAACAAACATCAATCCACAATCCATACAGTTTAATAAATCATGCGTCAAAAAAATGCCATCTAGCACCATTCTTCCACTGCTCGAAGCCCATGGCAAAAAATGAGAACGAACTCTTTAGAACTTAAAGCTTTTCTATCAGGTGATATACCTGACTGATAAAGACATGGCTACCGCGACATCTGGATTATGTTGACACAAATTGATGATGCGTGGGATTCACAAAGATGTTGAAATAGATCGGTAGGATGAAAATGCAGAAATTATCAAAAGGTTTAGCAATCTTGAGCATGAGCCGGTGAAATATTTTGTTTCGAACGTGCTATGGGCTGGAGAAATCAATTAATCTTGACATGGAAATATCAGACCGTTATTAATGATACAGTATCTATATGAATGTATGTAGCTACCTTGTATATAGATATGAAGTGCATATATTATTTGTATAGCATCTACTTTCTCTACTCTCCAAAGAACATAGTATATGAGTCTTCACAATGAGAAGAATATCTGAAAATGTGGAGCCTGTTGTAATTATTCTACTGGCTTCAATACTGATGTGAGAAAACTTACAGAGATAAGCCGAGTCATCGTTGGATCTCAATATTTTCAACCCTTTATTATCACCAGCCCGTCACCACCGAGTATTAGAGTGGAGTAGGGTCATACAATGACTTCTCAATGATCCATTCAACAGGTACGATACGATAATGATAACTGCAAAAACAGTCATCAGATTTTACTATCAGATATACTCAGCTAATATTGCCAGGACAGGCCTAAGGAGTTACAAATGAGAAACACACAAGTTATACGGAAAATATTGGACAACTAAATACATCCTCTTAGCCTCAGACTACATTCCATTTGAGCAAGACTGCAATGGGAAGATGACCTATAGCTTGGTATACCGAGGTACTTATCACGCTGGAAGATTGTGAACAAAAATAACGTCAATGATAAGTAATAACATGTCGTGGAACATAATGAGGATTTTTGGAAAGAAGAACAAGATGCTCAAGCAGGAATAAATGTGGCTGTGATATTTTGAATACCAAAGATATTTTCTGATTATGTTGTACAATTTTATAATGTGTATGTAAGTATTTCTATATGACTATACGTTGTTAAAAAATATAATAGAATGGATACATTATGTTTTTAAAAATGTTCAATAATATATCTACTACATGATATTAATAGTATAATATAATTTCCAGAGAATTATCTTTTATATTATGTTTGAATGTGAAAGTCAAAGAGTCCAAGGGCACTCAAGACTCACCTGTAAAATACGTCTCTACAGTTGGTTCACAACCAAGAGTCGCCAAAATAAATAAACTACAGGTGATTAGAAATAGCGAAGCGATTGAGCTAGTCACATGTGTTCTCACGTGACTTTTCAATCGTTTTCCATTGTTTCACCATCGATCGTCGATGACTCTTGGTTTTAAACAGTGTGAAGTGGTGACGGATGGATAAGTACTCCTTTCAACTTCGTTTGGCAAACAAACATCAATCCACAATTCATACAGTTCAATAAATCATTCGACAAAAAAATGCCATCTAGCACCATTCTTTCACTGCTCGAAGCCCATGGCAAAAAATGAGAACGAACTCTTTAGAACTAAAAGCGTTTCTATCAGGTAATCTACCTGACTGATCAAGACATGGCTACCGTGACATCTGGATTATGTTGACACAAATTGATGGTGCGTGATTGATTCAAAAAGATGTTGAAATAAATCGGTAGGATGCAAATGCAGAAAATATCAAAACGTTTAGCAATCTTAAGCATGAGGCGGTAAAATATTTGGTTTCGAACGTGCTATGGGCTGAAGAAATCAATTAATCTTGACATGGAAATATCAGACCGTTATGAATGATACAGTATCTATATGAATGTATGTAGCTACCTTGTATATAGATATGAAGTGCATATATTATTTGTATAGCATCTACCTTCTCTACTCTCCAAAAAACATAGTATATGAGTCTTCACAATGAGAAGACTATCTCAAAATGTGTGGCCTGTTGTAATTCTTCTGTCTTCAATACTGATGTGAGAAGACTTACAGAGATAAGCCGAGTCATCGTTGGATCTCAATATTTTCAACCCTGGATTATTACCAGCCCGCTAAAACCGAGTATTAGAATGGAGTAGGGTCATACAATGACTCCTCAATGATCCATTTAACAGAACGACTTGCCGCAAGAAAGAGATGGGGAGAAGAATCGGAGACCGATGCCATTCTGGAACTTTCTGCAGTTATTTCCAAGTCCGCTGGCCAATGAAAAATTGAAGAAGAAAAATTATAGAGAAAAGAAGTGCTGTCTATTGTTACGATAATAATAACTGCAAAAACAGTCATCAGATTTTACTATCGGATATACTCAGCTAATATTGCCAGGACAGGCCTAAGGAGTTACAAATGAGAATTACACAAGTTATACGGAAAATATTGGACAACTAAATACATCCTCTCAGCCTCAGACTACATTCCATTTGAGCAAGACTGCAATGGGAAGATGACCTTTAGCTTGGTATACCGAGGTACGTATCATGCTGGAAGATTGTGAAAAAAAATAACGTCAATAATAAGTAATAACATGTCGGGGAACATAATGTGGATTTTTGGGAAGAAGAACAAGATGCTCAAGCAGGAATAAATTTGGCTGTGATATTTTTAATACCAAAGATATTTTCTGATTATGTTATACAATTTTATGATGTGTATGTAAGTATTTCTACATGAATATGCGGTGTTAAAAAATGGGTACATTATGTCTTGAAAAATGTTCAATAATATATCTACTACGTGATATTATTAGTATATCTTTTCCAGAGAACTATCTTTTATATTATATTTTCTTACTATGTGAAAGTAAAAGAGTCCAAATTCAAGAATCACCTGTAAATTACGTCTCTACAGTTGGTTCACAACCAAGACTCACCAAAATAAATAAACTACAGGTGATTAGAATTAGCGAAGCGATTGAACTGGTCACATGTATTCTCACGTGACCGTTCAATCGTTTTTCTTTGTTTCATCATCGATCATCGATAACTCTTGGTTCTAAACACTGTGAAGTTGTGACGGATGGATGACTCTTGCAATTTATCAGTACTGTTTTCAACTTTGTTTTGCAGACAAACATCAATCCACAATCCATACAGTTTAATAAATTATTCGACAAAAAAAGGCCAGCTGGCACCATTCTTCCACTGCTCGAAACAGGGATGATGTTGGCAAATGCGTTGAGAGTATTTGTTTGAATAGCCCATGGCAAAAAATGAGAACGATCTCTTCAGAACTATAAGCGTTTCTATCGGGTAATCTACCTGATTGATCAAGACGTGACTACCAGGACATCTAAAACATGTTGGCACAAATTGATGGTCTCAAAGTTGTTAAAATGAATCGGTGGGTTGAGAATGTAGAAACTTTCAAAAGGGATAGCAATCTTGAGCATGGGACTATAAGAACATTGATAAAGAGGTCGATATCCAGCACGACGATGCGATAAAATATTTTGTTTTGTGCTATCGGCTGAAGAAATTAATTAATCTTGACATGGAAAAATCAGACCGTTATAAATGATACAGTATCCTTATGAATGTATGTAGATATGAAGTACATATTATTTGTATAGCATTTACCTTTTTTATTCTTCAAAACACAGAGTGTGTGTATGGAATACATAAGATATAGAATAATGGCGAGTGGCAATGATGATATGGAGAAATGTTTCAGTGATACAATTTAGAGTATGTGAGTTCTCATGATAAAAAACCATCTGTGGAGCCTGTTGTAGTGCTTTTGGTGGCAATACTGATGTAAGAAGACTTAGAAAGATAAGCCGAGTCATCGTTGGATTTCAATATTTTCAAACCTGGATTATTATTGGTGTCGCAAAAACAAGTGACTTGGATGAGAAAGTTGATCAACTCTTGGCTGATGGAGAGCGTAGTAGGATGCAATACATTTCTAGGCTCCGTCTATGCGCCATGTCTGTTTTTATTTTACCTGAACCAGTTTTCAAAAAAAAAAAAAATATATATATATATATATATATATATATATATATATATATATATATATAAGTGATTGAGCAATAGGGTGATTTACTAAAAATGTAGAAGGAATCAATAACGACTCACAGTGAAAAAGTGAAGAGGCTACTACTACAAGCTGAAATATGATACTATGCATGCAGCCAATGATACGTAGTGTGCTACATATCAATATCTTCCACGGGTGCAACGCAGCAATTACTATAATATAATCAATTTGGTGCATGATGGTTCAGAAGAGGAACTACTGCACCTTGTCAATCAGGATCCGGTAGATGATATTTGATATAATATACATATACTAGAGATGACATCAAATAAAATATTACGTGTGAGGCTTTCTAGATCTTTATGCAAAAAAATTTAATAATTGCAAATATAAGATATGAGGCCTCCATCCTCTGGTATCAAATTCTTTTTTGGAGATTTGTACGATTAGAGCATGATAATTCGGAAGACGAGGCTGATAGTGTGATCGCGTTCTTCAAACGAACACAGAAAATAAAGTAAAACTAGTTTCTAAAAGAACACAGAAAATAAAGTAAAACTAGTTTTCAAAAAATAACAGATATTTATGGACATGTCCACGAATTAAAATAAATGATCCGCGGAAGTTTCAGTTCTAGAAAGAATTCAAAAAATGATTATCGAGTAACGAAAGAGACAAATTCGTTTGGCCAAAGTGGTTCTATCGACAGAATTGAAGGTGAATGATTGGAACAAAAACAACCAGTTGTGAAACCAGAAACCAGTGAACCTTCCAAAACCAACAGTGATGTTCCAAAAATGGAATTCCCCAAAACCATTTCTTCATCTACCCTCATTCATCCACTGAATAACGAAAAAACAAACTGAGCAAAGTATGGGTAGGTGTGAGCATGGGGTCTGTATCCTACATCTTCTTTGCCACAGACTACGTTCCTTCTTTTATCTCTTATATTATTATCAACGGATTATATTGAGCATCAACTTTATCAGTCGACCAGATTTCACATTGAGACAACTCAGTAAAAATATATTATATTTTGATAGTGAAGTTTCAAGAATTTGCTTGTGTGGAATACAAAAAAGAAACGGAGTTTTTTTTTATAAAAATGGAGAATTCTGAACGTTTTTGAACCTTCCAGTGGTTCTTCCAAAACCAACAGTGATGTTCCAAAAATGGCATTCCCCAAAACCATTTCTTCATCTTCCCTCATTCATCCACTGAATAACGAAAAAACAAACTGAGCAAAGTATGGGTAGGTGTGAGCATGGGGTCTGTAGCCTACATCTTCTTTGCCACAGACTACGTTCCTTCTTCTATCTCTTATATTATTATCACCGGATTATATTGAGCATCAACTTCAGTCGACCAGATTTTACATTGAGACAACTCAGTAAAAATAGATTATTTTGATAGTGAAGTTTCAAGAATTTGCTTGTGTGGAATACAAAAAAGAAACTGAGTTTTTTTTATGAAAATGGAGAATTCTGAACGTTTTTCGGTAATATTAGGAGTATGAGAAGTATTTTCAAGAAAATATTGACATCTTGCGAGATCCTACGTTCATCAAAATATATATTTTTCATGTTTTTTTACTCTCAAAACTTATAATGGTTCAAGTCCTTACCGTCGTAGTAGTAGGCAAATTATTTGAAATTAATTTTATAGGGTAGAGTATTTTTGATCACGCGGTCTCCTGGTGGAAAGGACTTTATTTTACATCTCCATTATCACATATAGCGTCACGAAAGAGGAAAACAGACTTACTGATGACAAAGTCTGGAGTTGTATTTATGTAGAAAATCGAGTGTCAATTTTCTACGGGCAGGTTGTAGGTTGTTCATTTAACCGGTTCCTGTCAATGATTCATCGTTCAACCGAATGACTTGCCGCAAGGTAGAGATGAGGAGAAGAACCGGAGACCGATGCTATCCTGAAACTTTTTAAAGTTATTTCCAATTCTGCTGGGCAATTGCTTTCTAGAGAGCTGCGCCACTGCCACGTCACCATATTATAATACTTGCTTTCTGGTATCAAATTCTTTATTGAAGATTTGTACGATTGGAGCTTGACAATTCAAAAGACGAGGCTGATGGTGTTATCGCGTTTTCCAAACTAAAACCTTAAAAAATAAAGCAAAACCAGTTTCCAAAAATAACAGAAATATATGGACATGTCCACGAATTAAAAGAAATGAACCAAGAAAATTTCAGTTTAAAAAAAAAAATCAAAATGGTTATCGAGTAACGAAAGAGACAAATTCGTTTGGTCAAAGTGGTTCTATTGAAAAAATAGTGAATGATTGTAATGAAAACAACAAGTTGTGAAACCAGTGAACCTTCCAAAACGAATAGTGATGTTCCAAAAATGGCATTCCCCAAAACCATTTTTTCGTCCACTTTCATTCATTCACTGAATAACGAAAAAACAAACTGAGCAAAGTATGGGTAGGTGTGGGCATGAGGGCTGTAGCCTACATCTTTTTTGCCACAGACTACGTTCACGTCACCTCTATTTGTATTGTCCCATAGGTTAACATGCGGGTGACACATGCGCTTACAAGTCGCTGACGTGAAGTACAAACTGAAATATGACACTACGCATGCAGCCAATGATATACCTAGTCTCCTACATACCAATATTGTTTACAGGTTCAACGCAGCAAGTACTATTATATGACAATATGTTGCATGGTGTTCCAGAAGTGGAACTACTGGAAATATATGAGATATTAACTGGTGATAACATCAAAACAAATATTATTTGTAAAGCTGGATCAGGTATAAATTTATGCAGAAAGAATATCAAAATTGCAAATATAGGATATGTCTGATTCCCTGATTTCAAATTCTTTATGAGAGATTTGTACGATTAGGGAATGGCAATTCGGAAGTTGAGGCTGATAGTGTGATCGCGTTCTTCAAACCAATTCATTTGAAGGACGGATGCTACATGTTTACTGAGGCTCAAATTCGATCCCTCTAGTCACTATACAACGAAGATCTCAATGAGTCTACTGGTGATTCACTGCCAGTTTGTGTTCTACAACGCTCAAAGGGTTGTTAATCTACTGAATGATTAGGTTCCGATAAATAAGTGAAGTAAAATCATCCAACATTCTTGATAGGCTTCAACTATTTGTTACTTTGTCCCTTTCATTTCTAGCGTGTTTTTATTACTTAAATATAAAAAGATATAAAATATCTTTTGAAATTGGATGAGAATCCCTAAAAAAAAAGATGAAATAAGGTTAAACCTGCAGTAGTCTTAACGATGACCACCTTGAAGTAAATTACTTTATTTGTTATACAGCCAATATAAAATTATATTTCAGGTATATGCTCTTAAAACTAGTACAAACACGTCAAAGCGAAATTGGTTTCCATAAGGAAAATTATCAAAAATAACAAAAATGTGTGAGCATATCCACGAATTGAGAGAAATGAACCGCGGAAATTGCAGTTTTTAAAAGAATTCGGTGATCGAGTAACTGAGGAGACAAATCCGTTTGGTCAAAATAGTTCAATTGACAAAATTGAAGGTGAAGGATTGGAACAAGAACAACCAGTTGTGAAACCAGAAACCAGTGAACCTTGCAAAACCAACAGTGATGTTGTCGAAATCACGTTTCCCTAAAACATTCCTTCGTCGACTTTCATCTATACACCAAAGAACGGAAAAACATACGGAGCAAAGTTTTGGTGGCTGTGGGCATGGGAGCTGTAGCCTACATCCTCTTCGCTACAGACTACATTCCATTTAAGCAAAACTCCAATGGAAAGATGACTTATCGCTTGGTACCAAGGTACAGCTTACCATGCTGGCAACTGATCTGATTGGCATGTTGTTTCTCAGTGTTATCAGCATGGCAGTGGAAACGTATTTTTTTCTATGGTGAAAAGAACAACGGCAAGGAACGGCCTTATGACACGACGAGGAACCTGAAGAGGATTTTTGAAAAAAAGAATATGATGCTCAAGGAAGTATAAATTTGGCTGTGATATTTCATGTACCAAAGATATTTTCTGTTCCCCTGGTGAAAGGAACTTTATTCTACAATTTCAATATCACAAATGGCGTCACAAAAAAGAGAAACAGAATTGCCCATGACAGAGCCTGGAGTTGTATGACGTAGAAAATCTAAGAAAGAAAACCATGACACTATGACAAAGTGTCATTTTTGCACAGACGCTCTGTAGATAATCTAGGGTTTTCCAATAGAAACTTTCAATTATCACATCATAAAGCTCAATAACTATTTTCACACGCAAGGACGACTATCATGTCGAAGAAAAGTACGAAGACATAAAAATAATCGTTAAGAGATTTTCCACCTCACCATCCAGAGTGATGAGATGTAGCTCGTCATTGGATAGCTCAAGACAATTTGGACAGGATGAAGGATCTGTCCTCCTTCCTGCGAAGTTGACATACGTCAAAACAACCAATCATGTACTTTCCATTAAAGTCAGACTCAGCTAATATTGCAAAAACACACTCAGAATATCCTGATGAAGTGTATAGAATTTTGGCGGTCACATAATCCGCCAGTAGTGGTGTCGAAAAATATCCTTTTGGAAAATTTGAAGAAGTATTTTTATCCGGTATTCATCCCGTTATTTTGCAAACATTTTGACGATGGAGATGTTTTACAAAAAGGTGAGTTCGTCAGGATTTTTGAAAATGTTCTTCACGCAGTTTTGCTTCATATTCAAGTGCAAAGCTTTTATCAAAGAACTATCGAAAAGATTAGGCATGTGCTGGCATCAATAATTTCCTGTATTCTGTGGAATCCATGATATGACTTTTAGAGAAAAAAAAAAGCAGATGAAGAGTTTTTTGATCTGATGAATCCAAGGATTGAGTCTGGCGACATAAAATCGAGGAATCACTTGGAAAAATGTTATGAGAACGCAGTTTATACTTCACCAAAAATACAAATTAATCAATAAATGTATGTGGCGAGGTTATTAGAGAGAATGTGATGGACGACGTCAAGTAGGCCATGCTCTTCACAGACAGCCGACATTTCGGGAAAGGAGCAGCTTCGTCTTACGTTCTTATGATGAAGATCAGAAGAATGTTCGAGAAGAATTCATGGGCTTTGTAGAACTGACAGCACAAGAGCTAAAGCAAAAGACAAATTTTTGGTCAGCTATGTTTCACTTGAACATTAGGTTGCTCCTTATCTCACTCGACTGTCTGAAACTAGATGTTGAAAAGTATAAGAGTATTCGAGTATTTGTGCAAAATTTTCCAAAGATTCTCAAAGCGCTTGAAAATTTATCAATTTGAGTCTTGACAAGACGTAAACACAGAGAAGCAGTCCGCCCAAAGATTTAAGTGAATCTTTTGAAAACCTCGAAATTGCCTATAAATGTGTGTTTCCAATGTTTCAGGAAATATTACCAAAAATATGTTTCGGGAAATTTCAACACTTCTCATATAACTAGACTGTATTCATAAATGAGAAGATTACGCATCAAGGTATTCTAAGAGGCTTCTAGAGAGAAGACAGTTACTCATTCGTTGGGCAACGAGACTTTTGTCCTTTCTTGTTGAATAAATATCAAATCCAATTTTGTTTTGTTTGTGTCCTAAAATCCCCAATTTCATAGACATAATGGAGAGATTCTGAAAATTGTATGAATGTATTGCTTATTTATTTTGAATATGAGAATTAAAGAAGTTTGCATAAAATTATCTTTATATCAAATGCAGATATTTGTTTTCGAAAAAATGTCCTAAAAAGTGTTGTAGAAGCTATTCCGTCAATACATTATGACGTTTTCACATACTTCAAGAAAATTAATCTGAAAAAGAATTCTTGACTCAATAGATTTCATGCTTTGCTTTCACACCTTTCTGTTCACTGACACGTTGATTGTCGAAGAAACTGTACTTCCAACAACTTCAATAGACAGGAAACAAATTAAATTCATCTGTAACATTCAGATGATGCTGTGTCTAGGAAGTTTCCGAAACGGTGAAAGACGAAACAAACCCAATGTTGTGCGCTAATCAAACCTTAAACGACTCACACACTATGCAATCAGTTCAGTGATTCGACGTTTGAAGAGATAATCGCATAATGTGTGGGGTTGTCGTCCAACAAGTTATGCGACGCGGTTGAGTTTCTGGTTTTTGGCCGGGTCTTGAACCTGTTGTTCAACTTAACTTCAACCGCCTCAAATACGACAGGTTGGTTGGATAGTGTGTGTGCTCGTTTCGGCTGATTGGTACGACTGTCTATTCAATCTGTTGGACAACTTGTCGTTCAACCAGTTGCATAGTGTGTGAGTTCTGGAACACTGAAAGACAAGAACCAACATGGACCACTGTGTTTGAATTCAATTTCTGTACAGGGACGAGAGGAGGGTTTTTTTTCGCGGTACTACTGACTGTCAAATCAACACACATTTTCAAAATAAGAAATTTCTATTTATTCACCAAGTATAATTTACCAGCTTCAACTGTATTTTTTTCTCTAAACAAAAATACGAACAGGTTGGTAGTTAGAATCGTCATAATCTGCTATTTGAAAGTGCACTTGATCTAAAATCTAGAACAGCCCCCGAATATGACAATCTGGCAACGCGGCACTGAAATGAAAACGTCAGCGAATATGTAGGATGCTTTGTTTTGAAGCGGTTGATCTTTGTTTATGAAATAGTTGATATTTCACCCAATGAAATGTTTCTAGTATTTAAAATGGCAAGAACAATAGCAGTTTACCGAAAACAGGCGATTCAAGCCGTTCTTTGCACATGGTAAGTACATTGTTTTCATAACCCAAGAAACTGACGTCAAGGCGATCAACAAACTTAAACGAATCCCAGACGTTGATGTTGCCATATTGTGTAAGATTCCTTTTCTTTTTTCCATTAAGCATTTGGCATCATTGCCGGAAGACATTGAAATCAAACAACCTGCCCTTTGTTTGACAGAATGCTGGTCTCTCAATGTTCTGAGTCCTATCCTGGAGAGTCATCTTTTCGTGACGGTGAAAAAAAAACCTTCTATACCCGGGGTGGATCTATGGATAGATGATACCCGAGCAAAATGTTGCCCCAAATCCTTGTTCGTGGAATAGATAGTTGAACTGATACGAGTTTATTTCGGGACACCTTGTGTATCAACCATAATCTTCGATTATCACCAATGAAAATCTCCTTTACCATTGACAACCGCCAAACTTCTAGCCATCATCGAATTTCAACACACATCTGGATGTGCATTGAGCAAATTCTCAGAGTTGAAACCAATAAACCTAATCTCTTGCGACCGTTCAGTGAATAATACTATCATATTCCATTGTTTTCTTAGGAAAACCGAAAACTGGCTCTACAAGCCATAGGGAACAGGAAATCTCGATAAGAACGGCAGCTAGAGATTCTGGTACCATCTAGGAGAGAATCTCGGGAAAATCATCCGATGAGCTCCAAAAAACTGGACCACTACCAATACTAACAGTGGAAGGTGAAAGAAGTAGTTCAGAGTGGGATTTGGATTTGCCTAAAGTTGTTTTCCGATTGAATAATGGAACTGATAGATACCGATAAGAAAATTGCTACAGAAAATGGCAAAATTTTGATGATCTTTAAACAAGAAGCCTGGCGAAAGATCGTATGAACATTTCTTGGAGAGAAATCCTTAAACAAGTATAAGATTAGCTGATAGTATTAATAAAGCAAGAGCTGTGATAACTGGAGAGTATATTAGATTCCGGTGTGATGACTCACAGAATTTCTTTGAGGCAAATTATATTGAAGATGTGAGGACAGACCCTATTCGAGGATATAATGGTGACTAATCATGGTTCTCTTTTTGCCTCAAAATTGGTAAAGTACTGGTGAGACTATCACCAATGGCAAAGTATTGATTTTCGGAACACATCTGGATGTGCACTGGGTGAATTCTCAAAGTTGAAACCAATAAACCTAATTTCTTGCGAGCGTACATTCAACGACTATATTTAATTGTATCAAAAGATACATGCGATAATTTTTTTTCGCAGAAGAAAACATCCCACTATACTCTGTTAAACAACTTTTTTGGACATGAATACGGATTAATGTCTAGCCCGGAACACATAATGTTGGACAAGTAGGAAAGACAGGAAGACATTAATTTTTTGTTTTTTTGCGAATGAAAGTCGTGAATAATTAATCTTCATTTTCGTCAACCCCAAAGAATTTTATCTCGCTGGCAATTACTATGGGAGTACAGTAATTGCCATTCTGTCTTTTGCTTGAAGACAGTCTTTGTACAGGAGTGAAAACATCAGTGACAAAACTATGTTCTGTTTATGATCTGACTCACAAAACTAACTTTTTGTTGAAATAAAAACTTATTTAAGCACCTTTCGAAAAACCATTATGTTCATTTAAAATTTCTATCCATCGAATAAGAGTAAGATAAGGACGTTACCACAGCTGTAATAATAACCATATTCAAGCAATTTCAAGTTATTTGGCGATAATAATAACATTTCTGGCATAAGAAAAAATTATAAACATCACGGAAAAGTGGAATTTTGTCACAAAAGATGTTATTTGAAAGGTGCGGACAATATCTTGCAACATTTTCAAATGAATGATATAAGTTGGTTAAACTTTTGGGAAACTTATAAATTATGGCTGACTCACAAAAAATGAAAACAACTCAAATTCCATTCAGGGATAGCGGTTAATGGTTTGAAATCATTCTCACACCGAAAACTGCATCAATTTTTATGGACTTCTCGGAATCGATGATAGATTGTTTTGGAATAAGGGCCCAATAGCCTTGACATCCATATTACATTCACGTGAACTTTTCATTAATTTGCGATATTGTTTTCTTGGGCTTGACTTCCCTTTGCAAAATGGAGACTTCCAGCGAATAAACGACTTGGAAGTTTACTGCCATGTCAACAGCACGGATGCATTTTGAAGTTCAAAATCTTATATTAGTCAGACATCCCGAGCAGTTTTTTATTAAAAAATTGAGAGGTCATTGAGTTTGTCTTCTCCAATATTTTCTATACCAAAAGGAAAGTGAATTGAAATATTTTGAATTTCTACCACATGGTATTTTAGATTAGATATTTATGATAGATGTTAACACGATATTTGAACCATATTTAGGCAATATGACTGAATATGCAAAGTTATTTGGCGATAATAACATTTGTGACATGAGAGAAATATTATGCTGAATAAGCAGAAGTTGTTTGGCGTTAATAATAACATTTGCGACATAAAATAGAAAAATTATAAGGATTACGGAAAACTTGGATTTTTTGACAAAAGATTTTTTTTTAAAAGTGGACATCATCTTTTCCAAAATTTTCAAATGAATGAAAGAAGTGTTGAGGATTTCAAATCGTCTTTGGAATTGTAGATGCCGCTATAGAGAACATAAAAAAAAACATGAAAGTAATTTGGATAATTTTTGTGAAATGGACATGCTTTATTGTCACAAAACAAGTAGAATAGGAACATCAAGATCACACTTTTTTCCACAATCTGGTCACACCTATCTAATGACTTAGAGTTTTGTGTGCAGTGCAGGTACGTTTAATGTGCACTGTTTCCCAGTTAACAACGATCTCAAGGCCGAGAAAGTAGCTACCTGAGCCTTTTCCTTAATAGTCGCAAGCACGGGAGACGTAAAAACAAATGTTGCTATAAGTTCATGTCTTGACACGTGATACAGCATGAAAATTCATACCGGTAATCATATGACTGTGCCCAATTTTTGAAGGGAAATCAGTTGACGCTTTAGATCAAACTGGTTAAGTGAATGGACCTTCACAAAATCAACTGTCTCCGGAGCGCTCGCTGCTGCGAATCATCTGTCCTCTTACATGCAGGATTGTGCGATGGAAACTGATAATAGACGTAAAGATGACTTCAGTTCACAGGAATCAGGATCCTGCATCAGAAAGTTTGTTATGGTGTTCCAAAGTCTACTGCCACTCACTTGATGGAATGACAATAATGTTCCCCAATTTTTGATGAGACATCAGTTGAATTTCAGATCAAACCGTTAGGTAAATGAACCTTCTCAAAGTAAACTCATTATCTGGAGCGCTCGCTGCTGCAAATTATCTGTCATCTTACATGCAGGATTGTGCACTGGAAACTCATAATAGACTATACACAGATGAAGATATAATGCATGTGACGAAAGCTTGTCGTCGAAAGAATTAGTTTATTGTTTGAAGGCTTCGTAAAGATGACTCGTTCAATTCACCCAATTGAAAAGCTCCAATATTTTTTCTACCAAAAGGCGAGTGAATTAAAATTTTGAATTTCTTTCACATGGTATTTTGGAAAGGTTATGATGGATATATGATAAATATAATATATATTTGAATCATATCCAAGCAATTTCACTGAATATGCAGAAGTTATTGGGCGATAATAATAACATTTGTGGCATACGAGAAAAACATTATGCTGAATAAGCAGAAGTTGTTTGGCGATAATAATAACATTCGTGACATTAGATCATAAGGATTATGGAAAAATTGTTTTTTTTACAAAAGAAAATATTTCAAGAGACCTCAGAAGGACACTGGCCTTAGATGTTACACCTTTGCTGCAAAAAAGAAAGGGGTGCCGATGAACTCCTGGAGATCGAGAAAACTCATCATATCCATTTGGAACATGCCGCTAGTCCAAGAAAGCAAGTGAAGGAGGACCTCTGCCTCGCTGAGACTGATCCAATATTGGAATTCTAAGTTTTGAATCTCAAAAAACTTCTCAATAGTTTGTCTTTTATAAAAGGCAATTGCCTTCTCATGATTTGAGTAAGCTCTGGTGAATGTTATTTCAATTTATGGCGTGAACACGAAGCAAAAGGAGAAACCCAGGAATAAGGATCCTGCATCCGAAAGTTTGTTATGGATGTTCTAAAGGCTACTGCCACTCACTTGATGAAATGACAATTATGTTGTTACTTTAGATCAGACCGTTAAGTACCTTCTCAAAATAAACCCATCATCTGGAGCGCTCGCTGCTGCGAATTACCTGTCCTCTTACATGCAGTGGTGTGTAATGGAAACTGATCACAAATAGATACATGGATTTCTGAGGAAGCAAAAAAAATGAAACGATATTATACTTCGAATCAAGAAATATGCAAAAAGACATTCCTTACTACGCTGAGAATAAGTCAAGCGAGTGTTAATTCAGCTCTCAGCAAAAGTAAAGATGACTTTCGTTCGATTGTCCCTATTAAAAAAGCTGAAAATCTCATGGATTGAAACTTTCGAAATCGCTTTGCGAAAAAATGACCCTGCACAACTTCTCATGGAGTTAAAATCGAGTGAGGTCTCAAAAACGGTTAACATTTTCAAATGATCAAAGGGCCGGAAAATACATCGATTTTTGCTTTTGATCTACATTTGCTGGGGGTCGAAAGCTGTCAGTAGCTTGATTAAAGGACATGAATTCATCAAACTTATTTCAAGTGATTCGCAACCATGTAGTCAGTTTTTGAAATTTGTTGATGATGCAGAGAGATTCGATATATGAAGTCTGGAGTTGAGTCTCAGTTCTTTGATATTAGCAAAAATAGGGAAAAAAGTCTCGGTCTTCATTTTCTAAAGAGTTCCCATGCAACAAGTGGGAGCTCCATCCCTTAGATCCGCCCTTAACATGCAATTCGGTAGTTTTTCGCTTTTTCCTCGAGAACTGTTGATCCCTCAAAAAAAGAATATGATAAAAGTCCTCATTAAAACGGTTCTATTACTCAATCTCCTTGGAGCACAGGTATTGTGAAGTTCGGGCTGCATCAATAGAGAATAACAAACGCAGTAGATATAATCACGTATCTTAGTTACTTATTTGGACCTATGTGACTTCATTGATCTTAGACGGAACAAAGTGAAGAAGGAGGGTACACACATATCAAGGATTAAACAGCTCTCGTTTCGACACAGCTCCTGAAGTAGAGTTATTGGCGCGTTTTTTTCAAGTGGTTTGTCATGGGGACTAAGTGAACATAAATTTATAAGCAGTCTTATGTAGTGTCTTCATCATATATTATTCTGAAATCTGTTTTAATACAGCTCTGGACACGGCAGTTTCGGCACATAATTGTACAACGCAACGTGAACTTTTTGCAAAGTGGGTAGTCGAAACTGCAACATAATGTTAAATTCCTTGAAACTGTTTGCACATCCGTATCCAAAAATTTCTAGTTTGCAATAACAAATTTTCATAAATGTGATGATCTCTATGATTTTTTTTTTATATAATAATATATATGCAAAAATATTGTCGGGTTTACCAACAACCAATAATGTTGAAAACAGCATTTTCTCAAAACCAACACTTTTTTGAACATTACCATTCAACTATCATTGCGAATTTTGCCGAAATATCCATGTCAATGATAGAAGAACTTCTTGATGGTTGTGAATTTGGTTCATAGTGTACTGAAAACTGATAGTGTCATAAGCAAATGTTATCTTTATTATGTTGATATCGAAAAGGTAATAAAAAAGTATTTATATAGATGAATAAGGTCAAAACTCAACAAGACTTTGACAATATGTGATGAATCTGAGACCCAGTAGATGATTTTATTATTAACTTGGGTCACAAAGATGATACTTTCTCCGTAATATCGTCGGAAAAATTAGAAGTCAGAGTTTTCCTGTGACTCGCAAGTGTATTTTTATAAAAAACGTGATTGTGCAAATTAACTGTAGATGGCGATTGAACTGCGCTCCGCTTTAGCCAATAACCATAAAAACAGTGAACACACAAAGCTGTATAATGAATCACAGCTACGGCGATCCCGTCACAGCCAATTTCAAATTTGAAAAACAAGCGGTGTTGACGGGTCGAACATTAGGACAAGTGTTAGAACATGGATTGTTTAAAACGGAGAATATATATTACGCGGTTAGTGACAAGTGAAATAAATGGTATAACATTAAACTCACGATCAATTATTGAACAAGATGATACATTGCTTGAATGCAATAAGCATATTATAATATGATGCAAATCTGTCCGAAATTTGTTGCGGTCATAATTCTTTGAGGAAAGTAGAAGTGGTGGCGAAAGTGCTATTTTGAAATGAAATGTTGAAATACATTGACGTCCATTAGTAAGATAAAAATCCAACGATTATCTTCCGATCAAAGTCAATAGCTCAGACAAAAGAATACTTTTCCGAACTTTTGAACCAAAATTATTTCGGCGATGAAGAAAAATTTTAATTATACAATCAATCTGTGTGTACTTTTAAATCAAAACTTACACAAGAAAATGATAGATGAAAGCAAATCCTCTTGGCCTCTCTAGAAAGTTGTAGACTTTGCTCTGGAATCTTCTATAACGGGCATCACGCCGTGAAGGTCTGTAGTTGATTGGCTTTCCCAACAACGACATTCTCGGCTCAAAAAGCCTTCCTCCAAGCTCCTTTTTGTTCTTTTCTTCGAGAACGGACCTGAAACTATTAATTTTGTGATGTTATATAGATCATTGACACATGATAGATACTTTTAAACCCACATGTCTGATCATAAGTAACAATACTTGCTCGTTTCTTTGGGGAGTATCTTCAAATTTATGGAATATACATACATTGCAGTAACCCTATTTTTTCAGGAAATTCAGCTCACTATTGACTATTGAGCTGTTCCACCTCATCATAACCCTAATTCAAATGTACGATGCTGTCCCGATAATTAAGGGCTGGAACTGAACTGATTATATGTCCCTATACTATGCAGCTTCTGACTAGGCTCATTATACATGTTTGCTGGTTTGTTACTGCTCACTGTTTATCATTTTTCTAGTTGTTCTATCTCGATAATAATGTCTCATGGAAAAAGTGAAGCAATGATTGTTACGATCGACATTTGACCCAATGAACGTGTGTGAATATTAGATCTGGAAACTAGTTTCCTGTACTGATAGTTGAGGTTTGTTCGATTGCGAAAGTTTGATATCTCCGATATCCCTTGGTGAAACGCAGAGATGAATTCTGATTAGGTGCTCCCGACTATCTCACAATGGTCAAACTGTGATAAGGATGAATCTATCTGATATGAGAAAATATGTGGTGACTGCCATTTCCTGCAATATGGTTCCCAAATTTGTCTGCAGTGTTGACTTTGACATTTCATGCGAGTTGATATATTTGTTTTTAGATATTGATGCATTGAGGTTCGTACGTTTGACGCAAACGATAGCTGCTTTGTAGACGAACATTGTTTGAGTGGATGAAAGTATCCATTTGTGTTCTACAACAATGTTATAACAAGTTAAATGTTTTCCATGAAAAGGTACTCTACTTACACTGTGAGATTCATAACGCTAATATGCTAACAAGCTATGTTGTAAGGTTATTTGGTTTTCTGGGGAAACCCGTGTTTTGCTATGCCAAGTTTAACATAAAGGAAAAATGACAATTTTACCCTGTACTTCTAATATATTTTTCACCAACCAACATAAAATTTATCCCTAAAACTACACCGACAAAATGTTTTGATTCACCTGTTGGATTTATGACCAAGTATTTTCAGGCATGCCAAGAGATATTGAATTTTGTAATGGGTTCATCTATTGTCAAAAATATAGGTTCATGAAAAATTACATTTCAATATTTATTATCACAACACAGGAAATTTCAACATAATCAAAACATCCTCTGTTTGAATTGTATTCAAAAACAACCTCTGGTTCGTAGTCTCTTGCGCTGCAATAATTATTTAGTTCGAAAATCGCACGATTGCCGATTTTGCAAATAGGTAGCGAGGGAATGGGACGGATAGAATTAGTGAGATTTCGGGTCCGAACAAGAGATAATCCCTCGGTTATGACGTGTGTGGTGTTTGCCTGTCTGAATATTTTAATAAAAGTGCCTTTATTCTTGTTATGAGGGGATTGTTACTCGGCACTTCAATCATATTGTTAATACATTTTATTGGAATTTGAGTTCAGTCCATTTCAATCAAATTAACTCGTCCATAAATGTTAAGCCTCCATTACGCTTCCAGTAATAAGTCAGTACACTAGAAAAAAAACGATTAACATAAGAAAAGTGTAATGATCAATCAATTTATGATAATTGCATGTATAGCATGAAAAAAAAAAACATAAAAAGCAATCATAGCTAGATCCAACAATAAAGAACATAGTCTAGACAAAACTTGAATATGTACACTACGTAATCAAATGTGTTAGAGAACGAACGTCATCATACACAGTCATCTAGATAAAATGACGACGGCGACGGGAAGATTCTAAGCATCCTCTTCCCATGTTAGTGCCAAATTTTCATGTTCGTTAGCCATAAAGATTTATTGGAAATCAATTCTTTTTTTTGTGCCACAGTACAGGGGTCGTACCACTTCAAAAACCATTCTTTCTCGTGCTATAGCTCGATTTTTGTGAAACTGCTGGCTTTCACTAGTGCTAGATTCTGGTCCGCCCCGACTATTTCATTTCCCTGGTACCTCCCATATCTGAGAGACAGTCCCCTATCCGCCACCTGGGGAGGCGTCCAATGAAGACCTTGCAACCCCACACGGACTACCTTCATTGGGCTACAAAAACATAGCCAACCGATTTTAATATTTCTTGATTGACTTCAAACTTCAACATTTCGGAGTTTGAATTTCATTTTTGTAGCTGAATTGGTTACACTTTTTTGCTCATAATGAATAATTGAATATTGGTTGTCGCCCTATTTCTGTAATGATTGAGAACAAGATTCAGGTTTATTTTGAATCTCCCACATGTACCTGAATTATTGAGACTGAATTATATAACGCTTTAAATTGTAATATTATTTGGGGATGAAGGGTAAAGTATTAGAACATTCATTCGTTCGATAAACATTCAAAAGAAAAGAATCACAATGAAATGTGCAGTCTTACAAAAATATAAAATGATTAGAACATTTTGAGATCCTCAAACCAGACTAACCTTCAACTTTGCTTATTTTACTGCGATGGGATATCCAATAAGAAAAAAATCATTTAGACTTCGGCATATTATTCGGGAATGTTTGGTAATGTATCAAACCATAAATTAGTTTGACCAAGCCAATTTTCTTCATTACACCCATCATCACTTTTGCGGGTTTTGAAAATAACATCAAATTTTTGAGTACCACAGGCGCGAATTGATAAAAAAAAATATTTTTTTTTTCGTGAATTTTCGTTCAGCTGAAAGAAGTCGTATTTCTGGGTCTGAAATCGAAAATACTCACTTTCAAGGGGCTTAGAATTGTACTTTTTTATAAGTAACTAATAAAAGACTCAAGCAACCACTTCACATTTTCACCCATATGTTAGTGTGATCTGCTTTTCTGAAATAGAGTAATAAAGACAACCTACGGAAGCTTACGTGTGCTGGCGATTTTTTCCAAAAAACTGTTTAGCATTCTTTTTTCACGTTTAAAAAAGGGTCAAAACCCAAAGTTTTTTATGTAATTTTTGATAAAAATGGCTAGCACCGTTCCAAATAGGGTCAGAAACTATTTACTTTTTGTAAATTTCACAATAACTGGACAAAGTAAAGTCTAGCTATAACATTTTGAACTTGGTGATTGCGGGTCATTTTTGCCTCTACATGAGTTAGAAATAGGAAGTATCTCACAATCTGCCCGCAATCTACCTATTGTACGCTCTCCAACCAGGCTCCTACTTTATTATAAACAAAGCTCTTGCTGCTTTACCATACGTATTTTTATATTTCAGATTGAAAGCAGCGACGATGAAGGTACCCTAATAGGTAGATATTAAACAAATTCAACATCTTTATAAATCATTTTATCATAATTTCAAGTCAAATCCCCAGAAATTTTCACGAGTGGCCAATTATTTTCGAAAACAGAAGGTGGATATGAATCAGATGGTACAATAAAACAGGAATTCCCTGAAGCAGATCCCAAACATGAGGAAATGGTGAACAGAACCCAGCAAGTAATAGACGTCATAACACTTATAGGTGGGCACGAAATATCGCAAACGCAGTCGAAACGCTGTCAAAGTGACAGAGCAGGTTTCAGACTGTCGTGCTAATAGTAGCTGCAGCAGCGAACCTTAAGCATTGAGTCAGCAAAGTATGGTTGTGAGGGTGGGTGAGGCTTTCACACCAAGTCAGAAAATTGTTGACAAGAAGTCAGTGAAGGAAATTATCACGAAGAATCCGGGGAAGGAACAGGCGATGAATACGCAGATGTTGCTTGAAGTTTTGGAGTCTCGAGATGCAGTGAATGATGAGTAGCAGTTATTGTTCGCATTGACGATATCCGTGATGAAATGTTATTCATTGTATTTATTGGTTCGTATATTGAAAACATGTTAAAAGAAAAGAAGGTCAGTGTTTTATAAAACATTTCCAGAGAATCAGATGGATCTGTGGATGTAATGTGGAACCCTCTATATTTCCATTTTTCTTTTCGAAACAATATTCAACCATGTCTACTGCTGAAGCGATAAATAGATATACATCGATTTTTTGATTTAGTTTATTATTTTGATTTTCTTTGAATTTCATTTTGATTGAGTCACAGACCCCAGGCCTAGTAACCATTTTTTAAATAAAAACATGAATGCGGTGTTTTTTTTCCCTACACAGTATACTCCGCGAGTACCGTACATGGGATATAACGTACTACCGGTTATTACGTACTAATCTATCTATCCTTTATCCAGTTATTGTGAAATTTACAAAAAGAAAATAGTTTCTGACCCTATTTGGAACGGTGCTAGCCATTTTTATCAAAAATTACTTAAAAAAAAACTTTGGGTTTTGACCCTTTTTCAAACGTGAAAAAAGAATGCTAAACAGTTTTTTTGGAAAAAATCGCCAGCACACGTGAGCTTTCGTAGGCTGTCTTTATTACTCTATTTCAGGAGAGCAGATTAAATATGGGTAAAAATGTGAAGTGGTTGCTAGGGTCTTTTTTTAATTTCTAATGAAAATAGTATAATTTTAAGCCCTTTGAAAGTGAATATTTTCGATTTCAGACCCAGAAATACGACCACTTTCAGCTGAACGAAAATCAAAGACAGGCGCATGGAGTGATCTGCAAACTCGGAACAATTTGCACTTACACTAGCTTTTATTATTCCAACTTCCCCTTAATCAAATACAAGAAAAAAAAATCTCCAGATGATCCTGCTAGAACTTATGTGAGGAAGTATTTCAATGGGTCATCTGATGAAAAAAGATCTCTTGCGAAATGTAGTGTACTATTAATCGTTAAAATAAAAGCAATTGCAAAAGTTGCGAGGATGGTTTACAAGAAGTATACCATCAATAACAAGTGACTTAAGATGAAATTCATAATATCTGTGAAAACTTTCTCAAATGAATGAATAGTGTTTCCTTCCACTGGTTGTGTTGATCCTTTTTCATATAGATTCCTTGGATTTACTATATCACACAATTTGTCCATTTTTCGAATGAATTCAGTAGTCGGAGAGCTATGTTTGAAACTCTCCAGTTCACATCTCTCATCAAAAACTCAATAGCCTCTGCTACTCCACTTTTAATGGTTTGAGCATCCAACCTAACGTTCAGCATTCGATTCTTATAATTTTTATGTTGGGCAGTTAGAGAATTTGCTAATCGAAGACCTTCTTGTTCTTGGATGTCATCAAGGTTTTTCATAACATGCCATGATATAGAACCCGAAGAGATGTTTTTTTTTGCAAAAGTGTTTTTCTCTAACTTTTTTAGATGGAATGGATCCAATATACAATATAGCTAGCTATTCAACAGGATATAAGAAATATTTACATTGAAATCGGACGTTTTTTTTTCTACATGTGGTTTTGAGGCGGGGTATGCAATAAAACCCCGAACTCTTTCAAAATTATCAGTGCTGATGAGATTATCAGCTTCATAGTTATCAGTACATATCACTTTTTCTAGTACTTTTGGCAATAGTTTGGGATCAAGGAAATTGATGAGGTCCATTTCAATCAATTTAACTCGTCCATAAATGTTAAGCCTCCACAACGCTTGCAGTAATAAGTCAGTACACGAGGCTGAGAGCTCATCATTACCTTCAGCTATTTCATTCTTTATATCTGTCAGGATCTCGAATGCATCCTGAGATTCGGCAGATGCGGAATAGAAAAAATACACCTGCCAGGTAGTCTGGGTAATCACAGGAGAATGGCAGATTTGCATCTACATCACAATAAAATGAACTGGGCATCTCTGTATCTGCACTATCATAGTTATCATGTGATCTGACTCCAAATAGGTTTTGCAATTCATTGACTCTTGACCAAAATTCTATCGATCGGTTTCTACTCTCCGATAAAATCAGAACCATGATGGATAATTCCTCGGTTGTATAGTGGCAAGTATCCCCGCCTGTTTTTATCTAGTGTGGGTAGTTTAGCTTCATGGTCGCGACGGGGCCCTCTGCGAATGAGACGTTTAAACAGGTACCGCCTTGCGGACTAACATCTTAGGCTTTTTGCGAAATTTGAACATAAGATCGACAGCTCTCTTTCACCTGCTTGATATAATTCCCAGCTTTTCGTATAATCATAGTAGTATAGTGGTAGGTGCATAAGCATGGATAGTTCTTCGGTAGTATATCTCTTTATTTCATATTATGTTTTACAGTATGAACCTATTCTAAAGTTTTACTATAAACATTGAAATGTGTCCTTATGGACATTTACATTATAGAAGGAATACAAATTTATAAGTGTAGAGTGACATGTATAAATGAAAATATTAATGAATCAGCCCAATCGTTTTCTTTCTTCAATTCGTTTCAGTAACATATTGCTGGTGCTTACCGCAACCGAGTAGCTACATTTGTTGATTATCATTTGAATATCTTTCTTATCAATACCCATCTTGATCATTGAGTTACAGAACTTTGTCATCTCATCTGTCTCTATGATCTCACCAAAACTACCTATAATGAAGACTCCCAAGTGTACTGGACATCTGAGTTGTTCTTCCAATATCCCAATTAGATTGAAGTCTCTTGTAACACGGTTTACATTTTGAAAATTGATTATTTCCACAGAGTTTTTTGAATATCTGACAACTTTAACTTTTTCTTGTTCCCGTAAATTTTGGATATGGGAAACAGCGATTTCATACACGAAAATTTCTTTTGGATTTGTAAATTTGACAATTATATCGGGTCTGTTGTGGTAGATTCTTTTTTCGGTGATGATTTTGTTTCCGGCTTCCACAGTAATTTCACGGTTGTTGTTTTCAAAGGAACAATGGACGGTTGCTTTTCCAAATTGAAAGTTAAGTTGTACTTCTTCTGGAGCCTCAAGATTTTTCAAAATAAATTCAATAATTATCCAGTGTACGGCAAGATCATGTCTACTTATGTATGATCGTGTAAGACATGCACTTGAAACATGGTATGAGTTCTCATCTGAATTGCAGCCTTTCAAACATTTGGATCGTTGTAGTGGATTTGACCGAAGACCATGAAGTTGTTCTTCGCTTGCTGCATTCAGAACACTCAATCTCCAACTATCCATGTTTGGTGATGAATGAGCTGGGAACGTGATAGTCGGTTCGTTTACAACAATTTGTCCGTAGTGCATGTTTGCTATCCAGTCTTTTTCAATATCTTTGTAATATTTGATCTTCATTTCTTCGAAAATGTCTCTGCAATAGAGTTTATAATTGTTTTGATATTCATCCAAATTTATTGTTTTGCCGTATTTTTCTATCACAAATTCGAAGTCACTGATTGGATTTCTCCATCCTGCTTTTTTCAATGATTGGTATATTTTTTTTGTTTTTTCCAATTCTGGCTGCATCAGTAAATAGGCACCCTTTCTGACGTACTGCATTTCAGCTTCGAATTTGATTGTTCTAAGTCCCAATCCACCTTTTTGTGTCGGCATATAAACTCTAGCATTTGAAGTGGTTTTACCTTTAATTTTGTATTGAACCAGTTTTTTCCTTATTTCTTTGTACAAGTCTTCGCAATTTTTAAATGTCGTTCTTCGTTTTTCATTTGAGTAAATGTTTCCCATCACATAATTGGCTGCCGGATTCACAGAAGAATTTAGAAGATGAATTTTCGGTAAAGTTGTTAATTCCGAGTTTAGTATGGTGTCTGCTTTTGCCAAAATATTGTTTTTGATGGTTTCAAAATTGTCCTGATTGTCTCGTTCTAGTTGATTTATACCCAAATACTTATAGCCATCTCTAATAACTGGAAGGAATGGTGGATCATCAATTTCTTCCTCTTCTTCACTATTGTTGTAGATTCCACATTTGTTGATGTTGAGATGGACTACTTCTGAAGCACTGTCTTGAAGACACTCTGTGATAATTTTTATGGATTTCTTGTCAGGACCATGGCATTTTATATCATCCATAAAAGCGATAATGGACTGTTTTCCCTTGGCAGCTTTTGTCACTTTGGTGTTGGTTTTGACTTCATTTATCACAGCAGCTGTTATCAGTTTGAATAATAGTGGTGATAAAGTGTCTCCTTGGTATACACCTCGTTGGACAGGTATTGATTTTGTGAGTTTTTTTCCTATCACCACTCTTATTACCCATGAGTCCATCGCATGTTTAATTTTATGTTTGGGTGTAATGGTAAACAGTCCATCAAGCGCTTTGTATGTTTATGATATATTGAATCATATGCCTTGGAGAAGTCAAACCATGCCGAACACTTTTTCAATCTTCTCAATCTCGCTGCTTGGGTTATGGCTTTGTCCATGAGGAATCCATGAACCGTACCCCATATATTTGGTCTAGCAAGTTGTTCTTCAGGAATTGCCCATTTTGGAAGAAATTCTGTTAATATATCGGATATAACACCAGTCATTATTTTATAATCCGTGTTCAATAAAGCAATTGGCCTATAATTGGATGGATCTTTTTGGTCTCCTTTTTTGTATAAAATAATGACCTGTGCCCTCGTATCAGCTTCTGTCATTTTATTCTTATCAGCAATTATATCTTGGATGAAAGACTCCAAGTATTTTCTTGCAGTTGGTAAGGTTTTATAGATAAAAGTTGGTATTTTATCTTCACCAGCGTCCAAGGTGCAGCTTTTTGTAGTTGGCTCTTTATTCGAAAATTGATGTTATGCGTCTCTATTTGTTGATCGAGCTGTTGTTGATTGGTATATTTTTTCAATTTGGATAACCATTGATTCAGGACAGGGCTGGGTATATCCTCTTCTTCTTTTTTAAATAACTGTTGATAAAATAATTCTGTCTCCTTAATGTCTGGCAAAACTTCATTTCGGATACCTCTTTCAATGGTCCGTAATGATGGAGATTCATAAAATTTTGTTCTTACATTATGACGATGACTCCTTTGTTTCTCCCATTCTAATTTGTTTTTCAAAATATTTATCCGTTCTTTGGTTGAATGAATATATTGTGACACAGATAGTTTCATCTTCTTTATAATTTCCATTTCCCTCAGCAAGTGTTTTGGAAGTTTTGAATTATTTTTTGTGCGTAATTCAGATGTTTTTCCAATTTTTTCACTTTCTTCATGGTAAAGTTATAGAGTGGAAGGTATTTTTCACTTTTACCTAAAATTGATTGCCTTGATAAAACTGCAGATGTGTATATGGCGTTTTTGATCATTCTCCTTTTTCGATGGTATGTTAGTTGTTGATTTTCAATCTGAGTTATTTTATTGTGCAGGATTAGATCAACGATCTTGATTGTTTCGGAATCTTTTGGTTTGACTACAAATTTCTTCACTGGTTGTTTAATTTTTCCTTGACATTTGAATATTTTCTCGAACTTCATACTCATTGGTGTTAATATTTCATCATCAATTTGTTCTTCAATTTCGTTATGTATTTCTTCATTATCTTCTTCAACATTGGTAATGACTTGAACAGGTGGAGTTGGTGTTTGTATTGGTTCAATATTTTGCTCTATGTTAGGTTCATCTGTTTGATCTATGATCAGTTCCTCTTCAAATTTTGCTTTCATATAATAAATGTCTGGATAAAACATCCTCATTTTGGTAGCAATTGCCTTAAGAGTCCTACCTGGAAATAGATGCATGATTTCTTTGATTCATTTACTAGATTGGGTTTCAGTTCTGTCACTTTATGATTGCACTAGGAGTCTTTCCTCCGCTTCTGTCCATTTTATCGATTTGGATTGGGCAGGTGGTTGTTCATCATTAGGTTCGTGCACGTTACGTCTTCTAGTTTTTAGTTCAAGATATTTTTTCTTTATAGCTGCTGCAGATCTACCCGGTAGTTGCAGTCTTAGGTTTTCATGGTCTTCTTTTAATAGAAAACCTCCTTTTTGTTCTAAAAGATCTTCGATTATGGCTAATTCATCATCTCTCCATTTTGACATTTCACTGTCAGTGTAGAAAATTTCCTGATTTTATGGATTTCCTTCTTTCTGTGAACTACCCACACTTGTACAATTGGTTTTTGCTATGAAGGGTAGTTTTCCACTTCCTTGCCCGCTTTTTGATGGATTCTTTCGGAATTAATCGCGATTTTTTCCGGAGTTCCGCGAAAACGATCTGACGTATGTCAGTTGCGAAAGGTAGTTTAGTGGTATAGTAGTTTAGTAGTATGGTGGCAAGTCTCCCCGCCTGTCTCTATCTAGCCTGGGTTGTTCAGCTCCACTGGCTCGTCATTGATGTCTATCACGGTATTTCTATAAGGCTCGTACCCTCCAGGTATCCAGCGGCCACTCCTCAATCTGATCAGAACATCCTTCTTCTGCACCTTATTGTAAATATTGTACACCACAGAAGTGTTATCGGTAGTATACATCTCTTTATTTCATATTATGTTTTCACCAATTCTAAACTCTAACCATAAACATAGAAAATTGTCCTTATGGACTTTCACATAATAGAAGGAATAAAAATATATAAATGTAAAAGTGAAATGTATAAATAAAAAAATTGATAAATCAGCCCAATCGTTTTCTCTTTTTTACCCGTCTAAGCAGCAAGTTGCTAGTACTTACTGCAACCGAGTATTTACGATTGTTGTTTATGATTTGAAGATCTTTCTTGTCAACATCCATATTATTCAAGTTACAAAACGTTGATTTTTCATTGGTCTTCAGGACCCCGCCAAAACACCCTTTGATGAAGACTTCCAACCATGCATCTGAATTGTTCTTCTAAAATACCAATTGGATTGACATCCCTTGTCACATTATTCACATTTGCAAAATTGATTCTACAGATTTTTCTTTTGTTCCCGTTTGTTTTGAAAAGGAGAAATAGCGATTTCATAAAATAAAAAAGTCTCGAACGTTTCTATTATACACTGTGGAAAAAATTCGTTAACAAACATTCAATTTGTAAAAGAGTTTGGGTAATAAAATGGATTGCTGTTGTCAAATTAGACATTATTTCTCTGGATCCAAATAGCCCACTTTTGTCAAAGCCGATCTTATTTTTGACTTTTTTTTTACATAGAAACAAGGATCAGCCAAAATATCCACTTAAGGAGAATCTTGACACTTGAAAAACGTCAACAACAGGTGGATAGAACTTCGCTAACATTATTTCCACACTCATCTTCGTAAAAGTTGCTTATAGATTTCAGAATAGCATCATGAATTCATCTTATTTCCTATGAAGTTAATTTGTTTTTGATTCGTTTAATTGTAGCTAGCTCATTTAACTAAATAAGTAATTAATCACGAAATAACAAAAACGAATCGGAATCGAAATATTATGAAAAGACTCCTAAAGAATGGAACATCGAAATGTTGATCAATGGAACTAATAACGTAATTTTTAAACTTGATACCGGCGCAATGGCTAATACAATAAGTATATATACATTAGATAAGATTTGTAAAGTAGAAAACAATGTAATTTTGCGTAAATCACATGTGAAACGAATTATTCGAACCAACTGATACCTGTTGTGGGAGAATGCATTCTAGAGTGTCGATACAAATCAAAAAAATATTTGGTGCCTTTTGTAGTGGTTCAAACAATTTCTTAGTCCCTTTTGGGTTTAAACGCTTGTATAAATTTAAACATTATCAGAAAAATAGATCCAGTGACAAAATCTTCCATTTTTGATAGTTATCAAGATGTATTTAGGGGTATTGGTTGGATAAGTGATGAATATCATATTCAGTTGAAAGATGATGCCACCCCAGTTATTCATTTAGCACGAAAAATACCATTTCCGCTTTTGGATAATTTAAAAAAAACTCTACAGAGTTTAACAAAAGATAAAATTATTTGTCAGGATAATTATCCAACGGAGTGGGTTAACCCAATTGTTTTGGTAATTAAAAAAGATAAGTCCTTAAGGATATGTCTAGATCCTGTTGATCTTAAAAGAAATATACGCCGAGAACATTTTCCGCTTCCTACTTTTGAAGAAATTAGTGCGAAATAGGTGGAGCTAATTTTTTTTCCACTTTAGATGCAATGTCCGGGTTCTGGCAAGTTGCTCTGGATAGAGAAAGTTCGGATTTGTGTACATTTGCTACGCCATTTGGGCGTTACAAATTTTTGAGGCTTCCGTTTGGAGTGTTTCATACAAAATTCAGGGAAATTTTTAATCTCGAAGGGGTAGAAGTTTATCTTGATGATATTTTGGTTTGGGGTGCAACAAGGGCTGAGAATGATGCTCGTTTGAAGAATGTCCTCGAAAAGGCTCGAATACATAATATCAAGTTCAACTAGAGTGAATGTAAAATCGCAATTAAAGAAATCGTATATATGGGTCATAGGATTTCGGAAAAGGGTTTTCCAAGGTGATGACTCTAAAATAAAGGCCATTTTGGAAATGCCTCAACCAAAAATGAAAGATGATTTGCAGCGATTTTTGGGCATGGTCACGTATGTCGGTAAGTTTATCCAGAATTGCGCAATTTATTAAAAAAGAATATTGCGTGGGTATGGGACACTGAGCATCATGATGCTGTTAAGATTTTTAAAAAAGAGTTGACGAAACAACCAATTCTGCAGTTCTACGATCCAACTCTACCAATAGTACTTCAAGCAGATGCTTCTTAGGACGGAGACGGCGCTGTTCTGCTGCAGAACGGTCTTACATGCATGTATGTATACATCCAAATCATGAAGCAAATTTCAATTAAATTGGGCTACGATAGAAAAAGAACTTTTTAGAATTGTTTTTGCGTGTGAAAGATTTAATCAGTATATTTTTGGAAGGAAAATCATTGTGCATACGGATCAAAAAGCATTGACACAAATTTCCGCCAAACCGTATAGTTGCCCTCCTCGATTGCAAAGAATGTTCATAAGACTTCAAAGATACGACGCTCAACTTGTGTATCTTCCAGGAAGAAAACAATTTTTTGCGGATACACTCTCCAGAGCAGCTATGCCAGCACTTGATTCTGAAATTTGTCTGTTGCGTTATTCTCTGAACGCTACGGATGAGAAAGTTTTCGAAATTCAGAAATTTACGTCGCAAGATAATGAAACCAATGTTTTATCGAATCACGTGAAACAAGGTTGGCCTGCATCTTTTGAGTAAATCCTGCAGTTAAACAGTATTTTAAATCCAAAGCAGATATCACAGAGGCTGATGCATTGTTATACAAAAACAAAAAACTGATAGTTCCACCTAGTCTTCGAGATAATATTTTAAACAAGATCCATTATGCTCATTTTGGCATCGATAAATGTAAAAATAGAGCAAGGCAGTGTTTTTTTCTGGCCAAACATGAATAAACAATTGGATTTTTTTACTTCCAATTGCCTCACTTGCCAAACTTTTGCAAAAAATAAAATGCCTGGATGTTTACTTTCGCATGAAATACCTGACCAACCTTGGGAAGAAGTCGCATGGGACTTATTTCATTTTGATTCAGATATATTTTTGTTAGTGGTAGATTACTTTTCGAAATATATAGAGTAAGCAAAACTAGTGGACAGTCAATCATCTAATGAAGTGACAATACATCTAAAATCGATATTTGCGAGACATGGCATTTCCAAAGTGGTGATAACGGATGGGGGTCCACAATTTAATTGTATTCATTTCAGACATTTTTTAAAAAGTTGGGATTTCAAGCATGTTATGTCTAGTCCTGTGTACCCTCAATCGAATGGCTTAGTGGAAAGACATGTCCAGACATTGAAAAACATTTTATGCAAAGCAAAACATGATAAAAAGGATCTATACCTAGCTCTCCTCTCTTACAGAAACACACCGATTGACAGTTCGTTAGAATCGCCTGCTAAAATATTAATGAGTAGAAACTTAAGAGATATTTCACCTGTGGTAACATCATCATGTGAACCTTCAAAGTGTAATTACTCTAGTGTGAAGAGTGAACTAAAACGGAGACAAGATGTGCAAAAGCAATGTTATGAATGTTATGATAAAAAGTGCGTAGAAAAAGTGCAAAGTTTTAAGAGATATCAACACATTTTGTGTAAAACAAAATTGAGTGATAAGACATGGAGAGAAGGGTATATCAAAGATAAAAATAAATCTAGGCCTAGATGCTATGATATTGTAACATCTAGTGATAGAGTTTCAAGCAGGAATACTAGGTTTATAAAAGAATTTCCCCATTTGTCTCATGATTTTCCAGGTCACTTCTCGGGTGAAAAGGATCAGGTAAATGAGTCTCTTGATGAGGAAAATCATGAGAAAAATGACCAGAAAAATGGATTGCACATTCCTATCTTAACTTTTCAAGTTCAAGAGCTATTCAAGGAAATTAAATTCATTCTTGTGTAAAAATGTCAAAATGTGCCGAAAAAAGTTGACAGTTGACGGTACCTTCTATCCAAATGATAGACGAGCTCTTGAAAAGTTAAGATTGGAAAGTGGAAACCATTTTCCTCTAACTTGAATAGTTTGAATTTTATAGCATGTCAAGGTTGCAAAAATGCCATTTTTAAAACGCGATATCTCGATAACGGTTGAATTTAGGAACATTAGTTGTATCACAATTTTTGTTCAAAATTGAAGGAAGAATTGGAATATCAATTAATATACAGAGGGTTCCATTTAAAAAAATACAACTTTGATGCGTTTCGTGTTTTGAGGACACCCTGTATAACGTGAAAATATTTTTAAAATGTAGCCTTAAAGGGGTCCCTATCCATCCAGAAAAAAAAACTTTTTCAAAATCATATACTTCGGCCATAATGTTTCGTGTCGAATAACGTGAATAACCCTGTATAGTGTTATCATCAGAGCACCCGTCAGTTATATTTCTGGTAAATGTGAGTTTCAATGTATTATTTTTTCATAGGTCAAAAAGATACTTGGTTTTGTCATAGTTTATAATTTTTTTTAATTTACATATTGAAAGAAGGCGATTGATTCTAACCGCTGTACTGACACACTAACGTGATATTTCTGCGATAAGTCCTGATCGGCGACACCTGATTTAATAAAAAAAAAACAGGAAAAGACTGAGTACACCTTCTCGACCTAAGTTATTATTCGATGGTACTCCACACTACCATCGAATAATATCACTCAAAAAATATAAGATAGAATGCTGATAGAGAAATGTCATAAAACATACTAGAGAAAACACCGGCCTCAAGACCTTGGATAAATTACCAAACTGCACTGACAAAAAATAATGATTACAAAGTGATATGATAACATTGTTTTTTAAAGATCCGGGTTACGAGCTACGATTTGTGTTGTTGAAAGATTCGCCGTAAAACCAGTCGTCGAAAGCAAGAAATAAACAATGTCCGGAATGCTATTTTAGAAATGATTGACCCAGATAGTAAAAATGATTCAAGAAAACAAATACCGAATCGGTTTCCTCTGGGAATAAAAAAATACTTTGAAAAAAAAACATGCATGGATGCACACAGTTGAACTTGCATCAGACAAGAACCACGTATGTACGTACAATATACAGATGCAATCGCACACGACTTTCGAAAGACATACATAGCCCTGAAAAATCATTAGTGGTTCCACCGGACAAATAAAAAAAACAGGAAATCAAGAGTTAGGTGAGAATTATCATTAGATGAAAATAAACAATGTTAAAAATAAGTCATTGTATCCTAGAAGGGCAAAACTATTCAGATTATGATTAATGTATAACCCACATAATTTCCTTTGTACATAAATGGCCATTATGGCATCAGAAAAACTGTTGTTCAAAGTGGGTTTTTTGTTAAAAGTTCGTCCATTATGATGACAGATCACATTGCTACTGAACATGATAACAAAAGTTCTTTTCACATTATTATTTATAATGAATATAAAAGGAAAATAATGTCAATGCTTTAGCTAATTCTGTTTGAGACAGACGTCACGTCTTGTGAAGAACGTATGGAAGTTTTAATCACATCCACTTGTTTAGAAAAATTCCTCACAGCATTCTCGGAACGGAATGTTATATTGATTTGTAACAAGGAACTGGAACAACTCTACGTTACACGCTCAAGAACCAGATTTGCTACATAGACAATTTTCTATAGACAAAGAACTTGCAAGAGGAAATATTGAATAACTCCAAATGTCACGTAACTTCGTCTGCCAATATGAGTGTATACTGCGATATCGAAATATGATTAACTAGCAATATCCAAGGGAGAATTCTGTAAACATTTGATCGCCGTAGAATCTCAAAAAGATATGTCATGTCTTCAAAATGCTCCCGTATGTTGACATTCACTGATCAAATTTGTTTAGCAATACAGTGTGACCGATGAATACACTCTATCAAATAAAACATATACACTCTATCAAATAAAACTCAATTCTTCCATAGACGATGAAAGTTTGAAGCACATACCTATGTAGACATCATAGAAGAGATTCCTGAATCGATATTCCAGTAAAATACAATATTTAATGCATGATTGGATCAATTTCAGCAAATTGAGCGGAAAAAAAAATCGGTTGATGGGATATAATGATTCTACTGTTAATTCTATTTTTATTCTTGTTAATTAGATTATTAGATTCAGATTAAATTAAAAATGATGTGAATTCCTCAACCAGATCTAAGGACGTTCATAAAATTCGTCTTGTTAATTTCTTACTGTTAGGTTATCCTACGTAGTACTCAATATATCATTGAGGATAAAAATTATAGATCCTGCTACGGAGGAACCGTGCATAGGTTTCAATCAAGAAGAAATGAGCCAACCGCTGTTGATCCATTAACAAATTCTTAACATTTTGGAAGCAAGTTTGTCAATTCCTTTTTGAAAATTTGTTGGCCACCCCAAACCTTGTCAAACAGTTTGTGTTCAGCTTCAAGAGTTACATGCTTGGCAAGTCAATTCAGGTTTTCAGGTGCAGATATATGATAACTTTGTTTTTTAAGGAAAGGCCATACAATATCGATCGAATTCAGATCCAATTGACTACCTTCCTACTCAAATGAGGTGGAGCAAACACTGTTTTAAACATAAAATCAGCACCGTCAAAATATATGAGAGCAAGAGAATATATATTCAGATTATTGGATCTCGTACGAATAGGAACTGATTCTATGCGAGTGGCAACATTTGTGAAAAAAGTTGTTTCCGATCAGATCTTTTCTGATGAAATAGACAGATTTCTTTTCCTTGTAACTGTTTTGCAACTTTTGCTAGCTCAAGACTAAATAACTAAAGTAGTTTGGAACGAAATATATTTATCTCATTTTCATTTGAGGTTTATCAGATTATTCTTCATTCACTTCCAAAATATTATGTTATTTATTTGTACCTATCTATTTCGAATAAACATCAATAAGGGATGATAAAAGTAACAATAGCTTATCAATCACCATTTATCAAAATGAAATTACATTTCACCATCTCCTCCTCAAGATTACATAAACACATGTAAGAAAATCTGTATTTGAAAAGTATCCCAATCGGAAAAAACCTACAATTAGGTGCTCATAAATGCAGTAGAGAAAATAATTTCAAAAAGGAATTTTTTCCTGACGTATCTTAAACAGGATGGGGTTCATCGGGGTTCAACATCTCACCACGAATATACTATGACCACATGGTCTTTATAAGTATAAATATAAGCGGCATCGATGGGATTTGATCTCATTAAAGAATGATGCCTCGTGTCGCAGAACTAATAGGTATGTTCTTCTTTCCTTCCAGGTGAGGAGACCTCCTTAGACAGCAGCTGTAGCGATGCAGAGGAGGAACATGACATCTCAGAGCCTGTTGTGGAGCAGCCAAAATTTGGAGATGATATAGTGAATCTCAACTTATCAATCAGGACCAGAGTTCCACGAGGAAATCATCAATAGGTGGGAAAAAAGTTCTGAAAGATGGTTTGGACAAAGAAATAAGAGTTTATACCATTTGTGTCTGGAACTAATAAGACTATTAGCCTTTCGAATGCAGACATTTTCCAAAATCATCATTGCTTAGATCTATACTTTCAAATGATATTAAAATAAAAATATCAGAAGATAAAATAAATAAAAGCTTCATAAAGGGAGTCCTCGAGAGGAGTAAGAAATTGGACTTAGCTTTGCCTGTACCTACTTACATTATAGTTCAAGCTGTATGTTAATGCAATAATTATTTTTGTTAGGTATATTAGATACATTATATAATTGAAAACATTTCATGGGAGTTGGTATTGGCAATAAATGAAGACGTATTGGGTTTTCTTTCCTTTTATTTCCACTCATCTCATGTATCACGCATATAAGAAGACTTGAATCAAGCCAAATAGTTGCAACCTTTAAACGTGTGTTTATGTAATCTTGAGAAGGAGGTTGTGAAGCATAATTGGAAAATTTATCATTTTAAATCATATGAACAATCTCTTCCGAAAAGATTAGATACACACCCAGGCAGCTTATTGCAGATTTTTCGGGGTGGAATAGTTTTTCAAGACAGATTTTATGAAATCTTTTTGGAGAAGGAGGGTAAGTCGATTGATTTTCCAGATAACAGAAATTTCGAATATATTTGTGAGGTTATGATGCACCAAGTTCTAGCTACATGATTTTGACTAGACTTGTATGCAGATTCCTTACGACAACGAAAGCCGAGGTCGATAGAGAATCGTTCATGGCGTTCTTTGATTGGGAGGGATCTTCTCGTTTCGCATCGCTTTCTCTTTCTCTTTCTCTTTCATAGGTAATGCAAGTCTAGAGTCCCGGCAATGGCTTCCTAGTAAGTAAGAACGCAGAAGCTGGTTTGTCCAATCCAGCTTGATCTTAGCGTCTTGACTGTTTTTGAAAAAAGTTAATTTCTCATCTAAGGACATGTGGCAGTTCTGATTCTTACCATACAACTTATTGTGAGTCCACATTATTTTTCCATATGCAGAAAAAAATTGACAAAGATATTCTAGCAAAAACACGTTTGCAGAAACCACCTCTATGTTGTCAAAAAAGTTCACAGGCATTTGAATGAGCTGACGAAAAATTCAAAATATTCACGTCAATGGTTTTCAGAAACTTGGAACCTTCGTATTATAAAGAAAAGGTCGATTTGTTGGAAATTCATGTATAAAATTTTCCTTGTCTCTGCTAACACATTATTCACCAGCACCTGCAAATTGACAGTGCGATTTGCGAGCTTCAATGAAACGACAGAGCGAATTTATTTGAAACGTTATTGTGAATACGGGCTATAAATTCCGGGAAAACCTAGTTGCGACCCGTGGTATTTATTTTTCAGCAGACACCCACATATTTTTTGGATTTTGTGCAACAGCCTTGATCCCCTTGGCGGGATGTAATACAATACAGTTTTTATGGAACGGACATTTTTGCAACTATGGTATTGTTTGTTCTGGTGTAATAATTCATTATTATTCAAAACTGGGACGTAGAAAAGGTGATACCTCGATTTCAAACAAAAACAACAAATCGTCGACCTTTTCTTTGTTAAAAAATTTAACCCCATTTCACAACTCCACTTTGTTGTTCAAAACTCTTGGAAAACAATGCTGCAATTTACTCGAAAATATTTTGAGCTACGATTTCTTCACAGTGAAACTTATGGAATGGTTAGTTTCAGATTTTATGCGATATATAACCCATTACTTGAAACTACATTGTTTGTTGAAAGAACATTGGAATATTTTATGTGAGTGCTTGAATATTGACGCTGTAGTCCCAACTTTTTCACTGGATGAATTGATGCATTTGTAAGACTTGACAAACATTGAGGTCGATGTTTTGTACGAGATAAAACGACACGATTCCGTTTTAAAATGCATGGATGTTGGGACAATGAGGCTCTTGCAATTTGAAAAATGGCCCGAAGTACAGAATTTTACGTGAAAGGACGTACGAATTGTGAATAGATCATTCCCAAAAAAAAAATCAGGAAAATATCTTAAATCATTATTCTGTTTTTTTTTAAATCACACAATTTGTTTATGGAAGTTAACTAGTTCTAGGAAGAGTATTGTTTTTGAAGTTTGCTATAACAATAATGATGAAGAAGTTGAGTTACCACGTTGATGCTATGCCAAACTGCATTGAATTGACATATTTTACAAGAAGGAATATATCATCGAGATGTTTCCATCTCTGGAAAGGGATTCAAACCGATAAATCCTAATAATCCTTTATCTTAAGTCGAGAACAATACAGGATATTTTATGAATGGCGAGATACCATATCTCAACAAGTAATAGGCATATGAGTTGAGAAACAAATCCTATTGGGAAAATTAACGAAAAAAAATAGCTAGGAATAGTTTTCAAGTTGTTAGCGATGGTACTCAGATAACGAAAAAACCACCAAATCAATTAGGGGGATATTTTTTCCATAACTTTTTATTTTACGGCCAAAAATAATTTTAGTTTGCCGAAAACATCAAATATCAAAAATGCTTTTTTCTCAAACTTGGAATTGGGTGGGTCCTAGTATTGATAATATCAGACTTGGACAACGTAGTACGTGGTACAATTTCCATTGAAGACAGTACAATCGGAATAGTTTGGGCCATGGGCTTATCATAGGATGAGTTTGGCTTGCAAAGAATGATTCTGAGCAGATCAATGACAAGTGTCTGCAGAGTCAAAGTTGTACAATGGTAAAACTCGAACATGAAGGATACCCGTTTCTTCCACAATCACTGCTCTCGAAACAACGTGGAAGCGTCGAATGGTAGGACTCTCTTATACAGGGTGTCCCAATATTCAACGGACAACGGTTAAGAGGTGATAAAACTCGCATTTTTATGAAACTTGAGATGGGGACATACAGCCCTAAAGTGCTTAGTTTTCAAAATACAGGGTACCAAACTTTTATTTTATATTTCAATTTTTGTCAATTATTCCTCATCAAGCCGACACAGCGATACGAAATTACGCTTGTTGGTTTTTTTATGACGAGAAATCCAAATTCATTAACGGTTCTGATATCACCAGTAGGGGGGCGCCACCTACGGCACATCGAGCTCATCTAGATTATCAAAACTTTTTTCCAGTTTGGTGCATCGATATGAATATTGAAAAAATCGATTCTTCAACCCTTTTTACGTAAAAAAGGTCTACCTTGTTCAAGTCTCTAGTGTTAACCGTTTTCGAGATAGCCTTCATTGAAACTTCCAATGCAACGGAATGAATTAGAAAAAAATGCAAAAAAAATGCACTTTAGCACACACACACACAAATGCACTGTCCCCATCTCAAGTTCCATAAAAATGCGAGTTCCATCACCTCTCAAGCGTTGTCGGTTGAATATTGGGACACCCTGTATCATGGTCAAAAACAGAGGCTCTGTCATTTTTGTCATTATCACTTCTAGTGAAAACTGATACCATAAGTCAATAAATCGAGTGTGAATTATTGAAAAATATCAGGAAAACCAACCCCCCACGATAAGCCATCGACCTCATGTGTTAAATACCTATAAACAAAGAGTATAAACAGTAAAAACATCGAAGCAAAATCGACGGAGCCCGAAGAAACCAATTGGCAGTCATTACTGTCGTATTCGAGAATTCCCAAATATCGAAGGAAAACATGGCGCCGTCCTGTCAATACCGACGTCACTACTATTGGATACCAAATGGACGCTGGTCAGTCAAAAATGCAATTAAAAAGTGCATTACCTGCTTCAGGGTCAATCCTGAAACATTCGGACACAAACTTGTTGATGGCTGCTGATCGTGTTATTCAAAATCGACCATTGTTGATTTCGCAGGTTCTTTTTTAATTAAGGACGGAAAATTGCGAAGTCGTATCATTAAGGTCTATCTGTGTCTCTTTAAAATGAGTGACGAGAAGATTGGTGGGAAAGCATTCACCAATCTTCTCTGCATCTCTTTAAAACGACATGTTGAGGGTGATCCGCTACCTTGTAGGAACTGACCAATCGACCCCGCAATTTTGTTGGATGATTGTAGGCTACCAAAGGAATACTGGTGAAAAATGTAGCCTGAACCACCTAAATGATAAAAATATATGTCTTTTTACATATTGGTTGCGTTCCGCCACCCCCTTGAAACCGCGATCAGGGTGAACCCTCTCGGATGAGACTCAAGATCGTTTTTGTAGAACATTTCCTTAAAAAATAGGCCCAAACTAAATCATCACTGAAAAGTGTCACTGGCTCTCTTAGCATAACCTAACCCATACCCTGCTTGAAAAAAAGTCAACAAACAAACATACAAAACATTCATACTTGTATGACATTGGTTTATCAATGAAACAGTGGCGGTGAAGTAGGTGAAGTGTCACTTTACCAAAAATAAATGATATATTTTTCGATTTAAAGACATTATTTTCAAACAAAAAAATACGACATTTTTAATCCATGAACCGCTGCTGCCCGCGGTTTTCGTCCATCAACAACGAATATTGCTTCAAATGATTAGAAATAAACTACTTATTAATTATGTATCAGCTGATGCTTCATTATGTCGGTTGCCATGGAAACGCTTAGTGACATGCCGATGTCTTGAATGAGTTCATATGGATTTGTTAAGCTTTTGATGTGAAATTTGGCACATTGTCTAATTAAATCTGGAACATCAGGTGCTCATACTTATAAAGGATATAAGATTTTTTTTCATGATCTAGTTATATAGATATTATTTCGGAATGCAAGCACCCGGCCTGACAAAAGTGTGCAAAAATGTCAGAAATATTATATTTAAATTCCAAATGAATTTTCAATGAAAGTTGGAACTAGTCAAGGGACAGGCAAAACAATTTTTTTTCATTAAACCCTTTTATTAATATTCGAATTTACAAACGCTTTTTTGCCTCATGCCAAATGTTAGGAGATGAAGGGGCAACAGAAAGACGTCATATGCCATAACTCATGGCCCGCTGCAAAGCGTTTGGCAATTGAATGTAACTCAGGCATTTAAGGGATATTTCAGATTTCAGTGAGACTTGGATACGGCATGTTAATTGTCGTTTTAGTCACGGTGGTACGACATCCCAAGGAAGACTGTTTTCTTTGGCCAATATTTCAATTATGAGGGACTTTTTACAGAAATTGATGAAAATTCAGCTAGTTTATGAAGATATGATCGATAAATTTACTAGACTAAAGGACAAAAGGATTTATTTGGTGTGTATAATATAGGTGAGTTCAGATATTGACGTTTTTCATATACATTATGACACTCACTTGAATCATCTTGTTAAAATATCAGCAACGTTCCTAAAATGGCGAATGCATCTTTTTTTTGTTTCCTGTACTTCACCTGATTTTCAACCCGCGAGCCGCCACTGCAATAAAACACTATAATACAATTCGAAATAGAAAGCAGAGCTGAGGATATCCTCAGAAATTAAGAAATAAACTCAATAAACAAAAACCAGACGCCTAAAAGATCAGGGACCAGATTTATCCACAGACATACCACCAATAGATGAAGATAATAGATGAAGATACTGTCTCCATACTCCATTACTCCATTTTGAACAATATGGTCCCGTATTTATGATTGTTGATTCAAAAGATCAGCAATTGAATTCAATTTATTTGCGAGAATTTCTCTAAAACATTGAAAGGACCTGATAACGTCGTTGAACAAAAGAAAAAGTTGAAGTAAGTTGGGTCTGTTTTGTCACTTGTCTTTCAACTCAAGTCTATGGTTTGGACATTCTCCACTTGTCATCGAAACCATGAAATAGAAACGTTTTTATGATAAATTCTGCGCGCACACTCAAAAAACAACGCAAATCTTATCCCTCGTCGAATTTCTGGAGACACAAGAGTCTGTAACCACTGATAACACTGGAAACCAAGCAAAAATAGATCAACCACCACCATTACCGCAACAACATACCTCTGAAACTATCGAGATGGCACCAGGAACTGATCTTCCAAGTTCCGAATCACCAATACCAAAACATGTTGAAGAGTCGACAGATGCAGAGGTTATGGAAGAGAGCGAGCCATAACCTCAATACCCTCCAAGTAAAGGAGGATATAAAGAAAATTTGATTCATCTCTTGAAAGTTCTCATGGACTCTGAACAATTGATCTCTAGTTTCCAATAGAGAAGTGGAATTTAAAAATGTACTCATCATCTTTTTGAATGTTTGTCCAGCGTTGTTCAAACCAAAACTATGACCAAAATGTCCTATAGAAGAGTTTAATAAAACGAGATGCAAAGATAGTTTTTTTTCTCAATCTTCATAAGTCTTGCTTCTTAATTGAAAAAAAAACAATATATTTTCGTCTGTTTGACAATCACAGTTACTTCGCTTTGTCAACTTGATCGGGAATCAAAATCACTCGCCTTAACAATTTGGCCTATTAAACTCTCATCACTCTAAAAAAAGTAGTCCAGGGATGAAAGCTTCCCCAATCTATTTTTTATGACACAATTACCTTATATTAACCGTCACGTTTAACGATATGAACTCATAAGCGAAGAACATCATTCATAATTACATTTTATATATGTTTGTACATATATCCGTTAATCATTTCAAAATGAAAAAACCGGATAAAACCACACATAGATTTACTGCAATAAATAAATTTTATACTGCCGCCTTAATAGAAATGTATGTACAAGTGGTCGAAACAAAAGCAATTTAAATATTGTCCATGTGCAAGACAAACTCGTTCCATCACCACGATGTATGAAACTGCTTTTTTCTGGGAATTTAAGGTTAATGAAGAAAAAATGACTTGAAGGGATTTTCAAATTATACTTTTAATTGGAATTTATTCATTTTGAGTCTCTGCTGGTTTTTTGTTTGCATAAACGTTTTCAGGGCCGCCTAGAAAAATTCAATACTTGTCTTCCTATACAGTGGATAGAAGTTCTGGACAAAGGAAACTGATTCATGCAGTAATAAGCCTGAATGCTTTGGAATCGTAAATATCATTGGTTTGGGTATTAACAAAAAAAACCTAAGCTTGGTCATTATTCTGTATCGAGGTGAACACGGTACCAATCCAATAACTATCTTAAAAAGCCCCTGATATTGAAGATGATTTGTCAATAACATCAAATTATTAATTGATTCCAAGAACAGGCCAATTTTGTAATAACACGAGTGGAATAATATGAAATAACTGGATACTGATTGAAAAAAGGAAATAAAAAGAAATCCTCAAATATTTGGAGTTATTAATTTTATCAGATCCAGTTCCAGGCTTATCTCACCAATATATCAAACAAGTGGATCAAGATATTTATTCCTCCTGCGAAATTATTGGCAAATTTGTGAAATATACAGAATGACAAGAAGCTGCTATCTAAGGGTTCGTAAATATTTTATGAAGTCTGATATAGGTATTGATCTTGATAAAATATAATTTCAAGTACCTTAACGCTGCGTTCAAGGATTCATCTACCTGTCCTGCCATATCCGATCGCATCAGTGTCCTGGTTTTAAAGACTGATCACCTTGAAAATGGAAAGTCTTCATTCAATATATCGCACAAAATCCACCACATGAATACTGTTGCAATCCGACAACGGATTTCGCTGTATACGTATACGTGTCGAAAATAAATGATATACGGATTTTTCAGAGACCCGTCATTGGCAATCTCAGACAGCTTCCGCGACACAAATACCATCAAGTCGGCCTCATCGCATGTCTGAAGGACTTTCAGAGTGTCAATAAAAATGTTTAATTATCCTCAACCATCACAAGCGCATAATGCAATTTTTCAAAAAGGTCACGAGTATGGCAAATTCCATATTCGTTCTATAAAATTCAAAAACCACAAATTGAATTATAATCCACACACGTTACAGGTGGCTCGTAAATATGGTAATAAATCAACTATTCCTATTTACAAACGCAGTTTGTGAAACATTAAACAAGAGCTACAGCGGAAATTGAAAACAACCACATTGTCGATTGAGGCAGCTCGGATTGGAATTACGTACCTGCAATAAAATTGGGACAACAATAACTTATTCCAGACCTAAGGTTACGCAAATTTTGGTGTTAAGGCTAAACGGTCATTGATTAATTAATGTGTGCTGCTAAATGTAATCTGTATTTGATTTAGTATTTGTGTATCGATTATAAATTTAACAGGTACTTAATCTACTTGAAGTGTTATTTCAAAGTATTACGTTTCTTGGAACTCTGTTTAGACATTGTAATATACCTGATCACTTATTTTTTGCCAACGTTAATGTGACTGTGTTTATTAGGTGCTAGAAGTTTAGAGGTGAGAAATTTGTGAATAATAAATTCAACGAAAAAAAGTTATTCATCATTGAACGTTTTATATTGTCCAGAACTTTGGATGCAATCTTCCGATTTCAAATTGTATCGATTATCTTTTGAAAAATACTGGTTGGCTCAATATGCTCAATCGCCGAATTTGATTTAAAAATATTCGCCCAAAAAATGGCTTTGTTTGTATAATAATAGTATATCTACCTACAATGTCCATAGCCGAAGTCTGCGTGATACATAATATCATCAGCCATAATTCCAAAACACCGAAAAATAATTTTTAACAGAACATATTCAATGAGTGTTGAAATATTCCATCAATCGATAATCTGATCTGATTATAAAAGCCATCTTAGCTGCCCTTGATTCATTGTCTTTTCACCTGCTCTTTATAAAATGGAAAAAATAATTACTGTATGATGTATTATTGGTATTAATATTTTTCTTGTGAGGTATAGAATGTACATATTTCTTCAAGGCTACAAGAGTTCTCAGTACTTATCGGTTCTGAGAAACTGAGTCTAAGCCTTTTGCCTGTTCTGCACTAATTATTATTCTAGGCCCTGACCTATTATTGGACGACATAGGTTTAAAGAAAAAAAATGTATTCTTGTTAATGGCACAAAACTGTCAAAAAGTACGTCACTTACGTCCATCATCTTCTGCTCATGCTGCTTATCGACCCGCGTTCTCACGGATCGGGTCTGGTTCATACATCAATACTATCTATCCGATCAAATTTTGGTGATGCGCATTCATTTCGATATCGACACTGCTTGTAAACGTTCCATCCGGATTGACACTATTGACAGTGATTTGAATTTGTGAACCACTTCTAACTGATACTCAATTCCAATTCTACGCGAGTAAACTATAGAACAATCAAAGCGAAATTTGTGTAAGTGGCTGTAAGTGTGATTAGAAGCAAGTTAAAACGAAAAAAAAAAAGGAATCCGGTTGAGAGTACAAAAGAAAACGGAACAAAAAATTTTTTCAGTCACCTGAACAGTCAAAAAAGTAAATAAAAACATTTTAACTATTCAATATTCATGTCATTTGTATAAAGAAACGAACTTCATGTATCTTTTATTGAACATTATATTCCAGATTTGGGCTTCGTGAGACCAAAAGACTAGTCTTGGTCTTGGTAACAAGACCGACACCAAGACCAAGTCCTGAAAATTCTCTCGAGACCAAGACCAAGACTACTCGAGACCCTCGTTTTAGTCTTGGTCTTGAAAAGAAAAATCGACAAAATATTTATTAAAATATTCAAATGTCTCTACGGAGATACATTGATGTGAGTGGTGCCGTGCTGCCTCACTGATGATTCCATATTCGGGATGAAACCGGTATAAGGAGGGCACTTCTCACATGGATGTAACTCTCAACATTTATTACGGTTCTGTACCAACCTTACCGTTTAACATTTCAGGTTTATTTCAGAGCTGGAAAAACCCTATTGCATTATAGCTTGTCTATAAGGGTTCTTGGAAAGGTAAAACCAAGTGCAGAGTCAACCTGCTTGGTTTTACTTCCAGAGGAGTTACTGATATAACAGTGAAACCTCTGTGAATCGAATCTTCCAGGCTTTGTTTCCTCATCAGGCTTTTTTGATTGTAAAACCCCCACGTGATCGGGTTAAACCGGTGGTAGCAGGTCACCAATTGAGCTTGATGGGGTTCATCCCCCCTGAATAAACTGTTTTGCTTCTTAAAAAGCACGACACGTGCATCCAATTAGTTCTTAAGACAATGGATGTTGAAACTCTAGGGAAAGAGAGAAAAAACTCTTCAAATCTCATGCAATGCTCCGTCAGAGCCATGAGAAATTAGACGCCCTCTCCGTTAAAAGATGCGACGAATACCAGGAGGAGCGCGAAAGAAAAGACAGTATGCTCGAATACTTGAATTCCACGAACGGCAAGCTGCAGGCTACCTCTGCTCCCCTCCTTCTTCAAAGGTGGTGGTGCAGAGGGAGGCTGTCCCTGCTTCTTTTTCAAAGAAGGGGTAACAAAAGACCAAGGATCATGCCAGCTTCACTGCATGATCACACAAACATACAGACCGTTCTGGATAAGATTGCAGTTGACTACCACACCTTCTCTTGACCAGAGGAGCGTCCGCTGCAGGCAGTCATACGCGGACCGCCTTCCAACGCGGACCTACAGACGTATAGTTCCGAGCTCGCCGCCCGCTTTGGCATCGAAGCTGAGTTGCTCCGCATGACTAGCCGGAAAACCCAGCAAGTCATGCCCCTAGTATTGGTGAAAACCGGGAAAACGTTTACCCGGCAAGCGGGTGGGGCTGCCCATCGTACATGGGCAGAACGAACCTCAAGAAAGGGGAAAAGCAGACAAAAGCAAACGCTTTTAGTTCAAAGAGAGCCCAAGCTGCGTTTGAATCTCGCGTCAACGCAGAAGATGAGAAAAGAGTGCAGGCCGCACAAAAAGTCAGCTAGACCTAGGTCTAGAGTTCATCGCAGCGAGAGTGGATGATGCGGAGGAGGGTTTTAGTGGTTATAACCCCACACTACCCTATGCGTGTCTGGTGTCAGATTTCTCTCCTTGGGGCCGGAACCCCTGAACAAAGAAGAAAAAAAAAGAGTAGTAAAGTAAATTTTTATCACAGTCTCTGATGGTGTACCGGTAACCAGTCCGGTAAATGATACTGTAAATTACAGTATGGAGTTAAGATAGGAATGTGCAATCCATTTTTCTCTAACTTGAATAGTTTGAGTTTATAGCATGTCAAAGTTGCAAAAATGCCATTTTTAAAACGCGATATCTCGATAACGGTTGAATTTAGGAATATTAGTCGTATTACAATTTTTGTTCCAAATTGAAGAAAGAGTTGAAATATCAATTAATATACAGGGGGTTCCATTTAAAAAAATACAACTTTGATGCGCTTCGTGTTTTGGGGACACCCTGTATAACATGAAAATATTTTCAAAATGTAGCCTTGAAGGGTCCCTATCCATCCAGAAAAAAAAACTTCAAAATCATATACTTTGGTCATAATGTTTCGTGTCGAATAACGTGAATAACCCTGTATATTTTTTCAAACTTAATGATGAAAATAGCGTCATCACTGAAGAAATATTATCATTAATAATAAATGAACTAGAATTCTTCTTTGCAAATGTTTCTAGGTTATATAGGATATTTCTAAAAATAGGGACTAATTAATATTGAAATTTTAGTTGTTTAAAAGAAATGATGTAATTATGTATTATTTTTTATTTTATTTATTATATATTTAACAATTCTACAAGAAAGATTGAATGCTTCATCTATTATTGAGTATTGAGGCTGATCATGCGAAAAAAATAATTCCAACATTATATTGGACAAATTTAAAAATATTTAAACAAGAGCTGTATCGTTGTTTTGTTACAATTAAGTTGTCTTTTCGCTTTTGCCATAGATTTTTAGATTTGTAAGAATAGCTTATAGACTAATGTATAATAAATGTAGATATGTTAAAGCATAAGCAATTTTGATAAACAAGGTATTATGAGTTATTTTATTGTGCAAAATATGGATCTTTGATCTCACCTAGTATTTTTTTTTTCGTAATTCTCGTTGGCACTTTTAGCTTTTACATGATTTTGCTTCCTATATTATCATTCAACAGCGAAAAAATATAAACACCATTGAATATCTTAAACTTTGATGGCTTCTTTCGTTAAAGATTTTGCATTTTTCTTTTCTTTGTATAGCATATTTTTGTACAGAAAAACATTTAACTAGTCTGTGTGTAACTGTTATGTCTAATAAATGGATGAGAATATTTTTTTTTCGTGAAACTTATAAAAAAAATCCATTCGCCGCCAACATATGAGAGGGAGGAAGGAAAAATAAAAATGAGTGATGAAACCGGTCATACATAAAATTTGAAGAAAAACACATTTTTCTGATCGTGGTTTCATTTTTCTCTAAGCTAATCTCATTAAACGATGATTTGTCCGACATTCATGCATTCACAAATGTCAAGATCCAGTGCTTTCTCGTTTTCAATCGCATTATTTAGTTCGTATATATGTATAACGTGACACAGAATATCAGCAAATTACAGCACTCACCCTCTTTCCTTATTTGCAAAAGTTGCCCCACTAATCAGCTAAGGACTTTTCGCGGGGCTCCAACATTTCACTCAAGTTTTTTCAAACGCGCCAAAACACTCCAAATGATGAATAGCACTTGTGGACCTTCTAGTGTCTATCCAAGCATCATCTTTATAAAACATTGTCCCAACATGTATCTAATTTGTGAAAAAGAGTGCGTTACATTCAGAAGTTGTGAAGTTTTCGCGCTTCTTTGGATTCCGAGTTGCGAGCGCCATGCAGGTTTCCCGACTCTATGATTCGCATCGTTGAAACTGACTGGAAAGTGGAGACTCGTCTACATTTAACGTGCTTTTCACGAGAGATAAAGCTGAATATGTTGAGTTGACATGCGCTGTTTTAGACCGCGGATTATGCACTCGTTTCAAAGTTTATAAATGTCTTGTTAATGGACTCGTATTTTCATGAAACAATCTAATAGACTGTTATGTGCTGAATTTTTGAGTTGTTCCTCAAATCAACCAAGGACATTGATAATATGACAAAAAATTTACGCACTACCATAATCCGATAAGGTTTTGTTAAGCAACCTTTATAAGATCAACTTTTTTGTATCAACCAATTATTTAGTTGTTTGTACAACACATTTATTTCAATTCATTTTTGGGCTCACAAACTGTTTTTCAGGTTGTTCAACTATATCTTCCTTCAATCATAAGTACAGTTCTATAACAGTGTTATTATTTGTATACTTATTTATTATATAAAAATCATGTAAATTTTTGAATTTGTGGGTGATTGTGATAACTTGAGGCCAATAATAATAAAACTACAAGTAACCATGGCAATTATGGCATAATAATACTGATAATGATTGTTAGTCTTCATTTCTATTTTCTGAAACCTTCGGCATTCATTTAACTATGGCTCAAAGGATTAATTTTTTTATTTGCTTAAAAAGAAGTTTTATGAGTTGATTTCTGGATACAAAAATATGTTGTTGTAGTTATTTGACGACTCCCCCTTTGACAGCTCACCCAAACTAACGACTAGAGACTACTAGAATCAGTTACAATAAGTTCAAAGGGGTAATGAGTTGTCGTTTTATGCCAAACTTTGATATAAAAAAACAAGGACATTACTTAAGCGAAGTGAATCCCCTGCAAGCATCCTAGAGGGAGTTATCACAGGACACTCTCAGACTGGAACAATGCTTCGAAAGTGGGGTCTAGGGACGAATGATCTCTGCAAGGACTGCATCGAGGAGTATGGAACTATAGAACACCTACTATGCCACTGCTCAGCTCTTCAACGAAGACGCTCATGAATATTACAAACAACTTTGAAGAATTTGAGGAAGCGGCATACATAGACATCGTGAAAATCTTAACTTCGTAAAAACCCTGGAATGGTTCAAAAAATAGAAATGAATGGCTGCAGGTTGAATCACCAAGGTACCACCTCTCAGAGAAAGTGAACATAATGGGCGGTGAGAGTGGTCAGAGAACTCAGTGAAAACGTTTGAGATGTCGGTGCTCAATGGTCTAACCTGAGTGCTAGAATCCGAGTTGAAGCTGAGAGCTCTCTGGCTGCCGGAATGTCATGCGAAACACGCAAGTGCCACCATAGCCTCTGACATTCAAGTGAACTCTCTGCCTCCAGGAGGTCACATTCTGGGACTTACTCATGAAACTTCACAAAGATCATTGGCAACGTCGGACGTAATGATTGTGTCGATTGCGAACCGTGTTGTGGATGGAAGCACAGGTTACTGTCAAGAGATGTCTCAAAAAGCTACCATCGAATTATTAAATCTGATGACCCGTGGAATTGCGCCGGTTAGACATAGGTACATCAGGTTACACTAAGAAAAAACAACAAAATAAGAAAGTCACTCTTGATGATGTCATGGTCAAATTGGAGGATATGGAACAAAAATATAGATCCTTGTTTGCGAAGTTCAATGAGCAAATCAAAATCAACCAGAATCTTGAAGATTAATTGAAACTTATAACAAAACTACTGAATAAAACGGAACAAAAGGAGCTTGAAAATAACCCAATCATACAAGGTGTACCATGCAAAGGTTGTAGAATTTCTGGAAGTTCATGCCGGGAAATGCTCGGTTTAAAGAATAGGTAAGGATCATGCGAAGAATGGTTCAATAAAAATTATATTTGAAGACCGTAACGCAAAGATCAAATGGTTAAAAGCAGAAAATTCCAAATGACAAGCAGGATTTAGGATTTAGGATATCCATTGACAAAAAACAAAATATACATAAACCACGACTTAACTAAAAACTAACCGAACTGTTCACAGCAGCAAGGATCTACAAATATGAAAAAGGATATAAATAACTCTGGTGCAGCTATGGAGAAATTCTCCTTAGAAAAGGGGACACTTCTAAGACCTTGCGTGCCATCCTAACCCAGTTTGGCAAAAGATCCCCCTAGGAGAAAGGTTCATAAGCTAGTTATGTTTTTAAAGATCTGATATCCGTCCAGCGACATGTTCCAATTACGAGAAGATGAGCTTACCGCTAGGGAATTTGTTACTGCGTGATTGATGGCACTTATCCTTAAAACTTGGTGGATACACAATATCGGCGACCCAGGCGAACGGTAAACGATTACCGTGAGAGAAAAGGAGTCCGACTGGGAGGCTTCTAGTGCCCTTTCTATTTGGAATTTGCCTCGCAGGGATCCCGTTTTTGCGTGCATTCGCTTAAAAGGAGTGGGTGAGCTCGAGTCGTCATTAAAAGTGTCGGAGTCCGCGTGGAACACTAGAACCGAGATGAACTCTTGCCAAACCACATTCCTAACAGGAGGATTCAGAAAGTAGTTACTTGAGTGTGGCTTTGAGTTGGTGCAAATATTACATGATTGGTTATGATAAACTAAAATTAATTTTGAAAAATCCAAGCTTATGGTTATTGCAACCAAAAAGAATTGTAGGCAGTTTTTTGAAAGTGTTTATCTGTGATCTAGCAATAACGTGATTGAACAGGTGTGATGGTGAACAGGACTTGTTTGCCGCAGTATGTTATACCATTTAATATCTGGTTAACTCTCTTCTTGCTACTGGCAAAATCTAGAGTGATTTGGACATCTCCCCCTCCTCCCCTCATGATCCCTGCGTGATAGATCTTTTTGCACCAATTGAGAAAGAATCAAAACGGTTTTTTCACGCTGGTTTTCTTCTAAGCTTCGAGCATGAAACCGCACTTTGAGTATTGCTATAAGCTGTTAACCCTGAAGAAAATTATTAGGTTGCAGATTCAGAAAAATAAATTGATGAGAATGATAACGAATTCAAATAAATATACATCGATACAAACTATGCTAGATGTGCTAAATTGGCTACTTGTTGGGTTAATGATGCAGCAAGCTAATCTAGTGTTATTATATAAAATAGGAAATGGACACGCGCCAACATATTCGAATGCGTTTTCAGAGAGGAAACTCTCCAAGTTGAAATATAAGATCAAGACTGATCTATTATATTCAATTTGTAACAAAGACATCTCTCCAAAACTCTATTCTATAAAGAATCTTCTATATGAGAATAATTGGATATTAACAGAACCGTATTAGTTTTATGTTATGAAATGTAAATTGTATTTTTTGTATCAAGTTCTAACCAAAATAATATGTTCTATCTTTTGAAACATTGGATGAAACGCTGTTTTTCGCGAAAGTTCTAGCTTTGATTAGCTCCTAAACTTGTTGCTATTTATCTAGTCAAGTCTCCGAGTTAAATCGTGTTTTGTAGCTACATGCCTTTATTAGAAAAGTTTTTATCCAATTAACTCGATGATTTATAAAACTTTTTATGAAAGCGCTCTTTTTTAATCGGACAGTCGACATAAGCTACAAATTCTTTGTGTACTTCAGTTTTTTTTAATCAATTTTTAAGTTATCAGAATGCTATATTATAATCATTGACTGTCCCGGATAAGACATTTATTAATTGGATCCATTATTGTCTAAGATGATAGGTGGTTGGAGTCGGTCTCGAGTAAACTCAATGTTCCGCAAATCGTGATAATTTTAATATCTAGTCTGACATGGAAATCTGACATAGAAAAAACAAGCTGGCAAGTTGTCAATTAACATGAGCTCTTCACAGTAAAGATTCCCATGAAGGCAATTTTGCTAACAATCAAAAAATGTGAGTCCCTTAACATTTCGTTTTTCCGAGGATTCTCTATTTTACGACAGTATTTGTGTTTTTATCATTCACCATTTTGGGAATCTTGAATCCATGATAAATCATCTACGTCATCATTCAAGTACCTCATGTTTCACCATTGGAGCAGATTTATACGAATCTTGATCCTAAGATCAATAAAAATTTCCAGTGATCAATGGAAGAACGAACTTTTGCTATGTTCCGTCAAAGCTTGGGAAATAGAAATTAACTGCATTATTTGAAGGTGACTCAATCATATGGAAGACAAAATCAAATTATTATCTCTGCAGGGACCCTGCAGATTGACTCGTGCAAATTGTCTCGTGAGTACGCCGCTTTAGGCAGTAGAACTCCGTTGGACCTATTTCTAATAATTTTCCTGAGTTATGATCACTCCCAGAATATGACATTTCGGATTTTATCAGAAGTGATCGTTCAGTTTTTCCGATATGATCATTCTATCGGTCCCTGCATTGCACCCGGAGTCTGTTGCTCTCAGACTTCCAGGAGCACGCAGAACATCAAGCTTCTGATAGAATAATTTGTATTGACAGTGTGGGTGTGATCATAACCAAAATAGATGGAATAAAAAGGTTGCCCACATCTTCATCAATCTTTATCAAGTTTTAAGGTCTACAATGAGGCAACTGATTCTAATGGAAAAAAATATCAAGAATGAAGGAGGTGTTGAAAGTGATATTTCAACAAACGTTTTTAAAGACGCAGTTAATGTTGTAGGTAATCGCATGCTTCACATTATCAAAACATCGTTTTCAACCGGAATATTTTCCGAATCTTGGAAAGTTTTTACTGTAATATCAGTTCCTAAAATACCAAACATAAATAAATGTGCTGCCGGGCAGTCAACACCATTCCAGATTACGTGAGATCACTAGAACTTACATTGGAGCAACAGCTCTTGGATGTTTGTAGTCGTAACAAGTGATCAATCTGAGTTTCGTAAAAGATTTTTTGCAAGTCTGTGGTTATAAAAGACATGTGATTACTTATTGAACATAATAAATATTTGTGGGCAGTATCTTTGGACTTTAAGAGGGCGATCAAAACGGTGGACACAAATATAATAACTTCATAGACTGAAGAATTTGAGCAATAGAGTACAGTTTAAAAATGAAAGGTTTGTTTTTTTATGTTAATTATGGTGTTAAACTCTTGGACTCTTTTTTATTTTTGATAAGGTAAAAAACAAAAATGTAGTCAAGTAATATAGGCAGTGAATGGAGGAATGGAACGTCATATATGACAGGAAGATCTAACCCGAACCAAAATTCATGAGCTGCATAATGTATCGAGAAAAAACTATTCAAAGAAATTAGGTTTAGACAATTGACCACACAGAAAAAATTGTTTTGTATGAGAGTATTGCTGCGCCGCACTTGGAATTCTGTTCAAACTCACTGATTATACCAGACTACAAAATTCAAGAATTCCAAAAGCTTCAGAACAGGGCAATGAGATCGGTTTTGAACTGTTACATAATAAATACATGATAATTGAAATGTTATGAATTTGTTTCCAACCAAATGGTGGTCCACAATATATTCGTTTCCGAAATAAAAATGTATTTGGGAAAACAAAATTTTTCAGAATGTCCATGAACACAATTTCCGGAGTTGGAGCAATGATATGTGCTATGCAGCATTTGCTGCTGAATAAACTTTGATATCACTATTATCATTATTTTATTGAGAAACATAAAGGTTTGGTCAATACTCTCTGGAAACATTGAAGGTTTTTGAAATCCAAATATCGGATTTACTCACATGTGTGTCTCGGCGACATAGATTAAGCACTCGAATAGTTTTTTGTCAGTCTCCTATAACGGAAACTATAAATTGCTGTCTTGAACTATATTTTAGAACTTGTATCGTTGACTTTTCTGCGGAAATTTTAAGGACTTTTCGGCTTCAGAAGCATCTACATACTTGCTATACGCTTCAAACACCATTTTATTTGTATCATGAAACCCTTACTTCAGATGTCATGAAATAAATATACATTGGAAATACATCGACGTTCGATTTTCACTCGTAAAAAGTTCAGACTAATTGTTCTGGACTAATAGTGTTGCACTGCAATACAAAACTCGCCATACCTCTGGTCTTATTTGTGTGTTCACTTGTGCTCCCGCAAATGTTTACTATTTCGCTTGGCCAATTTTATCCTCAGAGATATGTTATTTTTGCACATAGTGGATGTTGAGTTCGTACGTATACAAACTCTAAACAATGAATTTTTGTTCGTTTCATTGTAAATCTGGAACTTTTTCAATATTTTTTACACAAACACATGAAATTCATGTCCTTTTTTATTGGGAAGGAACATAATCCATTCTTTATTATCACATACTGTCACTCATAAAAAATTGTAGAAACGTAAAAAATCAGAAGAATCTCACAAAACAGTTTTTCCGTGGCATAGACGTTTGTGGATTTTAGGATGCAGATAATTATTTCTTCAATTCATCACCTCAGCTTCCATGGACGAAAGTACTCAGTCAGTGAGCAGTTGTTAAAAATATCACGGAAGAAAAGATCAATTTCCAGTTTTTACAGGAGACAATAAAGATGAATACGCTGATCCAACGCTGCAACGTTGTTAACAAGCGTCACCCATCGTGGAGATTCCATGTGGATGAGAAGGCAAATTGCAGCACTTTACCTATCACTGTCACCCACCAGCAAGCTCAGTACAGAAATAAGATTGCAGTCCTGCAGCAAACACTTGTATCCAAAATCACCTAGGCCACTGGGGTCATGCGACTATCTGCCAATTCAGCTCGCCATCTTCAACGTTATCAAAATAAAATTATACGTGGATGGGATCGAACATACATCAAGGCTGTAGATCTATTTCGGGAGTATCAAATCAAGCCTGTTCTTTACACCATTTAATTATGTATGACCTTCACGGAGGGTCCACACCATAGCTTCCTTGAAATATTTATTCCTTCAATTCATCACCTCAGCATCCATGAACGAAAGCAGCCAGACAGATAGAAGTATCACGGAAGAGAAGATTTATTTCCAGTTTTTCCAGCAGACATTGAAAATGAATAAGGTGATCCAACGTTTGATGACAACATATATAAATCTCTTGTTAAGTTAAATATCGATGGTTATCTGTAAACTTGCCCAATTGATATTTCTACATTTTCCTGTATAAAATTAGTTGGAATGTATAAACGTAATTCAAAAAAATAAACCCAATCAGATTCAACCAGACGCAATCGGCCAATGAAAACGAAACACCCGTACGTTCGCAAACTACTGATGAAAGACCTGAAATATTACAATTGTGGTTGGGAGAACGCCATGAGAAGATCAACAAGTGGTGGTGTCAAACGTATTTCTAGAACGATTTATTAGAAAACACGTGGTGTTCTTGAAGTATTTCTTTGAAATGTTATCCAAGATGCTGCTACTTACATTACACTGAACACGAAACAGCTACCGCTATCAAGAACGTACTCTGTATGATCTTGGAGGTTGAATTTGACAGTTTAATAATTTGATTAAGTAAAAGACTCAGACAGCAAAAAAGGGGTGGGAGCCTAAAAACATTAAAATAACATCTGTTCACCGCGTAGTCAACCCTCTTACCTCATTAAAAAGGTCTTGTCATTCCCTATAAAACGCTCTAAATTTTTTGAAAACTGTTTTACTCGTTTAAAAAATAGTGAGCCTTGAATGTTGAATAATAATGTGTGGCGAAAAATGCAAATAAATTATTATCAGAACTGAAATCTGACACTTCATGAAGTCAAAACATGTTTTTAACCCTTCCAACTTATCAGACGATAACAATGTGACAAGCGATTTTTTGCTATAATGGCATTTTTGAAATGAGTTTGTTGTTTTTGCGGCTTTGCAAATTCTTCGGGCTCATTCTCAAAAACAATGATTGTGGAAATCGGGTCGCGGAGTTGTTTAACCAACGGCATTCGTATTGGGCAAGTTGCAGTGGATGGTACGCTGAGTACAAGACAATTGGAAATTTCGAAGAGTGTGCCTCGTGCGAATGTTTAACGGATATTGAAAAAAAACAAGTTCCATCCTTACAAAAATTCACTTGGTGCAAGAACTGAATAAAGATGAGACTGATCGTCGCTTGCAATTTTGCGAAGTTATGAGTGAACGTTCGTTGAACAACGATAATTTTTTGTTCAATGTGTGTATTCATGGCGAGATTAAGTGAATCGTCACAGTTGCCGTTATTGGGCTCTCAGCAATCCAAGGATTTTCCACGAGACGCACAATACCCCTGGAACTTAAATGTCTGGGCTGGTATTTTTGGAAATTCCTTTGTTGGCCCTTTTTTTCGTCCTGGAAATTTAACAGGTGATATCTATTTGGATTTACTACAAAATACCATCGACCCAACTCTAACAAATATGATAGAGAACGCCCCGCATACAATGAACAGAAACTAATTTTCCAACAAGACGGAGCTCCTCCGCATAACTCACGAAATGTGCGCAATTATTTAAATGCCACATTTCCTGGACGAGGGGCGCAATCAAGTAGCCATCCGAATTAAGTTCTTCAGATTTTCTCTTGTGGGGACACATAAAAAGCGTAGTCTACAAAACTCCACCTGGCGATTTAGAGGATTTGCTGGGAAGAATCATTAACGCATGTCGCGAAGTAACACCGCAAATGCTCAAAAATATAAGGCAACTGTTTGAAGGACTTGTATCACTGTATGCACGTTGACGGAGAGCACTTCGATCATTCACTTGACTAATTCGATAAGCATTGAATCGCTTTTTGCATTACACGTCACCCGTTGGTATGACGTTGTATAGGGAATGACAAGATCTTTTCAATGTATCACTTGTCCCCTCTTCCCATTTGAAAAAAATGGGGGATGGCACCCCCTATTAGGGGTTTGAAGATTTTGAAATGTCAAAAGTTGTCCCTCTGACAAACAGACTTGACGTGGGTTTCGCCAAAAAGTTTTTGCCATTGCGGAACGTTTTTGATTGGTCAACCTGTATAAGTCTTGATACTTATTATAAAATGATACTTCTAAGTTAGCGCCCCGCGCCACTGATCACAAACGAGATCAAGCTATGAATCTTAGGACAACATAACGTCATAATTTATTGAAAAAGGGAAAAAAATTAAAGGTTTCAAGAGAAGGTTGTGGATGAAAATCGAGGACAGTATTTTCCACAGATTCAAATCCAGCTCAACAGGGTATTTCTTGAGTGATCTGAAATATTAGTGTATATATAGTGAATAAAGAGCCGATTCTTTGGATAATTTCGAAAACGGTATATGTTTAAAACATCTTAACTTTTAAAATTATTATTTGTTTGAAGTTGAAATATATTTGTGATACCGCTTTAGATATCCCTATGGAGTTTTATAAGCGTGCCCGTGCTGCACAAAAGCAAGTTACGAACTATAGTTCTCACTCACGCAAAGTTCGTCTAGTAACGATGAAAATTCACGTATCCAAAAATATCACTTGATATTCCTGAATAACTCTTTATCCTGCTTATGGTTTGTAGCATACATTTTCATGAATTACCCAACTTTAATTTAAATAGAGTTGCAGATAAATCTGGTTAGATAAGAGATTTGGAGTTCCTGGTTTTCGTCACCAACAAAGCAAATATTACGGTGAGTGGTGTCCATTAAAAATCATATTTTGAGTATTCACCTCTTCTGGGGCAATTTGGCACAATAATTGCAATTCCTTTTCCAATGCTTCACAACTTCCATTTTGTATTGTGATAACATTGCCTAACATTGACAATTTTCTTTTTGTTTTGTCAATAATTTTATTGACACAGGGGGATCCATCATCGAATTGAGCTGTGCAGATTTAATATATGTTTATTGCCAGATAAATAGATGAAGACGTGGATAAACTGTTTATGCAATGAAAGTAAGAGTTTAGCTAGGCTAAGTACTTGCGCACCAAATATAAATATAGCATTTAATTTCAGAATCGACAACAAATTCAGATTAGCCAGGGCTTGAAATTGGTATATAAAGAAAAGCCGCTATAGAGTATAATACAGCGGCATTGAAGTTGTTTGCCTTTCTGATTTCACCCACCATTTGACAACGGTGATCTAGGAAATATGGAAAATCAGTTGCCTGGTTATTTTACACTCAAAAAAGACCATTCTTGAACATTGAACCAAAGACCATCTGCAAAAACCACTTCATAACTTGAAAAAAAACTAAAGAAGTGCACGCGACATATTTTACTTCCAAAGAACAAAAATACTTTTCTTTAACTATTGGGATGGTTGGCTCTCAAAAACTCTCAAGACATTTCTTGGACAAACCACTTGGTGGATTGGAAAAGTGGATAATAATTAATGTGATAAAATCGACAACTCTAATAATAAGAAAAACCATAGGCTAAGACGTTCGTTACTTCTGCTTACCACAACATTTACAATAGCGAATGATGGTTATGATCCGAATACCTACTCTCGCACTGAACAACGTCAGTACACATAATCTCCTTTTAAGTCAGCATCAAAAAAGGCTTCAAAAAGATCGACCATTATTACTGACGAAAGTAGAAAGGAGCGAACGGAACTCATTTACAGTCTGGTTATACTTTCCGTCTCAAAGACCTTCTTCAGAGACAATGACAGCATGTAAACGTGTTCATTATGAATTTATACGCCACACGAACCATTTCAATTTCTACCTCAGATCACATTTTTGTTGGAAAATTATGCGCATTAGAAAAACGTCATTCATTGATCTTCAATGACACGTTTTGATATTTAACAGAAACGGAAATTAAATGAGCTCAATAGCCTGGAAAAAGGAATGATAAATCTTGACTTTGACCCATCTAGGGATTTCATCAAAAAGTTGCTTGATGTTTGTGTGCAATGATGGTTTCAGAAAGGAAGTGGACTTCAAGGAAGCACTTACACATGCAGTGGAAAGATTGGATAAGCATACTACTGCGATCATGGTGATAAACGTTGATGAGAAATAGTCTTATCAAAATTATTACTGGTTCATTTCGTGTTTTTTGATCTTTCAGAAATTGAAGAACACAATAGAGGAGGAGGCCAACATTTATGCATTTTATTTTAAATGCATAGAAGTTGGCCTCATCCTCTATTCTGTTTCTTCCTAACAAAATGAGGTGGTTAGGATGCATCATCTACTTGCAAATGTATCCGATTGACATTTTTTTTAATGCATACGGTAAGAAATGACTTCAAAATAAAAATAATTTTTTTTCAGCAGAACACAGGATAAAACTGATCCAGGATAAAATTTTGAACTACATTTTTGAACAATTTCTGCAAGGCGAGTGATCATTAGATTTGTCTAGGGACGGACGTAGTCTTCAAACCCGTCTTTTTGAGAAAAGAAATTGGTGAGTCTATTTCATTTGAATTCCAATGGATGTCCGTTGAATTATTATTAAATAACTCACAAATACCCTATCGAAATTGCACCATTGCCGGAATAGATCAGGATTTCTACGTATGATTCTTTTTTCAGGAGAAAGTGTTTTTTCAAAGTCACTCCCTTAAGAAGGGGTTCAATTCTTTGACAACCTGTTTGGAAGAAGATGCTGCAAAAGTGCTTGAAATACTTTCTGAATTTCATCACATTTTCCACCGCTAAACCACAAAAGACCACTCAAAAACCGAAGTGTTAATTTCGACAAAATGTTGGCTGTAGTTGTCGAAGTTGTAGGAACAACGACCTCAGTCAGTTTCACTTTGTTCCCTTATGTAACCAAAATACTGCAAGACGTCCTCAAAGCGAAATAGGACAATAACGAGGTTAAAGCTGCAGTCCAACAACTAACAGACGAACTAGATCTGAAAGGGAATGTTAAGCTTGTCGAAGAACTGACTAAAGCTTCTTGTGAGATGGCACCCCCTATTAGGGGTTTGAAGATTTTGAAATGTCAAAAGTTGTCCCTCTGACAAACAGACTTGACGTGGGATTCGCCAAAAAGTTTTTGCCATTGCGGAACGTTTTTGATTGGTCAACCTGTATAAGTCTTAATACTTATTATAAAATGATACTTCTAAGTTTGCGCCCCGCCCCACTGATCACAAACGAGATCAAGCTATGAATCTTAGCACAACATAACGTCAGAATTTATTGAAAAACGGAAAAAAATTAAAGGTTTCAAGAGAAGGTTGTGGATGAAAATCGAGGACAGTATTTCCCACAGATTTAGATCCAGCTCAACAGGGTATTTCGAGTGATCTGAAATATTCGAGGAGCCGATTCTTTGGATAATTTCAAAAACGGTATATGTTTAAAACATCTCAACTTAGATGCTGCAAAAGTGCTTGAAATACTTTCTGAATTTTATCACATTTTCCACCGCTAAACCACAAAAGACCACTTAAAAACCAAAGTGTCAATTTCGACAAAATGTAGGCTGTAGTTGTCGATGTTGTAGGAACAACGACCTCAGTCAGTTTCACCTTGTTCCCTTATGTAGCCAAAATCCTGTAAGACGTCCTCAAAGCGAAATAGGACAATAACGAGGTTAGCTGCAGTCCAACAACTAACAGACGACCTAGATCTGAAAGAGAATGTTAAGCTTGTCGAAGAACTGACTAGAGCTTCTTGTGAGAATGATATATTTATCAATTTTTATAAAAACGATAATAAGTTTCTTATCGTTTTTATAAAAAACACAAATCGTACCCTTCCCTTCAGACACCCCTCAAGGGGGATCAACACCTCCGGGAGTGAAAGTGACTCCCGATCCTCCAGAATGGAGTAAGCAATAGATCCAGATGGTAAGTGGTCTAGCAAAACTACTCCAACCATCTATTTCCCTTAGCATGAACAAACAAATCAATTCACCCACTCTAATACTAACTTGTTACGAGAATACAACCAAAAATTTTCTTGGAGGTTCCACATAATGAATTATTTATTCCTTCAATTTATCACCCCAGCTTCCATGGACGAATGAACTCACAAAGACAGTAATCAGTTGTTACAAGTATCACGGAAGAGAGGATTTATTTCCAGTTTTTCCAGCAGGCATCAAAAATGAGATGCTGCAAAAGCGGTTGAAAAACTTTCTGAACCTCTAATCGTCAATGTTATCACATTTTCCACCGCTTGACGCTGTAGTTATCGATGAAGTAGGAACAGCGACCTCAGTCAGTTTCGCCAACAACATTTTGTTACCTGAAGTAACGAAAAGCGTGGTAGACGTCCTCAAATGGAAATGGTACGATGACGAGGTTAAAGCTGCAGTTTAACAACTAAAAGACGAACTAGATCTGGAAGGGGCTGTCAAGCTTGTTGAACAATTCACTAAAGCTTCTAGTGAGAAAGATAAATTTATAAGCTATAATAAATGAAACTTATTCTAGTTTTTTCTGCAACCCTTTTGCATTTCTCTCACGGTGTCAAAAGTACACGTCATACATTGTGCCAGTATCTATTTGCATAAGGGCCTCGTCGTCCATTTGTCAATCTATTCACATTTTCGACCGCTAACACCCGCTCACCATGATTCTAGCAACAAATAACCGTAAAATGAGTGCCAAATTTGACAAAATCGGTTAGTTTCGCAAAGGTCAACAAAGGGAACCTATGTAACCAAAAGCGTGAAAGATGTTCTCAAAGCGGAATGGGACGATTACGAGGTTGAAGCCGCAGCTGAACCACTAAAAGACGGTGTTTGAAAGTGTTTGATTGCGGTCAGGCCACGACATTTGATACAAAAGTGAACAAAAAAGCGCCCAGCAATAGTGGCAGTGTGAATACGGACTATGCGCCCGAATACAAAAAAAACGGTTGTGCGCGCACATACAGACTTTGTTCACTTGACGGTCAATCAATAGCGTTATATGAAACTACTACTACGAACTACTATCCTTCCTACTCACCAGAACCAAACTGGATCTCGAAGGGACTGTTAAGCTGGTTGAAGAACTGACAGCAATAGTGAGCATCCAGTACTCACTTCGACGCCTATAGAACCAAGGATCACGTCAAAAAAATGTCAATTGCTGACCTTCAGGGTCAAAAGAATGGATGCGTACCATAGCAATCCACCCTCGGCTATCAATAACCAACTAACCCAAACTCTAGAGCGATTAAGGACGACTTTTCTCCACTGAAGAACAAAGCTTCTGCCAACATCACCAGCGACATCCATATTATTCCTGTTGTCATTAGCGACTCCAGTTAAGCACAGTCTTCCAACGTTATTACCACACACGCGCAAGTACATCAAGTTGATGTCTCGCCAACGGAAACCCAGATATCCCCTGTGCAGCATCAACCCCTTATTCCTATATCCAGAATAGTGTCAGGAGATAGGTCTGTTAACATTTCTTCCCATAACAAACTCGTTATCGACGATTCAGTTCAAGAACTATCGGTTTGGTCCCGGCATTAAGATCACACCACTTTCAACTCATGATTTTCGAACATTGACAGTGTTCTTTTATATCAACAATATTAAATACCACACCCGCCTGCTGCCGGAACAAAAAAAGACCTTCCCCTTTTTGATATTTCTACGTTTGGCTGTATGAAAGTAAGTTAAAATGTATAAATGTTATTCAAAAAATAAACCCAATCAGGTTCAACTTCATTTCCAGAAGCAATCGGCCGATAAAAAAGAAACATTCGTACATTCTCGAACTATAAATGAAAGTCCTGAAATATTACAATTGTGGTTGAAAGAAAGCTATTAGAAAATAATCAAGGCGTGGTGGTATTTCTGTACTGACTTATGAGGAAACACGTGGTGTTCCAAAGTAATTTTTTGGAAATGAACACGCTATGGTCTTGGAGGTTAAATATGACAGTTATCAGACTGTTCATGTAAGTTGAAATATTATTGGGACTCAGGACATTGCAAAAATGTTATGTTAGCTCACAATGTTCCCGACGGTGAGGATCCGTTATAGGCGGTTGAAATATAATGTTTTCACCGCGTAACGCTGTAGCTGTCGATGTTGTAGGAACAACGACCTCAGTCAGTTTCGCCAACAACGTCCTCAAAGAACCAACTAAAAGACGAACTAGATCTGTAAGGGGCTGTTTAGCTTGTTGGAGAACTGACTGAAGCTTCTAGTAAGAAAAATTAAACTAGAAATTATAATAAATAAAATGTATTATCGTTTTTATTTATTTTTTTGCCTACCCTCTGTAATTCGTGATATCTTCCATTATCTTTATCAGATACATCATAAAACGAGATGATTAAATAACATAAAAAAAACGGAATACAAACCGTACCCTTCCCTTCAGACACCTCCTTCAAGGAGGACTAACCTCCGGAAGTGAAAGTGACTCCCGATTCTCCAGAATGGAGAAAGCAATAGGTCCAGACGGTAAGTGTACTAGAAAAACAACTCCAACCACCTTCCCTTTGCATGAATTGAACAAACCAATTCACTCCCTCTAATATCAACTTGGGCATCAATGCAGTTTGCAAAAAACAGAGAAAAACTCGCGATTTTCAAACCAGAAACCTAGGAGGCGGACCCATTAGAAGCCACGCCTTCGCAAGAACCTATAAGTACGAGAAACATCTGAAAAAATGGACCTCATAGTGTCTATTTATTGTTAAGGAAGTACCAGTGCGGCTCCTTCAGTGTCCCAATTCGACCGAGCTTGGGTTGGGAAGTTGCTGTATGACCGGCGATTTTTTCGATCACGGGTTTTACGGATACCTCGTGCTGATTGATTTCAAAACCAAAAGTCTTTCAAATTCTGCAACAAATTACTTGTTCAAACAACACGTTTTTTATGGCAGGTCGTGTTAGGGGAAAAGGACACATCCTTTTGGAACGGGTGATGATCAGAAAAAATATACAAGACTGGATCGCGACTCCAACGTTGGTCACCATACGAGCGTTGAAACGTTAAAAACGAGCCCTTCTACGGCTTCTGACTTGGATTACGAAAAGATAATTTAAGAAAAAGGTGAGTTCTTGAATCTTGTTTTATCCCCAGACCTGTTATCTCTTCCCTTAACCACCCACTATGATCCCGCCGTAATCAACCGTAAAATGAGTGCCAATTTAGATAAAATGACGGTTGTAGTTGATGTTGTGGGAACAACGACCCCAGTCAGTTTCGCCAAAGATATTTTGTCTCCCTATGTAACGAGAAGCGTGGAAGACGTCCTCAAAGCGAAATGGGACGATGCCGACGTTAAAGACGAACTAGATCTGGAAGTGGCTGTTGAGCTTGTTGAACAACTCACTGAAGCTTCTAGTGAGAAAAATAAATCTATGAATTATAATAAATGAAACTTATTCTTGTTTTTATTATTTTGTTTGCATACCCTCTGCAGTTCTTTCACGGTGACAAAAGTACATGTGACGGTGTCTATTTGCATCAAGGCCTCACCCATCTATGCGTCAATTTCATCACATTTCTTAACACTTAAACCCGCTCACCATGGTTCTAGCAACAAAGAACCGTAAAATGAGTGCCAATTTTGACAAGATAACGGTTGTAGTAGTCGATGTTGTAGGAACAACGACCTCAGTTAGTTTCGCCAAGGTGAACAAAGTGACGATAAAAAAGCGTGGAATGGGACGATGACGAGGTTGAAGCTGCAGCTAAACAAATAAAAGACGGTGTTGAAGAAAGTGTTTGAGTGCGTTGAGGCCACGAACATTATTAAAAAGTGACCGTGAAAGCGGACGGTTGTGCGTGCACATACAGACTTTGCAAGTGGATACGTATTCGGTGACGTCGAGCATGGCTTGAACGCATGTGACGATGACGGTCAATCAACAGCGTCATACGCTTCAAACATCTCGACGAACCACAATCCCCCCTACTTACCAGAATTGAACTAGATCTGGAAGGGGCTGTTAAGCTGGTTGAAGAACTGACAGCAATGGTAAGTATGCAGTACTCACCAGATCCGAACCAGATCTGTAAGGGGCAGAACTGACAGCAATAGTAAGCATGAAGTCACCGACGCCCCCTAACAATACCGGCACTGACTCATCTTCTCCCTTCTCTATTTTATCTACTAGAACTGCTCCACTGGTTGTTCACCAAGGTAAGCAACAACTTCTCATTCATAGCCAGGATAATGATGATACAACCACGGATCATAAAGCCCCATTCCTCTAGATCAAGCAGAAAAACGAGTTGAATAAAGCTAGAATCAAATTTCAAGAACTCGAACTTGAAAGGCAGAAAGATGAATTTGATGAAATCTGCTCCAGATGTAGAAACGACTTCGACAGCTTTAGAACCATGCAAAGATCAGGTCAAAGGAATGACAATCGCAGACCTTCAGGGGCAGGTCAAATTACTTATGGACTCTCAGATATATCAGAGATAAACAAACTCATTATCGACGAGGGAGTCAAAATCACCCCGGTTTAGGTCAAGAACTATAGGTTTGGTCAAGGCATTGAGATCACGCCCCACTTTCAACTCATGATAATCGAATGTTGACAAAGTTCTTCTATATCAACAACATTAAGTACCACACCCGCCTGCTGCCGGAACAAAAAATGACCTTCCTCATTTGATTTATTTACGTTTGGCTGTATGAAAGTCAGTTGAAATGTATATATGTTATTTAAGAAATATACCCAATCAGATTCAACTTTATTTCCAGAATCAATCGGCCGATAAAGACGTAACACCCGTAAATTCTCAAACTATAAATGGAAGACGTGAAATATCACAATTGTGGAAGAAGAACGCTATAAGAAGATTAGCAAGACGTGGTGGTGTCAAACGTATTTCTGTACTGACTTATGAGGAAACACGTGGTGTTCCAAAGTTATTCTTTGAAAACGAATACGTCAAGTGGAAAGTTGCTTATGTATTTAAACGTCAAGAAAGTATTCTGTATGGTCTTAGAGGTTGAATATGACAGTTATCAGACTGTTCACTTTTATACCAACTTTTTGAAGCCAAGGGATGAAAAATTGAAATGTGTCAACAAACATCAAGCTGCAAACTGGTTTGGTTGTGACAAAGACCCTAATCGACTACGCCGCGCCGTCTCAATAAAAAGTGAAACGCCAATAATCACCCGCAACCTCAATCAGCCGCAAAATAGTCTAGCACTTCACTCATCCAGATTGTACGGGAGACATGCGCCGACCAACACACCTCATCGCAGATCACTAGTGATGTCTGAAGAAAGTCACAATTTTCACCCAATAAGTTATTATAAGACAAAAAATGGAGCTCATTTAGTTCAATGGAGCTCATTGATTATCTGCAGCAAACCGATCCGGATGTAGTTCTCCAACAAGAAACTTTTTTCAAGCCCGTGGATAACTTCAATCAGCCAAACGGCGGTAAATTCAAGAACGACAGATAAGGCGCCACCACGGCACAACAGTAATTGTGCGCCAAGGTCCAACTGCGAGGCTCTGCCCATCTGACGACTGAGACCGAATCAACTACTGTGGAATATGCGAATTACATCAGTAAACACGCGAATTACGTCAGTAAAGAGGCACCCCCTTAACTTAAAACCTTAGCGTCAGCAAAAAGAATATTTTGGTTACTTTTTGCTATTCTAGAAAGCTAAGTGGGCTGAGGAGAAAATTGGTAAGTCATTTATAGACTTGGTCCTTGGCAAAATGTCGCATGTTTCTGGAAGATGAGGGACAAATCAATTTGTTTCAGAATACAGCAGACTTTATTTCAATATAACAGGGAGTTCAATATATTCAAGCGATTATCAGCCCAGTCCACTTTTTTTGTGCCAGTGTATATTTGCACAAACCACAGTTCAAGCAACAGTGACCGAGAGCAAATTTCGACAAAATAACGGCTGTGGTTGTCGATGTTGTAGAAACAACGACCTCAGTCAGTTTCGCCAAGGAAATCTGGTTTTCTTATGCAACAAAAAACGTGAAAGACGTCCACTAGATCTGGAAGGGGCTGTTAAGCTTGTTAAGGAACTGACTGAAGCTTCTAGTGAGAACCCGGGGTTGAAAACGATTCAAGGGATTGTTAATGAAAAGGGCTATGAAAGTGATGATTCAAAGGCACATGTCTTCGACAATGTGTAGAAATGCTTCTAACAAGTCATATCTACATTATATGATTTTCATATCAGATAAGTCAAAAGGAAATTCTAGAAGTGGAATCACGATGATGTGGCACTTCATATTTCACTAAATATTCTAAATATCGATTATAATAAAGAAAAAGTAATCTTTTTAGAAAGATCCATGTATCCATGTTTTTTACATATTTCCATACACTCAGCAATTCTTTCATAACACTTGCCGTACATTGAACGAGAGATGATCTATTGCATTTATTTTGCATTGTACTAACTATTCTCTGTCATGAACTAGAACTCAACCGTTTGAACTGTGATATATTATGTGCTCCATCATGTGCCAATTGAACTTCAAAAAAATATATTACCAAATAAAAGGATAAATCCAAAATGATCCTATTTATTGATAGACTGTTGTCAAATTGATCGGGTTGCGGGGGGGGCAGATTCCAAGAAAACGCTACTATTAAAAATGTCAACTGATTTCAACAAGCTACAGTTTGAATGCGGGTTCAGAAAAAATAGCGGTCACGCGTGACTCGTTTGACCCAAATGAAATGAAATCCGCTGGTCTGGTTTTTTGCCATTGCTGCAGCTGGAAACTGTTATTGCATGCCGAATCGAGGTCTGGACGCCCCAATGAGTCAATGATTGAAAAATAAGATCCTATTATACATAATCGTGAATTTATAGTCTTATGTGAAATCACCAAAGCCATCTGCCAGAGAGCTTCTTGAAGCAATTTAGGATGAAACCTCAGGAAATTGGAAAGCAAATATATTGTTGATTGAAGTATTGTGTTCTTCAATATTTTTGGTGAACTGTTAAACATTTTTTACAGTGCATATTTATATCCTGGATGGGAGAGCGGCATTTTTTTTGGGCTTGAGGCACTCGCCATAAATCCGGCACTGATCACAAGAATTTCTCACCGTCCAAATTCAAGTACCCGAATTCAATCGAAGGTTCTAGAGAAATCATCGAGAACTTGACTGACTGAAAAGTCACGTCATCTAAAGTAAACTTGGGAGATTATTTTTTCAAGTGACGAGAAAAGTGGTAGGGAAGCAGTCAGTTATAGATTTGGGCAAAGCGGATGCTCAATTTCAAACTTTCGGGAGAAAATTCCTCCCTTCATCAGGACAACAATTATGAGTATGTTGAATAAGCACATCAACTCTTGAAGGATAGATATAAGTTTAAAAGTTGTATATTTTCGTAGATGGTTTAAATAGTAAAAAAAATGTATATATAACTGGGCATAACTAGCGTAAATAATGGTTGAAATGTTAAAATCTTTAAAATTAGTGTGGTTAAGACTGTGTCAATGGTTAAAAAGAATAAAAAGAATGAATAATGGATAAATACATGGATGAAACTGGTAAAAAGGACTATGAACAACGTTAAATGACAGACATTATAGTTCAACTGAGAACAAAGAGATTAACAACAGTTGTTCTGAGTTAACGACGGTTAGTTAGATATATGTGGGTGCTCAAACTACCTGATGACAATATATTTGATAACAACAGTTCGAAAAGATTTATCTATCTGATAAAAGTATGCTAAAAGATAATATGTGTGAGCCGGCAGCAAGGCCTATCATGACCAATGTTAAAAAGAATAAACACTAGATGTTCCAGCAGATGAACCATTGCCGTCCCAAAGCCCAAGAAATCGCGCGGGGCCATGGTGAATTTCTTATATATAAAGGATCACATACATCTAAGATTTGTACTATGGAGTTTTTAGAGATTGGTGTAGAACTTGGACAACGCCTCACGGAGAGAGAAACTTGTTGAAGGTTTGTTATTTTAAACAATGCTGCTGTCAAAAGATCTAAACGAAGACGTGAAGGAAGAATCAAGGGAACAACTCGAAGAAAATGTCAAGGCGGTTGAAGATGCGGAAGTCATCAAACAACCAGTACGCCTTTTGCACACACACATGCATCTATACATGACAAAAATATTTAACTATTTCCTGGAAAAGAGTTACTTTCCTCTTGAATGGAACATCATACAAAATCGAATGATGAAGAAAAAAAAGAGAATCAGATTCTGTAGTGTGTTGAGTCAAATTCATGAGTTCGAATTTACATCTTCAGTTCACCAAATCACTTCTCTTACAAGAAGTTCAATTCTCTAACAACCTGTTTGGAAGGAGATTTTGCAGAAATGGTTGAGACTCTTTGAACCTCGCTATCCAAATAAGTAACTTTATCATCAAAATTCATATATCAGCAATAATTACTGATGATTCACCGATCTCTAAATCAAAACCAATTCATCACTTGGTTCCGTTATGTAACCAACAACGTGTGGACATCCTCAAAGCAAAATGGGACGATGACGAGGTTAAACATGCACTTGAACAATTAGACGACGAACTAGATCTGGAAGGGACTGTTAAGCTTGTTAAAGGACTGACTAAAGCTTCTGGCGAGAACCCGGGGTTGAAAATGATTCAAGGGATTCTCTATGAAAAGGGTATGAAAGTGATGATTTAAAGGTGCATGTCTTCGACGATGTGCGTGATGATTTAAAGGCGCATGTCTTCGACGATGTGCACAAATGCTTCTTATAAGTCATATATGTATAAATTATTTTCCCAACATCTCATTATCATATCATATTTATTATTAGGGACGAATAACAACTTAGAATTAGAAAAAAGACGTCAAAAAGATATCCTGAAAGAGGAATGACAATTATGTGACAATTCATATATGACTGGAAGATGAAAGTACAAAAGATTGATCAAAATGAAGAAAGACCAATTTCTGAAACTAAAACTAAATGATGACAAAGAAAAAATATTTTAGCAAACAGAGCAAAACTGATTCCGATAAGTTTTCAACTGTCAATTATTGAGCAGTTTCTGTAAGACAATTAATTATCAGATTTATTTATGATAATACCCACTCAAGATATTGTCAGCTTTCGAAAGATCTAAAGACATAATCAATGACTTGATAACTCACTTATATTCTACAGAATTAGCAGAATTGCCAAAAACTCATCAGGATTTCGACTGATTCTTGATTTGCCAGTGTTATTTTTGGAACAGAAAGCTTTTTTTGAGTAGGGGTCACACACCTAAGGAGGAAAAAGTAGATAATATCTATGATTCTTGTACCCCACCATTATATACCATATCTCAATCTTCTGTTTCGAAAAACAAACTGGTAAAGCATCATTGAAGAACAGGACAAGGCAACATTTGAAGACCCACTGTTGACAATCAAAAAGATGACGACGCAGAAATAATTCCACCATTCACAGGAGAATTACAAAAGCTAATAGACGAACCCAAAATAATCTGCCAACTAATTTTGAAACCACTAGACAACGAGGCAGCATACCAACACAATGTTCTGGGCCAACAGATGCACGGGAAGAACATGCAAAAAGTACAAATTGTAGGAGACAAAATCGTCATCTTTACAGTGGAAAAATAGCATCGCTGCTGTTGAAAGATCTAAACGAAGATGTGGAGATAAAATTGAGGAAACAACTAGAGGTAGATGTCAGTGGTTTCGTTCCATGTTCCCGTGTTATCTGATTCAAGGACACTTCCAGAGGTTTAACTGAGGCGGTACATTTGTCAACGACAGAAACTTCGCGTAGAGCAAAAGGGCAAAAGCTCTGGCATGGTCCTGATGCTCGGTACACGTACGAATTGCGAAACGGCCTATCGATCCCTCTGACTTGAGGAGATTTCAGCAAAAGGTGTGTCACAGAAAAGTTACCACAAGGATAACTGGCTTGTGGCGGCCAAGCGTTCATAGCGACAGCTTTTTGATTTTTCGATGTCGGCTCTTCCAATCATTGCGAAGCAGAATTAGCCACGCGTCGGATTTTTTACCCATCAATACAAAACGTGAGCTTGGTTTAGACCGTCGTTAGACACGCACTAGCTCGAGCGAGCTATGGTGCGAAGCTACCATCGATTGGTTTATGCCTGAACGCCTCAGAAGCCGTATCCTTTCTAGTCAAAGGTGACAACGATATTTGTTGGAGTTCCAAGAATCGAAAGGCTCAAAACACCGATCGTCGCACGAGCCTTCAATTGCTGTGTGGTATCTTCGATTGACAGTGAGATCGATCCTTGTCATGTCCAAACAAATCTTGACAGTCAACCATGGGTATCAAAATCATTATGATGTTGGAACTCGGAAATGTCTGTAGACGATTTACGTACCTGACAGGGTGTTGTACTTGGTAGAGCAGTTTCTGATAAAAGTCACTTAACTTCAACAAATTTATAAATCCCAGCATACCGTGCCATCTGTGGATAATATGTATCATGTTTTAATGTATTCAGTACATATGAAAGTTCACATGTATTAGTACGGCCTATCGACTCCTTCGACTTGAAGTGTTTTCAGCAAGAGGTGTCAGAGCAAAGTTACCATAAGGATACCTGGCTTGTGACGGCCAAGCGTTCATAGCGACGGCTTTTTGATTCTTCGATGTCGGCTCTTCCTATCACTGCGAAGCAGAATTTTCCACGCGTCGGATTTTTTACCCACCAATACAAAAAGTGAGCTGGGTTTAGACTGTCGTAAGACACGCACTAGCTCGAGCGAGCTATGGTGTTAAGCTACCATCCGATGCTTGGTCTATGCCTGAACGAAGCAGAATTCGCCACGCGTCGGATTTTTACTTATCAATACAAAACGTGAGCTGGGTTTAGACCGTCGCCGTTGTTAGACACGCACTAGCTCGAGCAAGCTATGGTGCGTAGCTATCATCCGTTGCTTGGTTTATGCCTGAACGCCTCAAATACCATATCCTTTTTGGTCAAAGGTGGCAACGATGTTTCTTGGAGTTCCGAGAATCGGAAGGCTCAAAACACCGATCGTCGCACGAGCCTTTGATTGCTGTGTGGGATTATCGATTGATGGCGAAATCGATCCTTGTCATGTTCGAACAAATCTTGACAGTCGATCATGGGTATCAAAATAATTACGATGTTGGATCTCGAGAAGTCTGTAGATGATTTACGTACCTGGCAGGGTGTTGTACTTGGTAGAGCAGTTTCTGTTAAAAGACACCCAACTTTAAAAATTCATAAATCCCAGCATACAGTGCCATCTGTGGATAATATGTATCGTGTTTTAATTTCTACAGTTTATTTAGTACATGAGACCTTACATGTATTGTACGGCCTATCGACCCCTTCGACTTGAAGTGTTTTCAGCAAGAGGTGTCAGAGAAAAGTTACCACAAAGATAACTGGCTTGTGACGGCCAAGCGTTCATAGCGACGTCGCTTTCTGATTCCTCGATGTCGGCTTTTTCTATCATTGCAAAGCAGAATTCGCCACTCGTCGAATTTTTCATCCATCAATACGAGTTTAGACAGTCGTGAGACACGCACTAGCCCGAGCGAGCTATGGTGCGAAGCTTCCATCCGTTGGTGAATGCCTGAACGCCTCAAAGGCGATATTCTTTCTGGTCAAAGTTGGCAACGATATTTCATGGAGTTCCGAGAATCGAAAGGCCCAAAGCGCCGATCGTCGCACGAGCCTTCAATTACTGTGTGGGATTATCGGTTGATGGCAGAATCGATTTTTGTCATGTTCAACTAAATCTTGACAGGCGATCATGGGTATCACCATAATTACGATGTTGGAACTCGGAAATGTCTGTAGACGATTTACATACCTGGCAAGGTGGTTGTAATCGGTAGAGCAGTTTCTGGTGAAAGTCACTCAACTCCAACAAATAACGCAGGTGTTCTTAGGCCAGCTTAGCGACGACAGAAACTTCGCGTAGAGCAAAAGGGCAAACGCTCTGGCTTGATCCTGATGCTCAGTACACGTACGAATTGCGAAAGCTTTCAGCAAGAGGTGTGTCAGAGAAAAGTTACCACAAGGATAACTCGCTCGTGGCGGCCAAGCGTTCATAGCGACAGCTTTTTGATCTTTCGATGTCGGCTCTTCCTATCATTGCGAAGCAGAATAAGCCACGCGTCGGATTTTTCAACCATCAATACGAAACGTGAGCTTGGTTAAAACCGTCGTTAGACATGCACTAGCCCGAGCGAGCTATGGTGCGAAGCTACCATCCGTTGGTCTATGCCTGAACGCCCCAAAAGCCGAATCCTTTCTACTCAAAGGTGACAACGATATTTGTTGAAGTTCCGAAATTCGAAAGGCTCAAAACACCGATTGTCGCACGAGCCTTTAATTGCTGTGTGGAATTATCGATTGATGGCGGAATCGATCCTTGTCATCTTCGAACAAATCTTGACAGTCGATCATGGGTATCAGATAAATTACGATGTTGGAAAGTCTGTAGATGATTCACGTACCTGGCAGGGAGTTGTACTTGGTACAGCAGTTTCTGTTAAAAGTCACTTAACTTCAAAAATTCATAAATCCTAGCATACAGTGCCATCTGTGGATAATATGTATCATGTTTTGATTTATTCAGTACATATGAGAGTTTACATGTATTAGCACGACCTATCGACCCCTTCGCCTTGCAGTGTTTTCAGCAAGAGGTGTCAGAGAAAAGTTACCACCAAAGATAACTGGCTTGTGACGGCGAAGCGTTCATAGCGACGTCGCTTTTGATTCCTCGATGTTGGCTCTTCCTATCATTGTGAAGCAGAATTCGCCACTCGTCGGATTTTTCATACATCAATACGAGTTTAGACAGTCGTAAGACACGCACTAGCCCGAGCGAGCTATGGGGCAAAGCTACCATCCGTTGGTGAATGCCTGAACGCCTCAAAGGCGATATTCTTTCTGGTCAAAGTTGGCAACGATATTTCTTGGAGTTCCGAGAATCGAAAGACCCAAAGCGCCGATCGTCGCACGAGCCTTCAATTGTAGTGTGAGATTATCGATTGATGGCGGAATCGATCTTTGTCATGTTCAAACAAATCTTGACAGGCGATCATGGGTATCACAATAATTACGATGTTGGAACTCGGAAATGTCTGTAGACGATTCACATACCTGGCAGGGTGTTGTACTCGGTGGAGCAGTTTCTGTTAAAAGTCACTTAACTCCAACAAATTCATGAATCCCAGCATACTGTGTCATCTGTGGATAATATGTATCATGTTTGAATGTATTCAGTACATATGAAAGTTTACATGTATTAGTACGGCCTATCGACCCCTTCGACTTGGAGTGTTTTCAGCAAGTGGTGTCAGCGCACCACAAGGATAACTGGCTTGTGACGGCCAAGCGTTCAAAGCGACGGCTTTTTGGTTCTTCGATGTCGGCTCTTCCCATCATTGCGAAGCAGAATTTTCCACGCGTCGGATTATTTACCCACCAATACAAAACGTGAGCTGGGTTTAGACTGTCGTAAGACACGCACTAGCTCGAGCGAGCTATGGTGCGAAGCCACCATCCGATGCTTGATCTATGCCTGAACGCCTCAAAGGCTATATTCTTCTTGGTCAAAGGTGGCAACGATATTTCTTGGAGTTCCGAGAATCGAAAGACTCAAAACACCGATCGTCGCACGAGCCCTTAATTGGGGTGCGGTATTATCGATTGATGGCGGAATCGATCTTTGTCATGTTCAAACAAATCTTGACAGTCGATCATGGGTTTCAAAATCATTATGATGATGGATTTCGTAATTGTCTGTAGACGATTAACGGACCTGATAGGGTTTTGTACTCGGTAGAGCCGTTTTTGTTAAAAGTCACTTAACTCCAACAGATTCATAAATCCTAGCATACTGTGCCATCTGTGGATAATATGTATCATGTTTTTGATGTATTCAGTACATATGAAAGTTTACATGTATTAGTACCTATCGATCCCTTCGACTTGAAGAGTTTTCAGCAAGAGGTGTTAGAGAAAAGTTACCACAAGAATAACAGGCTTGTGACGACCAAGCGTTCATAGTGACGTCGCTTTTAGATTTTTCGATGTCGGCTCTTCCTATCATTGCGAAGCAGAATTCGCCACGCGTCGGATTTTTTACCCATCAATACAAAACGTGAGGTGGGTTTAGACCGTCGTTAGACACGCGCTAGCTCGAGCGAGCTATGGTGCGAAGCTACTATTCCTGAACGCCTCAAAGGCTATATCGTGTCTGGTCAAAGGTGGCAACGATATTTCTTGGAGTTCCAAAAATCGAAAGGCTCAAAACACCGATAGTCGCACGAGCCTTCAATTGCTGTGTGGGATTATCGATTGATGGCGGAATCGATCCTTGTCATGTTCAAATAAATCTTGACAGTCGATCATGGGTATCACAATCATTACGATGTTGGAACTCGGAAATGTATGTAGACGATTTACATTTACGTACCTGGCAGGGTGTTTTATCGAGTACAACACCCTGCAGCAGTTTCTGTTAAAAGTCAGCTAACTTTAACAAATCCATAAATCCTAGCATGCAGTGCCATCTGTGGATAATATTATTCAAGAGATTCTCGATGAAAAGAGCTATGAAAATGATGATTGAAAGGCGCATGTCTTCAACGATGTGCACAAATGAAAAGTTAATTTTGACCATAGATCCGATTTTGTGTATATTCATTTCATTCAAGATGCCGAAGAATCATGGAAAAAGTTGAAATCGTTGTACAATGACAGTGGAGATACTCGTAACATCAATCATTTGAGTCCACTCATGAATATTCGCAGGAAGAATTGTGATTCTATGGGCGAGTACGTAACAAAGATGCTGGAAACTGCTGGAAAATTGAAAAAAACTCGGTTTGCCATAGATGATGGTTGGGTTGGAAGTATAGTTTTAGCTGGACTGCCTGAAAAGTATGAACCAATGATAATGGCAAAAGTGCATAAGGGTATGGTCATAACTACAGACATAATTAAGACAAGGCTTTTGGACATGGAGTGTGAAGATAAGATGAGTAGAGCTTTTTCGGTGAAAATCAAGGGCAAACGTGACAGTTCAACTTCTTTCAAGAATAAAAAGAAGATAACCTGCTTTCGGTGTCATAAAAAGGGGCATAAAGCTTATCAGTGTACTGAGACAGTGCAGTTTTCATAAGTGGGAGATTCATTTCACAGGAATGATATGTGAGCCTTTAGAGGATCATAAGAAAGAACTTCAAATAACTAATCTTGAAAGACATTCTGCAAAAATGATTGAAAATTATGAAAGTATCTCGCTATCTTAATAAGTAACTCATCATCAATACTCATATCTAAACAATAACTACTGATGATCTACCGATCTCTACATCAAAAACAAGTTTATCTAAGTCTTGGTCATGTGACGGATGACATTCTTAAACACATCAGGTCCGTGAAATCACCTAGAGTGTCTAATAAATAATGAGATACCTTACTTATATCCTGCAGAGATTACAAAAATCTACCAGGATTTCTGCTAATTCCTGTTTGAAGAAAGTCTTTTGATTTTTGGAGCCAGAAAGCTTCTTTTCAGGAAGAAACAGACATTCAAAATCATTATTGTATCACGAGCTTGTGCGGCACCACACACTATTCCAGCCTCAGTTAGGGAAACATTTTGGTTACCTAATGCTCGAGCAGCGTCACCTAGCAACCTGACAGAATGCATATTATGCTTTCGAGTCTTCAAAAAATATGTTTATGGAAATGGGCGATCTTCCGCCCGTGTAAGGCAAGACAAACCATTGATGCGAAGCACTGACTTCACAGGTCCATTCAACACCTATCTTCACATTGACACTGTAGCGCATCCTACTATACAGAGGAAGATTCACCGATTTGGTATAGGAATAGGTATATAGTTTTTTAAGATCCTTTCGGAAACCTTGAAGTCAAGAACAAGAAATTTACAGCCCACCCACACTCCGTAACCACAAACTACAGTTTAAGGAACAGCTTACAACAAAATAACGGCTGTAGTTATCGATTTTGTAGGAACAACGACCTCAGTCAGTATCGCCAATGACATTTTGTTGTGTGTTAATAATACATATTGATGTTCTAATAGAGAATGCGGGCGATATGGTCTGTTACATTGAAGATACATTACTGTTATTCAGAGAAAAAATAGACTTCGAGCTACAAGCAAGCCAAGTCACAATTGCGTGTGATGAAAAGCTGGTTTTATATAAATTTTCGATCAATAACTGGATAGTCATAAAACTAGTTGTTTTTATACCTCTATAACTATCCAACAAACAATTTGTTCATGATACAAGATTGTGATCAAATCCAAATTCTTGATTATTTAAAGCCAAGTACATGGAGATTTGACCCACATGCAGGATGGCGACAACATATTTGATACAGGATTTCCATCAAAATAAGAAGAATCTGCCAAAAGATCTAAACGAATGTGAAGATAGAGTTGAGGGATAAATGGCAAGGCGATTAAAGAAGCGGAAGTCATCAAACAAGCAATACGCCTTCTGAACATACACATACATCACAAAAATATTCAACTATGATGAAGAGAATACACAACTACATACCTGATTTCCAGTTTGGTTTTTAGGAGAACTGCTCATCACTCCACCCAATAACCATTTGCACATTAAACATCCCAACAACAAGACAAAGGGAAAGCATAGTGCACCAATATTCGGGGATATAAATAAAGCATTTGAAAGTGTATGAGACAAGGGACTTCTTTTCAAACTGCTATCAGCTTTTATCATACAACAGTTACTAGAAAATCAATTTTCGCAACCTATAATAGAGGACCAGATGTCAGAGCTGTTTTCACCAGCACAAGTCCTCCAAGCATAACCACTTTCGCCAGTTCTCTTTAAAAAATACTGCCTATCTATCCAAACTCTAAAATCAACTTTTCATCTCACAGTATGCTGATGACACTGCCCTGATTGATGTAAAGCACCCGCTACTGAGGGGTTCAAATCCCTTTATTTTCTGGAGTTGTTCAAAATTATAATGTTACAGATGCTGAAGAACCGGAGGCATCATCTGAACATCAAAAAACGATGTTGTATTCACAATGTCCAATTTAAACAATACGAGAGCTTGAAAGCCAATTATTTTCGTTTCCCATCCCAACTTAATTCCGCTTCATTTTCTTTGTGCGAAACCGGTAATCCCGTTCTAAAATATTCTGGGGCTATAGGTCATGGGTTCAAATACTATGCCTTGAAGATCTCAGCTTCTGCTGAAAATTGCTCCCCAATGGGATATTCTTATGAATTATATTCTTGCGTGTGATCTTTCACCCTAGAGCACAAAAATAGTATCATCATGCTTTCGAATTTATCGTGAGGTGTGATCCAGATATAGTCCATTTTATATATGTAAGCTATAGCATATATCAAGTATCTGGATTATTGGCAGATCATTGTTATTACCATGATTTAGAGGGTTGTCAATATTCAATCTGTGTATTTTTCAAAAGTCAAAAAGATATGCGAGATATGTTCGCGAACTCTTCTTAAGCCAAAAAAAATATGCGAATTATTTTCGTGGCAAATTTGACATGACTTAATGAAAACATTCTTTATGACCCTTGAGCTTATGCCGGCAACAGAAAAATCGGAAGTCGGAAGGAAGTGAACCAAAATTGATCTACAATTCAATGGACACAAAATTGATGGGAACAGGTTTAGAAGTAGAAAACGGATACGCCAGTGAAAAATTATTTTTATATTTGGATACAGAGGAATTCGCTACCCCTTAAATGCTCGAGCAGAATGGAAGTTCTTCAGAAGAAAACCGCAGGCTTTGTCTACGTGTCGAAGCATGTCGTGAATTAGATAAAAGCTCATAAAGGATATTTAGTTGGTTATTTTGAAAGTGTTAAAGGATATCCTGTGTGAGTGCCCGAGCTGCCTGATGACGATATATATTCAATAACGAAAAAAAAGTTTGAAAAAGTTGATCTAAATTCCTGATAGAAGTATGCTTGAAGACCAACAACAATGTTGTGTTTTTTATCCCACAGAATCCCGTTTTTTCAAAACCACGAGAAAATGATATGAAAAAATGTGGGGCTCAGTAAAGCGAAGTGTTCAAGCCGCGTTCTTAAACCTCCTGTTGGTGGTTACTTCGAAATTTTTCGCGTAAATGGCCGCAAAGATATCCCCAATCCAACCAGTGTCAAAAGTACCAGCTATAGCTATGGAACAATCAAAAAAGTTCAGTACGATATGACACCATTTATCTAAATACGCTTTGATGTATTTCATAAATAAAAAGATAGATTAAGATAAAGAAACTATAGAGGACACTGGCAAAAATATAGATGAGAATATGATGGAAGGCGTGGAAGCAGGCCAGCAGCAAGGCCAATGTTGACCAAAGTGAAAAGAAGAAGAAACTCTAGATGTTCCAGCAGATGAACGATTGTTGGTCAAACCAGTGCCCAAGTCCAAGAAAGTGAGCGTACCTCCAGGAGGATGGTCTTCGGGCGTATGGTGAACTAATTCATGCATAAAGGATCACCTCCGTCTGAAATTTGTACTGTGGATTGTTTGGAGATTGGTGAAGAACTTGGATAGCTCTTCACGGAGGAGAGAACATGTTGAAGTTGTATCATATATCTTGTTCAGATAACTGGAGATAGATTTGCGACAAAATGGATCGTTCATCAGGACTGCCCATTAGAAGGTGGTGGCAATGAAATTCGTGTGCTAGGTATGATTTTCGAGTCACATTATTATTTTTATTTTGAATGCAATATATTTTGTAGGGTATGTGTATCTCAAAAACACACACACGTGTTTCAAGACGCAAAATTCAAAAAGATCATCATAAACTTGGACTTTATATTGCCGATGGATTTTGAGAAAGAGCAGTCAAAACCCAAACATTTGCAAAAGACTTTTGCGATCTGACGAAAGCAAATTTGCTAACAACTGGTGGTTCAAACACAATATCCAATACCGTTGGACTCATGGATAGCAACACATTCATGTGCTTGGGTTTTCCAGAGAGATCCCAGCCAAGGAAATCCTCGACTCCAAAGTAGTGGGTGGTGGTTTTTTTTTGAAAAGCACTTTAATGGAGAAATGTACCTGCATCCTTTAAGTAATACTCTTCACAGTATGTTGGATGTTCTTCCGTTGGTGGTACACAGAAACTTCCAGTATTTCCAGCACGATGGTGCTCCGGTACATGTTGATCGCCGATGTACAAGATTTATTGATAATTCTGCTACTACTCGTCGGATTGCTAATAACGGTCCCATAAACTGGTCTACGCGTTCACCCGACCTCATTGAAAAGGATTTTCCATATGAAGTTACATCAAACTCCCTTGAATCTTGTTGTTACGAGACGTAAGATTGAAAGTGCCTGTAGTTAAATTTCTCAAAAGAATAGTGATGCAAAATATTGTGCTTGAATAAACAATGGGAAACGTCTTACATGTTTTGAATTTGAATATCTTGATGTCGTATAATCGATTACCGACAGTCAAAAAGTTGATATTGAGTCTAACTAGAGTGATTGTTTCAGTCAGCACATTGGTTAGAACTGCGGTATACCAGAAAGGTCAAAGGAACAAAATTGTCAAGAGATTTTTTAACCGATTTTTCGACGCTTAGATCGACAACCTTCTGTCGAATTTTTGTCAGAAGAATCACTTCAAACTGTAGATATCTTCTTCCACCCATGAACTGAACGTGGATTATAACGCGAAAAATCAATTATCAAAAGTATATTAGGTTAAGATTGGGTGATTGCGCCGGTAGTTGGCCAGTTCCCGGTAATCAACCATTTCTTTCAGAATTTCTTGAAACAAGTATTCCGTGATGTATTGTGGGTGGCCTATGGTCTTAAACTGGTAATTCTCCACTACGAGTCACTACTAGTTTGAAAAAGTTCGCGCCACTTGCGCAACGTCAACTATCAAAAGTGCCTAGTGTTTGTGTAGACAACAAATAGGTTCGTTTCGAGCAAAGGTGAGTGGACGAATTAAATTTTATAAATTATAGGTACGATTTTCAATCCAATATTTGGAGTACTAATTGCCAGATGTATTTTATACATCGATATATTTTTAGTATTTTTTCTTCAAAGTGTATGTCTTTTTGTAGAACAGCTATGCTCAACTACTTGATAGCAATATTTTTCCGAGACCACTTTGGTCAACTAAAATGGATACTTACAAAGGTATTTTCCAAATACACAGAGAAACATGAAAAAAAAAAACAAAGTTCAAGAAAATTGAAAAGCAAATAATATGGAAAATATCGAGACCAAAGACTAACCCAGACTAACCCAATCTAAAAAGAAGAACAAACAAGTACATAAACAATGGCAGGAGAGTTTTTCGAGTTTTGACGATGTTTTTGATGAAAACTTGGATTCAACTGAAAATGGAGCACTTTCTGCTCCTAAAGAAAGTGAAGATGAACTTCTTGTTATTACAGCCAGAATATCAGAAGAGGACATGACAGTGGGTGATATTTATTTGGTGGCCTTACCACCGAAAACAAAAAGTTTCATAACTATATTTGCTCTATTCAAACTATCTTTGAGAAAAGTGGAGTACAAGCATTAACTGCGGTAGAGGAAAGCAAATCATGTTTTGAAGTGATAGAGAATGATATAAGCGTAGTGAATGTCGAACAACATATTCAGAAACTAGTAGAAACCAAAGTGTCGTAACCACCAAAAATCGGATTAGGTATAAGTTTTCCATGGATGTTCTTTAATATTTCTGTTAAAGGTAAATCATGTTATATCTTAAATAAAAAACGCTTGGATATGTCAATATTTTGAGGAAAACATTTTGGTCGTATTTTGACCCCCCAACTTTCAACCCTCAAAAAGGGGTAAGGGTTTTCCCCCAAAAAAATAATAATAAAAAATGACAAATAATCATAAATTATAATAAATAGTACCGAACTTTGGGGATGTAATCTTGATAAAAATACCTATAGTGTTGAAAGTTATATGTTAGAGTTGAACGAGATGTAGATTTCAGGTGAGGGTGGTAAGTACCACAGCACATTCTAGGCCACACAGCGGGCCCATAGCGCGCCTCCAAGAGGAGCCTCCAGAAGGAGAGCAGTTGCTCTCTTGGATCATTGTCGTCAAGCCTTCAGCCATTCAGCATAGGCGACAACATAGGTGTCAAGCCACAGCATTTAGCTTAGGCGACAACGTAGCTCAAGGGCGGTCCCTCTGACCTCCCATATGCCGCAGTTCTAACTAAGGTGCTGATTGAGAACATCACCTAGTTTTAGTATTGAACATGCAGGCTCCAAATTATTTAGGCTAATTTATTAACTTTTTGACTGACAGTGATCAATAATACTACAGCCTGCTCAGTTCCATTAGCCATTGAGAGTGCCGCTAAATACAGAACAGAAACTATTTTCTGCTCATCGCGGGGATCGAACCCACGTCAATCAGAACTAACGGTCTCTCAAGCCGGCGTGTTACACGCTCGGCCAACGTAGCCTCTTGTGGAACGAGTTCCTTACCTGATTTTGTAATATTGTCATTGTCATTAAAAAAGTAAAAAAGTCAAGACGTTTTTCTCCATAAAAGCTGACAGAAGTTCTTTATATGAACGTGATTCTGTACTTGGTAAGTACATAACACGAAACATTTGGCGACCGTGACAGGACTCTTATTGGCGATTTCGATTATGGAAAAAAACTAAGAATGCATTGATGGTTCACAGAGTAGCTTTCACCAGGATTTTCACTATGGTAGATGAGATGATTTCCAAAGAGTGATATGCCGTGTTGAAATGTGTGTGAAATCAGCTTATGTTGGATATGATGATCTCATCAGATGAATCTGAAGATAATATTAATGAAGAAATACGCGAAGCAGATGAAATTTCTTCAGATTTTTATTTTGAAATTAAAATTTGACCAAAAGGTACATCTAGGAAGTACTTCCGATTGCAAACAAAAATTGAAGCTTCCAAAAATTGAGTTAACAAGATTTGGTGGCGATTTGAAGGATTAGCTGTCATTCTGGAGTCAGTTCAGTAGAATACATGATGATTCGGACTTGGAAGACGAGGACAAATTTCAATACCTTATTCAATCTACTCTCCCAAATTCAAGAGCTAGACAACTTGTTGAAAGTTATCCTCCTACAAGTGATAATTATTGTAAAGTGATCAAAAGTTTGAAGGCAAGGTTTGGTAGAGAAGATTGTAGAGTTGATCGAAGTATATGTCAGAGAGCTTTTGAAATTAGTTTTAAATAATTCTGACACAAAAACCAAGTTATCTTTGTTTTTTGATAAATTGGAATCACAATTGAGAGCATTGGACAGTTTGGGTGTAACGTCTGATACGTGTGCAGCTTTGTTATATCCATAAGTTGAATCTTGTCTATCAGAAGAATTGATTCGAGTTTGGCAAAGAAGGGCTGCTTATAGCGAAGGTTCCAGTCTCAAGGATCGTCTGAAGAATTTGATGACATTTTTACAGAAAGAATGGTAGTTTCAGGATTTGAGAGTCAGAGTCGTATGAAGTATAGAGAGAAGCATAGAGAGATGCGTAATACTACAAATCAGACAGCTTTGGATTTAATAAATAAAAATGTTCTGAAATGCGTTTTCTGCAAGGGCAGTCATACAAGTGCGAATTGTAAAACAGTGGTCACTTGCTAACAAGAAGAAAACACTTTCGGATAATGCATGCTGTCATCTTTGTTTGAAATTTGGTCACATCGCAGGAAACTGTATAATAAAAATGAGGTGCGATAAATGTTTGGGCAGACATTTTACTATTGAATGTCCGTCAAATAATTCTGAAGCTAATAAAGAAATTCCTGTAACAGAGAAAAATTTATACAATCACACTTTTAGCGAAGTCTTATTGCAAACACTTGTTGTTCAACCAAGAGGCAAGAATAAGATACGCAATGCGAGAGTAATCATAGATACTGGCTCTCAGAGATCCTATATCACTGAGTCTACAGCAATGGAGATGGAGTATTGTCTCATCAGAAAAAAACAACTGATCCATTAATTGTTTGGTGGCTCTGTGAGTGATACTATCGAACACACTTGTTACAAAGTACGTTTAGGAAGTTTGGATGAAGACTACATTTGCAATTTTGATGTTTTGGACCAGCCCATCATATTTGTGAAGATGTGGCATCGGTTAAAGAGGGACCTTGGATGAAAGAGTTACAAAACTTAGGAATCATTCTGATACTAAAGATGGACCAATTGATGTTCTTATTGGTGCCGATGTCGCAGGTAAACTTCTAACAGGAAAAAGACATGAGCTTAGCTCTGGTCTAGTCGCAGTTCAAACTTCACTTGGATGGTCACTCATGGGTAAAGCTACTGACTCTACTACTAGCTCGAAATATACTTCTTCTATGGCTAACATAACAGTTTCGAATTTGTGGAGCCTTGATATTCTAGGAATTGAAGATCCGTCTGTGCTGAAGCTTGCCAAGGAAACTGAAGAACATGTAATGAATCATTTCCTAAAAACTGTGCGAAGAAAAGAAGATGTTAGATCCGAAGTGGAAATTCCATGGATTGAGACGCATCCAGCAATTCTATCAAATTATGACCTCGCAATTAATGGATAAGATGGTGTTTTGAAAAAGCTGAAAAAAGATGGTTTACTCGAAGCATATCAGAACGTATTGACAGAATGGCTTAGTGAAGGGATAATTGAAGAAGTGAGTTCATCTGAGGACAGAGGTATATTTCATTATTTACCACACCACCCAGTTATCAAATTATCCAGTGCAACTACGAAGATACGTCCTGTATTCGATGCTTCAGCTAAATGTAAAGGTCATTGTTCTCTTAATGAATGTTTAGAAAAGGGCATTAACCTTATTGAACTAATTCCATCTATGCTCATAAGGTTCAGAAAAGAGCAATTTGGTGTTATTGCAGATATCAAGCAGGCTTTCCTGCAAATTGGACTCTCAACGAAAGATAGAGATTATTTGAGATTTCTATGGTTAGATCAAGAAGGAGAAATCAGAATGTATCGGCATATTCGAGTTGTTTCTGGGATCAAGTGTAGTCCAGTTATTGACTACCATTTGGCAAATGCTCTAGAAAAATTCTGGTATTGAAGACTTTCCTTATTCCCAAGATGTAATTTCGAAATTGATGACTGCATATTATGTTGATAATGTTGTAACGAGTGTCAAAGACAAAGTTGAGCTAGAAACATTTATCAATGAATCTACTGGTTTGATGAGAGATGATAAATTTGAACTCCGAGGGTGGGAGTTTACTGGAGAGGATTACAATGACGTTGTGAAATATACACCAGTCTTGGAAATCTCATGGAATACTTGTTCGGATACTATTAAGCTATCTATGGAATCCTTCAAAAACTACAATTTTAAAGTTATATCTTAAAGAAGTATTTTGTCCGCAGCTCAGAAATTGTTTGATCCGATTGGATTTTCATGCCCAGTATCCATTTTTCTCAAATTATTGATTCAGAAATCGTGGTTATTGAAGATTGGATGGGATGAAGAAGTACCGTCAGAATCCGTGAATTTTTTCGATGGATGCGAGAACTTAATTATTTAGAAGAATTTAAAATTCCAAGGTGGTTATTTCAATGCTCATCAACTCAAAAATCGACTATACATGCTTTTTGCGATGCAAGTGAAGATGCCTATGCAACATGCATTTTTATCAGATCAGAATTCGAAAATGGTGTAAGTATCTCACTGGTTTAAACAAAGGCTCGAGTTGCACTTATCAAGATGTTGAGCATTCCACGATTGGAACTTCTGGTTGCAAATATTGGAGTGAGATTATTACATAGTATTATTGGAAACTTTAAGGATGATACTCAAGTTTATTTTTGGACAGACTCCTCGATGGTTCTCGCATGGATCAAGGGAAACGATCGATGGAAACCTTTCGTCTGGAATAGAGTATAATAATCAAGAAGATGTCATTGCAAGGAGACTGGTATTACGTTCCAGGCGAATGTAACCCCGCCGATCTTCCTTCAAGAGGATGTTTTCCGAAGCGGCTCATTGAAACAGAATTGTGGAAAGGTCCACAGTGGTCACAAAGTTTTCCGGAAAAATGGCCGAAACCAATTTTTGAACAAGAAAACGATTCGATAGATGCAGAAAAATCGAAGTCAGTGACGAGTTAACTAGGAAGATCAAAAGTCTCATTTTTATGGTATGACTATTTTTCAAGTTATCACAAGCTGGTTAGAATGATGGGATGGATTTTGAGATTCCGTTAGGACTGTAGACATGCCGACAAATTGAAAGGTTTTCTTTCATTGGAAGAAATTATTGCTGCTGAAAAGTATGTACTGGAACTAGTTCAGAAAGAAACTTTCCGTTCTATAGAGAATGACAGGCTTGCTACGTTATTTCCATTCGTGGATGAAGATGGCCTTATCAGAATCAATTCGCGAATTTTGGAACGGCAAGATTGTTCAACCTTTAGATTTCCTTATGTGCTGCCTCCTGAACATGAAGTCGTATTGCGATTAATACGTGAAGAGCACACTCGAAATCATCATGCTGGAATACAATTTCTCATGTGCAAGCTTCGCGAAAAATTTTGGATTTTGAAATGCAGACAAACAGTTGGAAAAGTGATTTCTAGATGTCAAGTGTGTAGAAGATATGCATCGAAAAGAAGATAAGTTCAACCAATGCCATTACCAGAAGATCGAGTTCGCCAAGCAGCTGTATTTGAGATTATTGGTGAACGAGAAAGTCTGAAAAGGTTTGGATAGTGATGTTCACATGTGCAGTGTACAGAGCGATTCATCTGGAATTAGTAACATCTTTATCCACCGACACTTTCATTCAAGCTTTTAGAAGATTTGTTTCCCGAAGAGGAAGACCAAGTATCGTGTATAGTGATAACGGGACCAATTTCGTTGGATTTGATAACTGTTTGAAAGAGTTAGATTGGGACCAAATAAGAAAATATGGATAAGTCGAGAGACTTCAATGGAAGTTTAATCCACCTACTGCCGCTTGTTGGGGTGGGTGGTGGAAACGACTAATCGGACTGATGAAACAGCTACTGAGAAAAGCAATTGGAAAGTCAAATTTGAACGTGGAAGAACTATCGACTATTGTCTGCGACTGTGAAGCTATTGTTAATGCAAGACCCTTGACATATTTTTCGGAGGATAAAGATGATCTGGCAACATTGACTCCACAAATGTTTCTTCTAGAAAATAGAGCAGTTGGAGTAGCCGACATTGATGAAATTGAAGCGAACGATTTAAGAAAACATGTCAGATACCGTCAGAAACTTAGAGAAGGTATTCGAAGACGATTCAGGAATGAGTACTTGGGACTTGGGAAAGTTGAGACAATTCAAAAAGTTGAGGATGGATTATATGGATATCAGAGTTGGAGATGTGGTTTTAATTAGTGATGATAACCAGTGAAGATAATATCATGGCCTCTGGGACTGATCCAAGAACTTACACCAGGTGGAGATGGGAAGCCACGAATTGCGAAATTGAAAACTGCAAATGGATTTTCATACGTCCAGTACAACGACTCCATATGCTTGAAGCGAAGGATGAGAATTTGAAGATCCAACCAGAGTAGACTGGAAGCGACAATAAGAAAGAATTTGAAAAAGTGGGGATAGTTTCTTCAAATGAACAGGATAACGCAGATACTATAGCTAAAAGATATAGTAGATATGGGAGAACTTTGAAGCCTCCCCAACGTTATCGTGATGTTTGAGCAAACAGCAAGTTGAAATGCTCAAGGTGGGAGGATGTTGAAAGTTATATGTTAGAGTTGAACGAGTTTCTTACCTGATTTTGTAATATTGTGATTGTCATTGTCATTAAAAAAGTAAAAAGTCAAGACCTTTTTCTCCATAAAAGCTGACAAAAGTTCTTTATATGAACGTGATTCTGTACTTGGTAAGTACATAACAAGTAACAAATAGAATGACGTATGACTCGACCCCCTTTCTTTTCAAAATTCTTGGGGTACGTTAGGTAATTTATGATTAATGACCTAGCAAGAAAACCTGGGTGGGAAGTTTCTCATGCCCCACTTATATGTATATGTTGTACCCAGTTTTCGAAAATGTAGATCAATTTCATATGGTGGTGAACCACTGGATAAAACTGTGGTCAAATACCAGTTCTCACTGGTCAAATACTGGTGATTCCAGACTTGTTTTACTTGACTCTGCATAAAACAAAAAAAACACGTGCTCTCTTAGGTTTTTACCTAATTCTGAACTCTCCCGACTTTATGCTTTTTGTATATCCTTAGTTCAAATGAAAAAGATTTATTGATTTACTGGTGCTACTACCCTAGTTTAAAATAGAACACTCAGAATCAAGATTTTCGATGAGAGGTGGAAATGTCGTGAGGTTCCAGAAAAATCAAAACCGAGAAACAATGATATTTACAATGATAACTGTAAGGCTTGGTAAAGCGAAGTATTCAAGCCGCATTCTAAAACCCTCTGGTGGTGGTGAGCAAAAGCTATAGATGACACTAGCAAGAAAATTGAATATGTTCCGCGAGGCGATGATCCATAGGCTGTCCAAACCAGTGCCTATGCCCAAGGAGATGCGCGTACTTCCAGGAGGTTGATCACCACTGATGCACTAGTTTATGCATTAAGGCTAACCCACACCTAAAATTTGTACTGTTGAGTGTTTGGAGATGGATGAAGAACTTGGATAGCTCTTCACGGAGAGGAGAACATGCTGAAGTTTTATTATTTTCAATATATTCCAGATCGTCCGCATAATATTTTCGAAAACATTATACTAACATCAGTAAGGTAAACAATGTAATTTCAATTTTGAAGTTATCAAGAATGGATTTTTCCAAGCTGATATGTAAAATATCTATATTTGAAGCGTGCAAAGGGTGAATATAGTGGTATATAGGGCTACTCCTTTGATCCGGATATATCATTATTCATTTAGGTAAGGAGAATAAGCAGATTCCCACATGCAACGTATCTCGAATGATATTGAGCTTTTTTTTTTGAAAGTTTGATTTCTGCATATAAAGTACAGTTGAATACTTGCAAATGCCATTCCCCAACTGAATTGTGAAAACAGTTCGGTTAGATTGATGAATGCGATGAATAGATGAATAATGAATACCAATTTAACCAAATGAATGTATTGTTTTCCGCTATAAAATGGAGTTTGTTAACGATGAAAAAGTTGATATGACCTTTGTCTTTGCAATCTATATGTGCAATCAAATTAAAGCTGTTGTAATGTATAAATAAGTGGAAATAGATTTGTGACAAAATGGATTGTTCAGAATATCCAAAAATAGAAGTGGGAGTGTAACATCAAAAGTTGATGACAATGAAATTAGTGTGCTAGGTATGATTTTTGAGTCACATGTTTATGTTTATTTTGGATGAAATACATTTTGTACGGTGCACATTCTGAAAAAACACTCAACAATGTGGGTTCCATCACGCGAAATTCAAAAAGAAGTACATAAATGTAGCAAAACGTCGATAAGGAAAAATCTGCGTCATCATAAATTTAGATCTTATCCTTGTCGAAATGTGCTGAATATGAGGTCAACAGATTTTCAAAAAAGGAGGATATTTTGCGCATAGATGTTGAGAAAAACAGTCAAGACATTTGCAAAAAAAAATAGTGATCTGACGTTCGACTCACGGAACCAACACATTCATAGGAAAGAAGCTTTTCAAGAGATATCGCAGCCAAGAAAATCCTCCACTCCCAAGTAGTGGGTGGAGGGTTTTTTTTAATGGAAAAATGTACCTGCGCGTCAATAAGTTGATAGTAGCCTGAATTAATGGGTCCTGTAAATTCAATATGAAAAGTAGGTGATTTTCTCAGTCGTCACATCAGTTGGAACTGGAACTGCGGTATACTGTCGAATTCTTTTCAGAAGAATCACTTCATGCTGTGATTATCCAGTTTCTTCCATCGATGAACTGAACTTGGTGACGCGAAAAATCAATTTTCAAAAGTAGATTGGTTCCTGATGTGTTCTCCTCATATTTCAACCTATAGGAGGAGAACATATATCTTGTGTGCCAGTGCTACATAATGACCATATATTTGAGGAAGAGGAAAACAGAAAAACGGAGCATTCAAGCCACATATCTAAACCTCCTGATAGTGGTAACTCCGATTATATTTTGCGTAAATGACCGCAAGATATGCCTGATCCAACCTGTATAGAACAAGCAGAAACTCTAGAGAACACTAGCGAGAAAATTGAAGATTAGGATATGACGAAAGGTACAGAAGCTAGCCAGCAGCAAGGCCGATGTTGAACAAAAAGTCCAGCAGATGATCCATTGCCGGCCAAACCAGTGTCGAAGCCTAAAAAAGCACCCGTACCTCCAGGAGGTTGGTCTTCGGGACTTTGGTGAACTACTTCATGTATAAAGGATTAACTCTGTCTTAAATTTGTACGGTGGAGTGTTTGGATTTGGGCAGCTCTTCACGGATAAGCGAATATTTTGAAGATCTGTTATTTCTAATGTATTTCATGTTTCTCGCCTGCATAATATGGTCGAAAACGTTAAAATATCTACATTCCAAAAGCACAAAGGGTTTTGGAAGTGATGCTCCTCCCCACAAACTGCTCACTGAGGTAGAACTTGGAGACAAGCGGCCCTCTCAGCTCGTGCGATAGATGAGCTCTATCACCGGCTCTCGCGTGAGAGATGATGTCCTGCGCATCAAATGGTTGGACATGCTGCCAATGCCGACTCGACGTATTCCTTGGAGGAGCTCGCCCAGTTTTCCGACGAGTCACAGGACATGGCGCCAGCAGTAATGGCGACATCTGTCGGGCGTTCCAAGTCGCGTTCGCATAGTCCTGTTCCACAGGCCACCGAGACTTTCGATTCCCAGCTCGCTGCCCTTCAGCAGTCAAAAACAATTGTGATCAAGCCAGAAAGCCACTTGATGCCAGTCAAAGGAAGGCTGATTAGGCTGATGAACGAGACAATAAAAGCCCTGATGGAAGAAGAGAAGATGATTGTTTCGCAGTTGCTTTTTGTGCTGGAAAGGAGCAGAATGAAGACAAGAATGTGCTGATGTGGGATGCTATACCTATATTTCAACGAGTCATTGTTGATCAAGAAGCAGAGTTCTAGTGAGCCTAATCGATTTGGCTGAAGAAGGAAGTTATGGAAGCAATTTGCATGAGGTTGAAGATCATCAGATATGTTTTACTTTGAAAGATGTGTTTTGTGTACTAAATTTATCTATTGTCTGTTTCTACTATCGAGAAACAAGGGTTCACGTTGAATTTTCAAAAGAAAAAATGTTTATAAGAAGAGACAGTACAATTTTTGTACAAGGAAAACGTGTTGGTAGTTTGTATAAAATATTTTTTAATTATATAAGTAGTTCTGTTAGCTTGGCCACGAGTAATATTGTTAAGTTATGGCATGAACGATTTGAGTATTTGAACTACGCCTCTTTGTTTGAATTTAATTGTTTGGGGAGGATGTTACAAATCTAGTATACAGTGTGTCCAGAATAAAATGATGTTTATGGCACTATATGGGGATATTGGAAACTTTAAAAGATACGACGTTGCGTAAATGGAAGAAAAGCAGCGTATTTGTATGCCCAAAAATATTCCACCTTTGTTTTATTTTTAATCGATACCGTAATGTGGATACAGGGTGAAAAGGGAAAAGGCAAATTTTGAAGAAACCACACAATTTTGCTTATTATAAATGCTAGAACTTTCAAATTTTCAGGATATGGTTAAGAGGATACGACAATTCTAAAAACGACGTCAAAAAACTTTTAGGCCCACTATGTTGCGTCCAGCCAAAGTCAAGTCTGTTTTTTTTTATGAAAGTCATATTTTTGAAAATCATTTTCAATGCGGATTTTGAAAATGAAAAAATTCAATATGTCCCACATAAGAAAAACGACAGTTGACCTCGGCCGGAAGCAACATAGTGGGCCTACAATTTTTTCGACACAATTTTCAAAATCACCGTATCTTCTTACCCAGATCCAGAAATTTTCAATACCTCATCTTTTATAATAACCGAAATATTGTGCTATTTAAAAAATGGCCATTTTTCTTTTTCACCCTGTATCTCCATTACGGTATCGAATCAAAACAAACCAAAGTGAGATTATTCTTGGGCACGCAAATACGCAACTTTTCTTCCATTTAACCGATACTGTATCTCCTGTAGTTTCCGATATCCCCACGTACATCATTTTATTCTGGACACACTGTATACCCCCTGCAGATAGTTCAAAATTGTATTTTGAGAGTTATGTTCAAGAAAAATAGACTATTTTCAACAAGGTTGTTATATAATGATGAAATCTGCAATTTAAACTGTATGTACATTCATGCAATATGTGCATATATGCATCAACATAAGCATTTACAGTATACAATTAATCATGGATACCAAACAAGAATAAATCAAGCTAAACACGTCATGTTACCTCAAAATAATAAGTCTAATAACCTTAGATTCTTTGATTATTTGGCACCTAAATGTTACAATTTGTTACCCATAGAAATAAGGCGTATATCAAATGTAAAACAATTCAATAAGCAAAGCAGATCATTCATTGTCAAGCATTTCTTTAAGTTCTTAGATATAATTAGCTAGGAAATTAATACTACTCTAGGTCAACATTTTTATTTATTTTTTATGGTGAAAAATTGTATTTTGATTTTAGTTTTTCTTTGAACGGCACACGAGAAGGGAAAATGGTTAATTATCATTTTGTTTGCGTTCACTTAACTCATACAGATGTTAATTCATCTAGGAGTTGGAACAACATAGTAGATTTAATCTAACCATTGTTAATTTTATTTTAAAAATTGCTTGTACTTTTTAATTTAATGAAATAAATTGAAATTGAAATTGAAAATAAAATGAATTTGGTGAACGGTTTTGAAATGAAGGACAGTCATGATTATGTTGATAGGTCTTTTTGTGAAGTTTGGGTTAGAGCAAAGCAAAAATGACTTCCTCATCATTCAAAAATCAATAGGTCAACTAGAGTATCGCAACTTATTCACACTGATGTATGTGGAACGTTGACGCCAGTTTCGCATAAAGGAAATAAGATTTTGTAAATGATTTTTCAAGATCTGTTATGGTGTATGTAATTGAAAGTGAGGATCAAGTTTTTGAATGCCTCAAGGATTATGTGGCAAGAGTAACTGGTCATTTTTGTGATCTGAAGGTATCTAAAATTGAATGTGATAACGGTGGGAACTATTCGATGTCCTTACAAGCATTTTGTTCTGATATGGGAATACATATCTGTTATACACCGCACTATACTCCACCAGTGAATGGTGTAGCTCAAAGGATGAACCAGACACTAAGGAATTTGGCAAGGTCCATGATAATGCAAGCCGAAATGTCAAAAAGTTTTTGGGAGGAAGCAGTTCTCATGGCAGTATACATAACTAACCGGATACCTTCGACTGTACATAGGAGCAAGACACCTTATAAATTATGGATGAAGAAAAAACTCAACGTAGCTCATATGAGAGTTTTTGGATGTGTCGCTTATTCCAGAGTTCCAGACTCAATTTAGTCTGTTGAATGTCAAAGTCATCAAAGGCAGATTTATTGGGTATACTAATACTGGATATAAATTATGAATTGGATATAAAGCGATACATAGTAGAAACGTCATATTTGCTGACACAAACTTTACAAGTACCAAGAAAGTTGAAAGAAGATCAGTTCGTACTGCTTACGAATCCATTGAATATGATGAGACTGGTCAATATGATCAAAGACAATCTGAAAGTAAAGGAGAGAATGGATATCAAGAGGTAGTGATGGTGAAGTTCAAGCTGGAGATGTAGTTACTGAACAAGTTAAGGAAAGATCTATAGGAGAGAGAAAAATACTAAATAAGATCTGATGATAATGGAGTTGAATTCGGCTGTTTTTAGCATTATTGAGCAAGTACCTATACGATACAACGAACGATTTATCAAAGTCATTTGCAAAGGCCAGAGAGAGCAACTATCGGGATGAATGGCAAAAAGCAATTGAAGATGAGTTGGAAGCACTCGAAGATAATTGCACATGGGATCTAGTGGAGAATACGACGGATCAGAAAATCCTGAGTAGTCGATGGGTATTCCGTACCAAGGAAAATAATGAAGGAAATACTGTCTATGAAGCAAGGATGGTGGCTAGAGGTCTTGAACAAAATGACAATGGAGATTTGTAACAGATTCATGCACCTGTTGTTTGACTTTCTTCTTTACGAGTTCTACTTTCTATTTGGAACAACTATGAATTAATACTGGAGCAGTTTGATGTCAAGAAATGTTTTTTAGAGATTGAACTTCAAAAAAAGGTGTTCATGAAGATTCCAGAGGGATTGAAGGTTTCCAAGGGAGACGAGAACAAGGGGTGGTAACTTTGACATATTTGGCGTAAATGAGATATCCCCTATCGAACCAGTGTTAAAGATAATGATGTGTTCAAACAAAAAATAGCAGCTATAACTATATAAGACATCAGCAAAACAATCGAGGATAAGAATATGACGGAACGTGCAGAAGCTAGCCGATATTGACCAAAGTAAAGAAGAAGAAATCCTAGACGTTCCAGCAGACCAACCATTGCCGGCCAAACCAAGAAGGTGCACGTATCTCCAAAAGGTTGGTCTTCGGGTCCAGGGTGAACTACTTTATTCATAAAGGTTAAAACATACGTCTAAAACTTGTACCTTGTACTGTGAAGTGATTAAAGATGGGTGTAGAAGTAGACTGAAATAACTCTTCACAAAGAGAAAAACCTGTTGACTGGTTTTTTCTAATGTATCATTCTCGCCTGTATATTTCCAAAAACGTTGCACTGACTTCAGCAAGGTGAAAAATGTGTCTATTTTTAAGTTATCAAGAAAAGATTTTTTGATGCTGATATGTAGGATATCCACATTCTAAGTGTAAAAAAGGACTATAGAGTTATCCAGTGCTTCTCCTTTGGCCCAGATATATCATTATTTATTTAGGTAAGGAGAATAAGCAAACTTCCTAATGCAATGTATACCAAATGATATTGGAATTTTGTAGCTGATGTTAATGTGGTTAAGACCGCAGCTAGGGACTGTGTTGATCAATCGAGAAGACTAATTATTTCCGAAGAGTTTCCTATAATGCCCAGTATTATGAACAACTTGCACGGGTCAATGAAAAAAAATGAAGAGTATGAGGTGAGGAACCTCCAAGTAAAGTGAACAAGACGAAAGCAGAAGTTGAGGAAGTCAAGAAGACTTCTGAAAAAAAATTACACTCGAGGAATTATGTGACAAAACCACCTCTACTAAAGATTTTGTGGATAGGTTCATCAAGGTTAGATTTTGTCAATGATCTTATCAGATTTGTATGTCAAAATTAACTGCTTCCCAATTTCTCAGCTACATCTTTTACAGACATATCCTTCAAACATTGCGCAGTACTCATGGCAACGAGAATGGCGACTTTCCGTTTTTGAACTTACTAACTAATTGAGCTGTTATGAAAAAACAGCTCAATTTAAATTAGGATTTTGTTCACCTGTAGAAATGAAAAATAGACTTCATTCAGTGTTTTTCTTTCTAGGAATTTTTCATGCTTTCTTGTACCAAAAAAGGAAATGCATAGTCTGAATGGGGAATTTTAGACTTTAGATGCATTGCATAAAAAAACAAAAGATAGTTATGATACGAACATATCTGATACAATCATATTGTACCACAATTCCTAATCTGGTGTTGACAATACATTGTCATATTGTCTATTTTACTTTTTTTTGATAGTGTGAAATCATATCGAAGTTATTTCGCACATATGTCCTTTGGTTCAAACTTTGAAGTGTTTTGTGTAGTGCACCGGCTGACTACATAAACTCAAATATGACAGGGAAAGCCGGCGAGAGCGAGAGCACTGAAAGAAATTCCAAAAAAGCAAAAGGGCAAAAAGTATTTAAGCAATATCAATTGAAGGATCCGAGTTTCTCCAGTTGGATGATGCCAGATATAGATTTGAAATATAAATGAATACAAATTTAACAGCATTGTGATTCAGAACAATTATCATTGTTGTGTAATACAACGGTGGCAGCAGAAAAAAAAGCAACTTATTGAAGCATGGCGAGACACAAAAACATAGGAACAAGTTAAAGTCCGTACAAAGCAAAAAATGGTCCCAACATGTTTATGAGCCGGACCAATCAAAACGAAAACAAAACAAAAAAGGCAGAAATAAAACTAGCTGCATTTTATGCTGCCAACTATGTTACAATAAAGACTATCGACCAACTTGAGCCGATTCTCAAGGATAGTTGAATTTGTCAAGATATGGAAGAACAATACCTCTGCATAATACATAGTAAGTAAATATAATGTATCAACAATATTTATATAACTTTCGAAACATCAACTCTGTATTTAGATAAAGAAAAATTATTTATTTTCAGGTATCGCTTTTGATGGTGCAAGCGTAATGATTGGGAAGAATTATTCCTTTTTCAAACTCCTTCACGGTGAAGTTCCGCATTTATATTGCTAATGCGACGCATATGCCATTCTGCTGCTTTGGTGGCATCACATGCTTGTGAATCATTGCCGAGATCTCCAGAGGATTTCATCAGGAACAAATACACTTATATATCAGGTAGTGCAAAGAGACGTGCCCAGTTGTAAGACATGCAGTATTTCAATGAGAAGGAACAGAAAGTTGTGAAACTCGCAACAACAGGATGTGTCAGTAAACACGACTGTGTAGTATGCATTGTAGAAAATTGAGTCAGCCTAAAGCATTACTTTCGAGTTGCAATTCTTAAAGCTTAACTTATTTTGGATGACATCACTTATAGTATGTAGATTATTTTTTTAGAATTAATACCATTGTGACCTTATCATTTTGAACAAATTGATTTATTTTGGATTTGTAATAATTGACTTGAATTTTTTTGTTGGTGTTGAATGTTGATCAAACTTGTTTTTTTTATGTATACATATATATTATATATTAGATATAAGGAATTCTACTTGACTTTTGGGCTGATTCTAATGAACTATTAGAATGTAATATTATTAGTAATTGATGTTTGAGAAATTTGAGGTTATGTTTTCATTGTGTTTCCTAGAAAAAGGAGTTGTACCTATGTGGTTTAATTAGGGTGAAGGTTGTTAATTTGTCTCTTTTATCTCATTATTGAGATTTTATTTTATGTCTGATTTTATTTTCGAGCAGAAGAATAAAAAGATAATTTTTGACGTTTCTATGGGAAATTTTAATCAAATAAGGTTGGCAATGCTAAGTTCATTTTTAATTTAAAAACCGATTCATCGAGGAGTAGTCCCTCAAACAATATCTAGTACGATTCGTGAACAGCTACAAATATATGTTGGTTGATTTGAATAAACAAGTTGCAAATAATTAGTACAGTAATTGTGTACAAATAGGAAATTTATTCGTAGTTTTCCGTATATTTTTGGGTATTCAGATAAAACCAACACACTAACGTATTTGTCAAGGAGAATAAACACTTACCGGTCTACACAAGTTGGAGTAGGGTCTGATTAACCACGATAATATTTCGCATATTTTTTTGGCTTGTTAAAATTTCTGTCCAGTTGAACATTTCTTCAAACTTTTGACCGGTGACTGGAGGAATGTGGAAGGCTTGCAATTGTTTGTCCAATAAATTGAACAAACGAGGGACGCCCGCATCATCAGCCGACAATATATTATTATATAAAATTGGATGATGATTTATTAGAGAATTTATTATAATGTTTTCTTGAGGGTTCAAAAATCAGTAAGCACAGACTTAACACATCATATGCCATTCCATAGCATTGGCTTTGAAAGAATATGGAATATCTGTGGAAAACAAGAGATACAAGATACCAAATACGTTTACAGTTCTGACGGACCCTATCACATAACGCATAACGGAACTTTATCAAGCCAAATCTCAATGAAGCCTCTTCAAAGATGCCACGTGTTCCATGTTCCATGTCGTTGTAGAGCATCGCACAATACTGTAACTAGTCGCTTTCATTGTGATTCTGATTTCCGATTGCGGTTTATGATTCACGGTATGAATTAGCGTGCATAGCTTCACAATGGGCTATACCGAAGCAACCATCCATACAATAACCTGTTGTTTACTGAAACGTCGTTTCGTCGTTGATTCAGCGTAGCGGAAATCTTCAATGCCACAAACACAATTTAAAATACGATCTAACTTTTTATGCATAAAAAATTATCCGAAACTGGCACACTCCTAGTAAACGAGCTGGCTTCAGATGGTACGTTTCACAGATCTGATAAATCAATTTACCTAAATTGAGCGAATAATTAGTATGTCATTGATCAGGCGATAGCGCTGTGAGATGAAACATGAAGAGTCTTGATTATGTAATGTATTTATGTAGCGTTAATTATTGGGAATATAATTTGTAGATGGATTGGATAGTGTATCAGTTTACTTATGTGAAATGATTCTTTGTGTCAGTGCGCCGCTTTCGATATTTTTGGGTTTTGGATAATATTATAGATTCGATACCTCTTTAACAAAAATCTATGTATTGACAGGTCACGAATAATCTATCAATAGAGTGATTTTTAAGTTCAACTTGATTTATTTTTGGAAAAATCTGACATGTTGCGCAACATAGACAAGTCAACACAAGGTAAGGCACCCATCTTATGTAGCACAAGTGTTGCCATCAACACTTTCGCCAACTGAAAAGACTGGCAATAGCACAGAAGAAACGCCTGCTTCATCTACTGGTGAACAAAATTAATCTACGTGAAAATATTACTGCATTGATTAGTACATGCCAAAAGCAAGAGTCAAGGATACCTCTTAGGGTTTTAATGGAAAAAATGAGGACTGGAACTCGAACATTTGAAAAAATGTCTTACGAAATCATTGGTACACACTGAAATTTCCAAGACTCAAAATAGTACTTGACAAATAGAAACTGACCGGCTACCGTACATATACTTTGACGAAACCGCGACACAAAAAGTTAGTTCCTGGACTCAAAAGAACCAAAGAAACACTCAATAATACGGCATGTCCCAATATATCTGGCAAGCACAAATTCCGATTGATGATGATTACCAATAAGTGAATAAGTCCAAGAGCTTTGAGAAACATTTTGCCCAAAGCCCCACCAGTTTATTTCAAAAGTCAGAAAAGCGCATGAATAGATACAAAACTTTTCAATAACTGGTTCAAAAAAGAGTTTGTGCCATCGCGATCCGTGACTAAAGTTTTGAACAGAAGCCGTCTTTCTATCAAAGCAATTTTGTTAATGGATAATGTCCTCTTGGACGAAATTGTGAAATGTTTTTTTCCAAATAATGTAGGCAATGATCAACAGTCCTCGAAAACATTCAAAACATTTTAGGCACAGAAAACAAGGTAAGATTATAAGTGTCATGAGAAAGATAACACTGAAAAATGTTTTCTTCTGGGCAAGTAAAGCCTGTTTTAATACCATCATTCAAAAATCTTAGTCAAAATTAATCCATTATGGAGACACTAATGACAGTAAAGTAGTTTTCTGTGAAACATATTGATTTCGATTGATTATGATGCTGCTACATCAAAGAGCTTTTTCACCCACAAGCCAGATAAGCGCATGAATGGATACGAAATTATTTACGAATTGGTAAGGAAGAGTTCGTACCATCAGTGACTAAACTAGACGAATCCACGTGGGCGAAATTGTACAATATATTCTCAAAATGTAACCAGCAAAATGTAACAAATGGATTGAAGTCCTCAAAAACATGAAAATAAACTATAGGCACAGAAAAAGAGGCTAAGTTATAAGTGACATAAGAAAGATGAACTGAAAGTTTTTATTTTCTCTAAGAATCTCAGGGTTGACCTGGGACTATGTCTGTGTTACCACCATCCAAAAGTCTGCGTTTCCTATGATGTCAGGTTTAATAAAATCATAGCCGAATTTCAGCAGTATATTATGCCAATTTGGTGACCTCAGTCAACACCGTTTTGTACAGAATTAACAGGAAAGCATACTCTACACATATCTATCGTGAACAGTTTGTAGGTAACTAGACTTCTTATTACATCGGTAAAAAAATGCGTTTTCTATGATGTCAGGTCGGATTTCAGCAGATTTTCATGTCAATTGAGAGACCCAAGTTAACACCGTTTTGTACAGAATTAAAAGGTAAGCATAGGGAAAATAGGAATTTTCTAGTTCTTACACATACCTCTAACATGGAAAGTTTATAGATAATGACACTTATTACATTCAAATAACAGTGTCTCAATAATTTGATGGTATAATAATGATATGAGGTCAATCAGGTTTTTCTGGGGTCGAAATAAGATTTAACCTTGACGTGATGACCATAACTGAATTAAAAAAGGGGTCTAGAGTCATAAGCAGGGTGTCCCATTCAAAAAATGATTTTACAGAAGATGGACCAGAATATCCGGAATGTAAAAATCACTCAATGGAAAAGTTGCTACAAGAGGTCTTTTCACAAGACCATGAAAATATTGCAGTGTTTGCTTTGGCCGAATCTAGGAGGGACTGAAAAATCGGGTTGCAGAAGATTTGACAACTTTAACTCCATGAAGTGAATCAAGAGAAGGACCTGGTTGAGGACCCGATCTAATGGTTGAGAGTGAATTGACCTGATCATCTGATAGATCAACCAGAAGTTGTGGATGAGAAGGATTACACCGAAAAACGTGATTGTCAAGGCAAGTCAAGCCAGTGATTTTGTAGTTATTACCATCATTCAAAAACCAAGTGTTGGATTTCAGAAGGATGTCATGCCAATTGAGAGATCCAAGTTAACACAGCTTTGTATAGAATCAACGGAGAACCATAGGAAAAATAGGAATCTTATAGTACTGGAACCAAACATGACTTTGAACATATCTCTTACATCAGAAGTTTATAGGTTCCCACATTTCTTATCACATAGATAACCAAAAGTTTGCATTTTCTATGATGTCCAAAAAAATAAAATCTTAGCCGAATTTCAGCAGTATGTCATGCCAATTGATAGACCCAAGTTAATACCGTTTTGTACAGAATTAATAGGTAAGCATAGGGAAATAGGAATCTCATAGTATTGGAACCAAACACTACTCTCCCGCTGCCTCTTTAATCCCAGAGTGGACCATGTTATACAAGATATATTTTTCAAAGCACGTCTAGCAGGCCCTGTAGAAGCTCAATATATGAGTGATGATGATCCCAAGTATTTTAGTCTCTGGAACCTAGCAATGAGTACTGAAGAATCACCACCACCATGAAACCTTCTATGCAATTGGCATTTTGTGAAGAACTAGAATATACAAGGGCGATCAAAACTGAACAATATGGAACATCTACATGAAATGAGAATAGAGATGAAAAATATACTGAAAGAGACTGATCGTTTATTGCGTAAAAAAAATTTTTTTGAAGAAATTGACGAATGAAGGAGAACACGATTTCTTGAATTATTTGCTGGAGTATTTAGATATTTTGGGAGTGTACTCATTCAGCTATTCACTTATTTTTCCAGGTATTATTTTCAAAACCAAGAAATTATTAATTTGTGCTCTCATTGCTTCAGAGAGAATAAACACTACCATGTATGTCTATTCACTATCACTTAAAATATGATAAAATGCAAGGATACATTTGATCAGCAAATATCTTCAAGCGTTAAAATATTATTGATTTCACTGAAAAAAGTCGTCGATGAGAAAATGTGAAAAACGATTATCAACGATGAAAGACAAAATTCGAAGAATTATCAGCATAAATCTACTTTATCAGGGCACCTTAAAGCGCAGAAGATTATTATTAAGAAAGAAGTTGATATAAAACTTTTAAAAATTTTCAAGGAAATCTCAATCTTCTCACTAAAAAGTTCATATTGTTTCTTACAATGAAAAAGTTCAAGTGAAAAATGGAAAATTTGTATTTACATCCTCACATGTCAATGTCCAGAGAATGCCATCAAAACATCTTTATTCAAACATATACATTGAGAACGGAAGGGAACTTTCAATTTATTTATGATTAATGAATCTACTACAAGTGAAGTCCAGTATCAAGATACGTTGCAAGCATATTTGAAAGAAACTAGTTCAAGTATATCTTACGCCACTGACGGTCGTACCATAAGTCTATTGATACATAAATGCAATTTCACAAGAAATAATTGCTCGTCCCTCTCTCACAACTTGGGAGCGAACTGAGTGCTTACATCATCTCAAACGCCAAAAGAAAACCCACACCTGTTATTGATGGAATTTTGGACGGGTAACATTGCTCAACTTTGCCCAATGTTGCTACATACATTTTTCGAATCAGGTGCAAATTCATTAAAGAATACAAACATTTGACCGCCAATCAACGTAATTGTCGCTCTGATAAAAACTCGTGAAAAAAAATGCTAATTATCGATGACCTTCAGGACAAATATGCTGGTTACAGATGCGTATTTTCAAACGCTATAATAAAGGAATTGGATCGCTCTCTCATTGTACGCTTCATTTTAAACGCAATTCATCTTGTCTCTAAACCTGTTTTACAGTATCTGCTTCACAGAGTAAACCAAAATGTAAATTTTCAAAAGTGTGTTGTACGTTTAAAAAAAGGAACACAAGCTTGTTACAACATAGATCGGAAGTTGCTTTCGAAAGAAAAAAATGCAAAAAAGCAAAAAAAATATTCACAAAACAGCTTGAAATAATTGGTAGGCTGTAAAAACTGGAAGAGTTGCATGATGTACTGTGCAGAGTTCAATTTCAAATTAATATTGAACAAAACAATTTAATGCACATGGTCTTTTTAAGATAAAAGTTCAAGCAACTACTTGAATTTCTTATATAAATCTTGATCTTATAAAAATTGATAAACAAGGCATTGTGTTAGATCTGTTCAACGTTTCACCTAATTCTTCTCCTAAGTCATGGTGCCAACTTTTTTGAGTTTTGATTGTTTAGCTTGGTCAGCCCTTTTTGATAAATCAGCTAAACCAGCAACATCAACTGTCATTCATATTCATCATGTTCATTCAAGCGTGAGTGGATTGTGATTCAAGCTCAATTCACTCTGAAATTCTGAACTGAAAGTGCGTTGTAAAAACACATTCATAGCAATGAACGAAGTTCGTGGTTTTTGTGTGTTGTTCCTTAGAAAACAGCCATGTCACGTTAATGGTAGATCTTCTAGACGCACAGCATAACCGATCTACTTCAATCCCTCTTTGCCAACTACATCGATGTTGATAGATAGTTTTTAAGTCATTGTTTTCACTCTGAGAATACTACTTACGCATGAAAGAATTCAAGATTTGAGGAATTTCACTCTTTTTCACTGTAATTCGTCGAATTGTAGTTTGTCTTCGAGATCGGAACATTAATCTTGATCCTGTGCCGGACTGGATCCATTTGGACAACGTGCTGAACAAGAGTATTTGAAAAAAAATTAAATAAAACTATACAGGGAGTTGTTCCACCCTTCTACATTGCTAAAAATGTCATGAGGTACTTCACAAAGACAAGTGAAGGTCTATAGTATTTGGTGTTATTTGAGTTCAAGGTTTCACTCGTTATGCTCATTTGCAAATTTGAGTTTTCTTTCTGGAAACATGCGTCAAAGGCAAAAGGACTGAAAACCTCTGAGGTTAGAATTGTTGTCAAAGAATTGTCCTTGTTGATCGAGAGTAAAGAAGTTGTCATTCCATCATCGGATTTAGAGTCTGAATGCGATGATAATGATGGTGGTGACTCTGATGGCGTCGCTTATCGTTTGTAGTAATCTAGTTTGGAAAAAAATAACTTGGTTTGGATGATACCCTTTACCAGAATCATCATACACATGGGCATGAAGCGTCCTCCTAGCAATAAGGACTATTAGTAATCTAAACCTGATTTTCACGATTCAAACTTGATGCCAGTAAATAGATTCGGTTGGCGGCACACACACCATTTGCATTAGGGTATGGGATATTTTTTGACCCATGACCTCAGCGGAGAGATTGGACCTCAAATGGAGAACTTTGATATAAATTATTCATAAAAATGTTATTTTATTGATTTTTTATTGTCGTAAACCTTGTGCCTAAAAAGCTTATCCCTTTCGGCCAACTACATCGATGTTGATAAGGTATAGAATAAACGGGATCAAACAGTTGAATTCGGATCATAAAAACTTGATCGCTGTGTCAGATTCATTTGGACAAAAGTGTAATTGAAGAAAGAATAAATAAAATTACACCGTTCTACATCGCTAAAGTTGACATCACTCACTTCAAAGATTCCTGTTTCGTGGTTTTTATGTTGTGCCCTCAAAACATCCCCGTCACAAAAGTGGTAGAATCTCTAGATGCAGAGCATCTAATAGATCTTGACGGATCGCTTTTGACGTACTACATCGATGTTGTTGGCTAAATGTTTCGAAAGTACTCGTGACAAAACAAATGTCGACGTCAAATGATAAACCACAAGCAAATGTGCCTCTCCTCGTGCACTTGCTAAGTAACTGAAATGGAACAGGCATGACTTCGGGTAGTATCAGTCTTTGCCACTAGTGCTACAAGTCCATTGACTTTAATTCAAAATACGGCAAATGCATGGCGCGTGCGCCAGCGGCAGTGCCAGGCGCAACGGTACCGCGAGCCACGTGTTAACATGCTCACGCTGTCCAACTCCCAGCTCACTGCCGCGGAAGTGAACTGCATGTGAAGGGGGTATGTAGGAACAAAGATTAAATGCAGCTTCCAATGACTCCAGCAGGAAGACATGAACCACAGAAATCAGGAAAAGGAGGAACAAGAACAGGGGTGGTGTTATGCGAGATAATACAGGCACAATATTCTACTCAAGATGCCTTCTGAGGAGGTGACGCGACGACGTTACCTCAGGATGTCGAGTCAGAAGGTACAGGACAATAGTCGCGATGAGCAGAAGGGCAAAAGAATCTGTTGAAAAACTTTTTAAAAAATGAGGAAATGGGTCTTGCAAAACTACAAGAAGGAAATACAGGGTCACAATCCATTAGCCGCGCCACCTGCGAGATAATAAAGGCACAATTCTTTATCCATGATGCGCGATGCAAAATAATCAGAAAAAATAGGCAGAAAGCCGACTCAGAATGTGATGGACAGTAGTCGCGATGAGCAAAAGGGCAAAAGAATCATTTGAAGGAGTTTTTGGAAATACGGAAATGAGGCTTTTTAAGACTCCATGAAGAATAAACGAGCTCAACACTGGATGTTGTAGGTTGCGCGCCGTCCACGATAATACAAGCACAATAAATCACTCAAGACGCCTTCTGAGGAGGAGGTGACAAGACGCCGTCACCTCCCAAGCGTTCCAACAAGGAAGTCTAGTCAAAAAGTTCTTGACAAAATTCGCGAACAGAAAGATCTTTTGGAAGAGGTTTTGGGCCTTGAAACTCCGAAACGAAAAAACGAAATCAAAATCACCATTACACCAGTCAATTTAAAAAGCACTCTGGACTCTATGACTACATCGCAGATGTCCTCATTCAAGAAGAAAGTGGACAAGTCAAATATGTCTAGCATTGTTTGAACCAAGCTGCACAGAGTGAGCTTCAGGTATCAAGACAAATTGTCAAGAAGCTTGGCCGTTTCCAAGTGGAGGACGAGGTGATATTAAAAATCAATCGGCAAATGCTGGGAAATTAGAAAATAGATTATTTAAACAAACAAGAATTTTATTCTCAAAATGGGATCATGCTATATACGTGTATATAAAAATTATGGATGTATTCTGCGATTGCTGTATGTACCTGATCCGATTGGTTGTTATGAAATGAGGTCAGGTTAAGCGCACGAATGGATACGGAATGATTTACCAATTGGTAAAGAAGAGTTCGTGCCATCAGTGTCTGAACTGGAGGAATCCACGTGGTTAAAATTCTAAAATGTAAAATGTAACCATTTCCGAATGTTACCAGCATTTAATAACCAATGGATTGAAGTCCTCGAAAACATAATAAACTATAGGCACAGAAAAAGAGGTCGAATTATCAGTGGCATGAGAAAGATAAACTAGAAAATTTCATTTTGTCACAGAATCCCAGGGTTGACCTGGAATTATGCACGACCATTCAAAGGTTTGCGTTTCTTATGATGTCGAATCTCAGTTGAATTTTAGCAGGATGTCATGCCATCTAAGAGACCCAAGTTAAAACAGCTTTGTACAGAATCAACAGGAAACCATAGAAAAAATAGGAATTTCATAGTATTGATTCTAACACGACTTTGAACATATCTTTTATATAAAAAGTTTATAGGTTCCCACACTTCTTATTGCATAAATAACCAAAAGTTTGCATTTTCTAGAAAAAATAAAATCATCGCCGAATTTCAGCAGTATGTCATGCCGATTGATAGACCCAAATTAACACCGTTTTGTACAGAGTTAACACGTAAGCATAGTATTGGAACCAAACACGACTCTCCCGAAGCCTTTTTACTCTCAGAGGTGACCATGTTATACAAGATATATTTTTCGAAGCTTCTAAATCACGTTTGGGAGGCCCTGTAGAAGCTTAATATATAAGTGATGATGATCCCAAGTATTAGAATCTCTCAAACCTAGCAATGAGTACTAAAGAAACACCACCACCACGAAGACTTTTATACATTTGGCATGTTGTCAAGAGCTAGAATATACAAGGGCGATCAAAACTGAAAAATATGGAACATCCACATGAAATGAGAATAGAGATAAAAAATATACTGAAAGAGATTTTTCAAAGTTTATTGCGTTAAAAAAAAAAATGAAAAAATTGGCAAATGAAGGAGAACACAATTTCTTGAATTATTTGCAGAAGTATTTAGATATTTTGGGAGTGTACTCATTCAACTATTTACTTATTTTTTCAGGTACTATTTTCAAAACCAAGAAATGACCAAGATGTGCTCTCATTTGTACAAAGAGAATAAACACTAATGTGTATGTCTATTGAGTATCAATAAAGTTTTAAAATCCAGAGAATGTTTTTGAAACATCTGTATTTCAAGATATACATGCAGTATCTCTATCTAAGCACAAAAGAGAAATTTGAATGAGTGTAGTGCTGAAGAAAATGTTTTATTAATAACCAATGAACCTACCACAAGTAAAGTCCAGTACTTTGCAAGCATTTTTGAAAAAAAAAACTAGTTCACGTTCCTCTTCTGACAGTGGTACCATTAGTCTATTGATACATAAATTCAATTCCACAAGAAATAATTGCCCATCCCCCTTCTTATAACTTGTGAGCGTACTGAGTGCAGCATCAAAAGCATCACCTCAAACGCCAAAAGAAAACTCAAACCTGTTATTGGTAGAATGGAGGACAGGTAACATTGTCAACTCTGCCCAATGTTTTTACATCAATTTTTCTAACAAGGTGCAAATTCATTAAATAATACAAACTTCTAACCACCAAACCTACTACAAGTGAAGTCCAGTATCAAGATACTTTGCAATCATTTTTGAAAGAAACTAGTTCAAGTATATCTTACACTTCTGACGGTCGTACCATGAGTCTATTGATACATAAATTCAATATTACAAGAAATAATTGCCTATCCCCCTTTTACAACTTGGGAGCGAACTGAGTGCAAACATCACCTCAAACGCCAAAAGAAAACCCACACCTGTTATTGATGGAATGTAGGACGGGTAACATTGCTCAACTCTGCCCAATGTTGTTACATAAATTTTTTGAATCAGGTGCAAATTCATTAGAGAATGCAAACATTTGACCGCCAATCAACGTAATCGTCGCTCTGATGAAAACCCGTGAAGGTTCAATGCTAATTATCGATGACCTTCAGGACAAATATGCTGGTTACTGACGCGTATTTTCAAACGCTATAATAAAGGAATTGGATCGCTCTTTCATTGTACGCTTGATTTTAAACGCAATGATAAGCATCTCAGATCGGTCCGAAATGTGAAAGTTGATTATCTGAAAAGAAGATGAAAAGATTGAGCGATGTTCAAAAATGTCTTGATGAAAGATGCTGTGTTTCCTTTGACCGAATCATGAAAGCAATTTGATGAAAAATTTGGATTCAGAAGATTTGATAACTTCAACACCTTGAAGTGGATGGGGGGCCTGATTCATGACCAGATCTGATGGAGTTGGTGAACAGAGTTGATTGAGCAGGTGATCCTAAGGACTGAACAGAAGTTGTGGATTAGAAAGATAACGCCAACAAATGTTATTCACCGTCCAAGTCAAGCCTGGGATTCTGTGCGTGTTACCACCAATCAAAAATTAATGATTAGGTTAACTAATTTTTCATGAAATAGAGACTGGACCAAGAACTAGCCTGCAATGATGGGTATATCAAAGTGATGTTTCTACCATCAAACTCTAATACCGCCCTGATTCATCCGATGGACAAGAATAATATCAGAAATGTGAGAAATACCTATCGGAAAAGTTGCTACAAGAGGTCCTTTCACAAGAGGATGACAATCTTGGAAGCAAGTGAATGGCAAATCGGGATGCAGAAGATTTGATAACTTCAACTCCTTGAAAAAAATTTATTTCAAAACGTGACAAGATGTTGTTGAATGAGTTACATCAGATGATTTAGAAGAAATAACTAAAGCTTTGATTGGAGAAGGGGAAATGCAGTATGAAAAAGCTCATACCTATTACACTGTTTGATGCCTCTCCCCAACATCATGTTTCCTAGGACAACTAAAGTTCTACTGTAATTTTGACAAAGCACATGATCTATTATTCATATTCAACTTTGGCGCGAATATTCAATACAAGGAAGTATTGTCAGGTGAAATTCATCATTGATGCCAATCAAGCTAAATTCCTTGGTCAGTTTCAAGGATGAGTGATCTGAAGTATCAGTATCTCTATCTGAGCACAAAAGAGAACTTTCAATGAGTGTAGTGCTCAAGAAAATGTTTTAATAATAATCAATGTACCTACCACAAGTAAAGTCCAGTACTTTGCAAGCACTTTTGAAAAAAAACTAGTTCAAGTTCGTTTTACACTTCTGACAGTCGTACCATAAGTCTATTGATACATAAATTCAATTTCACAAGAGATAATTGCCCATCTCCCTTCTTACAACTCGTGAGCGTACTGAGTGCTTGCATCAAAAGCATCACCTCAAACGCTAAAAGAAAACTCACACCTGTTATTGAAAGAATGGAGGACGGGTAACATTGTCAACTCTGCCCAATGTTTTCACATCAATTTTTCTAACAAGGTGCGAATTCATTAAAGAATACAAACTTCTAACCACCAATCAACGTAATCGTCGCTCTGATGAAACTTAAAAACCCGTGAAGGTTCAATGCTAATTATCGATGACCTTCAAGACAAAAATGCTGCTTACAAACGCGTATTTTCAAACGCTATAATAAAGAACTTGGATCGCTCTTTCATTGTACGCTTGATTTTAAACGCAATGATAAGCGACTTAGATCGGTCTGAAATGTGAAAGTTGATTATCGGAAAAGAAGATGAAAAGATCAAGCGATGTTTAAAAAATGTTTTGCTGAAAGGTGCTGTGTTTCCTCTGACCGAATCATGGAAGCAATTCAATGAAAAATTGGGATTCAGAAGATTTGATAACTTCAACTCCTTGAAGTGAATTTAGGGCGAATTGAGGGCCTGATTCAGGACCAGATCCAATGGAGTTGATAAACATTGTTGTTTGAGCTGGTGATCCTATAGTTGGAACAAAAGTTATGAATTAGAAAGATAACGCTAAAAAATGTTATTTACTGTCCAAGTCAAGCCTGGGATTCAATCAAAATTTAATGATTAGGTGTATCAATTTTTCATGAAAAAGGGACTAGACCAAGAACTACCAAGTAATGTCTCTATTATCCCACTATACCGACCAGATTTAGCCGATGGACCAGAATAATATCCGAAATTTAAGCTACAAGAGATCCTTTCACAAGAGGAAGACAATTTTGGAAGCAAGTGGAAGAAAAATGGGGATGCAGAAGATTTGATAACTGCAACTCCTTGTTTATCTCTTGCAAAATCTGACAAGACAGAAAGAAAACAATTTATTTTAATAAGTGCAAAAAAATAAAAGGTTGCGAAAACGTGACAAGATGTGGTTGGATCAGTTACATCAGATGATTTGGAAGGAATATGCAATGCTATGGAAGGCATGAAAATGATGATGACGATGCGGTGGATGAAAAGCCTTCTTCTCATCAAAAAGGATCTGCTTTTTTGGAAAAGCTTTGATTCGAGAAGAGAAAATGCAGTATAAAAAAAAGCTCACATATTGCACTGTTTGGTGCCTTTTTCCAACCTCATGTTTCCTTGGACAACTACAGTTCTACAGTTATTCTGACATTGATTTATTTGATTTATCATTCACATTCAACTTTGGCGCGAATATCCAAAAATGCGATGCAGGGGAAGTATTGTTAGGTAAAATTGATGACTGGTGCCATTCAAGCTGAATTCCTCGGTCAGTTTCAAGGATGAGTGATCTGAACTGATGATTATGAGAAAGTCATAACTACTAATTTGAATTAACAGAACGATAACGAGATTCATGATTTGAAATAAATTATTAATTTATCACTTGACATTAACCAATCTCGTTAGGGCCACTGGATGCTACTTATCCATTCCATACATACATAATCCCATCTGTTGCTCAATTTTAAATATATCGACGAGTATATATATATATATCTGTCTTTATCTCATTATTTAGCATTAATCAACTTTTAGATTTTGCTTATTACCAATGTGAAACAAGTCAAATAACGCATATGTGAAACGTTGTATAGCTTTTGCTTTTAAATGAAAAATGTCCTTATATTATATTGATTCAATTCTATCTCTGTTTTCACCTTCATATTTTATCTGAACCCACACTTTCTGCTTCACAGAGTTAACCAAAATGTAGATTTCCAAAAGTGTGTTGAACGTTTGAAAAAAAGAAGCTTGATACAACATAAATCGGAAATTGCTTTGAAAAGGAAAAAATGCGAAAAGGAAAAAAAGTATATGGAAAACAGCTTGAAACAATTGGTAGGCTGTAAAAACTGAAAGAGTTGCATAATGTACCGTGCAACGTTGAATTTTGAATTTATATTGAACAAAAAAGTTCACGCGCATGGTCTTCTTTAGATAAAAGTTTAAGCAACTACTTGATTTTCTGTTCTCACATGAAATAAATTGACCACATAAAATCTTGATCTTGTATTGATAAACAAGGCATTTTGTTAGATCTGTTCAACGTTTTAGCTAATTCTTCTTCTACCTCTTGTTGACCAGTTTATTGAGTTTTGATTTTTCAGCTTGGTCAGCCCTATTTGAAAAACCAGCTCAACCAGCACCATCTACTGTCATTCTTATTCATCATGTTCATTCAAGTGTGGGTGGATTGTGAATCAGGCTCAATTCACTCCGAACTGAAAGTGCGTTGTAAAAACACATTCGACATTCATAACAATGAATTGAGTTCGTGGTTTTTGTGTTGTGCCTTGAAAACAGCCCCGTTACAAAAGTTGTAGATCCTTTAGGGGCACAGAATAACCGCTCTACTTTAATCCCTCTTTGTCAACTACATCGATTTTGATAAGATAGGTTTTGAGTCATTGTTTTCAGTCTGAGAAAGTAGTATTCTCATTTCGCTCACTGGATGCAATAAAGGCACAATGTTCATTTCAAGGTTTCGAGAAAATCGAAGTTTTGTAGATTGAAAACGGTATATCTACATTTTGATGGTCAAGTTATTTTATCCGCATGAACAGAATTTTTTCTTTTGTTCAGTGTTTATAAAGGAATATATTTTTGTCAAAAAAGTTTTTTTTTTGCTATAATATTTGAAAACAAAAATAATAATAATGTGCCACTATTGACGTCTTTTTTTCATCGAAGATATTGAGAAAAATGGGAACATAGATTAAGTAAAAATGAAATTTACCCAAAAAAAAAATATATCTTCCTTATATCAAAACACATTTATTCAGAGAATGTATCGAAGACTATGAAATCTCACATAAATTCAAACATAAAAAATAAACTCTCTATAAAAGAACAGGGTAAATCAAACAAAAAAAATGTATTCAGGTTAATAATCATGGTACAAACCAGGAAAGGCTAGAGGAACGCAACAAATTATTTTTATAACTATGAAAATATGCGCAGGTAAGTACTCACTTCCACATAAAACTACTCACAAATTTTCAAAAAAAGAATAAGCAAAATGATCACAGCCATCAAAAAACTAGAGTGGCAGTTTACCAATAGAAGTCGAATTGGGATAAAGCTGTCTCGAATTATTGTTTATTTGATGCTTTGAGACTATGATAAAAATGTGCGTGGCTGTTTTTGATGGCATTAGTACGCAGCAAATCCATCAAGTCTTCATACTTTCTCCTTGGTATGGCTAGAGGTCTTCTGTATGCACAATCCAGTTTCAGGTTTTCAAAAGTTGTGATAATATTTCTTGTACGCGTATTTATTTTTGGTTGGATATCCACGGATTTATATATAGTATCTGTAAATGATGTTTTATAATGGAATTGGTCTAGATTTCCTCTTTCAACTTTGAACTCACATCCGTCACTAAACCTTACAGCGTCACCTAAGGAATCCTTAGAAAAGTTGAAACAGGTCTGAATAGTCAACTTCTTGATATTCAAAAAGTCGTCATAACTCATTTCTACTACTTTGTAGGGTTGTCCAGTTTTCTTTGCTGTTTGCACTTGTCTGACGTATTGATCTGGTATTGAAATGGGTCCAGATTTCTTCTTTTGGTGTTTTTCTCAATTACGGAATGGACATTGTCCCCTTCATTCTGAGTTTGTCCAGTCACCAGGTATTTATGAGTTATCGACTTTATTTTTCCGTAATTCGCTATAGCGTAAAAGTATGATGCCAATACAAATTTGTTCTTCTGTTGTCCGGAACAATTATCTGGATAAAAAATGATTTCCAAATCATCTCCATCGTATTGTTCACATTTTTGTTTTAGATATTTCAATAGACATGATCCTACTTCATTTGGTCCTCGTTTACCCTGTCCTTCATGCCACATGAAGCAGTAAACAGAGCCCTGTCCTTTTGTAGCGAGATCGCATACTGTGAAATTATACATTGAAAGTTTTGATTTGTAATAAAACGTTGATACGTCGCTATTTGGAAGTGGTAAAGTAGCTTGTAGATCGAAACAAGTAACATGATAAGATTTGGAGATCCGGCCTTTATCGGCTTGCTTTTGTTCTCTACTCAATGGTTTTTCAAATTGGTGGGACAAGTAATCAGCATCCATCTGTCTCTTCTCTTCAGCATCTGCATTCTCATATCCAACACATTTTTGGCATTGATCCTTCTTAGGCACAAAAAAGGCCAAATCAAACTCATAGTTGAACACATCCCTGTAAGTACTTAAACTTGCAAATTCTTTGCCTTGTGCCTGGCAGAGTTTTTTGTAGTCTCGGTATAAATCGGTAATTGTTTTGTCACCTTCTATGTACTCCTTTTCAGAATGTGCTCTCAAATATTGGCTTTCTATTTTAGGAATTTATGCAATGTGTGCACGAATATCATTTTTGGCATTGGGAATCTTTCTTTGTTTCCATGTTTTCCTTTTCTTTCTTCAAAGCTGCCTTCTTTTCTTTCACTGATTACACTTCGAATACATCGGTTTGTTATTCCCAGTGTCGAAAAAAAAACCTTACATACTCAAATCTTAATATCTTTTTTTGGAAAATAAAATGCGTTGTTATTTGTTCGCTTCATTTGTCTGCCGGTTTCTGTTCTATTGACCTCTTGCTTAAACGTCGATATCAATGCTCTTTGCTTCTCAATATTACTTAAACTCCAGTCCTTGCTGAATAAGTTTTCCCTCTCTTCTTTAGAAAATTTAGTCTCGCACTTGAATTTGCATGTTTCCCCACATGGAGGCTTGATTTTTCTAGATGCTATAGGTTGCCCTTTAGCGAGTGTCTCATAAGCCTTTCCGCTATTTCTTAAAACCTTTGTCCGGTTCCTCTTCCAATCTGATGGCATTTGCTTTCTTTTCCTACTCTTCTTGTTGGTCTCAGTCTCTTCTTGTGTAACTACTGATGGTACGTTCTCATCACTGCTTGATGATGATGAAGATATTGATGCGTCATCTTCGTAGTTTGGATCGTCAATGGAGTTATCAGAAAAACCCGTATTTTCGTCTTCATTGATTCCTTCCATTTGTACCCCAGAATAAACCATATTTCTGACTTTATTAGTTTCTTCCATTTGTATCTCCGTGGGACTATCAACTGGCATTTCAAATGGCGAGATATCTTGATGTGCTTCCAAGTTTTGTGTTCGGTGTTCTGGTTCCACTACAATCCGTTGTACTTCTATAGGTACAGACATCACTGTCTGACGTTCGCTAGCTTCTTTAGACACATCATTTATTTTTATTTCTTATATTTCACTGTTATGGGGATCTAGCTGGTGGTCAGGTAGTTGCAGGACACTGGTACTCTCATTTAGTGGTTCGTTTGTCAGTATTTTACTTGGTATAACAACGTGCTGAACAAGAGTGTATTTGAAAAAAATATATGAATAAAACTATACAGGGAGTGGTTCCACCCTTATACATTGCTAAAATTGACATACTTCACAAAGACTCCTAGTTTGTGGTTTTTGTGTGTTGTGCTCTCAGAACAGCCTTGTCTCAGACGCGGTAGATCCTCCAGACTTCGTAAGTTTAATGTCTGTCTTCAATGTAGTGAAGGTCTAGTAACGTTATTTTAGTAATTGGTGTTATTAGAGTTCAGGGTTTGACTTGTCAGTATAACAATTTGCACATTTGAGTTTTCTTTCTGGAAACATGCGTCAAAGGCAAAAGGACTGAAAACCTCTGAGATTAGAATTGTTGTCAAAGAATTGTCCTCTGACTCTGATGGCGTCGTTAATCGTTTGTATTATTCCAGTTTGGAAAAAAAATTACTTGGTCTGGATGATACCCTCCGAAGTGACATTGAGATTTCAGAGGATTGAGAATGTGAGATGCGCAAAATTTGAAAAACCTCAACCACCTTATGCCTTCGATAATTTGATCTTGGGCTTACCAGATTTAAAAAATCCATGATAGATTCCATAACATACTATCAACTTCTCCAGTCATTTCTTTCCAACATATGTATATGAACACTGGAAAAAAGTATACGCCAACCAACAAGGATGAAATGAAAAACTTAATTGGAATCATCATACACATTGGCATGAAGCGTCCTCCTAGTTGTAGGGATTATTGGATTTTCACGATTCATAACAAACTTGATGCCTGTAAGTAGATTTGGTTAGCGCCTCACACACCATACGCATTAGGTATGGGATGTTTTTTAACCCATGACCTCAGCGGGGACATTGGACCTCAAATGAAGAACTTTAATATAAGTTATTCATAGAAACGTGATTTTATTTTTTTTATTATTGTCAAAAACCTTGTGCCTGAAAGAGTTATCGCCGGACATCACCTCAAAGATTCCTAGCTCGTGGTTTTGCTGTGTTGTGGCCTCAAAACATCCCCGTCACAAAAGTGGTAGAATCTCCAGACGCAGAGCATCTAACCGATCTGCACAAATCGCTTTTGACCAACTACATCGATGTTGTTGGCCGAATGTTTTAAAAGTACTTGTGACAAAACAAATGTCGACGTCAAATGATAAACCACAAGCAAATGTGTCCCTCCTCGTGCACTTGCTAAGTTACTGGAATGGAACAGACATGACGGCGGGCAGTATCAGTCACTGCCGCTAGTGCTACAAGTCCATCGACTTCAATTCAGTGCCATGCGCAACGGTATCGCGAGCGAAGTGTTTACATGCTAACCCAACTCCCTGCTCTCTGCCGTGAAAGAGTCTGAGATATCTTCACCTCCCAAGCGTTCCAAAAGGATCAGAAAGCCCAGCCAGAATGTGATGGACAAAAGTCGCGATGAGCAAAAGGGCAAAAGAGAGTCACCATCAGTTTCCAAAAGTTCCAAAACGATCAGAATGTACTGGACAATATGTTGCGATGTACAGAAAGGCGAACGAATCTATTGACAAAAGTTTTCAAGAATGAGGAAATGTGGCGTCGCAAAACTCCAAGAAGGAAAAACGGGACAACAATTCAGTATTTCCGGATGAGCGCCACCTGCGAAATAATTAAGGCGTTTTTGAAAATACGGAAATGAGGCTTCCCAAGACTCCAAGAAGAAAACGAGCTCAACACTGGTTGTTGCAGGATGCGCAACGCCTACGAGAAAATACAAGCACAATACATCACTCAAGATGCCTTCTAAGGAGGAGCCAAGCGTTCCAAAAAGAAAGCAGAGTCAAAATGTGCTTGATCAAATTCGCGACCAGAAAGATCTATTGAAAAAGGTTTTGGGCCTCTTGAAAATCCAAGACGAAAAAACGAAATGAAAATCACTATTACACCAGTTAATTGAGAAAGCACCCTGGACTCTATGACTACGTCGCAGATGTCCTCATTCAAGAAGAATATGGACAAATCAAATATGTCCAGCGTTGTTTGAACCAAGCTGCACAGAGATGAGGTTCAGGTATTCAGACAAATTGTCGAGAAACTTGGCCGTTTCCAAGTGGAGGTGACATGATTTAAAAAATCACTCGTCAAATGCTGGGAAATTAGAAAATAGATTATTGAAGCATACAATTTTATTCTCAGAATGGGATCATGTTATATACGTGTATATAAAAATTATGGATGTATTCTGCGATTGCTGTATGTACCTGATCTGATTGGTTGTTATGAAATGAGGTTAGTTGAGCGCATTATTTGGAAAACAATATTCAAAATTTTCACTAGATTTTCAGATCAGGAGTCAACAGATTAATCAAACTTGTTTGGGTGAGTAGAAATGATTATTATAGATACTTATTCCGCTAGTTATAAAAAAAAGATTATCAAGCAAGTATAACCAATGGTAGTTTTATTTATGAACGAAAGTCCTAGGTGATTATAGTCAGTTGTAATTTGAGAAGAGTTGAAAGAGGATACAAGAATACCGTTGTACTCGTACTTTGACTACAGTTTATAGAATTTTTTGTATACCCCGAGTCCGATAGAACTTTACATCATGTAGTAAACAGACAAAGTTTTGAAAAGATGAAGAAAAAGATCCTGCAAAATGGCAAGAAAATTCATCTTGAAAGAAAAGAGTATTTGGAGACATCAGTTCTGACGAAAAATAAAACGAGCAAATTCTCTGTGGAAAAGGCGACAAACGTGTTGTCGATTTGAAACATTTGAATTCTGGTTTGAAAACTCATGGAGATCAATATTACGAGGTGCAGGAACAAATGCGCTATGTATGCCCCATAACTTTGGAGATAAAAACGCGGTCGTAGGACATTATGAACAATCTCATCTTCTCTCTATTGAGCATAAACGTTCAGTGTTTCAGACAGACGAAGAATTTTGTGTTCTGAAACTCTCATTTTGAAGATGACACAAGCTTCAAAACACATAACACCACTTATTTTAGGTGCCATCTTTCAGGAATTCATGTTTTAAAATGGCAAAAAATCTGTCTTGTTCTCGATAAGACTCGTATGAACCGGAAAAACGAATTTTTCAAATAATCAAAAAAGATAATTTGATTTTCTTTTCAAAGATGGGCCTCAAAGTGTGCATATCCCAATAATAAGAAAAAAAATTACACGATTTTATTCGAATCAAAACATGTGAAGGGGGTATACAGGAACAAAAATTAGATGCAGCTTCCAATTACTTCAGCAGGAAGACATAAACAACAGAAAACAGCGCAAAGGACGTACAAGAACAGGAGTGGTGTTATGCGAGACCATACAGGCACAATATCCTACTCAAGATGTCTTCTGAGGAGGTGACGCAAAGCCGTTACCTCCCGAGCGCTCGAAAAGTATCTGAATGCCAAGTTGCAGGACAATAGCCGTGAACAGAAGGATCTATTGAAAGAGGTTTGAAAATAAAAAAAATCAGACCCCTCAAGCCTCCAAGAACAAAAAACGAGGTCAACATCACAATCACATCAGTGAATAGAAGAGCCACTTTGGACTTCATAACTACGTCGCAGATGTCCTCATCCAAGAAGAAAATGAACACATCAATGATGTCCAGCATTGTTTGAACCAAGTTGCACAGCGATGATGTTTAGCCATTCATACAAATTGTCAAGAAACTTGGCCGTTTCCTCTACTTGGAAAGATAATATCATATTAGAATTCGCTCGGTTAATGCTAGGAAATTAAAAAATAGACATGCAAGATTTCTATTATTGAGATGGGATCATGTTATATACATCTGTGTGTATAAAAATGACTGATGATTTCTGTCATTGCTATATGTACGTGATCTGATTGAATGTTAGAGAATGGGGTTAGTTGGGCGCGTTATTTGAAAAACAACATTCAAATTTTTCAGATAAGATGAGGAATGAACAGCATAATAAACCTTGTCCAATTTAGAAGAAATAATTATTATAGGTACTGATCTCGCTTGTGATCAAAAATGGTTATGATTTTTATTTTATATCAAGGGAGTAGAAGTAGTTGATTTTTGAACTGATGCCCTAAGTGATTATAGTCAGTTGTAATTTGAGCTTCGAAAAAATAAAAGGGGAGGACACATTTTGATTACAGTCCATACAATCTTTTTCATACCCGAAGTATAATAGAACTCCCCATTATGCAGTAGACAAAGAATTTTGAACAAGGTGGAGGAATCCTGCAAAATGGCATAGAAACGATTGTTAAAGTGAAATGAGAATGCTCAGAATATTCTATCTATACCTACGCCCTGCCAAACCTTCACAGACTACCTGTTGCGGTGAATTATGTAGAATCAAATGCACCACAAACTTTGATATGTAGAAAAGAAAAAAAATAGCAAGGAGTGTTGAGGACTCGAAGTTCATGAGCGGAAAATGGACTTCAAGAAATGTCGATGTGGACCAGCCGCAATCGCCTCAAAGTTAGCTGATGAAGCCGGTGACGCTGCGGAGCCCCGCACGAATCAAGACAACAGAAATGCATGCCATGAGATTTGAACTGCGAGACCGCGTTCAGGGTCTCGCAAACCTCTTCAACTCATAGAGCTTTAGATTAAAGGATTTGATTTTATGCCTTTTGGTTAAAGCAAAAGAACATAGTCAAAAATACAGCTTTGTTTTTGGAATATGAACACGAAGCATGACATATTCGCATCGCAAAGAGCAAAAGTTATGCTGCGTGCCACCTGCGAGATAATACAGGCACAATACTTAACGCAAGGTGCCTTCTGAGAAGAATATGAATATCCATAAGGATCATAAAATCGGCAGGAATCCTGTCAGAATGTGATGAACAATGGTCGCAATGAGCAGAAGGACAAAAGATTGAAAATTATAAACGGACATTTGAAAATGTAAAAAATATAAATATGTTAAATAAATTCACTTTATAGGGTAAACTTAGGTTAGTACTAAAGCCAATAGAAATGTAAATATAACCATACGTAAAGTAATATTACTTAATGTTGGGAAAGATATCACAAGAAGAGAGAGATCAAAACGAGAAGGGCAAAAGAGTCTGAGACACCGTCACCTCCCAAGCGTTTCAAAAAGATCAGGAAGCCCAGTCAGAACGTGATGGACAATAGTCGCGATGAACAGAAATGCAAAAGAGTCTGAGAAACTGTCACCTCCCAAGCGTTTCAAAAAGATCAGGAAGCCCAGTCAGAATGTGATAGACAATAGTCGAGATGAACAGAAATGCAAAAGAGTCTGAGACACCGTCACCTCCCAAGCGTTTCCAAAAGATCAGGAGGTGATGGCCAATACTCGAAAGGGCAAAAGAGTCTGAGACACCGTCACCTCCCAAGCGTTCCAAAAAGATCAGGAAGCCTGGTCAGAAGGTGATCGACAATACTCAAAAGGGCAAAAGAGTCTGAGACATCGTCACCTCCCAAGCGTTCCAAAAGGATCAAGAAGCCCAGTCAGAATGGAATGGACAAAAGTCGCGATGAGCAGAAGAGCAAATGATTGAAAAGTGTAAACGGACATTCGAAAATGTAAATAATGTAGATATTTTGGACAAGTTCACTCTATAGGGTAAACTTGGGTAAGTAATATAGTCAATAAAAATGTAAATATAATCATACGTAAAGTGATATTCCTCAATGTTGCGAAAGATAATACAAGAGTGATATTATCTTGTATAATGACTTTTGAATAAAGAGATCAAAAAAAGAAGTGCAAAAGAGTCTGAGACACCGTCACCTCCCAAGCGTTGCAAAAGAATCAGGAAGCCCAGTCAGAATGTGATGGACAATAGTCGCGATGAACAGAAGTGCAAAGGAGTCTGAGACACCGTCACCTCCCAAGCGTTTCAAAAAGATCAGGAGGTGATGGACCAAAATCAAAAGGGCAAAAGAGTCTGAGACACCGTCACCTCCCAAGCCTTTCAAAAGGATCAGGAAGCCCAGTCAGAATGTGATGGACAATAGTCGCGATGAACAGAAATGGCAAAGAGTCTCAAAAACCGTCACCTCGCAATAAATGCAAAATAAAAATGTGAATATAATCATACGTAAAGTGATATTACTCAATGTTGGGAAGAATGCGATGGACAATAGTCGCGATGAACAGAAATAGAAAAGAGTCTGAGACACCGTCACCTCTCAAGCGTTTCAAAAAGATCAGGAGGTGATGGACAAAACTCAAAAGGGCAAAAGAGTCTGAGACATCGTCACCTCTCAAGCGTTTCAAAAGGATCAGGAAGCCCAGTCAGAATGTGATGGACAATGGTCGCGATGAACAGAAATGCAAAAGAGTCTGAGACACCGTCACCTCCCAAGCGTTTCAAAACGATCAGGAGGTGATGGACAATACTCAAAAGGGCAAAAGAGTCTGAGACACCGTCACCTCCCAAGCGTTCCAAAAAGATCAGGAAGCCTGGTCAGAAGGTGATGGACAATACACAAAAGGGCAAAAGAGTCTGAGACATCGTCACCTATCAAGCGTTCCAAAAGGATCAGGAAGCCCAGTCAGAATGGGATCGACAAAAGTCGCGATGAGCAGAAGGACAAATTATTGAAAAGTGTAAACGGACATTTGAAAATGTAAATAATGTGAATATGTTGAATAAGTTCACTTTAAAGGGTAAACTTAGGTTAGTGATATAGTCAATAAAAATGTAAATATAATCATACGTAAAGTAATATACCTTAATGTTGGGAAAGATAATACAAGAGTGATATTATCTTGTATAATGACTTTCAAATAAAGAGATCAAAAAGAGAAGTACAAAAGATTTTGAGACACCGTCACCTCCCAAGCGTTTCAGAAGGATCAGAAAGCCCAGTCAGAATGTGATGGACAATAGTCGCGATGAACAGAAGTGCAAAAGAGCCTGAGACACCGTCACCTCCCAAGCGTTACAAAAAGATCAGGAGGTGATGGACAATACTCAAAAGGGCAAAAAAGTCTGAGACATCTTCACCTCCCAAGCGTTCCAAAAAGATCAGGAAGCCCAGTCAGAATGTGATGAACAATAGTCGCGATGAGCAGAAGGGCAAAAGATTGAAAAGTGTGAACGGACATTTGAAAATGTAAATAATTTTAAAATGTTAAATAAATTCACTTTATAGGGTAAACTAAGGTTATTAATAGAGTCAATGAAAATGTAAATATAGTCATACGTTAAGTAATATTCCTCAATGTTGGGAAAGATATTACAAGAGTGATATTATCTTGTATAATGACTTATGAAATGAAGAGATCATAAAGAGAAGTGCAAAAGAGTGTGAGACACCGTCACTTCCCAAGCGTTTCAAAAGGATCAGGAAGCCCAGTCAGAATACTGAAAAGGGCAAAAGAGTCTGAGACACCGTCACCTCCGAAGCGTTCAAAAAAGATCAGGAAGCCTAGTCAGAAGGTGATCGACAATACTCAAAAGTGCAAAAGAGTCTGACATCGTCACCTCACAAGCGTTCCAAAAGGATCAGGAAGCCCAGTCAGAATGTGATGGACAAAAGTCGTGATGAGCAGAAGGGCAAATGATTATAAAGTGTAAACGGACATTTGAAAATGTAAATAATGTAAATATGTTAAATAAGTTCACTTTATGGGGTAAACTTAGGTTAGTAATATAGTCAACAAAAATGTAAATATAATCCTACGTGAAGTAATATTCCTCAATGTTGGAAAAGATATTACAAGTGTGATATTATCTTGTATAATGACTTATGAAATAAAGAGATCAAAAAGAGAAGTGCAAAAGCGTCTGAGACACCGTCACCTCCCAAGCGTATCAAAAGGATCAGGAAGCCCAGTCAGAATGTGATGGACAATAGTCGCGATGAACAGAAATTCAAAAGAGTCTGAGACACCGTCACCTCCCAAGCGTTTCAAAAAGATCAGGAGGTGATGGACAAAACTCAAAAGGGCAAAAGAGTCTGAGACACCGTCACATCCCACGCGTTTCAAAAGGATCAGGAAGCTCAGTCAAAATGTGATGGACAATAGTCGCGATGAACAGAAATGGAAAGGAGTCTGAGACACCGTAACCTCCCAAGCGTTTCAAAAAGATCAGGAGGTGATGGCCAATACTCAAAAAGGCAAAAGAGACTGAGACACCGTCACCTCCCAAGCGTTCCAAAAAGATCAGGAAGCCTGGTCAGAAGGTAATCGACAATACTCAAAAGGGCAAAAGAGTCTGAGACATCGTCACCTCCCAAGCGTTCCAAAAGGATCATGAAGCCCGGTCAGAATGGGATGGACAAAAGTCGCGATGAGTAGCAGGGAAAATTATTGAAAAGTGTGAACGGACATTTGAAAATGTAAATAATGTAAATATGTTGAATAAGTTCACTTTATAGGGTAAACTTAGGTAAGTAATATAGTCAATAAATAAGTGAATATAATCGTGAAATTATATTCCCTAATGTTGGGAAAGATAATACAGGAATGATATTATCTTGTATAATGACTTTTAAATAAAGAGATCAAAAAGAGAAGTGTAAAAGAGTCTGAGACACCGTCACCTCCCAAGCGTTTCAAAAGGATCAGGAGGCCCAGTTAGAATGTGATGGACAATTGTCGCGATGAACAGAAGTGCAAAAACGTCTGAGACACCGTCACCTCCCAAGCGTTTCAAAAAGATCAGGAGGTGATGGACCAAAATCAAAAGGGCAAAAGAGTCTGAGACACCGTTACCTCCCAAGCGTTTTGAAAGGATCAGGAAGCCCAGTCAGAATGTGATGGACAATAATCGCGATGAACAGAAATGGAAAAGAGTCTGAGACACCGTCACCTCCCAAGGGTTTCAAAAAGATCAGGAAGTGATGGACAATACTCAAAAGAGCAAAAGAGTCTGAGACATCGTTACCTCCCAAGCGTTTCAAAAGAGTCAGGAAGCCCAGTCAGAATGTGATGGACAATAGTCGCGATGAACGGAAATGCAAAAGAGTCTGAGACACCGTCACCTCCCAAGCGTTTCAAAAAGATCAGGAGGTGATGGACAATACTCAAAAGGGCAAAAGAGTCTGAGACATCATCAGCTCCCAAGCGTTCCAAAAAGATCAGGAAGCCTACTCAGAAGGTGATCGACAATACTCAAAAAGGCAAAAGAGCCTGGACATCGTCACCTCCCAAGCGTTCCAAAAGGATCAGGAAGCCCAGTCAGAATGTGATGGACAATAGTCGCGATGAACAGAAGTGCAAAAGAGCCTGAGACACCGTCACCTGCCAAGCGTTACAAAAAGATCAGGAGGTGATGGACAATACTCAAAAATGCAAAAAAGTCTGAGACATCGTCACCTCCCAAGCGTTCCAAAAGGATCAGGATGCACAGTCAGAATACTGAAAAGGGCAAAAGAGTCTGAGACACCGTCACCTCCGAGGCGTTTTGAAAGGATCAGGAAGCCCAGTCAGAATGTGATGGACAATAGTCGCGATGAACAGAAATGCAAAAGAGTCTGAGACACCGTCACCTCCCAAGCGTTTCAAAAAGATCAGGAGGTGATGGACCAAATTCAAAAGGGCAAAAGAGTCCGAGACACCGTCACCTCCCAGGCGTTTTGAAAGGATCAGAAAGCCCAGTCAGAATGTGATGGACAATAGTCGCGATGAACAGAAATGCAAAAGAGTCTGAGATACCGTCACCTGCCAAGCGTTTCAAAAAGATCAGGAGGTGATGGACCAAAATCAAAAGGACAAAAGAGTCCGAGACACCATCACCTCCCAAGCGTTTCAAAAGGATCAGGAAGCCAAGTCAGAATGTGATGGGCAATAGTCGCGATGAACAGAAAAGCAAAAGAGTCTGAGACACCGTCACCTCCCAAGCGTTCCAAAAGGATCAGACACCGTCACATCCCAAGCGTTTCAAGAGGATCAGGAAGCTCAGTCAGAATGTGATGGACAATAGTCGCGATGAACAGAAATGGAAAGGAGTCTGAGACACCGTCACCTCCGAAGCGTTTCAAAAAGATCAGGAAGCCTGGTCAGAAGGTGTTCGACAATACTCAAAAGGGCAAAAGAGTCTGAGACATCGTCACCTCCCAAGCGTTCCAAAAGGATCATGAAGCCCGGTCAGAATGTGATGGACAATAGTCGCTATGAACAGAAATTCAAAAGAGTATGAGACACCGTCAGCTCCCTAGCGTTTCAAAACGATCAGGAGGTGATGGACAAAACTCACAAGGGCAAAAGAGTCTGAGACATCGTCACCTCCCAAGCGTTCCAAAAGGATCAGGAAGCCCAGTCAGAATGTGATGGACAATAGTCGCGATGAACAGAAGTGCAAAAGAGCCTGAGACACCGTCACCTCCCAAGCGTTACAAAAAGATCAGGAGGTGATGGACAATACTCAAAAGGGCAAAAATGTCTGAGACATCTTCACCTCCCAAGCGTTCCAAAAAGATCAGGAAGCCCAGTCAGAATGTGATGAACAATAGTCGCGATGAGCAGAAGGGCAAAAGATTGAAAAGTGTGAACGGAAGAACGGACATTTGAAAATGTAAATAATTTAAAAATGTTAAATGAATTCACTTTAAAGGGTGAACTAAGGTTATTAATAGAGTCAATGAAAATGTAAATATAGTCATACGTTGAGTAATATTCCTCAATGTTGGGAAAGATATTACAAGAGTGATATTATCTTGTATAATGACTTATGAAATGAAGAGATCAAAAAGAGAAGTGCAAAAGAGTCTGAGACACCGTCGCCTCCCAAGCGTTTCAAAAGGATCAGGAAGCCCAGTTAGAATGTGATGGACAATAGTCGCGATGAACAGAAGAGCAAAATAATCTGGGACACCCTCATCTCCCAAGCGTTTCAAAAAGATCAGGTGGGGTGATGGACAATACTCAAAAGGGCAAAAGAGCTGACCCAAGGGTTCCAAAAGGATCGGGAAGCCCATTCAGATTGTGATGGACAATAGTCGCGATGAACAGAAGTGCAAAAGAGTCTGAGACACCGTCACCTCCCAAGCGTTCCAAAAAGATCAGAAGGTGATGGACAATACTCAAAAGGGCAAAAGAGTCTGAGACACCGTCACCTCCCAAGCGTTCCAAAAGGATCAGGAAGCCCATTCAGAATGTGATGGACAAAAGTCGCGATGAGCAGAAGAGCAAAAGATTGAAAAGTGTAAACGGACATTTTTAAATGTGGATGTAAATATGTGAGATACATTCACTTTATAGGGTAAACTCAGTTTAGTAATATAGTCAATAAAAAAGTTAATATAATCATACGTTAAGTAATATTGCTCAATGTTGCGAAAGATATTTCAAGAGTGATATTATCTTGTATAATAACTTATGAAATAAAAAGATCAAAAAGAGGAGTGCAAGAGAGTCTGAGACACCGTTTCAAAAGGATCAGGAAGCCGATGCAGAATGTGATGGACAATAGTCGCGATGAGCAAAAGGGCAAAAGCATCTGAGACACCGTCACCTGCCAAGCGTTCCAAAAATATCAGGACGCCAAGTCAGAATGTGATGGACAATAGTGGCGATGAGCAGAAGGGCAAAAGAATCTTAGACATCGTTATCTCCCAAGCGTTCCAAAAGGATCAGAAAGCCCTGTCAAAATGTGATGGACAATAGACACGATGAGCAAAAGGGCAAAAGGGTCTGAGACACCGTCACCTCCCAAGCGTTCCAAAAGGATCAGAAAGCCCAGTCAGAATGTGATGGACAATAGTTGCGATAAGCAAAAGGGCATGAGAATCTGATGAAAAAGTTTTAAAAAAATGGGGAAATGAGTCTCGCAAAACTCCAAGAAAAAAAAAACGGGTTCACAATCCAGTATTGCAGGCCAGGCCACCTGCGAGATAATAAAGGCACAATACTTTACCTAAAATGCGCGTTTCAAAATAATTAGAGAAAAATAGGCAGAAAGCCGACTCACAATGTGATGGTCAGTAGTCGCGATGAGCAAAAGGGCAAAAGAATCTTTCGAGGGAGTTTTTGAAAATACGGAAATGAGGCTTTTTAAGACTCCAAGAAGAAAAGACGAGCTCAACACTGGCCTACAAGATAATAGAAGCAAAATACATCACTCAAGACGCCTTCTGTGGAGAAGGTAACGAGACGCCGTCACCTCCCAAGCGTTTCAAAAGGAAAGTCGAGTCAAAAAGTGCTAGACAAAATTCGCGAACAGAAAAATCTATTGAAAGAGGTTTTGGGCCTCTTGAAACTCCAAGACGAAAAAGACGAAATCAAAATCACCATAACACCAGTTAATTGAAAAAGAAGGACTCTATGATTACGTCGCAGATGTCCTCATTCATGAAGAATGTTGAGAAATCAAAAATATCCAGCATTGTTTGAACCAAGCTGCACAGAGACGAGGTTCAGGTATTCAGACAAATTTTCAAGAAGCTTGGCCGTTTGCAAGTGGAGGACGAGGTGGCATTATATTAAAAATCACTCGGGTCAGTTGATCGCGTTATTTGAAAAACAATATTCGAATTTTTCATTAGATATCTAGATCAGGAGTCAACAGAATAATAAAACTTGTTTGGGTGAGTAGAAATGATTATAATAGATACTTATTCCGCTAGTTATAAGAAAAAAATTATCAAGCAAGTATAATTAGTGTTAGTTTAATTTATGAACCAAAGCCCTAGTTGGTTAAAGTCAATTGTAATTTGAGCTTCGAAAAAATAAAAGAGGATAAAAGAATACCGTTGTACTCGTACTTCGACTACAGTTTATACATTTTTTTGTATACCCTGAGTCTGATAGAACTCTACTTTATGCAGTAAACAAAGTTTGGACAAGATGAGGAAAAAAAACCTGCTAAAAGGCATAGTAACGACTGTGAAAGTAAAATGAGAATGCTAAGAATATTCGATTTATATGCCCGGCGGCGCCCTGCCAATCCTCCATAGTCTAGGTATTGTGGTAATTCATGTACAATCAAATTCACCACTAACTGTGAAAAGAAAGAGAAAAAAAATGCAAGGATTGTTGGAGAATTGAAGTTTATGAGCGGAAAATTGACTTTTTTTGAAGAAATGTCGACATGGATCAGCCGCAGAGTCGAAGACCAAGAAGAGCTGAATATAGCAACACCAGATCAATTTTTTTTCATTATTCAACTCAATAGTATGTGCCAAGTATTTTTCATGAAAACGCTCAACATTGCAACTACTGTCCTATGATAACAGTCTTTAAGAAAATGTTTTGTTTTGATTATGATTACTGATTATATGGAGTTGTCCTAGACAGTTCATATAATTCTAATTGTGTTGTACTGTTTTTGTTGGAGTGTTTGGATTTGAATCTGAGTTGTGCGTGTGATTGAAGTCACAGTGATAGTAATCAAATACAAAAATGGACGTAGTGCCATGGTGTATCCACAAGGACTTACAGTAATTCAAGTAACAACTTGAGATCAAATTCATCCAGAAGTATTAAGAGACATAAGTGTTAGGAAAAATAAAACTCTGTGACGAACGCGACAAACGTTTTGTTCATTTGAAACATTTGAAATACCATTTGAAAACCCATGGAGATCAATATTACGGGAAAAAATAAAACGGCAGCAGATTCACTGTGACAAAGGCGACACACGTCTTGTTAATTTGATCAAAAAAGATAATTTGATTTTCTTTCAAAAGTTGGGTCTCAAAGTGTTCATATCCCAATAATGAGAAAAAAAAATCACACAATTTTATTCGAATCAAAACATGTACTTTCAATTTTGATAGTTTCCTTGGAACTTTAGCCACTTTCCCAGCAAACTTTTTCGACTTTAAGCCTAGATTTTCCCGGTCAGCAATCCCTATCCATAGTGCAAAGGCAGTTAACCAATTCAATCCATTAATTCCATCATGGCGTGCAGGACAGTATCTCGTGATAAGCCCAGATTCCCGAGATCGTCATTTATTCGAACTTCATTCTCAAATGGCACAATAACAAAAGTCTTTTCCTAGTCTTGGATCCGATTCATAAATTTTCCACGGTATTATGTCTATAAACTGTCACCGACTTGAGCGTATACGAAAGCTTTGCGGGAGCTTTCTTATTCTTCCGGTTTTCGACCGCTAAAAACGTTTTTGCATTTTAATTTCGTCCGAACTTGGGGTACTCTATGATTACGTCGCAGATGTCCTTATTCATGAAGAATGTTGACAAATCAAAAATATCCAGCATTGTTTGAACCAAGCTGCACAGAGACGAGGTTCAGGTATTCAGACAAATTTTCAAGAAGCTTGGCCGTTTGCAAGTGGAGGACGAGGTGGGATTATATTAAAAATCACTCGGGTCAGTTGATCGCGTTATTTGAAAAACAATATTCGAATTTTTCATTAGGTATCTAGAGCAGGAGTCAACAGAATAATAAAACTTGTTTGGGTGAGTAGAAATGATTATAATAGATACTTATTCCGCTAGTAACAAGAAAAAAATTATCAAGCAAGTATAATTAGTGGTAGTTTAATTTATGAACCAAAGCCATAGGTGATTAAAGTCAATTATTGTAATTTGAGCTTCGAAAAAATAAAAGAGGATAAAAGAATACCGTTGTACTCGTACTTCGACTACAGTTTATAAATTTTTTTGTATACCCTGAGTCTGATAGAACTCTACATTATGCAGTAAACAAAGTTTGGACAAGATGAGGAAAAAAAACCTGCTAAAAGGCATAGTAATGACTGTGAAAGTAAAATGAGAATGCTAAGAATATTCGATTTATATGCCCGGCGGCGCCCTGCCAATCCTCCACAGTCTAGGTATTGTGGTAATTCATGTACAATCAAATTCACCACAATTTGTGAAAAGAAAGAGAAAAAATGCAAGGATTGTTGGAGAATTGAAGTTTATGAGCGGAAAATTGACTTTTTTTGAAGAAATGTCGACATGGATCAGCCGCAGAGTCGAAGACCAAGAAGAGCTGAATATAGCACACCAGATCATTTTTTTTTCATTATTCAACTCAATAGTATGTGCCAAGTATTTTTCATGAAAACGCTCAACATTGCAACTACTGTCCTATGATAACAGTCTTTAAGAAAATGTTTTGTTTTGATTATGATTACTGATTATATGGAGTTGTCCTAAACAGTTCATATAATTCTAATTGTGTTATACTGTTTTTGTTGGAGTGTTTGGATTTGAATTTGAGTTGTGCGTGTGATTGAAGTCACAGTGATAGTAATCAAATACAAAAATGGACGTAGTGCCATGGTGTATCCACAAGGACTTACAGTAATTCAAGTAACAACTCGAGATCAAATTCATCCAGAAGTATTAAGAGACATAGGTGTTAGGAAAAATAAAACTCTGTGACGAACGCGACAAACGTTTTGTTCATTTGAAACATTTGAAATACCATTTGAAAACCCATGGAGATCAATATTACGGGAAAAAATAAAACGGCAGCAGATTCACTGTGACAAAGGCGACACACGTCTTGTTGATTTGATCAAAAAAGATAATTTGATTTTCTTTCAAAAGTTGGGTCTCAAAGTGTTCATATCCCAATAATGAGAAAAAAAAATCACACAATTTTATTCGAATCAAAACATGTACTTTCAATTTTGATAGTTTCCTTGGAACTTTAGCCACTTCCTCAGCAAACTTTTTCAACTTTAAGCCTAGATTTTCACGGTCAGCAATCCCTATCCATAGTGCAAAGGCAGTTAACCAATTCAATCCATTAATTCCATCATGGCGTGCAGGACAGTATCTCGTGATAAGCCCAGATTCCCGAGATCGTCATTTATTCGGACTTCATTCTCAAATGGCACAATAACGAAAGTCTTTTCCTAGTCTTGGATCCGATTCATAAATTTTCCACGGTATTATGTCTATAAACTGTCACCGACTTGAGCGTATACGAAAGCTTTGCGGGAGCTTTCTTATTCTTCCGGTTTTCGACCGCTGAAAACGTTTTTGCATTTTAATTTCGTCCGAACTTGGGGTTTGTCCCAGACTCTATTAGATAAAACGGGGGTATGTGGTTTACTGCAAAAACTTTTTTGATTAGGCAATGGAGAATTGGAGGCTTTCAGATAGACAACTTTTAAAAATGGAATTGGATTGCGAACTGAAAACTAATTTGCAAATTAGAAAATTCAAAAAAGATTCTGGAGATTGGAAACTTTTTTATCGAATGAAATATTATATATATTTCTAGAATAATTGTCATCTAAAATAAATCGTTGGTTAGATGTTATCGAATCGATTTTAGCGTGAAGCAGTTCGAGAAAGAAATTTCATGCTTGCTTTGATTTATTGGCTTCAGGTCATTGGATTGATATTTTTTTTTAGTTTCTTGAAGAGAAATTATAAATAGCCCTTCCAATATGGTACTTCATGCTATCAAATGCAAACTTTGAGGGTTGGAAAACTCGATATGAATATGTATTGCCTCTTGAGATATAGAGCAACAAGAATAATGTTTTTCTTTTTTTGATATGGTAATTCGGGGAACTGGGAGTTTGAGTTTGATGGTGGGAGACTCAAATGTATACTTGAGTTTTTGATCAATGCGCCTCATAGTTGTGGTACCTGTATTTATTAGCCATATTTTTTGCGTATTAATGTTATTTCTACTCATTATCCGTTTCACATAAAAAAGCACTAATGGTAATTGTGAGTTATATCTATTTGTATAGCATTCAATAACGATTGTGCAGTTTTCTATTTGTTGGAAATAGTTCATCAACATACGAATAATTACTGATGAACGGGAATTAAAAGTTGTTAAAAACAGAATAGGTATCCCGAAAAATAATAAATATCAAAACATCATTATTTGAATGACTACGATTGGCATATTCTAATCAAAAGATCAATACAGAAGGTCATGGTAGGTCCACTGTATAAGAAAATAAAATGAATCTAGAGCACCTTCCGTTTATGGCTCCCGCTTTATTGACACGGAAACGGATATTTTAAAGACAAACACAGACTGCAGGAGTCGAGGTATAGAGACCGGTTATGCCTCTATCTTTAGCATTTTGGTCTTTTAGGCCTCTAGACAGACTGGAACAGATTGATGTAACATCAATATAGTGGAATCTCAGGGTGGAGAAAGAGAACGGTGAAGATGAAGGAAAGAGCTGCTTCTTTCCAAAAGTTCATAATGAACAACTTTTTTTGCTGTCCGCATAATTGAAATGTGCATCGCCGATTCAGTAGGCGAAATCCAAGGATATGGAAGTTTCAAATTTAAAAACAATTTCCATCGCAGTTAAACCACCAATCAAGATATGAATCTTTACTATTGCGTGAGATACTATACAATTGTATTTGTCATCATTGAACCAATGCGTCTGTTGCGATAAACAAAAATCACACATCAAACTTCAATGAATTTCGAATACTCCATATAAAGTACAATGATAATAATTGTGCCTTGTTTGTCAGCGAGCTTGTCCCTATTTTGTTATTTCCTCTTACCTGTAAAATAATATTGGATTGTAATGGTTAAGCGAACTTTATTTCCGCAGAAAGGATGGCTTTCTCCACAAGTGAACTCACATTAAATTCTCACAATTATAATACTAATAAAAAAGTCTGAATTGATTTTATAACTCGCTGCTGAAATGCCTCAACTACCTCACAATTAAAAAAAATGTTTTTTTGTAAGTTGAGGTATTCATTCCGATCTCATTTTTATCGTCAGATCATCATTTTTTATTCAACATATAAGAAAAATGAACGATCGGTTTTCAGAATCGAATTCATCACTTTAACCCAAGCTGTACCCTATAATATTTAATAATGTTTGCTTCGATCAATAAACATACAACTCACTTTTGTTGGTCCCATTTTTCACCAGTCTCTTCATCACCTTTATAAACTGTTTGAAATTCCACCGTCTTTCTGCTGGGCCGTATACCGATCAACTCTCGTGAAGTGAGTAGAGGGCGCTGCGATAAAGCAGGGGAGTCGTTTGGCGTTGGCGAAGTTGTTCCGGAAGTCATTGTGCCGGTCCTGATTGGTTTTGAGTCAAGAGACACTCCTAAAAGAGAGTATCACTTTTGAACATGAGTGGTAGGCAAACATGCTAGGAACAGTATAATTGTGCGAACGAACCACCTTTGATGGTTTTGGCACTAGTTATTGTAACTTTGAATATAGAGAAGGTATCCTAGAATTCAACAACAGTGTGGACCGTCTTCAATATTTTTATGCAAAGCTAAACAGTTTTTAACTTTTGTGTACACGCAGAGCTCCCATGACCATGATGAATAAAAACATACAATGTAGAAAATTCAGTTGATTCAATAAATAAATAACCACATCCAGACGTAACAATTCGTCGACTGTAAAAATAATGATTAAACTGTATTTTCAACGTAAGGAAAAAGCTGTCGAGCAAACAACACTGTCAACCACATTATTGATAAAAAAGTTGACGTTTTCAACTGTAATTTATTATTCCTCTTGACCTTCCATCGGTCGAGCTGAAGGAATAAAATTTATTGAGCCGGAGATGGCTTTCCTGGAATATTTCAAGTTTTTCTGGAAGCTAATAGGATTATAAAGTACTAGTTATTTTGATACAGATGTTATCATTTCAAAAGGCAGCAGAATGGGGCAGTGAGACTACAAATATCGGAAACCTTATTATTTATAGATTTAGCAATAAATAATAACAATCACTTCAACTTCAGGGTATTGGAATAAACCTTATCATATAAGCAACATAATAATATCACGAATAGGTAATTGGATGAATTTTGGAATAAGCAGAAGCCGCCTTGGCTAACGGATGTAGTGCAAACTATGATTAAATTTAGGGATAAAGCTTTTAAGAAATTTAAACGAACTCAGAAGCAAAGTCATTGGGATCTTTACAAACAACTGAGAAATCAAACAAATATAGCTATAAAAAATGAAAAAAGGAACTACCTACAGTGTGTTGCCAGTGAATACAACAGTAAAATCTTATGGAAAAAACTTAAGAATTTGAATATCGTAAACAAACAAGTGAATATTAATATACCAGACATCTTAAATAAACCTACTGACATTAACGAACATGTTTTACAATTCTCTAGGAATAAAAAACAGATTGATGCGAATTTGCTACAATTTTATCATCAAAACTTAAAGACTAATATTCCTGAAAAATTTGAATTTATTACGGTTAGCTTGGACTAAATAAATACACATTTAAATAGCATTCAATCATTGACGACGGGGTCGGACTTGCATAATATCGATATGTTATTAATGTGCTGTCCAAGAATTCTTCCTTTTCTCACGAATATAGTTAATGCTTGTATTTTGGCTGGAGTTTTTCCGGACGATTGGAAAATTGCCCGTGTCACCCCATTGCCCAAAAATAACAATATATCAAGTTTTAATGAGTTAAGGCCTATCAGCATATTGCCGTGTCTTTCAAAAATTCTTGAAAAAGTAATGAATAGCCAAATTAGCAATTATTTAGAAACTTATAACATTTTGCCGCCAACACAATCTGGTTTCAGAAAAGACTTTAGCTGCGTTACAGCACTTTTGGGCGTAACTGACGATATTATACGTGCATCTGACTAGGGCAGATCTTCTGTTTTAGCACTGCTAGACTACTCAAAAGCGTTTGACACAATCAGTCATGATTTATTGTTTGCTATTCTTCAGTACATTGGTTTTTCGGAGCCCGCAATTTTGTTTGTTCGGAATTATTTGACGGACATACTGCACTCTGTATGTTGAGACGGATAAGGGTCAATCATCTAAGGAGCCACTTGGCTGTGGTGTACCTCAGGGTTCAATTCTGGGTCCCCTATTATTCACAATTTACACTAATAATATATCTTCTTGCCTAGATTATTCTTCAGCTTATTTTTATGCGGATGACACTCAAATATTATTCTCCTTCTCTCCTGACTCTTGGCCTATAGCAGAAACAAAAATCAATCATGATCTCAATAAATTATTAGATTTTTCGGAGCGACATGCTTTGCAAATCAATCCCGAGAAGTCGTCTATAGTAGTTTTTGGAAAAAACAGATCTAATCTGGTTAAGCAGCTCAATATCAAAATAGGTAATACATCATTGCAGTTTGCAAACAGTGCAAAAAATTTAGGAGTAAAATTGGACGCGGATCTGCGTTTTAGAGAGCAGATTGCTACTTATCTGCAACGCGCATATTTTTCTTTGAAAATGCTTTATCCTCACAGACACCTATTAACTCAGGATTAAAAAATTAGATTAACTGACTCACTCGTACTCAGCCATTTTAATTATTGCGATGTTTTATGTGGGCCTTGTTTGAACGGAATTGATAAGCTTAAAATAGAAAAAGTCCAAAAAAATTGTTTGCGGTTCATATACGGTATAAGAAAGTTTGATCCAGTGTCTCATAAGTTGAAGGATGCTAGATGGCTGAATATGGAAAGCAGGCGAAAACTACACTCTCTAGTACTATTCCACAACATAATTTATAAAAGGGGTCCTCCATACCTAACTAACAAAATACATTTTGGGACGGACGTGCACAACTTAAATCTCCGATTTAGGGGACTTATCACACCTCCTCCTCATAAAACCTCACTATTTCAGAGAAGCTTCACTTATAATGTATATAAAGTCTATAATACTGTGTCAGAAAGTCTCAAGTCAATCAAGCCGTCAATTTTCAAATCTATTGTTAGAAGAAATTTCTTGCAGCGTCATCCTTCTGTGGTCCTTTGAAATGTTATTATGTAGGTATACTCACGATAGGTACTATTTTGTTATTGATTTTTTGGCTTTTTGTTCTAAGTTTGAGCGAATTTTGTATTAAAATGGGTTTTTTTTTGTTAGTTCATATTTCAAGGGAGCTGAACTTTGATCAATTTTTAATTGCTTTCAGCTCCTTTTTTGCAATCCGGCCAAGCATATACTATATATATATATATAAAGTAGATTAAGTATTACACTGTATCTTGCCTATTGCATTTCCTCTTCACATTTTAATTCCCTCCAAAAAGGAAATATTGTTATCGTGCAATAATTACTATTCCAGATTATTGTTTTCACACGGTTTGACGTAAGGTGAAGTAGGGTTGAATGTGATTCGCATTGAAATACTTATGAGAACCCGACGGAAACCGGTAGAGAGCAGGAATGATGAGATGTTGTTGAGGTTCTACAGAATGCAAATGTTGTAGTGTCCGAATGGGTGTTCCGGAAAAAGAGAAATAGTGATAACAGCAAGACAATAGAAGATGGTTCCGCTACACCGTAGACCGTGTATCATATTAATTTATCATAATTATATTGTAGGTAAAATACTGTTCGAATCCATCTACTTATCTTTGTATAATATCGTCCAATTGTGACTGTAACGAATTCCCGAAAGGTTTGGTCTGTATTTTCATAATCTCAAATGTTTAGATGTAAGTGCAAAATCGAAACCCTTTTTTCTTGATTCAACATTTTATACGGGAAGTAATAAGTAGGAAAAAAGTCAAATTGGATTATTTGGCTACAGATGAAATGTGTACTTTTAAACATATTAAAGTATGTTTAATATGTGAAACATGTTAAGTATACGAAGCATATTTTTTATAGACAATACGTACTTTGTTGTAGCGCAATAGCTTAACGTCGACTGAGATGAATAGCTTAAACTGTTCGGCGCTGCGACTGATCACACCATCTTATTTGAAAGTAGAAATGTAGAATTCACATGTTATAAATTTCAATAGTTCTTTACATTTCAAAAAGGCAATATCGTAATCGTGCAAAATTAACAATTCCAGATATTGTTTTTTTACACGTTTTGATTCAATCATTCGTTAGGTCTGCCTGTTGGCGATCTAGTATTCGGACGAATTGACCAATAAACTTCAAATTTGATACACATATCAATTACCATGAAGTTTCAACTGGTTGAGAATGAATGACAATAAAGAAAATAACAAACTTTCCCAAATTAAAGTCACTCCTGGAAAAAAGTCAACTCGATTCCAGTCAGATCACACCATCTTATTTGAAAGTAGAAATGTGGAATTTACATGTAATAAGTTTTAATAGTTCTTCACATTTCAAAAAGGCAATATCGTAATCGTGCAAAATTAACAGTTCCAGATTATCGTTTTTTCACACGTTTTGATTCAATCATTCATTCTGTCTGCCTGTTGGCGATCTAGTATTCGGACGAATTGACCCATAAACTTCAAATTTGATACAAATACCAATTACCATCAAGTTTCAACTGGTTGAGAATGAAGTCAACACTATTCAGACAATGAATAAAATAACAAACTTTCCCAAATTAAAGTCACTTCTGGAAAAAATTCAACTCGATCCCAGTCAGATCACACTATCTTATTTGAAAGAAGAAATGTGGAATTTACATGTAATAAGTTTCAATAGTTCTTCACATTTCAAAAAGGCAATATCGTAATCGTGCAAAATTAACAGTTCCAGATTATCGTTTTTTTACACGTTTTGATTCAATCATTCGTTCTGTCTGCCTGTTGGCGATCTAGTATTCGGACGAATTGACCAATAAACTTCAAATTTGATACAAATACCAATTACCATCAAGTTTCAACTGGTTTAGGATGAAGTCAACACTATTCAGACAATAAAGAAAATAACAAACTTTCCCAAATTAAAGTCACTTCTGGAAAAAATTCAACTCGATCCCAGTCAGATCACACTATCTTATTTGAAAGTAGAAATGTGGAATTTACATGTGATAAGTTTCAATAGTTCTTCACATTTCAAAAAGGCAATATCGTAATCGTGCAAAATTGACAGTTCCAGATTATCGTTTTTTTACACGTTTTAATTCAATCATTCGTTCTGTCTGCCTGTTGGCGATCTAGTATTCGGACGAATTGACCAGTAAACTTCAAATTTGATACAAATACCAATTACCATCAAGTTTCAACTGGTTGAGAATGAAGTCAACACTATTCAGACAATAAAGAAAATAACAACCTTTCCCAAATTAGAGTCACTTCTGGAAAAAATTCAACTCGATCCCAGTCAGATCACACTATCTTATTTGAAAGTAGAAATGTGGAATTTACATGTAATAAGTTTCAATAGTTCTTCACATTTCAAAAAGGCAATATCGTAATCGTGCAAAATTAACAGTTCCAGATTATCGTTTTTTTACACGTTTTGATTCAATCATTAATTCTGTCTGCCTGTTGGCGATCTAGTATTCGGACGAATTGACCCATAAACTTCAAATTTGATACAAATACCAATTACCATCAAGTTTCAACTGGTTGAGAATGAAGTCAACACTATTCAGACAATGAATAAAATAACAAACTTTCCCAAGTTAAAGTCACTTCTGGAAAAACTTCAACTCGATCCCAGTCAGATCACACTATCTTATTTGAAAGTAGAAATGTGGAATTTACATGTGATAAGTTTCAATAGTTCTTCACATTTCAAAAAGGCAATATCGTAATCGTGCAAAATTAACAGTTCCAGATTATCGTTTTTTTACACGTTTTGAGTCAATCATTCGTTCTGTCTGCCTGTTGGCGATCTAGTATTCGGACGAATTGACCAATAAACTTCAAATTTGATACAAATACCAATTACCATCAAGTTTCAACTGGTTGAGAATGAAGTCAACACTATTCAGACAATAAAGAAAATAACAAACTTTCCCAAATCAGAGTCACTTCTGGAAAAAATTCAACTCGATCCCAGTCAGATCACACTATCTTATTTGAAAGTAGAAATGTGGAATTTACATGTGATAAGTTTCAATAGTTCTTCACATTTCAAAGAGGCAATATCGTAATCGTGCAAAATTAACAGTTCCAGATTATCGTTTTTTTACACGTTTTGATTCAATCATTCGTTCTGTCTGCCTGTTGGCGATCTAGTATTCGGACGAATTGACCAATAAACTTCAAATTTGATACAAATACCAATCACCATCAAGTTTCAACTGGTTGAGAATGAAGTCAACACTATTCAGACAATAAAGAAAATAACAAACTTTCCCAAATTAGTCACTTCTGGAAAAAAATCAACTCGATCCCAGTCAGATCACACTATCTTATTTGAAAGTAGGAATGTGGAATTTACATGTGATAAGTTTCAATAGTTCTTCACATTTCAAAAAGGCAATATCGTAATCGTGCAAAATTAACAGTTCCAGATTATCGTTTTTTTACATGTTTTGATTCAATCATTCGTTCTGTCTGCCTGTTGGCGATCTAGTATTCGGACGAATTGACCAATGAACTTCAAATTTGATACAAATATCAATCACCATCAAGTTTCAACTGGTTGAGAATGAAGTCAACACTATTCAGACAATAAAGAAAATAACAAACTTCCCCAAATTAAAGTCACTTCTGGAAAAAAAACAACTCGATCCCAGTCAGATCACACTATCTTATTTGAAAGTAGAAATGTGGAATTTACATGTAATAAGTTTCAATAGTTCTTCACATTTCAAAAAGGCAATATCGTAATCGTGCAAAATTAACAGTTCCAGATTATCGTTTTTTTACACGTTTTGATTCAATCATTCGTTCTGTCTGCCTGTTGGCGATCTAGTATTAGAACGAATTGACCAATAAACTTCAAATTTGATACAAATACCAATTACCATCAAGTTTCAACTGGTTGAGAATGAAGTCAACACTATTCAGACAATAAAGAAAATAACAAACTTTCCCAAATTAAAGTCACTTCTGGAAGAAATTCAACTCGATCCCAGTCAGATCACACTATCTTATTTGAAAGTAGAAATGAGAATTTACATGTTATAAATTTTAATAGTTCTTCACATTTCAAAAAGGCAATATCCTAACCGTGCAAAATTAACAATTCCAGATTATTGTTTTTCTACACGTTTTGATTCAATTATTCGTTCTGTCTGCCTGTTGGCGATCTAGCATTCGGACGAATTGACCAATAAACTTAAAATTTGATACACATATCAATTACCATAAAGTTTCAACTCGTTGAGAATGAGGTCAAGACTATTCAGGCAATAAAGAAAATAACAAACTTTTCCAAATTAAAGTCACTCCTGGAAAAAAATCAACTCTATCCCAGTCAGGATACAGAAGAAGAAATAAACCTGGCCGTATCCACCCTCACGCAGGAGATTTAATCTTCCATACAGAATGCGACCCTTTTGATATTGATTTCTAAAAAAGATAGGATTTATTCAAACCAGACAGCTACCGTCCGATCTTTTTTTTGTGCTGCATGGGAAAGATATTGGAAAACATCCTACAATCCAGGATCCAGCAGCAAAGTGATGAATTGAACGCCATCAGCCACCAACAATTCGGTTTTCGCCACAATTGGGCCTACAAGCAAAAAGAGTCTCTGGTGCCATTTCTCTGGACATAGAGAAAGCTTTCGACAAAGTATGGTACCAGAAACTCTTATACAAAATGTCTAAAATGGGATAATGAAGAGCTTTCTCGTCAAAAGAACTTATACCACCAACGTAGAAGATGTTCAAAGTGGAAAAAAAGAAGCAAAGGAGCCGCAAAGCTCTCTAACCTCAAAACTCCTTTGAAAATTGTATATTTCCGACACCCCTACTTATCTGATTACTGAACTGTACTTATAAGCTGACGATACCTTGACTCAATCCAACGCCAAGAACCACACAATAGCTCAGAAACGTCTCCAAAATTATAACACGCTTGTAGAATATTATACACTGTGGAAAATTAAAAGATCAAGTTTTGTTAACTGTACCTGGTAAAATAGATGACATTGATTTTATAACGAAAACGCAAGTATTAATTACAAAATAATCAACTTCAATAATAACGATAATGAAATCCAAATCAAGATTATAAGTAAACCAACACCCATAAGTTAAACACATAATATACATCATTTTTTGGAGATTCACTCATTCAATCCAAAAACATTCAGTAAAAAGTGACACAAGATCATCAAGTAATGGAAATCGGTGATATAATCAAAATCACTGATACTGTGAAATGGAAAGATCACCTCAACATGTTTGAAATCATTGACAAAGTGGATGATTGTAGAGTCCTTCAATAATGATGGTCTTGGATATATCCAAGAACCTCCTCAGATCATTGAATAGCTTAGGAGCAAGATCCATACTCAACAAAATTCAATAATGATGTTATTTTTGAACTGAATAGGAATTTATCTTCAAGATTTTGAAATTATATTTTTTGGGATCAGAAAATTTGTTAACGAGTATCGATTTTCTATACAAGTCATACTTTATGAACCTAGCTTTTGATATGTCTGAAAAGTTGGGAATATTTTCATTGATGGACAATAATATGGGAGGAGGATACGTCTCGAGGATTCCTATTGAAATAAACACTTTGAGCAATAATTCAATTCGAATTAAATTATCTTATTTTTATAGAATAACCAGACTGATAACAGAAGCTGTCATATCTGTGTAAATCAATGTGTAGTTTATCATCGTTCCTTTTTTGTTTTTTCAAGCTAAAGAACAGAATAAACTACTACTTGAATGTATGCGAGTTATTTGATTCCCATGGTGGGTACTGAAAGTCATGAGAGAAGAAACTCGAGGACAAAATCGGTGCCATGTACCTATCTATATGATGAATATCCAGTTTCACTAATTATGGCAGGTCCAAATGAAGCATCCACGATTTCCCAGCAAATATTAAACATTAATCAACTATAGCCCGGTGTGGGGAGTTGTCAGTTACCTCCATTGGGTGCGTCCCTATGAGAATTAGGGGTAGCTTGCTGGGTATGTAAATCAAAAGATTCTGTGAGTAGTGGGGAAATAAAATACTCACTGTGAAACAAAAACGTATCCGAGTTCCCAGGATGGGGATTGAGGCATTAGACTGACTTCGGAGCATTACTGGAGCAGACTGGCCTCGGAGCATTAGACGGAGCACTGAGACGACGAATACGATTATAATGAAAAGTAAAAATGCAATATACGATTATATACGGTTGGGAAAATAACCCTTTTCCTCATCATCCCAAACACCAATGTTAATTGAATGAAGCTCTCGTTTATCAACTCACAGCATGTTAGATTCGGTCCCTCAAAAGATCCCAAATAAACGTTGAACAATTTACAATTGTGTGGCACAACCCCAAAGTCGATGCGAACTTTGAAGAGTATTTCCTTATCACCAATGAGCTGTCATTTTCAGTTGGCTTTAGTTAATACGAAATCCCGTTTCAAAGCCCATGGTGAACCTAAGCCTCGCTTTTGGCAATGTCAGCATTCTTTTGTAAAGCTATTCCTGTCAGTATTGAATGTACAAAATAAATACTTTACAAATTAGTCGAAATTATTCAAGTCTTCATATTCGATGATTATGAATTTATACTAGTGTGCATGGTCTGCAGAAAGTCCTATAATGCTAAATGCACAAATGTGGATTCCACATGTATATCTATATCCATATTTTTTGATCAGGAGATGAGCAGCTGATAAGAATGATATCTAACTTTACTCCATAATATGTCCAAAAACAGCAGAACAGATTCTCACATACCGCAATTTGAATGGACGTTTCCAAGTAATAGACGATGTTGCTCAGGTGCCGAGATGGACTACAAAAATTCATCGATTCAAATATGCTTCAGAAACCATAGTCCTATTTATATTCCTATTGTTAAACAAAGATAGCTCAGATGAGCAGGAGATGAGCTGCTCACTAGTATTGATCGGGTAAATCAAAGAACTAAGTGATAAGAATAATATATATAAAATATACTGAAAAAATGTTTGAGTTTATGAGCAATATATTATTTGATATCAAGTGAAGTCTTTAATAACTGCAGCGTTGGGATAAGCAGTCCTCGTGCTATACCGCGAAATTATTGTGAATGGTTGATTTGAGACAAATAGGATTGATATCGTGCTATTGACACTTGTTTTTTTTGTGTGCTTGAGTGCGCGCCTTGGTGATGACTGGAAAAAGATAGATATTGATTGGAATTCAAAAAAAAAATTATGTCGAATGATTCGGATGACGAAGTGCCCAGGGAATGGGATTCATCCGTGAGACCATGTCGGCGTTTTGCAAACTAGAGGAGTTTTACACCACCGCCAAGTACGTCACGTGCTGCGGCGCAAAATGACACCGATACTCGTCAGACTGTTCTGATGAATTCCGCACAAGTGTTAATTCCGGATCGACTGAAATGCGAGTCGAGCAACTGGAAAAATTAATGGATACATTGATGAATAAATCGTCATCACAAAAATGTGAAAAGTCACGTGTGGCTGTGGCATCAACTTCTTATTTCAAACCTGATTGTCTACCGGAATTTGCTCCAGGTAATCCAGCTGTAAGTAGTACTAGATGGTTCCATAAGATCGAACAATTAGCAGAGCCACAAAATTGGGATGATTTAATGAAAATATTTATGATGCAAAATAGATTAACGGGAGTTGCCCGAAAATGGTATGACAATTTGACATCATATGATTATACATGGCAGGAATGGAAAAGTTTCAATTTTTTGATTTCTTCTCCAGGGTGAAGTTTCATAATGCAAGTGATTGGTTCCTTGGCAGAAATGAAAGTCCAATTCTTCACAAAAGTATAATCAATTGATTATGAAGAATTGGACTTTCATTTCTGCCAAGGAACCAATCACTTGCATGGAAAAGTTTGTTAATCGATACATTTCCAGATCATCAAGATTATGCATCCATTTTGCGCAAGATGTTGAATCATTATGGAAGTCCAAGTGAAACATGGGAACAATATTTCTTCAAAAAAATTGAATTAATTCATGGTTGTCGCATTACGGGACGAGATGCTGTCTCATGCGTCATTGATGGGATTAATGACCCAAATGTTCAGACTGGTGCGAGGGCAGGGAGGTATTTAGCGCCTGAAGCTCTCTACGCTGAGTATTTATCCACTCTACAGATATACAGTAACCAGCCGGTAAGGGAAAGATGTGTGCCATCAAAAGTGACACAGGTCGTACATAAATTTAACAAACCCTATGATAGACGTACCCCTGATGATAAGTCAAGTAGCAAATGTTTTAATTGCAAAGAACGCGGTCATAATTGGAACAAATGTCCTAAAAAGCTAATGCTATGTGATCAATGCAAACGAGTTGGTCACGTTGCAAAAGACTGTCGTATGAAACAAACGGCTCATGTAGCACATGTGGATGAGCCAAATCATAATGAAAAATATTTCTTCGATTGTCAAATTAATGGACAGCCAACAAAAGCATTTGTCGATGCTGGATGTGCCCCAGTAACAATACGGGAAGATGTTGCCAGGGTCTTGGGACTTAAACGTAAGCCTTGTAACATAACAATCGTGGATATGCTGGTGGATCAATAAATGCCTTGGCAGAAACTAATTTTGGTCTTAAAATAGACGAAGCTATTCAAGCAGTAAAGACCTTGATAGTACCTATGAGTATTCAAAAGATACCCGTAATGGTGGGACAAGAATTTCTTATCAAGGAGGGCACTTTGCTCGTTGTTTATGGTGATGAAGTTAAAGTACTTGATCAAAGATGAATAAAACTAAACTTGGATCGTGTGCCCAAAAGAAAAATCGCTCCATAGGCAAAAGAAGCAACAGTTATTGCACCAGGAACTGTATCATTTGTTGCAGTCAGGTCAGATGGTACTTACTGTAACGAGTGTTACGTGGAGGGTCGATTCAGAGGCACGCCTGGTCATGAAAACTATGTAGAAGAATGCGTCACTGACGGAAATGGGTTCGTCAGCATTGCTTAGGTGGCTAAGGACGATTTGGTCATTCCAGAGGGCGAATTGATTGATTGTTATGGCCGAGCCATGTACAGCTGATTACCAAGATGAGGTGAGTGTCAATTTAGTTCAAATTAATCCTAGAAAACCCCTTATTTTGTCTGACATAGATATGCTATGTAATCCATCTCTTTCTCAAGCAGAATGTCAAAAATTATTGAGTTTATTAAATAATTACATCGAATGTTTTGCGACTAATACCTCGGAACTAGGAAAAACTAATATTACGGAAATGACTATAAATTTAATCGATGATAAACCTATTGTTTACCGACCGTATAGATTAGCGCGTGCGGAGAGAGAAGTTGTTAGAGAAATAATTGATGATTAATTGCAAGATGATGTGATTCGAGAATCATCATCAGATTATGCGAGTCCAATTCTTGTAGTCCGCAAAAGGACCGGTAAACAACGTTAAGTAGTTGATTATAGGGCACTGAATGCAAAGACAATCAAGGATAGGTACCCTCTACCCTGTGTAGACGATTTTCTAGATAGGTTGGAAGACACAAAATATTTTACAAGTTTAGATTTAGCCAGCGGCTACCATCAGATAGCCATGTCAGCAGAATCGATTCATAAAACTGCCTTTGTAACGCCTGATGGGCATTATGAATATGTACGAATGCCTCTCGGACTAGCAAATGCTCCTGCGGTGTTCCAACGAACAATCAACAAGGTCTTGGGAAATGCCAGATTCAAAATTGCTTTTCCATACATAGATGATATATTTTTTTTTCTGGGAAAAATTGGAATATTTAGGCCATGAGATCAGTTACGATGGAATTCGACCTGGAAAATTGAAGACAAGGGCGGTAGCAGAATTTCCAGTTCCAACAGATGTACACAAAGTACGACAATTTATGGGACTGGCAAGCTATTTCCGGAAATATGTGAAGGATTTTGCAACAATAGCGAGGCCTCTAACAGTTTTAACTAAAAAGAATGAAACATTTAAATGGGAGAAACAACAGCAAGAAGCATATGAGATTTCGAAGTAAAAGCTGGTTTCTAGACCTCTATTGGCAATTCTTAATCATAATTATGAAACTGAAGTGCACACCGATGCATCTAAACTTGGAATTGCTGGTATTTTATTGCAAAAGCAACTGACAGGACATCTTAAGCCAGTGGTTTATTTCAGCCGACAGACTACTAAGGAAAAGGAAAAATACCACTCGTACGAGTTGGAGACTCTGGCGGTTGTGGAATCACTAAAACGCGTGAAACTATACTTGGTGGGAATTCCATTCAAGGTTGTCACCGACTGTAATGCTGTCCGAACCACTTTGAATAAACGCGATCTATTACCAAGAATCGGACGATGGTGGCTAGCTATACAAGATTATAACTTCACAGTGGAATATCGTCCAGGCATTAAAATGTGCCATGCTGATGCCCTTAGTAGAAACCCAGTAGATGCTGAAATTCCCACGGGGATAGAAATCCTAATGGTTAACATAAATCAAAATGATTGGCTTTTGAGTGCTCAATTGAAAGATGAGAAATGCAAAGATATTGTAAATCTGTTTCAAAAGGAAGAAAAAGATCTGACCAAGGAGGAAGTACAACAGAAGAAGGACTATCGAATGAAGAAAAACCGATTGTACAGAGTTACAGAAAAAGGGAACAGATGGGTCGTGCCTAAAGGAGCAAGACATCAAGTTGTGTTCTATCACCATGACATGGGTGGACATTTCTCTGTAGACAAAACGTTGTCGACGGTTCAGCAATTGTTCTGGTTTCCATCAATGCGCAAATATATTGAAAAGTATATCGATTGTTGTCTTAGTTGTCAGTACAATAAACAAGCAGGTGGAAAACAACAAGGTTATTTGCATCCCATTGACAAGATTCCTGAACCAATGAACACGCTGCATATAGATCATCTGGGACCATTTGTACAATCCAAAAGAAAGAACTGTTATTTGTAGTGGTAGATGCTTTCACGAAGTATGTGTTTATGAAAGCCGTCAAGGACACATCTACCAAGTTTGTAGTCACATTCTTGAAGGAAATATTCGAAAATTTTGGTGTTCCTCGAAGAATAATCAGTGATAGAGGAAGTTGTTTCACTAGTAAACAGTTTATGGAATTTGGACAAGAATACAATTTCAAACTGATTTTGAACGTAACAGCTACTCCAAGGGCAAACGGACAAGTCGAGCGCTACAACAGAACCATATAAGCAGCTTTAAGTGCATCTATGAACGAGGACATAGATGCACGACAAAGAGAAGGTTCGGGATGATGCACGACATAAGATTACAGAACAGCAAGAAAAATCGAAAAGAGATTTTGATAGTAAGGGCTGTCAAGCTTCTATGTACAAGGTTGGTCAACAAGTGTTAAGAAAAAGAAGACGAGCAACGAAGGTAGAAGAAGGAAACTTCTACCCAGATATGATGGGCCATATGTGGTGACAAAAGTATTGCCAGCGGACAGATATGTAGTCCAGGACTTACCAGGTGCAAGCCGATCTGCCAAGCCGTACACTGGAATTATCGCAGTGGATAATTTGAAACCTTTCAAGGGGTGTATGGATTAGAGAGAAAATGCCTCTTAAGGTTCAGTGTTTGTTGATTTCTGGTAAGGGAATTGGTAGTGTCAATTCATGATGAGTGTGGTGTTGTGTGATAAGTTGATGTAGAAAGTATGTGAGAGAGTGACTGGGTAAATGTGTAGCTAGTGACGCACCAACCCCTTATTGGAAATTGATTGACATAAGAACTAGATTATTGTACAAGTGATGTTTCATAGGTGGAGTGAGATGAACTCTCTGAAACAGCAGCAGTTGCAATAAGTAGAGAAATCTAGATGCGGGAAACTCTATTAAAGCGCGCGAATATGAGAATGATGTGGTACCACCTGTAAAGGGTTTAAGAAGCAGGCCGGACCCAAATGAGTTAAAGATATTGTATGCGTTAACATAAATGGTAAACTTATTGGTGTGAATGTAATGCCTGTGATGAAAGTAGAATGATAGTTGATGCATGTAATCAATAGAATGGAGATGTTGAAAATGACGACATCTTCCCTTTTTCACAGGATTACTCAGATGAAGCCAACGTTCTGCGTCTAGTCATCCCCAGGGACGTGGATGAAGGGTAGTGTGGTCAAGCTATAACCAAGATATAGTTATGTGTGAACATGTGTAACCAGTGTCACTTCTAGCTGTGACCAATCTTACTTCTTGATGATGAAATTCTAAGATTTGACGTTGACATTTTTGAAAGGTAGAAAAGTGGGGATTAACAAGAAGTCTGGCTGTAACGTTTTGACAGATTAGACCTTGGTTTATCGATTCGTTGTTAATTTTGAGTTTATGAGCAATATATTATTTGTTCTCAAGTGAAGTCTTTAATAGTATTGATCGGGAAAATCAAAGAACTAAGTGATAAAAATGATTTCTAAAAACTATACTCCATATGTCCAAAAACAGCAGAACAGATTCTCACATACCGAAATTTGAATGGACGTTTCCAAGTAATAGACGATGTTGCTCAGATGAAGAGATGGACTACAAAAAAATTACACAAATTCATCGATTCAAATATGCTTCAGAAACCATAGTCTTATTTATATTCCTATTGTTAACCAAAGATAACTCAGATGAGCAGGAGATGAGCTGCTCAGTAGTATTGATCGGGAAAATCAAAGAACCAAGTGATAAGAACGATATCTAAAAACTATACTCCATATGTCCAAAAACAGCAGAACAGATTCTCACATACCGAAATTTGAATGGACGTTTTCAAGTAATAGACGATGTTGCTCAGATGCCGAAATGGACTACAAAAAAATTCCACAAATTCATCGATTCAAATATGCTTCAGAAACCATAGTCTTATTTATATTCCTATTGTTAACCAAAGATTACTCAGATGAGCAGGAGATGAGCTGCTCAGTAGTATTGATCGGGAAAATCAAAGAACCAAGTGATAAGAATGATATCTAAAAACTTTACTCCATATGTCCAAAAACAGCAGAACAGATTCTCACATACCGAAATTTGAATGGACGTTTCCAAGTAATAGACGATGTTGCTCAGGTGCCGAGATGGACTACAAAAAAATTCCACAAATTCATCGATTCAAATATGCTTCAAAAACCATAGTCTTATTTATATTCCTATTGTTAACCAAAGATAACTCAGATGAGCAGGAGATGAGCTGCTCAGTAGTATTGATAGGGAAAATCAAAAAATCAAGTGATAAGAATGATATCTAAAAACTATACCATATGTCCAAAAACCACAGAACAGATTCTCACATACCGCAGTTTGAATGGACGTTTCCAAGTAATATAGGATGTTGCTCAGGTGCCGAGATGGACTACAAAAAAATTCCACAAATTCATCGATTCAATTATGCTTCAAAAACCATAGTCTTATTTATATTCCTATTGTTAACCAAAGATAACTCAGATGAGCAGGAGATGAGCTGCTCAGTAGTATTGATCGGGAAAATCAAAGAACCAAGTGATAAGAATGATATCTAAACACTATACTCCATATGTCCAAAAACAGCAGAACAGATTCTCACATACCGCAGTTTGAATGGACGTTTCCAAGTAATATAGGATGTTGCTCAGGTGCCGAGATGGACTACAAAAAAAATCCACAAATTCATCGATTCAATTATGCTTCAAAAACCATAGTCTTATTTATATTCCTATTGTTAACCAAAGATAACTCAGATGAGTAGGAGATGAGCTGCTCAGTGTATTGATTAGGAAAATCAAAGAACAAGTGATAAGAATGATATCTAAAAACTATACTCCATATGTCCAAAAACAGCAGAACAGATTCTCACATACCGCAGTTTGAATGGACGTTTCCAAGTAATATAGGATGTTGCTCAGGTGCCAAGATGGACTACAAAAAAAATCCACAAATTCATGGATTCGAATGTGCATTGAAAACCATAATCTTATTTATATTCCTATTGTTAACCAAAGATAACTCAGATGAGCAGGAGATGAGCTGCTCAGTAGTATTGATCGGGAAAATCAAAGAACTAAATGATAAGGATGATATCAGAAAACTATACTTCATATGTACAAAAACAGCAGAACAGATACTCACATACCGCAATTTGAATGGACGCTTCCAAATTATAGACGATGTTCCTCAGGTGCCAAGATGGACTACAAAAAAATTCCACAAATTCATCGATTCAAATATGCTTCAGAAACCATAGTCTTATTTATATTCCTATTGTTAAACAAAGATAACTCAGATGAGCAGCTCAGTAGTATTGATCGGGAAAATCGAAGAACTAAATGATAAGGATGATATCTGAGAACTATACTCCATATGTCCAAAAGCAGCAGAACAGATTCTCACATACCGCAATTTGAATGGACGTTTCGAAGTAATAGACGATGTTTCGAAGTAATAGACGATGTTGCTCAGGTGCCGGGATGGACTACAAAAAAATCCACAAATTCATCGATTCGAATATGCTTTGAAAACCATAGTCTCATTTATATTCCTATTGTTAAACAAAGATAACTCAGATGAGCAGCTCAGTAGTATTGATCGGGAAAATCGAAGAACTAAATGATAAGAATGATATCTAGAAACTATACTCCATATGTCTAAAAACAGCTGAACAGATACTCACATACCGCAATTTGAATGGACGTTTCGAAGTAATAGACGATGTTGCTCAGTTGCTAGCATGGACTATAAAAAAACTCCAAAAATTCATCGATTCAAAAATGCTTCAGAAACCATAGTGTTATTCATATTCATGCTGTTAACCAAAGGTAACATAAGATGGCCAGGAAATGAGGAGCTCAGTAGTACCAATTGAGAAAATCAAAGAACTAAATGTTAAGGTTGATATCCAAAATCTATCCTCCATAGGTCCAAAAGCAGCTGAACAGATACTGACAGACACAAAATCATAATCTCCAGAATTGGATAAAGCCACTGAAGAATACATAGAAGATAAACAAATTTCTTTCTGTTATATTTTTTTTGTATATATTTGATAACGACTAAAGCGTATAATATAATATAATGCTTTTTAAAAAGTATTGAATGCTTGAAGCATGAACAAACTATTTTTTATCAACTAGACTCAATACTACCAGTATAATCAAAAGAAAAAATGTAATACAAGATTTTATTCGGTTGAGAAAATAACCATTTTCCTCAAATTCTCACGTTCCCAAATACCAATGTCAATTTATTGAAGCTGTTGTTTATTACTCGCAGCATGTGAAATTGGGTCTCTCAAAAGATACTTTTCCAAATAAACGTTGAATAATTTACAATTCTGTGGCACAAATCCAAAGTCGTTGCGAAATTTGAAAAGTATTTTCTCTTATTGGTATTCAAAAACTATACTCCATAGGTCCAAAAGCAGCTGAACAGATACTGACTTATCGCAGTTTGAATGGACGTTCCGAAGTTAGAGACGATGTTGCTCAGTTGCCGGGATGGACTATACAAAAATTCCACAAATTTATCGATTCGAATATGCTGTTCATGTTGTTAACCAAACAAAAATAGAAATACATTATTGATGAAATAAAGAAAAAAGAAAAAGCAAAACGTGATTTGTGCCACTACTCATGAACGTGGCGAGTGTAAATGCATGATGAAAAAATGCAGCAATTGTTCTTCAGCAAACAAAAATCTGGGGATGAAATTCAATGAGGATCATTGTCTTCTTATATTGTATTTAAACGTTATAAGGAACTATAGAAGCGGAAGTTTTCAACGTAGCAATTACAGAATAAAGAAAATAGACATCGGCAGAATGAAGGTGACATGATATATTCAAATTGTCAAGGACTCATTAATAATCTGGATCACGTTGAATATACAATCAGTCAATTAAAACCTGTGATTCTTTGTTTGAGTGAAACTCACATTATCAAAAATATCCATGCGAGTGAATTTGGTGTAAAAGGTTATAAAACAGACAATTGCACTAGTGACAATCCGAGGACCGGCTGCGTGATTTTTTATATAAAAAACAAAATTGAATATACGGTGGAGTTGTGAAGAGTATTCCTAATATCAGTTTGACATCAGCAATTTCTTCGAAAGAAGGAAACAAAGATTTGATACTGACGGGAGTTTATTGCTCACCTTCTTGTTCCGACAAAATTTGTATTAAGGGATTTGCACCTCAAATGTTGTTGATTTTGGGAAATTTTGAGAGATTTCAACCATGATTTTAACAGGAATGATCGTTATACCAAAGAATTCAAGCAAATTACAAACAATAATGAACTATAACCTCGTGTGGGGAGTTGTCAGTTATCTTCATTGGGTGCATTCCTATGGGAACTAGGCTCCCTGGGTCTGCAATTTAGCGGATTCAGAGGGTAGTGGGAAAATAAATGTTTACCGTGAAACAAAAACTGATCCGGTCCTCCAGAATGGGGGTTGAGGCAATATACCGGCTGTGTAATACCCGGAAAAATATAAAACCACCAAAAAACCTAAACAAAGCCTCGGAGCATTGGACGGATCACTGAGACGACGAAAACGGCAAAGAAAATAGACTATGAATTAAGATACGTGGAATGTACAGGGTATTAGACCAAAAACGGATATTATTGCATCAGAAACTCAGAAATTGAACATCGATGTCGGAGAATACATCCACCTTTTTACTGGGGTGCCAAAAGAAATGAGAGCGGCTGGAGAATAAGGGGTAATGCAATGATTCTTTGTTTGAGTAAAACTCACATTGTCGAAAATATCCATGCGAGTGGCTTTGGTGTAAAAGTTTATAAAACTGTCAATTGCACTAGTGACAATCTGAGAACCGGTGGCGGGATTTTTTATATAAAAAACAAAATTAAATATACAGTGAAGATGTGTATCGCTCACCTTCTGGTTCCGACAAATTTTTTATTAAGGAATTTGAATGCTTTTTGTTGATTTTGGAAAATTTTGGGAGATTTCGTATGAAAAAAACAAATGAATTACACCAGACATAATAGAAAGAATGTAAGATCGAGACGAAACTTACAAAGCAGCAGTATTTTTTAACGACCATAACTTATGGAACAAAATCATCAGGAATGAAGTCGTATCACTCATCATTAAAGATGAATACCTTCAGCAGATGCTAGACGGAAATAAATCTTTGATGATGTGACTATGAAGTAACTAGATAAGACATGAGAAAAAATGAGAAGTAAAGCAGGCTGTGATGATCAAATATCTGTCAATATTTTGAAGGATGTGTTCGGTGTTTTTGGTAACCGTTTTCCTGCCGTTATCAACAACAATTCCTTGTATTATCAACAATTTTCGCAAGAACGAAAATGTTCCGAAATAGTGCCCATAAGGAAGTCTCAAAACACTATGAAGATCAAAGAATTTCGTCCGATCAACAAAATAAAGCAGTTCGCAGATGATACAATGCTGTACGTATGTGGATCCGATGAACATGCAATGTTGGACAATTTCAATAAGGATCTAAAAGCATTGAAGGATTGGTTATGTGATAATAGCATGGCATTAAACATTGAAAAATGCAAAAAGTGATTCTATGAAATAAAATAAAATCTTATAACAAAAATTTGGAGTCTCAATATTTTACAAGTCATGACAGGCAGTCAAAAATCATTATTTTTTCTTGTTAATGATATATTTGGAATATACCTTATCGGAACAATATAAAATTTGTTACAAAGTTTCAGCTTGTTTATCTGTAATGTCTGTTGAAAAACATTTCTTTAATCTGCCACCAGAGGGCGCCACACCTGTAATCCGAATGTCATATTTTGCATTACATTATAGACAATATAGATATGATAAATTCCACTTCCAACGTTAATTTTGTTAAGACTTTTTAGCCTTCAAACATCAATTGATTTCATATTAAAATGATGCATAAGATAGATTAAAACATGTTGATCCAAAGATTTGAAAATTACCAGTTATCCTCGAACGTAGAGGAACGCTCACTGTAGTCAACAATCAGGAAGTTCAAGATCTGAAACACAACTGTCTCATGGCAGATATTTTTTGAATCACCCAGATACTTTGATGTTGACGTTTGGAAACACAGGAAAAGTGCAAAGTTTGGAACAATTGAAGCTACCCGCGGAAACAACTTCACGGTTTGAACGTGTGTATGACTCAAGAAGATTTTAAAGTGCCACATGGTGGATGATGCAAAAAGGAAATCTTAAGAAATCTACCACGCGAGAGAGATTGTATTCCGTTATCTTTCGCAGATTTAGGAAAAACTGAGGCAATAAGCTTGAGTATCACTTGTAGGAAAGACAATTAACCTGTTTCATATCGTCCAGAATATCTGAAACTGAAAAGAAAATTCTACGGAGCATCATCTCCAAAATGGAACAGAATAAAATAATACAACTTTCAAAATTACTATACGCGACTCCGGTGATGCTTGTTAAGAAAAAAACTGATGATTAAAGAATGTGTGTCGACTAAAGATGATCGAACGCTCTTACGGTGAAGGACAAGTATAATACAAAAACAAATAGATCGGTTAGGAGGGTATGAATACTTCATTGCACTAGATTTGGCTTCTGGTTATAACCAAGTCCTCGTTGATAAGGAATCGATCTTCAAGACTGCAGTCGTGACAGCAGATGGGCAGTGAGTATTTCCACGGGTGCCATTTGACCTCTCCAATGCCTGCTTAGTATTACAAAGACTCATGGACAATGTCTGGGTACTCTTGAGAATGCAATTGCTTCTCAATATATTAGACGTTGTTCAAATGTATCCGAAGAATTATCCTGACTACGAGCAGTACTTCAACCTTGGCAACCTTTGAAAAAAGTCATAGGACCTGATCTTCGCAGAGTGAATGCCGTAATGGACATGAATATTTGATAGGTGCGTCTATTTCTGGGACTAACCGGGCTCTTTGGTTGTTGCATTAGGACCGTGGACCCTATTACTCACTAGACTTTTCCCAGCAAATATAACCTGGACATAGGATCTGAAACCACGACAAACTTTCGAACCCATCAAGAGAATTATTCCAGTAGGCCAATACTAACATTTTTCAATCCAGAGATGAGGACTGAACTATACACACTGATGCAAGTGGTTTGAGTTTTGCAGCAATGTTGATGCAGTTTAGCCACTCACACTCCGTATATTTATTGGAATGGACAGTCGTGTGACGTATTTTGTATTGATTGGCCTCAAGTTACTATGTGACCTATTTCGTAAAGATAACCTGCTATGAAGCTAAATTTGGTCACCAGTGCCGGAGTGCCACGATGCTGTAAGTTTGACTTTGACTTACGGAGTTCTTCTTGACTTAAAGAGCGGCTGCATAATTTTCTGATAACCGTGCTTGGGCTACTTTAAGTTTATTAAACTTGAAATAAAATAAAATTCATAGATTTAGTTATTTTATTCAAGAAAAAAAATGTTTTTTTTGTTTATCCCTAGATTGAGCTCTAGCAAATATGCAAATTAGTTACATGAAGATGGCCGTCCCTTTTGAACAAAACTGCTTCACAAAGTTACAATAAAACCAACTCAGTAGTGTTTATTTATAGTTTATCCATCGTTAACACAAAGTATAAAGACTGTATTGGCTTTGAACCATGAATAAATCTCATATAAGAACGAGGAATAACAGAGATTTGAACAGGCCAAACATGACATCATTACCAACTACACTTGAACGTGGATGAATGCTCACTGAAGAACGCATGCATACTTTTGACTGTTGATACTATTCAGAACTCCTTTTCAAACAGCATGATAAAGATATCAACGACGTTGAAGAAACAGCCAAAGATAATACACTATGAATATATTAGGAAAATTAATCTCAAGACAAGAGTCTGCCGTAATTTAAATCCATTGGCAAACTTATTATTGCGATTTGAAAATACATCGAGTATTATTTATTATATCAAAAAATGGTGTAGTAATTACGAAATGGGCGAAATGAATGCATTGTGCGATATAAAAATCACGTAGTCAGTATTAGAGCTTTTTTGGACATGCATATTAATTCTTATTCAAGGTTGCAGAGCCTTGAGAAAATTTCTTACGTGGAGAATGTAATATTCGATGACATGTAAAACTGCCAGTGTAGTAAATTAAAAAGCCATTTCCAAGCAAAATCTTGCATTATAGCTGGTTTGAGTCACGTACTCCAGGGGCAAACTCAATAGGAATTCAAAATTTGTATAAGAAAATTGATTTTCTCAAAGAAAAAGTTCGATATGAGAATTATCTCGAAATACTTTCTCTCCAAGGATACGTTGACAAAAAAACATTGAATGATTCAATAATTCAAAACTGCAAACGCAGCCGACATTGACAAAGAAAAAGATCCACTCGGTACACCATTAAAAGGACTATTTCAAAAAGATTTCCACTGATTTAGACTGGGCGGAGGTTCACAATCATTTCGTTGCGTTGCGTATGTATAACACAGCACTGAAGACTCGTGAACGAAACTTGTGAAACCTATTCTTCCTGCAGGGGTGGATAAACATCACCTGTCTTGATTCACAGAACGTGCAACGAGCTTTGAAGCCACGACCTCCTAAATAAGAAATGGAAAGTGGAAAGAAATTCCAAAATCTAATGTAAATTCTGTGGAGCTGATTTAAAATCAGGTCTTCACAAGGATACTTTGACAAAGAAACAATAAATAATTCAATGATCGACATACGATAAGCTTCTATTTGAAGAAATCAAAATAGAAATTTGAATTGGCTCCTTCAATGAGTTTCAGATTAGATAAGTCGATTGAGTATATACGCTCTATTATGCTGGATAAAATCTCTTTAATTGAAAAACCAATAAAGACAAAGATCAACTTGCTCTACCATTACAACAAATTCTTAACTGATTTAGATTGGGTAGAAAAAAAAACGACTTTGGGCAGAGTTCCAGAACATCAGAAACTTGATGCTTGATGCACTGTTTATTGAGAAGCCATGATTCATTTACAATATAGCACCAATCTTGTGAATCCTATTCTCCCTGGAGAGATGGAGAAACATATTTAATCAAGACAAAGAGAACTTGGAAGAAAATCACAAAATCAAATGTTGATGCGATTGAGCAGATGTCTATCTACTAACAATATTTAAAATCAGGTTTCCACAGGGATACTTCAAGGTCGACATCGAGTAAGAAAAAGATCAACTGGGTTCATAATTACAACGAATATTTCAAACAATGTTTGACTGATTCAAATTGGGAAGAAGCTTATCAGGGTCAACATTATTTTGTTGCACCAAGTACCAGTACAAGAGACGCTAGTTCCGATAGTGAAAGTGATAATCGATAAAAATTCAATACCAATCGATTTATTATTGTTATTTAAAAATAAGACATCAAGTAACAATTATTATAAACAAAATAATGTAGAAATCACCGAATAGTTATGTGTATAAAAAGACAGTAGGTTAAGAATCAGGTTCAACAAAAAATCGACCTCGGGCAGAGTACCAGAACATCAGGAACTTCAAAAATGTTCTTGATCCACTGTTTATAGGAAAACCGTTATTTAAAATATAGCACCGAAGACTCGTGAACGAATCTGGTGAATCATATCCTACCTGGATTGGTGGAGAAACATAGCTCATCATGTCAAAAGAGACTTGCCACGAGCAGGACATATAATCAAAGCCGCGATATCTTATGAAAAAAATGAGAAGTAGAAGAAAATTCCAAAATCAAATGTTTCCATTGAGCTGATGACAATATTTAAAGGTCTCCACAGGTCTCCAAAGGGATACTTCAAGGTCGACATCGAGTAAGAAAAAGCTCAACTTCGTTCATAGTTACAACCGATCTTTCATACCTTTTTAACTAATTTAGATTGGGAGATCAACTCGGTACATAGCTACAACCGATATTTCATTTTTTTTTACTGCTTCAGATTGGGGACAATCTTATCTTGTTCTCTTAGTACCAGTATCTAGTACAAAAGACACATAGCAACATAGCACCTCAGCACCAAAGCGTCGTGCACGAATCTTGTGAAACCTATCCACCCTGGAGAGGTGGATAAACATAGAAGATCAGGACAGAGAGAACTCACAACGAGCTAGCAAAAGACAATCAAAAACGCGACATCATTAATAAGAAATAAAAAGTGAAAGGAGATCCCAAGATTCAATGTAAATTCAGTTGAGCTGATATTTATCGATTTACAGTATTTGAAAGCAGATCTCTTCAAGGATACTTTGACATAGTTAATTGATTGTATCTCATAGATCCTGGAACGCAGCTATAAAGCTAAAAAAGCTTTTTTGCTCGATGAACATTCCACTAGTGTTAGTGATGAATCCAGAACAACAAAATAAAAATAAAATAACTGCAAAATCAAACGATCACATTCCGAAAATGTTAATGGTTCCAGAAAAGGCGATGGTATCTATGTATTTATGTATGAAAATAACTAATAAACATCTCAAATATTGTATGATATGGTGGATGAGACACATCAAGGAATAGTGTTAGGTATTAAATGACCAGAAAATTATCAAGTCAAGTCACCGTTTTGATCGGTAACATTTCAATAATCTCCAGAATTGGGGATTCAAGCAATGAATTTTCCACCAAAGGCATTATTTCAAATAACATCGATATGGTTATTAGACACATGAAAAAAAAAAACGATTATACTCCGAAAAATCAATCCTTTACCAAATCGCCTATTTGATCGATGAGATTCCAGTGACCTCAGGGATGTGATTCCAGAAAAGGCGATGCTAATAATGAATTTCTGTGTAAAAATATCCTCAAAAATATTTTATATGATATGGATATGGTGATTTAGACAACATGTCACCGATTTGGTCGATGACATCCCATTAACCCCGAGAATGTTTCCAGAATATGCTATGCGAGCGATGGATTTTTTATGAAAATAACACCAAAGGAAATATGGATGTGGTGATAAAAAAAAATTACAAGGTCGATGACATCCCAATGATCTTAGGGATATGATTCCAAAATAGGCGATGCTAACAATGAATTTATGTATAGAAATAACAAAAATATCTTAAATATATATAAGGTGAATGTAACACGTGAACGAAAAGTCGATAATACCCGATTATCGAATCAAATCACCGATCTGGTCGATAACATCCCAACAATCTCAAGGATATGATTCCAGAATAGGCGGTGCGAACAATGGATTCATCGATAAAAATAACACCGAAGGAAATATTTTCAAAATTATGGATATGGTGATTTAAAAAAATATATTTGGTCGATGCCACTCTAATAATCTAAGAAATATGATTCATATTCCTCAGATTATTGGATGTCACCGACGATACTATGTATGGAAATGATGTATGGAAATAACTCCAAAAATATTTGAAATAATATGAATATGATGATCAAGACACATGAAGGTAAGGGATTCAAATCACCGTTTTAATCGATGACAATTCAAAAATCCCAAGGATGATTCTAGCCTCGATTCCAGCATAAGCGATCTGAAAAGAGATTATTGATGGAGATGACATCAAAAATATTTTAAATATGGATATGATGATTGAGGCTTGAAGGAAAAGTGGATAATACCCTGATAACCAAAAAATTCATTGACCAATGATAACATTCCAAAAACCTCAAGGATGATCCTAGAATAGGCAATGCGAAAAACTGATTTCTTGATAAAGATAACTTTAAATATGAATATATGATTGAGACATGAAGAAAAAGTCCATAATACTCCAAAAACCGCAAAATCCTAAAACCAAATCACCGATTTTACCGATGACATTCCAAAAACCCCAGGGATTATTTCAGAATGGGCGATATGAAAAATGAATTTATTGATGAAGAGGATTCAAAAATATTCCAAATATGGGTATGATAATTTAGACATCAAGGAAATATCGAAAATACTTCGATAACCAGAAAATCCTATGGCGAATGATAACATTCCAAAAACCTCAAGGATGATCCTAGCCTAGAATAGGCAATGCGAAAAATTGATTTTTTGATAACGATAACTATAATTATGAATATATGATTGAGACATAAAGGACATTTCCATAATAACCCGACAACAGCAAAATCCTGAAACCAAATCATCGATTTAACCGATGACATTCCAAAAACCCCTAGGATGATAGGCGATGTGAAAAATGGATTTATTGATGAAGATGACTCCGAAAATATTTCGAATATGGGTATGATGATTGAGACACTGAGGAAATATTGATAATACTCCGATAATAATAATAATAATAATAATAATAATCCGTTTATTTAGCAAACGCTATATAGTTTACAATAAGTTTACAAAGTAAGTATTAAATGGACAGCAGCAGAATCAAGAAATAATGAAATGATAACACAATAATTACATAAAGACAAATTGTTATGGGCTAAATTTTGACATTTTGTTATCGAACTGGATTTCATAAATTTCGAATATTAAAGACTTATAAAAAATCATTATTCGTAATGTTTTTTTTTATCGACAATGTATTCTGAATTATTCACAAACCTTCAAGTGGTGATTCTTCGTATTTCCTTGCATCTTCTCAACTCAAAACCATTACTACGTTTTTGATCAAGAACAAATTTCTGCCTTTTATCGCTCAATAATGTTCACATCAATTAAATTGAAGCACTGGCAAATTATTTCAGTCCAATTAACAGTCAAATTTAATTGTTTGGAATAGAAATGAGATGTTCATCCGTTATTTTGGTTTGGATTCTGGTGAGGTTATGTTGAGTCTATAAGCTAGTAGATTACAATTTACTATTGGTCAATGGACGGGTATTTAGCGACGGGTTCGTGGAGGGATTGCTGAGTGACAGAGATAGACCATTGTCGTTGCGGTTTCCTAAAGCAATAATGTAAATGATGCAATTTTTCTCTCTCTAAATTTTTAAAAACCAAGAGTTGTCTAGTTCGTTTCCAGTATTTAAATCTCAGTGCTTTGAGGTGTCAATAAATTTCGCACCATATTTGTTGCCAACGGTAGCTTATTTTTTTATTTAGGGGTTTTCTAAGCAAATGTTCTTAAACGTTTAAAATTTGGTTGGTACCTAGCGTTTTTGGGCGAATTTCTTGGAAAACGTGGATTTTTGGGTCCCACTCTTGTTACAGAAGTTCACTTATACACATGGTAGTTTCCGGTTGCCAATGAATTTTTGGATTGAATTCAACCCCTTTGGGTGATTAATGGTTTCCGGTATACTTGACGAAGTGTTCTATGTCTGGACCAAATTATTTTGGAGTTTTGGAGAACATTTCTAAGCCAATTGGCGATTTAAAAGTTTAAAAAAAAACTTCCATGGAACCAGTTTCAACGGCTCACGTTTTTTACCTGTAACACGTGTTGGCACATTTTGGGAAGTTTGAATTAGTATATTAGGTAAGAGATTTTATATTCTCCTCAGAATGGACAAAGATCTAATGATGTTTTTTTTTCTCTCACGTAGATACTTTTGATAGTCTTGGTTGATTGATTTAACCAGTCTGGATTTTTTTTTTATGGGTGTTTGCATGGGGCCTTCATGATAGTTACATGAGGTAAGATTTAAAACCGTTCATTGAATCTATATTTGGGGATGTTTCTATTAGTTTGGGATTCAGGGGCCGTTTGGATTAAAAATCGACACGTTTCTTAGACGTTTTTCTTATTAGGGCTTTTCCTATTGGGATTCGAGTAATACGTTTTGTCTATGGCATATTGTGATGACGCCATGCAGCTTTTGGACTGTTATGCTAATCTATGGAGTTAATATAGATTGCTGAAACCTACGTATCTAGTATTGGAGGTGGATTTGTATACCAACACAATAGGACAGACAACCCTTAGAAGCCTGGGAAAACTTAGCCGTTATCACCAAACTGCTTGCTTGGTGAGATAAAACCATTTTAAAACCTGTTGTATTTTTGCGTTCAAAATTCTAAGTATAATATCTACCCTCATTAATTCTTGTTAGAGATATAACATGATCTACTGTAAAGTTATACGGGGCCGGCTTGCGTTGCGCTATCAGATCTGACTTAGTTATAGTTTTATACATAGAAATAAGCGGTTGAGTTTTTTAAACAGGCATATTCGGAAATATTTATTATAGTCACCCAACTCCTTTACTGTGGTATTGTTATTAGGAACATTAAAGCTGTATTTGGTTTAAATCAAATCGTACTCTCATTTTTTTGTTTTTTATTAACTTCAATAGATTCGGTATGAATTCGATTTTGGACTAATTGTTTTTTTTTCAAGTTTTATTTGATTAGGCCTAATTGAGAACGTTTGGCTACTTTTTGATAAATTAAAATTTGATGGCGCCCTTCACGATTTATGGACGTTGAGGTAAGAATGCGGTAATCTACCTGGTTGCTTATTCGGAGAAAGACTCGTCATAGAGAGAGGTGAATCCACCCCCGACTTGAGCTAGAGTGTAGCGGTTTGTCCCTATATATAAAATATTTATCAACATTTTTTAAATTTTGGGCATTTACATCTTTTGGCAAACATTTTGGTTGGCTTAGTGCCAAAATCATTGGTTAAGAAAATGGCGTATTATAACGACCATTAAATATAAAAAGGTAGATATCAACTGGCGCCCAACTTACTCTCTTTCTATTGTTTTTCTCGTGGATTATTGCATTCTGACTTTTTTTAACGCGGTGTTTGTTGTTTTTTTTACCGCAATTTTGATTTGTAAATTTGCCAGCCTAAATTGTGGTTGTTTTTTTTTTTTTTTTTCTGGCATATTAAAGTTTCTTTCAAGATGTATAAAATCAATGTAGATCGTCTGGCGAGGGATGAACTTGAATATGAGTTGAAAATTCGTGGTATTGATCCATCTGGAACCGTTGATTCATTGAGGAAGTGTTTGAGGTCTATGTTACATTTGGAAAAGTCCGGTAATGTCGTGCAAAGTTCGGTAAAACTTGATTTTGCTGAGGAAGTCACTATCTGCAAAAGCAAGCTTTCGGATTTAAGACAAAGAATTTCAACTTTCACGGGTACTCCTAGTCAGTCGGCTAAGATTGAAAGTAAATTCGCGCATCTTGTAGGCAGATTGAATAGAATCTCAGATGAAGATACTGAAATAAATCTGGCTCGTTCTGACTTGTTGGTAGAAATGACAACCTTGTTGGCGGATTTTGAAAGTAAAACTAAACTTTTTTCGGATGATGTCGAGAACCCACCTTTGGATCCAAATTTTGATGCGAATGGCGTTGCGAATTCAACAACTGGTACTCCGGTTGTTTCACAAGTAAGTTTCAATGTAACAAATGCGCCAAATCAATCGTTTTTAAATAACAAATCTGTGCCTGTGTTTAAGTGGAATTTAAAATTTTCTGGTAGTAAAAGTGATTTAAGTTTCAATGCTTTTTTACAAAAAGTTGAACAATTCTCGATTTCAAGAGGCGTTTCAAAAGCCGAACTTTTCAATAGTGCTGCAGATTTGTTTGATTCACATGCACTAAACTTTTATCATCTAATTTCAAAGTATGCATCTGATTGGGATTCACTCGTGAGGTTAATGAAAGAAGAATTTGTACCTTCTCATTTCTCAGATAAACTATGGAAACAAATTTTGGATAGGACCCAGGGTTGTGATGAACCAATAGGTATTTACGTGGCAGCAATGACTCAATTGTTTGATAGAATGCCTAGTCAAGTATCGGACGGTTTGAGATTGAAGGTTTTACGATCGAACATGTTGCCTTTCTTCCAGGAGCGGTTGACTCTACAAGAGATAAATACTCCTTTTGAGTTGATTCAGTTATGTAGGAAGTTGGAGGAAACTAGGAATAGGGTTGAGGAATTTAGGCCTCCTAGAAGGGGAAATTTAAGCCTTGAGCCGGATTTAGATTATATTCCGTTTAAAAGGGATAATAGGGTTTCACTCAATGAAGTTTCTGCGGATGATTCGTTTCCTGACGATAGGTTTAATCAGGGTTTTGATGAGGGAAATTCTCGTTACGTTTCCACTTCTCAACGTCAGTCAGATCATAGACAACAGGGAAATCAACCTTCCTCATCAAGTAAACTTTGTTTCAAGTGTCAAGGTCCGAATCACTTTGCTAAAAACTGTAATTCGAACGTAAAAAGATGTTTTAAGTGCGGGAAATTAGGATTTACTAAATTAACGTGTCCTATTTGTTCCAAAAGTTATTCGGCTCAGGGAAACGGACAAAGACACCAATCTTAGGTCGACAGATTGGAATGAGTTCTAGTTCGACCTATTCTGATTTTAAAGGGAAAATTGTCTTAGATTATGTATTGGCACATGTGGGTCCTGGTGAATGTCCATATTTGATGGTTGAGATTTTGGGTTCAAAATTTTATGGTCTTTTGGACTCAGGGGCGAATAAGAGCTTTGTTGGTATGGAGGGTTGGATTAAGCTCAAACACTTGGGAATTATGCTGGATGTGAATAGGAAGGCTTGGTGTACAGTGGCAAATGACTCTTCGTGTGAATGTATAGGGGTAGCTAGTGTACCAGTTAAAGTTAAGGACAGAGTTAGCCTTATAGATATGTATGTCGTCCCGGAACTTCGTCACGAACTTATTTTGGGTATAAACTTTTGGAAAATGTTGGGTATTGTGCCGGATATGCGAAGGGGTGAGTGGTATTTTTCTAAAGACCCTTTAGTTTGTAATGAGGTATCTTTGATTCAGAGTGAAGCGGATTTGAATTCGGATCAACATAGGCAGTTAAGTTCTTTAGTTTCAAGTTATTTTGAGAAAGTTGGCGATCGACTTGGTTGCACCTCAATAGTCAAGCATAAAATTATTACTAATAGTCCTCCTATAAAACAACGGTATTACCCTGTTTCACCTTTCAAACAAAAACTAATTGATGAGGAGGTGGACAAAATGCTGGCTGCAGGTGTAATCGAGCCTTCTTCTTCGGCTTGGTCTTCCCCAGTACTTTTGGTTCCCAAATCTAATGGAGAAATGCGATTCTGTGTGGATTTCCGAAAGTTGAATGCTGTTTCCGAGCGTGATGCTTGGCCCCTTCCGTATATTTCTTCTATTCTTGACAAGCTGGGTGGTGCTAGGTTTTTGAGCTCGTTGGACCTCAAGAGTGCTTACTGGCAGGTTGAGTTAGAGGAAAGTAGCAAACCTTATACCGCTTTCACAGTTCCTGGACGTGGGTTGTTTCATTTTAAAAGGCTACCTTTCGGATTGCACAATGCACCAGCAACTTTTCAACGGCTTATTGATACTGTTTTGGGTCCTGAATTTCATCCTTATGTATTTTGTTATTTGGATGACGTAATTGTAATTAGCCCTGATTTCGACACTCATATGAGAATTTTGAAGTTAGTTTTTGATCGATTGAATGCCGCTGGTTTGACACTTAACAGAGAAAAAAGTAAATTTTGTCGTGAAGAACTCCGTTATTTGGGTTATGTTGTTAATCGACATGGCATTTCCGTTGATCCATTGAAAGTAGAGGCCATAACTAATTTGCCGACACCCAAAACAGTGACAGAAATTCGAAGAGTGATAGGTATGTTATCTTGGTACCGTCGTTTTATTCCATCTTATTCAGACCTTATTTCTCCATTTACTCGTCTATTGCGCAAAGGAGCGAAATTTTTTTGGGATGATACTTGTGACGAATCATTCGAAAGGATTAAAAATGTTCTGGTATCGGCACCAATCCTAACTTGTCCAGATTTCAATCATGAGTTCTTTTTGCAAACTGACGCTTCAGGCTATGGCGTAGGAGCTGTACTCTATCAAATTCATGATGGTCGTGAACAAGTCATATGTTATATCTCTCGATCTCTAACTCGTCAAGAGAGAGTTTATTCTGCGACTAAAAGGGAACTTTTAGCTGTTTTGTTCGCCATTGAAAAGTTGAGATGTTATTTGGAGGGTGCAAAATTCTCCGTTATTTGTGATCACTACAGTTTGCAGTGGTTAGACAATTTGAAAAACCCTCAAGGTAGATTAGGAAGGTGGGCTTTGCGGATGCAACAGTTTGATTTTACGGTGATTCATCGGAAGGGGCGAGACAATGTAGTGGCTGACGCTTTGTCGAGAGCTGTCCCTGTTGAGTGTGATGAAATGGATGTCTTTGATTTTGATAACATTTCTGACAAGTGGTACATTAAAATGAAACAACAAATTTTTAGTAACCCTTTAAGTTTTCCTCTTTGGAGATTGTCAAATGACAAAATTTACAAATATGTCAAACAAGATTTTCCAGATTTGAGAAGTTCCGTGGATTGTTGGAAATTGGTTGTTCCAAAGGATTTGAGACGTGGGATTTTCGATTCTTGTCATGGCTCTCATATTGGAGGTCATTTGGGAATTCATAAAACTTATTCAAAGTTGGCTAGATTGTATTTCTGGCCAGGTATGAGGGCCTCGGTTGCTAAAATGGTTAATCATTGTGTGGTTTGTCAAAGAATTAAACCAGAACAGAAATTACCTGCTGGTAAATTGAATAGTAATTTAGTTCCTGATCGTTGTTGGCAAATTATAAGTATGGATTTATTCGGACCTTTACCTAAAAGTAAGAAAGGTAATATGTATATTTTTGTGGTTACTGACGTTTTTAGTAAATTCAATCATTTTTTTCCATTAAGAAGGGCAAATGCGAATAATATTGCTAGCATCTTAGAAGACCGTGTTTTTCTTTTCCATGGAGTTCCTGAAATTGTTCGGTGTGATAATGGGGTTCAATTCAAGGGTAATGAATTCAAAAAGTTAATGAATAAATATGGGGTTAGGACCTTATATAACCCAAATTATCATCCTTCACCAAACGTCACTGAAAGGGTAAATAGGGTTTTAAAAACTATGTTATCTGCTTTTGTTTCTGAAAATCAAAGATTATGGGATGAACATTTGGCGGCTTTGGCTTGTGCAGTTAATACAGCGGTTCATGAAGTCACAAGTAGAACTCCATATTTCATAAACCATGGCTCGGATATGGTTCTTCATGCGAGCGAATATATAAAATCAAAGGACTTAAACAACACAGTTTCTCAGAACCAGGTCGATTTATCTAAGAAGGTTGAATCTTTGGAAAAATTAAGAGTGTTTGTCAATAAGAGATTATTACAAGCTGGTCAGAAAGTTAGAGACCAATACAATCTTCGACGTCGAGATGTGAATTTTTCTGTGGGTGATTCTGTTTGGAAGAGACTATTTGCTTTGTCTGATGCAGGAAAATATTTTTCTGCGAAACTAGCGGGAAAATTTGAGGGACCTTATTCGGTGAAACGTAAGATAGGATACTGTATTTATGAGTTGGAGGATAAACATGGTAAATCGAAAGGGAACTGGCATGTTCAAGATCTGAAACCATATCTCAATCCGGATGTAGATGACTAGACATTTTCCGGGTACCACATTAACTAAATCTAAAAAAAAAAAATAAAAAAAAAAAAAACCAAAAAAAAAAAAAAATGAAAAAAAAAAAAATAAAAAAACTGATACTGATTTTGACGCTTGTCTTTAACCCTAAATAAATTCTGGATGAAAACTTTCTCTTGCTAAATAGGGTAATTCGGACTTTATAGGACGTTCCTGTGAATCATATGTACTGCTCTTGGTATATTGATTATAGCGCTGGCCGGACTGGACTCCTTACTTTTAGCATTTTTTTTTGCTATTGTTTGGGTATGCCCTGCGGAAGAGAATATAAAGTAGAGTAGTCCGTTTTTTTTTGGGGGTTGAAGACTATTGATTATGACTTATCTTACGAATTTGATTTTTGCTCAAATTTCGGACACCCTGAGTTGGTGCTTATTTACCTGATTTTGACGTGAGCTTACCATTCTGGTAATTAGTGGGTTGACTTTGTTCATTCGAGGATTTTCAATCAAATTTTTTTCTCTAAGTGCCTAACTAATTATTTGTGAAAAATTTTGCCCTATCTACAAAATTTTTTTTTTGGGAAGGGGGGTGACTGTTATGGGCTAAATTTTGACATTTTGTTATCGAACTGGATTTCATAAATTTCGAATATTAAAGACTTATAAAAAATCATTATTCGTAATGTTTTTTTTTATCGACAATGTATTCTGAATTATTCACAAACCTTCAAGTGGTGATTCTTCGTATTTCCTTGCATCTTCTCAACTCAAAACCATTACTACGTTTTTGATCAAGAACAAATTTCTGCCTTTTATCGCTCAATAATGTTCACATCAATTAAATTGAAGCACTGGCAAATTATTTCAGTCCAATTAACAGTCAAATTTAATTGTTTGGAATAGAAATGAGATGTTCATCCGTTATTTTGGTTTGGATTTTGGTGAGGTTATGTTGAGTCTATAAGCTAGTAGATTACAATTTACTATTGGTCAATGGACGGGTATTTAGCGACGGGTTCGTGGAGGGATTGCTGAGTGACAGAGATAGACCATTGTCGTTTGCGGTTTCCTAAAGCAATAATGTAAATGATGCAATTTTTCTCTCTCTAAATTTTTAAAAACCAAGAGTTGTCTAGTTCGTTTCCAGTATTTAAATCTCAGTGCTTTGAGGTGTCAATAAATTTCGCACCATATTTGTTGCCAACGGTAGCTTATTTTTTTATTTAGGGGTTTTCTAAGCAAATGTTCTTAAACGTTTAAAATTTGGTTGGTACCTAGCGTTTTTGGGCGAATTTCTTGGAAAACGTGGATTTTTGGGTCCCACTCTTGTTACAGAAGTTCACTTATACACATGGTAGTTTCCGGTTGCCAATGAATTTTTGGATTGAATTCAACCCCTTTGGGTGATTAATGGTTTCCGGTATACTTGACGAAGTGTTCTATGTCTGGACCAAATTATTTTGGAGTTTTGGAGAACATTTCTAAGCCAATTGGCGATTTATAAGTTTAAAAAAAAACTTCCATGGAACCAGTTTCAACGGCTCACGTTTTTTACCTGTAACACGTGTTGGCACATTTTGGGAAGTTTGAATTAGTATATTAGGTAAGAGATTTTATATTCTCCTCAGAATGGACAAAGATCTAATGATGTTTTTTTTTCTCTCACGTAGATACTTTTGATAGTCTTGGTTGATTGATTTAACCAGTCTGGATTTTTTTTTTATGGGTGTTTGCATGGGGCCTTCATGATAGTTACATGAGGTAAGATTTAAAACCGTTCATTGAATCTATATTTTTGGGGATGTTTCTATTAGTTTGGGATTCAGGGGCCGTTTGGATTAAAAATCGACACGTTTCTTAGACGTTTTTCTTATTAGGGCTTTTCCTATTGGGATTCGAGTAATACGTTTTGTCTATGGCATATTGTGATGACGCCATGCAGCTTTTGGACTGTTATGCTAATCTATGGAGTTAATATAAATTGCTGAAACCTACGTATCTAGTATTGGAGGTGGATTTGTATACCAACACAATAGGACAGACAACCCTTAGAAGCCTGGGAAAACTTAGCCGTTATCACCAAACTGCTTGCTTGGTGAGATAAAACCATTTTAAAACCTGTTGTATTTTTGCGTTCAAAATTCTAAGTATAATATCTACCCTCATTAATTCTTGTTAGAGATATAACATGATCTACTGTAAAGTTATAGGGGGCCGGCTTGCGTTGCGCTATCAGATCTGACTTAGTTATAGTTTTATACATAGAAATAAGCGGTTGAGTTTTTTAAACAGGCATATTCGGAAATATTTATTATAGTCACCCAACTCCTTTACTGTGGTATTGTTATTAGGAACATTAAAGCTGTATTTGGTTTAAATCAAATCGTACTCTCATTTTTTTGTTTTTTATTAACTTCAATAGATTCGGTATGAATTCGATTTTGGACTAATTGTTTTTTTTTCAAGTTTTATTTGATTAGGCCTAATTGAGAACGTTTGGCTACTTTTTGATAAATTAAAATTTGATGGCGCCCTTCACGATTTATGGACGTTGAGGTAAGAATGCGGTAATCTACCTGGTTGCTTATTCGGAGAAAGACTCGTCATAGAGAGAGGTGAATCCACCCCCGACTTGAGCTAGAGTGTAGCGGTTTGTCCCTATATATAAAATATTTATCAACATTTTTTAAATTTTGGGCATTTACATCTTTTGGCAAACATTTTGGTTGGCTTAGTGCCAAAATCATTGGTTAAGAAAATGGCGTATTATAACGACCATTAAATATAAAAAGGTAGATATCAAAATAAATAAGTATAAATAGAATTGTTGTAAAAAGATAAAACTTATAAACTAAAATTATTAAAATTGACTAAAAATGGGACAAAACATACGGTCTTATAAGTCTCTTGAATTCAGTTATTCTATCACAGTTCTTGAGAATCTTTGGCAATTTATTATATTCATAAAGTCCTCTGAAAAGTATGGATTTCGCCATTTGAGATGTATTACATTTATTAGACAATATAAAATCCTCGCAGTTCCTGGTGCTATAACCATGTACATCACTAAATTGATTAATCTTATCACATACATAATCAGGTACCAGTTTGTGTTTGATTTTGAAAACAAATACATATATGTTAAACATAATTTTTTGTTTTACAGAGAACATTTCCAACACATTCAACATGATATCTATCGGTGTATACCTATCACATTCCAAAATTCTCCTCATTGCACGATTCTGAATTTTTTGTATTTGCTCGATTTTGTAGGCTGGTAGGTTGAACAAAAGTGTGGAACAATATTGCAGATGTGGCAGAGCGATGGTGTTGTACAACAGAAGTTTTGTATTAAGGGACAAACCCCCACCAACCCTATTCATAAAGCCGACCTTCTTCGAAAACTTCCTCATTACATAATCAGAATGGGAATGGAAATTCAAATTAGAATCCAATATTACACCCAAATATCGAATTTCAGTTACATATAAGAGATCTACATTATCAATAGTTACCTTAATATTCCTCATATCTATCCGAGATAACAAAGACTTTTTTCCAAAGACACAAAACTTTGATTTTTGGGTGTTTAAACATAATTTGTTCTCACACAGCCAGTTGAACAAATTATGGAGGTCATTGTTTATAGCCGTTTGCATCTCGATAACATTTTTTCCGGTGACATAGATCATAGTATCATCTGCAAATAACACTATTTTACAAATATCTGGCACATGCACAATGTCATTGATATACAACAAAAACAACAAGGGACCTAGTACCGTTCCTTGTGGTACACCATATTCAACTTCAGCGCACGACGACAAGCTGTCCTTGAACTTTACTTTTTGTCTGCGATCACATAAATAGGACTCGAACTATTTTAAAACCTTAAGTCTAATACCTAATATTTCTAATTTTCTTGAAAGAAGGTGTAGCGTTCGTTTCATCCTAAAGTTGTCCAAGGTATGATTTCTTCTTGTTTAGGCGGATGCGACCTTTCAATATCTTGGTCCATCTACGTATCGACTAGGATAGTACTCAATGTTTCTGTCGCGGCATAATTGCTGCCAATAGACGTAAAATTCCGTCAATGTTTGGGTGTTGGTGTTATCAATTTTGGTACGGTTGGGTACATTGTGTCACTTTTGGAGGTGGATTGTCAATTGTCACAAAGAAGTGAGTCTTCTCCCGTGTGTGAAGGCAGACACACACGTATTTTTTTTTGAAACCAAAAATGTTGTAATTCTCTTGGCGGTATTGTGAAATTGTGCTAAACAAAGGAGTTTAACTGAGTGTATCTCACTCCCCATACTTCACAGAATGTATTATTTCTGAGGATGCCTCAGATGAAAACGGATTTGTGAAACCCAGCAAGGTGAGCATGCATTCCCGGTTTTTTTGCCATTCTTTTATTTTCCACTTCTCTTCTGGCAATTTTTCAATCTCATCCATTGTTTCAGGGTTTTTTTTTTAACACGTAATTTAAACCGAATGAATGTGTTGATTTGAGTATCAAAATTCCACAACCTATCCTGTCTACTGTTGATGTTTGGCGACGTGAATCACGTGGGTGATCAGCAACGTTATCAATCCCGGTCCCCTTTTTTGGTGATAGCTCGAGATCTGGAAGTACTGTTGAGTGACGAGTCTGGGGTTAGCTCGTGACGTATCCCAGCCGCATTCCAAGAAAAAAGATCAGGAGCCAGGAGTCTGGAACAATTAACAGGCCAGTCGTTTTAATTATCTTTATCCAATCCATTTCGCCAATTTCAATCAGATTACCATTTCAATAATTTTTCTTTTTAACTAATTAAACATTAAATGTCAACTACATCGAATGCTACCTAATATCTTATATTTTTATATCAACATTGTCACCCATAAAAACATTATCTTTGCGTAGAAAGATCTCAGATTTACATATTTTTATTGGTTAATTATTCTAAATTATTTGTACACTGCGCGGTACGATTTAACTATTTTTGTTCAATCACTCTGCCACTATATCTGTGAAACATAGCGCAATCCCCAAATCGTTCGAACGTATTTGCCCCTGCGACTTGATCCATTTTATCCGTAATTTTATCATTGATATTTCACTTCGTACCAACCAGTAATTTTCTGCCAACCAACGCTATTTATAAATTGAGATTTCATTCAAATTCTACCATTTTAACTTCTTGATTTTGGAGAATTAGTAAAATATCATATATCAAATTTCATGTTAAAGCATCATTTATTTGAGTGAATAAAGTAATGTTATTTGTGGACTATAAAGGTGTTCTTTTTTTGATGAGTCTGGTTAACGGAAACAAATTCCTATAATCAAACAGGTTTCTTAGTTTTGCCTAATAAAGAAAACTGAGTGGCGCCTAATCGGGATTTTATAAGTAAGTATTAACTATCTAACGGTAAATTGATCAGCTGGCCATTATCCACGAACTCCAAGCCTACCGACACAGAGCTGCCGAATGCAAAAATAGTACGTGATAATAATTGATTATTTAACGCGCTACAAAAGTGGCGACCAACGTGTGGGGCCTGACTGAATTGTTTTGTTTTTTACTGAACTCATGGAATTTGTTTTGGTGACTTGATTCTTCAAATAAGAATAATAGTTGGATGCTTTTTCTTATCGCTAAAATACTTTGAATTTATTAAGTTTTTGATTTTTGATTTAAACATTTAAACATTTTTCATATAACGTGTTTAACAAAGAACCCTTGCTAGCATATCTGCCTATTCTGACCTTGATTTGAACTTTATTTTTCGGTTTGGTTTCCCCAATTTATTTAGGAATTTTTTTGCGGGCGTTTGACTGTTTATATTTGTTGAGCGATACAGTGTGTATTGGACATTTTTTATTGCGGTTATTTTTGGTTTCGCTGAGAAACATTTCACTTTTTTATAATTATTGCTTGTTACTGACCCTTTTGAGTTTGATTTTCTTATCACGATGGACATGTATGGCTTTCAACCCAATCACCTTGTTGAGCATGAGCTTGATTATGAATTGAAAATTCGATTGCTTGCTACAGCTAGGAATGTCGCAGACAAGAGGAAAATTTTGGGAAAGGTTTTTAGAAAGGAACAGTCAAACCCTGGTTCGTCTATTATATTAAGCGAGGTAAATTTGGATTTCACTCAGGAACGCTCTGAAATTAAGAAAAGTTTAGATTCAATTGAAAAAATCATTGAGGATTTTGAAGGTAGTTCCACGGATTCTGCTTTTCTTCGTATGAAGTCTAGGTTATCGCACGTTTTTGGAAGGGCTAGACGCATTCCTGTTCCCACTGAATTACCTGATGAGACGAAATCCTATATTCAGGAAACGACCGCTACTTGTATAAAACTCGAATCAGATCTTTACGACAAACTTTCTTCAGCCTCTGAGATTGAATCTACCCCAGTCAACAATGTTCCTGTGATAAATGTTGCAGCCCCTGTTGTCCACTGTGCAACCCGTAACATTCCCATTAGTGAGTGGCAGGTCAAATTCAATGGAGATCCGAAAAAGTTGTATTCCTTTTTAGAGAGAGTAACAGAATTAGCCGAAGCTCGTGGTTTTTCGGAGATTGATCTTTTCCATTCAGCTGTTGAATTCTTCATTGGAGATGCTTTCGTTTGGTACCGTAGTATAAAGTCTACTTTGAATGATTGGAACTCCTTAGTTTGTCGATTAAAGAGAGATTTTCTTCACGATGATATTGATGATGCGATTTGGGATCAGATCAGAAAGCGTAAACAAAGGAGGAACGAGTCTACCGTGATTTTCATAGCCCACTTGGATGCTCTTTTTTCCAGACTTAGTCGTCCACCAGCTGAAACTTCCAAAGTTAAATTCATAAGGAACAATCTTCTTCCAGATTTTATTGATAGGTTGGCATTAATGGATATTCCTTCGGTGCTACAGCTTTCGGAACTTTGCCGGAAATTAGAGGAGTCTGATTACGTCAAAAACAAGAATAGGGTTCGAGAGAGTGTTTCTGTGTTGGATGGTCCTAGTCATGAAGTTCAGAATCTCCGCTCAAGGAATAGATCATCACAAAATTTTTCACGTCCCAACAATCCTCCCAAAAATCATAACCGTCGCCAAGGTTCTTCAAATGAAGTTTACAATGAACCTAGTACCTCAAGAAGGGTGTCAGATCCGTCTTCGGCTAATAAACATAAAAAGGTGGTAACCTGTTGGAATTGTCAATTGCCAAATCATACATTCTTCGATTGTAAGGCTCCTAGAGGCATTTTCTGTTACAAGTGTGGTGAGCAGAATGTCAAGTCGACAGACTGTAAGAATTGTACAAAAAACGAGTGAAGGTGGTGACTCAAGGAGGCCGTTTCACTCTACCTGTTTCTTCAGCCTCTAAGCTTTCCAAATTTGATGAGTCCGACTGGAAAATTTGGCTTGATAAAGTTTCATCATTTATGAAAAATCCCATTGCTGTCGGTGAGGATCATATATCTCCTCTCTTTGTTAATAAACCCCTTGATAATAGACCCTACCTTGTTGTCAAATTATTTGATATTGAGATAACAGTTTTACTTGATTCTGGAGCTACTTCTTCTGTTGTAGGTAACAAAGGCCTGATTATTTTGGATAAACTTGGATTGGTAGTTACCAATTCTTCAGTAGAGAATATTTGCACAGCAGATGGTAAAAAGCAGGTTGTTCAGGGAACAGTTGATTTGCCAATTTTTGTGGATGGCGTTTGTAGAGTCATCAGTGCTTTGGTGGTACCCTCTTTGGCACAGGCGTTTATTTTTGGTTGTGACTTCGCAAAACAGTTTGGTTTGTTAGTTGACTTTAAAGAGGATTCCTGGAACATTCATACCAATCATAGTAACTCTTGTCTCCCTGTTTTGGAGAGTATTTCTTCTAACTTGGATAACTGTTGTCCCACCTTGTATTCTTTGGATGATCTTTCTGTGGTTCAACGAACTGATGCTCAGGATTTGATTTTCTCTTTTGGTGAAATCAGTAGTAACGATAGACTTGGTAGAACTGACAAGATTTGTTGTACCATTGATACAGGCGATGCTTCCCCTTTTAAAAGAAGACCTTTTCCAATGTCACCCTATATGTCCACTATTCTCAATAAAGAGCTTGATGAAATGTTGAAACTTGGAGTAATAGAGCCCTCAACAAGTCCTTGGTGTTCCCCTGTACTTCTTGTGAAGAAGGCCAATGGAGAAATGCGTTTTTGTTTCGATGGTCGTCCCCTTAATGAGGTTACTAAGTCTGACAGCTACCCGTTGCCTAATATTGATCGTATTCTCTCTTCTTTGCGCGATGCAAAATTCATTTCATCTATCGATCTGCGAAAAGCTTTTTGGCAAATTCCTCTAAACGAGTCTTCTAGGGAAAAAACCGCTTTCGCAGTGGTTGGTAGAGGTCTTTTCCAGTTTGTTACTATGCCTTTTGGGTTGAAAAACGCCGCTCAGACTCAGCAACGGTTGGTTGATGCCATATTTGGTCCTCGTTATGAGCCCAATATTTTCACTTATTTGGACGACATTCTAATAGTTTCTTCCGATTTTCATTCTCACATAAATCTTTTATATGAAGTCAAAGATAAACTCAAAGAGGCAGGACTGACGGTTAATTTGGATAAGTGTGATTTCTTCAAAACTTCTCTTAAGTTTCTTGGTTACATCGTGGGTTCGAATTCTCTTAGGACCGACCCAGAGAAAGTTTCTGCTATGGTAAATTATCCTCGTCCAAAGACTACTACGGAAATCAAGCGTTTTGGGGGTCTCTGCTCATGGTACCGGTGCTTCATCAAAGATTTTTCAACTCTCATGTCTCCCATCAACGATTTGTTAAAGGGTAGGAAAAAGGGTCAGTCAATAAAATGGTCAGATGTCGCCGAATCTTCCTTTGTCCAGATCAAACAGTTATTAGTTTCTTCCCCCATTCTTTCACAACCCGATTTCTCTAAAAAATTCTGTATTCAGAGCGATGCTAGTGACACAGGACTAGGTGGTGTTCTCACTCAGATTATTGATGGTGAAGAAAAAGTCATCGCTTATGCGAGCCGTTCCCTTTCTAAGGCTGAGAGGAATTATTCAGTTGTTGAGCGAGAATGTCTTGGAGTTTTATTCAATATAGAAAAATTTCGTCCCTACGTTGAAGGCGCCGAATTCACTGTAATTACAGACCATTACAGCTTGTTATGGCTCAATTCTTTGAAAAACCCTAGTGGAAAGCTTGCTCGCTGGTCTATGCGTCTGAGACAGCATAGCTTTGATTTGGTACACAGGAAAGGTTCCCAAAATATTGTCCCTGATGCTTTATCTAGATCTCTTCTCGTTTGTGACGATGATTCCCCTGATTCAATTTCCGGAGAGATAGTGATTGGTGAGGTTGATGTTGATCGTATAGACCCGTATTTTGACAATCTTCGTTCAAAGGTTCGTGAACACCCTGATGAATATCCCCAATTCAAAGTCGAAAATGATTTCGTTTACAAATTTATCCCCAATCGTCTTCCAATGAAAGTTAATCTTCCAGAATGGAAACTGTTGGTTCCGAAACCACAGAGGAAGGAAGTCATCGATTCTCATCATAGCCCCCCTAATTGTGGTCATTTTGGTTTTCATAAAACACTCAGTCGACTCCAAGAACGTTACTATTGGCCAAAAATGCGCCAGGATGTGTTGAGATTTGTGAAATCTTGTTTAGTTTGCGGTTCTCAAAAGGCTACTAATACAGCTGCTATGGGTTTGATGGGCAAAGAAAAAGAGGTGTCTTATCCATTTCAAGTGATTGCAGTGGATTTGATAGGTCCATTTCCCCGATCTAGAAAAGGTAATAAGTGGATCCTGGTAATATCGTGTTGGTTTTCTAAGTATACCATGATTTTTCCCTTGAGAAGTTCCAAGACCCAATATGTCGAACAAATTTTGGAGGATAGAGTTTTTTCAGTACATGGTTCTCCTTCCCTTCTGATCTGTGACAATGGTAGTCAGTTCACTTCAAATTCTTTTAAAAATTTGAGTAAGAAATACAGTTTCAATATTCGCTATAATCCCCATTATTCACCTCAGTGCAACTTCGTCGAAAGGAACAACCGTACTATTGGTACCGCAATACGCAGCTATGTTGATTCTCATGACAACTGGGATCAAAACATTCCTCAAATTCAGTTGGCTATCAATACCGCTAAGCACGAAGTAACTGGTTTCACCCCGTCATTTTTAGTCTATGGAAGACACATACCCCTATCAGGAAATTTTTATAAGGATTTGAACCTTGATATCCGGGTGGATCATTTGATTTGTCCAGGAGATAGGAATGGTTATGCTGAAAATCTCATCGCTTTGAAGGATATTTTCATCGATGTCCGTCGTCGTCTTCATGTTGCTTATGAAAGAAATTCCAAGGCATATAATTTGCGTAAAAGAGATGTTTCCTTCGTCGAAGGTGATCACGTTTGGCGAAAAAACAAAGTTTTGTCCAACGCTGCGGAAAAGTTCACGTCCAAACTAGTTCCTAAATATGTACACTGTATCGTTCGCAAAAAATTGTCAAACGTTGTTTATGATTTAGTTAAGGAAGACGGTTCTAGCTGTGGTAAATGGCACATAAAAGACCTAAAACCTTTCTTTGGTTCCACCGCTAGTGATTCCGATTCCTCGGAAGAGTAATGACTATTACTACTATTATTGATTATTTTGCTCCCTGTCGTTCAGACAGATATTCTGGTTTGAAGACCTATTTTGTCTTCCTGTTACATGTCTTTTTAGACTATATATTTTTTAGTGTTTTCTGCAAACACTTTGCTTTTGCTCATTCAAGTACCCTGAAAATTGACCAGTAAATACAATTTGGTTTCTTACTGAGTCTCAACTATGTTGGATTTTATGAGGACTACTCAAGTAAGAATCGGTTTTCCTTGCCCCGTTTTTCGGCTCTGTAGCGTAGGTTCATACCGGCAAATTGCTTTTACTCAAGTCACTAATCACTCTCCCTTTTCCCTTAAATTTCAGTGTCACTCATTACTTGGCTTCATCTGGCACAACGAAATTTCGTAGTTAAGTTACTATAGGTTAGTTTTTCATAGTTTAGGTTCTCTTTTAAGATATTTGTCCAACCTTTCTCGATTAGACCTACCGATTTTGTCCCTACCAGATTTGACCTTACCGAACATGACTCCTTTTGGACGGGTGATACACGTAGTTATCAAGAGTTGAGAAATTGTTGTGACTGAAAACCCGATTTCATTTATATTTAGTTATTCTAATGATTAGTCTTTAAGGTGTTATACTTACTTATTCAATTCACTCAAAATGTGGTTAGCTTTTCGCTAATCCTCCTTTCGATTTCCTTCTACAGTTTCGTTTTGTTCATGTTGAACATAAAATTGACTTCGTCAATTTCTTTTTTAGGAAGGGGGTAAATGTAGCGTTCGTTTCATCCTAAAGTTGTCCAAGGTATGATTTCTTCTTGTTTAGGCGGATGCGACCTTTCAATATCTTGGTCCATCTACGTATCGACTAGGATAGTACTCAATGTTTCTGTCGCGGCATAATTGCTGCCAATAGACGTAAAATTCCGTCAATGTTTGGGTGTTGGTGTTATCAATTTTGGTACGGTTGGGTACATTGTGTCACTTTTGGAGGTGGATTGTCAATTGTCACAAAGAAGTGAGTCTTCTCCCGTGTGTGAAGGCAGACACACACGTATTTTTTTTTGAAACCAAAAATGTTGTAATTCTCTTGGCGGTATTGTGAAATTGTGCTGGAGAAAGGAGTTTAACTGAGTGTATCTCACTCCCCATACTTCACAGAATGTATTATTTCTGAGGATGCCTCAGATGAAAACGGATTTGTGAAACCCAGCAAGGTGAGCATGCATTCCCGGTTTTTTTGCCATTCTTTTATTTTCCACTTCTCTTCTGGCAATTTTTCAATCTCATCCATTGTTTCAGGGTTTTTTTTTTAACACGTAATTTAAACCGAATGAATGTGTTGATTTGAGTATCAAAATTCCACAACCTATCCTGTCTACTGTTGATGTTTGGCGACGTGAATCACGTGGGTGATCAGCAACGTTATCAATCCCGGTCCCCTTTTTTGGTGATAGCTCGAGATCTGGAAGTACTGTTGAGTGACGAGTCTGGGGTTAGCTCGTGACGTATCCCAGCCGCATTCCAAGAAAAAAGATCAGGAGCCAGGAGTCTGGAACAATTAACAGGCCAGTCGTTTTAATTATCTTTATCCAATCCATTTCGCCAATTTCAATCAGATTACCATTTCAATAATTTTTCTTTTTAACTAATTAAACATTAAATGTCAACTACATCGAATGCTACCTAATATCTTATATTTTTATATCAACATTGTCACCCATAAAAACATTATCTTTGCGTAGAAAGATCTCAGATTTACATATTTTTATTGGTTAATTATTCTAAATTATTTGTACACTGCGCGGTACGATTTAACTATTTTTGTTCAATCACTCTGCCACTATATCTGTGAAACATAGCGCAATCCCCAAATCGTTCGAACGTATTTGCCCCTGCGACTTGATCCATTTTATCCGTAATTTTATCATTGATATTTCACTTCGTACCAACCAGTAATTTTCTGCCAACCAACGCTATTTATAAATTGAGATTTCATTCAAATTCTACCATTTTAACTTCTTGATTTTGGAGAATTAGTAAAATATCATATATCAAATTTCATGTTAAAGCATCATTTATTTGAGTGAATAAAGTAATGTTATTTGTGGACTATAAAGGTGTTCTTTTTTTGATGAGTCTGGTTAACGGAAACAAATTCCTATAATCAAACAGGTTTCTTAGTTTTGCCTAATAAAGAAAACTGAGTGGCGCCTAATCGGGATTTTATAAGTAAGTATTAACTATCTAACGGTAAATTGATCAGCTGGCCATTATCCACGAACTCCAAGCCTACCGACACAGAGCTGCCGAATGCAAAAATAGTACGTGATAATAATTGATTATTTAACGCGCTACAAAGGTGCCTATCGACAGTCTCAAAGGCTCTTTTCAAATCCAGGAATACAGCTAATACTAGATTGTCTTTATCAATACACTTTAAAAAGTCATCACAGATGTTAACAATAACCGACTCACACGAATGATTAACACGAAAAGCTGACTGATTTTGGACTAGAATTTGGTTTTGATCACAGTGGAAGAGTAGTTGTTCCTTTACCCATTCTTCAAGAAGTTTCTCATAAACAGGGACAGTATTTATTGGTCTAAACTCCGAATGTAAGTTGGTCTTTGGAACCTTCGGGACAGGGATGATTGTGGAAACTTTCCATTCTGATGGAAAAACGCCAGTCTCCAGGGAGGTATTTATAATGTCTAGGAATCGATCACCAATTACATAAACGGCATCACTGTATAACCGAAAACTTCTTAAACCAAATCACCGATTTGGTCGATAATATTTCAAAAACCCCATGCAAGGATGCCTGAAGGATGGGCGATGCGAACAATAAATGTATCGATAAAAACTATAGTCAAGAAAAAAAACTTAAGTATGAAGGATATGACTTCTAAATAAATCTTGTAAATCCTTCGAAAAGGCAATCCCAACACCAATGTAGATTCAATTAAGCTGATTTTCATCGATTCATAGCAATGAAGTCGAGTGTATCTCGTAAGATACTTTGACAAAGCTAATCCATTGACAATCTTTAAGCCGCTAGGAACACTGCTATAAAGCTAAAAAAGCCACCATTTACATAGACTATATGACATAAAAGATAGATAAAAAAATCCCATGATCCCTCTTTTACTTCATGTATAGTTTTATGTATTTGATGAGCAAAAACGGTTCCGGACAGTAAAGGCTTTATGAACCAAGATGGCATAATATTATGATAGTTTTTATTGTCCATCCATTATGAGAAACAGCAGAATACACCTACATATCTATGCGAACTATGTAAAAATTATGTCTTAAATTTCTTAAATTTACCTTATCTCTAAGCATAAACTATCTCAAGTCATTCCAAGGAGAAAACTCACATTAATGAGAGATTCTCATTTTAGTTATTGTCCGTTTTTCAAAATGAAGCTGTTTCGTCTTTGTCTATCCTGACGGCAATCTCCAATTAAAATCCGCACCACGTTGATTTGCAAGTTCTACGTCAAGAAAAGTATCACCGGATATCAAGTATGCTGAGACCCCATTGAACACACGAGCCCAGAAAACTAAAGTCGGTCACTCACGCTCCGTATTTTCGATGATTTATACGGACAGACTCATACGGAAGTTTTGCCGGTGAATCTCGCATATGGACAAATTGATAGTATGGCAGAAGAGCTTACAAAAGGTCAAAACTTCGCTTTTTTTATATAATAATCTTTATGAGTTATTTGCCATAGACAAAGATAATCACGGTAAGTATCAATTAAACATGTTACAAACTATTCAGGTAACTGTACCAAATACATTTTCAAATATCTTTGAAGAACACTAAATTGACAATAAAAAGCCCATATTTTTATTGTCAATTTACATAGAGTTTGTCTCAAGCCTCAAGGTCCTTATACTATCACATACTAATTTTTAGATATCCTCAAAAGACTCTATAATCAACTAAGAGAATTCAAAACGTCCAAACTAATCAAGGGAGAACCCAAGATCAACGGGAAGAAAATGTAGTGTTATATAAAAATTTCCGCTAAAAACCAGACACAAAGTGAAAATTCAAAAAAAAGCTTTTTTTTCCAAATCTTTTTGTAAATACTTTTTTTGATTTCAGTTGATTTCCGATAAGACATGTAAGAGGTAAAATCATTTTTTTTGTGAAGGAATATGGTTAAATTGTTTGCGAAAATTAGATTGTGGTTGGAGAAGTATTGAATAAAGCCAACGCCTCCGATATTTATCGAACCCAACATCTTCGTTACTGAAAGAATTCTGGGCAAGAAAAATTGATATTAAGTACGGCAAGAATCCTAGAATCATGGTTCGTATAGTGCAGTACTCATTTTTAAATACCTTTAACAGACTACAATCAACAGAAAACAAATAAAACCTGCAAACAAGTCGAGGGAGAATCACATGTACACCGACAATGATACCGAACAATGTAAACACAGTATCACACACACATCGTACTGAAAATACGTCCGTATGAAATTCAAGAAGCAACAGTTTTTTTGTCGGTTTGTATTAGCACTAAAGTCACATTTTGATTCATAAAGCTGATGGCTGCCTCTAGTGGGCACAGTGGCAAAGACAAATAGCTGGGATGACTTATTGAGTGTACAATGGCGAAATTTGAAAAAGGAAATGATTCGACAGTTTCATAAGCCATTACCATTCGCGAAGCTATTGAAAGACGCAGCCAACTACGAAACGCGAAGTGGTCAGGACTTTATGCTAATTCATCTACTCTGGAGCGCCTACCAAGTAAGGTGCATTCAGGTAGATGCGACTATAAAATTAAACAAGGATATCCTAGTACCAGTAAAAAGAAGATAATAAAGTATTGTATATTTTCCTTTGGAAACCAAATACAAAGTGAAAAAACAAAAAAAGCCTTTTCTGTTTTCTTTTTGTAGATACCTTTTTTGATTTCAGTTGATTTTTGATAAGACAAGTGAGAGATAGAATATTTTTTTGTGTTAGAATATAGATAAACTGATTGCGAAAATAAGATTGTAGTTGGAGAAGAATTGAATGAAGCATCTTAACCAACGTCTCCGATATTTATCGAACCCTCCAACATCTTCGTTACTGAAAGAATTCTGGCCAAAAACAATTGATCAGAAGTACATCAAGAATCTTACGTAATTTTAGTACAGTACATGGCTATATGACTTTGAAATTGAGTACCGATCTGGTCCAAAATTAACCACGTTGAAACTCTTAGCCGATATTTTGACGTGTCTGAAGGTAGAACGTGGGTATCGGTAGCTCAGCTGCAGGACGAAGACTTGTCAAAAATACTGAAAATCTTACTATCCGAAGAAAAAGCGGGAAAAATTATCTGTTACGGAAAGTTCGAGGACAGTTCCTAAAAATGGGCGATAGCAAGCATGCCCATCAAGGAGTGAAAAACACGTTGAGGAGTATGAAAACGAATTATTGGTTTGGTGGAATAGGACGGTTCGTCTCAAAATATATCAAGGCATGTCTAAATTGCTCTTACGAAGGAGAGCTACTCCCGATTAGGCAGATTTCCAGTCCCTTTCTATACCTACCCATGTTCGTAGAATAATCGCAAACCAGTCAGCGTTTCATCGATTGGTCAATTTGGTCAGACGTAGTTTGTAAACTGAAAATCCTGAATGCTGACTCTGACTTGTTTGTCATTGTTCCACGGACAGACCTATAAGTGACCAAGGGAGTAGGTCTACATCTCAATCCTTCAATTTTTTTTTAAACATGCAACTACATAAAGGAAAACTGTTACTAAAGTTTGATTGACTTAATTAACATGATTCAGTGTATCTGAAGTTGGAAGGTGGTTCGTTAAATCATTGTAGAGATTGATGGTACGTTAAACCATAGTTTTTTGGAAAATCAAAAAGGATATGGGAAGAAAAGTTAGCCTTATGTCCAGATCGCTATCATTCAATAATCACGGATCATGATCGAATATCAATTCGAGGTTCATACAGACTCATTTTATCATTTTGTAGATGTACAAAATATGAACAAAGGTTGGATAGGCGTCGGGTTTTTAGTGACTCTAGAATGATTCGGTGTTACGATTGCTGAAAATAGGCAGATCACAGAAGGACTGCAAAAGTAAAAAAGTATCTGCCAAATGTGTTGGTGAACATGATCTGAAAAGCTGCAAAAGTCAAACAGCTAGAAGTATTGCTATTAGGTTGCAGGTCAATCATGCATTCTGGGACACGGTTATATGCGAAAAATACAAATGAATGGAAAGAAGTTAATAAAGTAGATATGCCAAATGACAATTAGACTATGATTATGTTTCAAGATGTTATATTGATTATTTCAACTGCCAAGGATTTTTACACAATGGAGACAATATCGAGACAGTTTTAGGTCATTGAAAGACCCAAGCTATATTGTTATCAAAAACCCATGTGTCGTTGGTCTGACACGTTGATGTGCAAAAGTTATAAACGAGTAGAAATAATTCAACATAGTAGATTTGCCAAATGACAATAATATGACTATTATAATGTTTCAAGATGTTATATTATTTATTTCAACTGTTAAAGACTTTTACACAATGAAGACAATATTGAGACAGTTTCGTGTCATTGGAAGACCATACATAAGGTTTGATTTTTGTCATCTGAAACCCATGTCTCATTGGTGTGACCCCTAGTGCCATGACATACTAGGCGATAAATCGCAGAATTCAGCATTTTTCTCGTTTTTTATTTCTATACGTTTTAATGAAATTACTTGGCGTTTTATCGCCTAGTATGTCATGGCTCTTAGTAAACTTTGTGTGACCGGATTTAAGATCGAACCATGTGTATAAGTCGCTCTTATTGACACGATTATGTGCTTGAAGTGTTTTTGGACTTTTGAAGAGCTTTCAAAACCATAAACAGAACCATACTTCTCAGAAAAAAGCAATAATAAGGCTTATAATTCCTACACAATTTTCATCTCTTGAAGGCAGTCCAGGTAGAGCCGTTTGGAACCATATGTATAGCAAGTCCCCATTGGTTACTGCAAAAGTACACGTTCTTGGAAACAGAGCCCTAGTTTCTACCAGTACTTATCCACAATACAGGTAAACATTTGCTTCTGAATATGAGAAAAAAGTACTACTCATAATCGAGTGAAGTATTGTTGTTTCGAGAACAATCAAATTTATATAAAATATAAAATAAATAATAGTTTTTCAAGGCATCCAATATGGAGAAGATACAAGAAACAACAATGGCAAACGGCTGCTTGACTTCTGTGTGATGCATGACCTAGTCATTACAAATACACTCTTCCAGCACAAAGATATACACAAATACACAAGAGAAGTTATTTCCAGAAAAGAGAGATCAATTATTGACTATGTGGTTGTAGAGCAGAAAAACAAACCAAATATAATAGACACACGAGTGAAGAGAGGACCAGAAATCGGAAGCGACCACTTCTTGGTAACAACAAAGATTAGAGGAAGACAAGAATACCGTAAAAGAATAGAGAAAAATCATACAAACCTGAAACCAAAACATGAAAAAATCAAAGCCTACAAACTGACAGAAAAAGAAGTGGCAGAAAAATATGCACAAGAAATTTCCAAAAAATGTGAGAGATTAAGAGAGCATATACATCTACGAACTATTCAGGAGATGTGGATTAATTTCAAACAAATTATAATGGAAACAGCTTCTGAGACGTGTGGAATCAGCAGAATACTAACTAAACAAAAACAAACGGCATGGTGGAACAATAAAATCAAAGAGCAGATAAAGAAAAAGAAGGAAGCCTGGAAGAACTACCTCAAGGTGAAAACGACAGAAAAATATGAAATATATACAGAGGAAAGAAAAAAGGTAAAAAATATGGTGAATCAAGAGAAAAAGAAAAAATGGGAGGAATTTGGACAAAAAATCGAAAATGCGGCGAAGGGAAACCAAAAGCTTTTCTACAATATAGTGAAATTATGCAGAGGCGAACCCAAAGGACAAAAAATATTCAACATAAAAAGTAAGAAGGAGGAAATATTAACAGATGAACAAGGAATCATGCAGAGATGGGTCGAATACTTTAAAGAATTGCTAGAGGCAAACAAAAATACAGAAGCAACAGAAGGGATAGAAGAGGAAACAATGAGTTCGACTTGGGAGACGCAAGATGAACACATAACATTTGAGGAACCTGAAAAGGCAATAAGGGAACTTAAAAATGGAAAAGCACCAGGAACCGACAACATTACAAGCGAAATGATAAAATACATGGGTGACGAAGGAAAAGAAATATTACTGGTAATCTACAATCAAATATGGAAAGAAGAAGAGCTACCGGAAGAATGGAAAACATCACTCATCGTGCCGATTTATAAAAAAGGAAATAAGCAAGACTGCAATAACTACAGAGGAATAACACTTATCTGCACAGCAATGAAAATATTGGAAAAAATTATGAACAGTAAAATGAGCAACATTATAGAGAATTCAATGCACGAAGCACAAAGTGCATTTCGGAAAGGAAGAAGTACACAAGACCATATATTCACAGTGAGACAAATCACAGAAAAGAGAATGGAACAAGGAAAAAATACTTACCTGGCTTTCATAGATTTGGAAAAAGCTTTCGGTAAAATACAAAGGAGTAAATTGTGGGACATATTAAGAAAGAAAGAAGTTCAACCAAAGGTAATAAGACTGATAAAGGAAATGTATGGCAACAACAAAAACTTCGTAATCAGCCAAGGCAGACGCTCAAACTGTTTCAAAATTGAAAAGGGCCTAAGACAAGGAGGTGGATTAAGCCCAGTCTTATTTACCATATATATGGATGAAATAATAAGAAGGTGTACAATCAGGACAAAGAAACTGCAAGTAGGCTACAGAAACATGCAAAATATACAAATATCAGAGACAGCTTTTGCAGGCGACATTGTATTATTTGCAGAAAATGAAAGAGACCTTAACAGTAACATCAACATATGGAGTCAGGTGACAAAAGAATATGGAATGCAAATCAACAAAACCAAAACAAAAGTTATGATAGTTGGAAAAAACATTCATCAAATGAACATTCAAGTGGAAGGAGAGAGAATAGAGCAGGTCAAAACTTATAAATACTTAGGGGTGGAACTGGACCAATTAGGAACAGCAGAACCAGAAGTCAACAGATGAATAGAGACCTCAACAAAACTTTACTATGCAATAAACAAAAAAATAATAAACAGAAAAGAAATATCCAAAAACACAAAGATGAAAGTATTCAAAACTATCTACAGACCAGTACTGACATATGGATGTGAATCATGGATACTATCTCAGAGACAAGAAAGCAAAATACAGGCCATGGAAATGAAATACTTAAGAAGAGTAATGGGGGTAACAAGGATGGACAAGATCAAGAACAACGACATCAGGGAAAAAATGGATATAGAATCAATCCTAGAATTTATTGAAAAGAGAAAATTGAGTTGGTGGGGACATTTACAAAGAATGGGGAGCAATAGGCAGGTGAAACAAATCTGGGAAGCAAGAGCGGGAGGAAGAAGGATGAGAGGAAGACCAAAAAAAACATGGAACCAGACTGTAGGGGATGCACTGGAGAAAAGAGAAAAATCATGGAATGAGGCTAAAGCATTGACCAGAAATAAGAAGGAATGGGCCAGATTCGTGCACAATTAATGTAAATTGAGAAAAAAAAAAAAAAAAAAAAAAAAAAAATGTAGACATGTATACACCCGACACCATTTCAAATGGTACAGTATGGGGTTTTTTGATAATATATATTTTCAAGGCATCCAAGGCCGGGTGGATTCTCCAACGAACTCTTGCCACTCCCCAGAATTAATGTCTCCAACAACATCTACCGAAACTTCCACATCTTTATCTGGCAATATCCTAAGGCAATTTCAGTGTAGAGAAAGGATAAAACGATTATATTCAGAAATCAATTTTGAGTAAATGAGTCAAAAACCGGAGAAAGTAACATAACCTTGGAAAAATACCAGGCTTCAACATTCAAGTTCTGCAAAAATTTAGATTTAGAATTTATAAATATTCATACTACGCGAACACAGAAGCAACCACGAGGTAGGCGTTATAGTGAAGAATTTAAAAATGAATGCTAATGCGTCCCAGTTCTAATACTTTGTGAAGGAAATTCTCTCAGTTCGTATTAGACCGGGGCTAGAAAATACTGAATTTTATAACATGCCGAAAAAAAGGTGGATGGCTTCCAGAATCAAAATAGAAACTTTTCATTGTTTTATTTTATCGAAACATTGAGCATGAAAATAAATTTATTTTTTGATCGCTCTCAACATTGTAAAGTTGAATATGCCACTGATGAGAGGCAAGAAAAGATGTTTAGGCCCGCTTCAAGTGCACCCGAGAGGATGCCGAGAGGAGAAAACAGCCAGTGGCCTATTTCCTATGCCACACCTCATGTCCAGCTAAATCACTAGACGAAATTGTTGAAGATGTACTTGAGAAGTTGACATACGTTGGCCTTCATGTTTGTGTTGTAACTTCAGGTATGTGCTAAGGCAATTACAACTTTCAGGTCTTCTAAATATCTTGCCACAAATCAACTTATAGCCACATACATCCAAATAACTTCGAAAAAAACCTTGCGACGCAGGTTTTAGTCACCCCGTTTATGTGGAAATGAGTTTCCATATATTATCACTGCAGGAGCTTCTGAAATTGCGGAGTTCTTAGAAAAAATTGATAAGCTTTTTGATGTTTTGAATTCGAGCCAAACTTCATCCGCCAAAAAATATAATCCAGCATTCAAAGCAGCGTCAGTTCAGTTGGAATTTTTGGAAGAGTGTTTTTTTGAGATACGACATTGAAACAACGAACCCATTACAAACACCATTGAATGTTTTTAGAGCCTGAGAACATCCATAAATATTACCACTGTACCATAGGCTTATTCAGATACATGATATTGCGAGTTTTGATTGAGTCACAAGAAAACTAAACCAAGATTGTTCAGAAAACTTTTTAGGAAAAATCAGAAGAGCTAACGGCAATTGCGACCCAAACTAACCCCACTGCTATCCAATTCCATTGGAATTGTGAAGTTGATGTTGATGCAATGCTCTTAAGGATACATGATTGTGTAGATCCTCCGAAACCAAGGAAGAAATGTCACCAACTCCGGAATAAATAGAAAGTAGGATCATTGCAAATGTTCAGTATTCCAAAGATGAAGTATTGAAAACCAATTTTGTTCGTTATCTGAAAAAAGGCCTTGAGATCGTGTGAAACATGCATTTATTACAATACTGAGCACAGAGAATCAAACGCAACTTCTAATATATTGTTTTTTTAGGCTCACAAGAATTTTCAAAACGATACATTTAGAAATTTGAAAATGCCCAATGACGATGTGGCGTCCAATATTAGCGCCGGCAACAATGCTCTACGGGACTCGCCGTACCCGAGCCACTACCAAAAACGGACAGTTGTCGTCATGGCGATCCGTTATAACGTGACAGAACATTGCTTCTTGACTTGTTGTGATCTAGATTTATTGTTTCTGGTAAATGGAGATATTCCTGGAAGTATTGAATGTACAAAATAAATACTTTACAAATTAGTTGAAAATTATTCAAGTCTTTACATTCGATGATTATGATTATATACTGGTGTGCATGGTCTGTGGAAGGTCCTATCATGCTAAATGCTCAAATGTGGATTCCACATGTATATCTATATCCATATTTTTTGATCAGGGGATGAGCAGCTCGGTAATATTGATTGAGAAAATCAAAGAACTTAATGATAAAGTTGATATCCAAAAACTATACTCCATATATCCAAAAACAGCTGAACAGATACTGACATACTGCAGTTTGAATGTACGTTTCAAAGTTATAGACGATGTTGCTCAGTTGCCGGAATGGACAATTAAAAAATTCCACAAATTCATCGAAGCATGAAATGTTGAATAATATACAATTGTGTGGTACAACTCCAAAGTCGTTGCGAACTTTGAAAAGTATTTTCTCTTATTGGTATTCAAAAGCTATACTCCATAGGTCCAAAAGCAGCTGAACAGATACTGACTTATCGCAGTTTGAATGGACGTTTCGAAGTTATAGACGATGTTGCTCAGGCTCAGTTGCCGGGATGGACTATAAAAACAAATCAATTCGAATATGCTTCAAAAACCATAGTTTCATTCATATTCATGTTGTTAACCAAACAAAGATAGAAATACATTATTAATGAAATACAAAAAAAGAAAAAGCAAAACGTGATTTGTCCAATTTGTGCCACTAATCATGAACGTGACGAGCGTAAATGCATGGTGAAAAAATGCAGCAATTGTTCTTCAGCAAACAAAAATCTGGGGATGAAATTCAATGAGGATCATGGTCTTCTTATCTTGTATTTAAACGTTATGAAGAACCACAGAAGCGGAAGTTTTCAACGTAGCAATTACAGAATGAAGAAAATTGACATCAGCAGAATGAAGGTGACATAATATATTCAAATTGTCAAGGACTCATGAATAATCCAGATCACGTTAAATGTATACTCAGTCAATCAAAACCTGTGATTCTTTGTTTGAGTGAAACTCACATTACCGAGAATATCCATGCGAGTGAATTTGGTGTAAAAGGTAATAAAACAGACAATGGCACTAGTGACAATCCGAGGACCGGCGGCGTGTTTTTTTATATAAAAAACAAAATTGAATATACGGTGAAGTTGTATAAGAGTATTCCTGATATTAGTTGGACTTCTGCAATTTCTTTGAAAAAAGGAAACAAAAGCTCACCTTCTGGTTCCGACAAAATTTTTATCAAGGAATTTGAGGTGCTTTTTGTTGATTTTGGGAGATAACTATGATTTTAACAAGAATGGTCATTATACCAAAGAATTCAAGCAAATTACAAACAATAATGAACTATTACCTCGTGTGGGGAGTTGTCAGTTATTTTCATTGGGTGCATTCTCATGGGAATTAGAAGGAGCTCCCTGGGTCTGGAATCTAGCAGATCCAGAGGATAGCGGAAAAATAAATGCTTACCGTGAAATAAAAACTGACCTGGTCCTTCAGGATGGGGGTTGAGGCATTATACCGGCTGTGTAATACCAGGAAAAATAAAAAACCACCAAAAAACCTGAACGAAGCCTCGGAGCATTGGACGGATCACTGAGACGACGAAAACGGCAAAGAAAATAGACCATGAATTAAGATACGTGGAATGTACAGGATATTAGACTGAAAACGAATATTATTGCATCAGAAACTCAGAAATTGGACATCGATGTGGTAGCACTGACCGTAACTAAGAAAAAAGGAAGTGGCACTGAAAATGTCGGAGAATACATTCACCTTTTTACTGGGGTGCCAAAAGAAATGAGAGCGGCTAGAGGGTAAGGGGTAATGCAATGATTCTTTGTTTGAGTGAAACTCACATTGTCGAAAATATCCTTGCGAGTGGCTTTGGTGTTAAAGTTTATAAAACTGTCAATTGCACTAGTGACAATCTGAGAACCGGTGGCGGGACTTTTTATATAAAAAACAAAATTAAATATACAGTGAAGATGTGTAAGAGTATTCCTAATACCAGGGAAGGAAACAGAGATCTGATACTGACGGGAGTTTATCGCCCACCTTCTCGTTCCGACAAAATTTTCATTAAGGAATTTGAGGTGCTTTTTGTTGATTTCGGAAAACTTTGGGAGATTTCGTATGAGAACAACAAATGAATCACACCAGACATCATAGGAAGAATAAAAGATCGAAACGAAACTTACAGAGCAACAGTATTTTCAAACGTCCATAACTTATGGAACAAAATCATCAGGACTGAAGTCGTATCACTCATCATCAAAGATGAATACCTTCAGCAGATGCTAGACGGAAATAGATCTTTGATGATGTGACTATGCAGTACCCAAATAAGACATGAGAAGAAAAGCAGGCTGTGATGATCAAATATCTGTGAATATTTTGAAGGATGTGTTCGGTGGTTCTGGTAACCGTTTTCTTGAAGTTATCAACAACTATTCTTGTATTATCGACAATTTTCGCAAGAACGGAAATGCTCCGAAATAGTGCCCATAAAGAAGTCTCAAAACACTACGAAGATCGAAGAATCTCGTCCGATCAACAAAATAAAGCAGTTCGCAGATGATACAATGATGTACGTATGTGGATCCGATGAACATACAATGTTGGACAACTTGGATAAGGATCCGGAAGCATTGGAGGATTGGCTATGTGATAATAGCATGGCATTAAACAATAAAAAATGCAAAAAAGTGATTTTATGTAATAAAATAAAATCTTATATTAAAAATTTGGAGTCTCAATATTTTACGAGTCATGACAGGCAGTCAAAAATCATTCTTTTTTTTTTTTAATGATATATTCGGAATATACTTTATCAAATCAATATGAAATTTGCTACAAAGTTTCAGCTTGTTCATCTGTAATGTCGGTTGAAGAACATTTCTCTGATCTGCCACTAGAGGGCGCCAGACCTGTAATCCAAATGTCATATTTTGCATTACTTTTTTGTCTTGATCGATACATATCTCCAGAATAAAAATGCCGTTTCAAAAAGTATGACACATTGACGAAAAAATTACTTTTTATACGAATTTATTAATCTCACCGTTTAACCGCAAATCGTCATTAAAATACTCACTAATGTGAATACTAACAGATCTTATCAAATCAATCTCGTCAAGCACTTTTTTCAAATTTCAATAAAAAAAAAATAGATTGATAGAATGGACAATCAATATTCAAATGCCGAGCTTTGGGATATGCACTTCTGCTATGATAGAGATAATGACGGCTTTATATAAAAGCATGTTCTGCTCGACATATTCCACTCAAACATTCGTGAATATCTATAGCGCAAATATGATACAAGATCACCAAATCCGTGACTGAAAGAATTCTACAAATTATTCACGGAAATCCCAGCATAAGTACAATCATCTTCCTGGAAAATCATTCATGAAAACCAATTTTGTCTCTTCACTAACAAAAGGCTCAAGCTATCTACGACGGTGATCACTTACGTCTAAATATGTGAAATGGTATTTTACGTGGATGCAAAATTGGCAATAATTTAATGAATATTATATTATTCACTGACAAAGCTGATTTCACAAAAAATGTCGTTTTGAACTTACACAATACTGCATACACATCAATGAGATATTGAAAATTCATATGTTCATGGCGAAAGTGTCAACAGACTTCAATGAAATGTTTGGCCAGAAATTATAGGTGAACTCATAGGTGAGTTAAATGGTGACATGTATTTGAGGTTTTCACAAAATATTCTTCCGGGCCTTTAAGAAGTTCCACTTCAGTCAAGAGTGAGAATGAGGTTTCTGCAAGATGGGACACCTCTCCACTACAATAAAAATGTACGTGAAATGTACGTGAATGTGAACCAAATATCTCCTGGACGATGGATAGGAAGTGGCGGACCCTTGGGCACCCCTGGAATTGTTCGTGCACTTTAATTATCCATTAGACCAATGACAGAGGTACAAAAGGAACGGATTGTTCCAAAATTTGAAACTAAAAAATGGATATTGCCATATATGCTCGCAGAAATGAAAGTTAGAGACGATAAATGTAGATCAGCAGTGTTTTCAAGAAGTGATTTTTCTATGGACGATGTACGAAATTTAATTGTGCGTCTTGTAAGAAAATCAGAAAACCAATATTTGCCAGAATTTCTGTTTCAAGTAAAAGTAGGTTCTACGTCAAAAAAAGTATCACCGGATATCAAGTATGCTGAGACCCCATAGATCACACGAGCCCAGAAAACTGAAGCCGCTCCGTATTTTTCATGATTTATATGGACAGACTCATACGGAAGTTTTGCCGGCGAATCTCGCATATGGACAAATTGATTGAGCTAACAAAAGGTCAAAACTTCGCTATTTTATATAATAATCTTTATGAGTTATTTGCCATAGACAAAGATAATCACGATAACTATCAATTGAACATATTACAAACGATTCAGGTGAACCAAATACATTTTCAAATATCTTTGACAAACTCTAAATTGACAATAAAAAGCCTATATTTTTATTGTCAATTTACATAGAGTTCGTCTCAAGCCTCAAGGTCATTATACTGTCCCATACTCATTTTTAGATATCTTTAAAAGACTCTCTGTAATCAACAAAGAGAATTTAAAACGTGCAAACTAATCAAGGGAGAACCCAAGATCAACGGAAAGAAAATGGAGTGTTATATAATATTTTCCGTTGAAAACCAAACACAAAGTGAAAACACAAAAAAAAAGCTTTTTTTTCCAAATCTTCTTGTAAATCCCTTTTTTATTTCAGTTGATTTCCGATTAGACATGTTAGAGGTAGAATATTTTTTTCTGTGAAGGAATATAGTTAAATTGTTTGCGAAAATTAGATTGTAGTTGGAGAAGTATTGAATAAAGCCAAAGCATCTTCGTTACTGAAAGAATTCTGAGCAAGAAAAATTGATCTATGGCACGGCAAGAATCCTAGAATCATGGTTCGTATAGTGTCGTACTTGTTTTTGAATACCTTTAAAAGACCCTACAATCAACAAAAAACAAATAAAACCTGCAAACAAGTCGAGGGAGAATCACTTGTACATCGACAATGATACCGAACAATGTAGACACACTATCACACACACATCGTACTGAAAATACGTTCGTATGAAATTCAAGTTTTTGTTGGTTTCTATTAGCACAAAAGTCACATTTTGATACATAAAGCTGATGGGTGCCTCGAGTGGGCACAGTGGCAAAGACAAATGGCAAATGATTCGACAGTTTCATAAGCAATTACCATTCGCGAAGCTATTGAAAGAAGCAGCCAACTACAAAACGCGAAGTGGTCAGGACTTTATGCTAATTCATCTACTCTGGAGCGCCTACCAAGTAAGGTGCATTCAGGCAGATGCGACTATAAAATCAAACAAGGATATCCTGGTACCAGAAAAAGGAAGATAATAAAGTAATGTATCTTTTTCATTGGAAACCAAATACAAAGTGAAAAAACAAAAAAAACTTTTTTGTTTCCTTTTTGCAATTACCTTTTTTGATTTCATTTGATTTTTGATTAGACAAGTAAGAGGTGGAATATTTTTTGGTGTGTGACTATATGATTTTGAAATTGAGTACCGACCTGGTCCAAAATGATCCACGTTGAAACACTGAGCTGGTATTTTGAGGTGTCTACGATAAATCGTGCTGATTAGGTAGAAAGTGAGTACTGGTAGGTTAGCTGCAGGACGAAGACTAGTCAAAAATACTGAGAATCTTACTATCCGAAGAAAACGCGGGAAAAATTATCTGTTTGGGGAAAGTTCAAAGATCGCCTGAGTGGTTCTTAAAAATGGGCGATGGCAAGTGTGTCCATCAAGGAGTGGAAAACGCCTTGAGAAGTATGAAAACGAATTATTGGTTTGGAGAATAGGACGGTTTGTCTCAAAATATATCAAAGCAGGTTTAAATTGCTCTCACGAAGGAAAGCTACTCCTGTTAAAGCAGATTTCCAGTCCCTTTCTATACCTATCCATGTTCGTAGAATAATCGCAAACCAGTCAGCGTTTCATGGATTGGTCAATGTTGGTCAGAAGTAGTTTGCAAACTGAAAATCCTGAATGCTGACTCTGACTTGTTTGTGATTGTTCTACGAACAGACCTATAAGTGACCAAGGAAGTGCGTTTACATCTAAATCCTTCGATCGTTTTTTGGAAAACATACAACTACATAAAGGAAAACTGTTACTAAAGTTTGATTGACTTAATTAACATAGTTCAGTGTATCTGAAGTTGGAAGGTGGTTGGTTAAATCATGGTAGAGATTGATAGTAGGTTAAACCATAGTTCTTTGGAAAATCAAAAAGGATATTGGAAGAAAAGTTAGCCTTATGTCCAGATCACTATCATTCAATAATCACAGATCATGATCGAATATCAATTCGTGGTTGATACAGTATCATTTTATTATTTTGTAGATGTACAAAATATGAACAAAGGTTGGATAGGTGTCGGGTTTTTAGTGACTCTATAATGATTCGGTGTTACGATTGCTCAAAAAAGCAAATCACAGAAGGACTGCAGAAGTAAAAAAGTATCTGTCAAATGTGTTGGTGAACATGATCTGAAAAGCTGCAAAACTCAAACAGGTAGAAGTATTGCTATGAGGTTGCAGGTCAATCATGCATTCTGGGACACTGTTATATGCGAAAAATAATTATGGAAAGAAGTTAACAAAGCCAAATGACAATTAGACTATGATAATGTTTCAAGATGTTATATTGATTATTTCAACTGCCAAGGATTTTTACACAATGAAGACAATATCGAGACAGTTTTATGTCATTGAAAGACCTAAGCTTTATTGTTATCAAAAACCCATGTGTCGTTGGTCTGTCACGTTGATGTGCGAAAGTTACAAACGAGTGGAAATAATTCAACATAGTAGATTTGCCAAATGACAATAATCAGACTATTATAATATTTCAAGATGTTATATCATTTATTTCAACTGTTAAAGACTTTAACACAATAAAGACAATATTGAGACAGTTTTATGTCATTGGAAGACCATACATAAGGTTTGATTTTTGTCACTGAGACCCATGTGTCATTGGTGTGACTCCTGACATACTAGGCGACAAATCGCAGAATTTAGAGTTTTTTTCGCTTTTTGTTTCTATACGTCTTGATGAAATTACTTGGCGGAAAATCGCTGCGTTTTATCGCCTAGTATGGCAAAGTATCTCATGGCTCTTGGAAATCTTTGTGTGACCGGATATAGGATCGAACCATGTGTATAAGTCGCTCCTATTGACACGATTATGTGCTCGCAGTGTTTTTGGACTTTTGAAGAGCTTTCGAAACCATAAACAGGACCATACTTCTCAGAAAACTGCAATTTTAAGACTAATAATTGCAAAAAGAGATTCTTCAGATTTTCGAATGATGATGAAGAAGATGAGTCAATGCAAGTCTTGAAGGCAGTCGAGGTGGAGCCGTTTGGAACCATATGTATAGCAAGTCCTCATCATCAGTTGCTGCAAAAGTACACGTGCTTGGAAACAGAGCCCTAGTTTCTACCAGTACTTATCCACAATACAGGTAAACATTTGCTTCTGAATATGATATAACAGTACTACTCATAATCGAGTGATGTATTGTTGACTCGAGACCAAATTTATGTAAAATAATTTTTTTTCAGGGAGTCTCGATCAAGGCATCCAAGTCCGGGTGGATTCTCCAACGAACTCTTGCCACTCCCCAGAATTGATGTGTCCAACAACATCTACCCAAACTTCTACATCTTTATCTGTCAACACCCTAAAGAAATTTCAGTGTAGAGAAAGGATAAAACGATTATTTTCAGAAAACAATTTTGAGTAAATGAGTTAAAAACCGGAGAAGGTAACATTACTTTGGAAAAATACCAGGCTTCAACATTCAAGTTCAGTCCTAATACTTTGTTAAGGAAATTCGCTCAGTTCGTATTAGATCGGGGCTAGAAAATTCTGAATTTTATAACCTTTTGAAAAAAAGGTGGATGACTTCCAGAATCAAAATAGAAATTTTTCATTATGTTTTATTTTATCGAAACATCGAGCATGAAAGGAAATAAATTTTTTGATCGCTCTCAGGATTGTATAGTTGGATATGCCACTGATGAGGGGCAAGAAAAAATCTTTGGGCCCGCTTCAAGATAGGATGCTTAGGAGGAAACAGCCACTGGCCTATTTCCTATGTCACACCTCATGTCCAGCTAAATCAGCAAGAGAACTGATTGGAGATGTACTTGAGAACTTGAAATAAGTTGGCCTTCATGCTTGTGCTGTAACTTCAGATATGGGCTGAAACAATTACAAATTTCAAGTCTTCTAAATATCTCGCCACATAATACATGTTTTGCTATCAATAATCTTAATATTTGTTATATATTTGATGTTCCACTTATTATCAAAGTTTTGAGGAATATGTTGAATATGGAGAACACCTCAACGGTAACGTGATTTCATGACAAACAGGTTTTTATGAAAAAGATGAAACATTCCCTTTTTATTTGATTATGATAGATAGATCTAACACGAAACTAATTTTCGATCTTTATACCACGATGATAAGCAGTAACAGCCTGGTTATAAATAAGATAACTTTCCAAATAACACGGGAATTAAATATGATATTTGACTCAAACCTGACTTTTCGATTCCATAATAAGTATCTAATGAGGAAATTCTTCAACAAGGTGCTCTCTATTAAAAAGGTAGGGAAGAATCTTTCCATGTGTACCAAGCTGTTGCTATAAAACTTGATAGGAGCTCCACATTGAAAATTTTGTTCAGGATTATTCCACAACATGCCAAAATGTATACTAGACCAGTTTCAAGTTCTGCAAAATCAAGCCATGCGTGCAATCCAAAAAGTCGTGTTCAATATATTCAATATATTCGTCTCCATCTCCAAGATGAAGCATACATTTTTACCGTACTATATTTTTAATAGAACAAACACATTTCAAGATATTCACATATACAATACAAGGAATCGAATTGATTTCATCTTTACCACCAAAAGTGGGACCAACCAACCCGCAAATTCAATCCTGTGTAATTGTTCGCGGGTGTTCAATAACTTAACAACACTTTTCCTTTATTAATAAATTTTATGATCTTTGCAGTTCATTTCAACTGATTCTAATCATACTGATCTTCTGGTAAGTGTGTCAGGAGATTCCTAATAGACCAAGAAAGAAAGAACTTGCAGTGATATAACCATTGCTGCAACATCTCAAATTCGGAATAAAAAGTAAATTTAAATCTCAAACAGCAAAATAATTTCACTCAATCTACAGTTTATTGATTCCCTTTCAAAATCAGGTCTTTCCAAGGATACTTTACCAAAGAAACATTGAATAATTCATCGGATTTGTGGCCCAATCCAAAAGTCGTTGGGAACTTTGAAGAGTATTTTCCTGTCGCTAATAAGCTGTCATTTCCAGTTAAATTCATTATGAGAGTTTTGAAAGCATACTCTAAAGTGAGTGAAAAATCTGATTACCTTGAAAATGAGGGTGATCAGACAAAATTTGTTCTAGTTAGAACGCAATTGGCTCTCTACCTGGCTCGAAGGTACATTATAAGTTTCTATTGATTGGGATGGATTATCGTGCTCTTCTTTGTCTTATAAGAAGGGCACAAATTGTTTTCATTATATTCTTCAAGAATCTTTGTTAATGACCTCAATATCGTAGCAAAATAACTCAAATTGGCTGAATCGTATGAAGTTGTACTCAATTGAACTCTGATAACCAAGCCAAGCATTTATCCGATAACTATCGTGAGATGTGAACAAGATTACGAGTGCCCTCTGAACATGTGTACAACTACGAAACTCAGCCCTTTTTAAAGTGGTATTCCAACTGGAGTGATTAATATTCCATAAAAACAACCAATTTTGTCAAGAGAATCTAAGCTCGATAATCGCAGAGGGTGGGTTCAGATATTTCTAAAATCTACCTCGAAGTGTCATCAATTTGATGATGTGTATAATCTGAATCTAAATTTTCTCTCAATCGAGTATCCTCGTCAAAACATAGACATTCTAGTGTAGTGGTAAATTGATGATTCGATTTCACAATTGAAGAATCAACAACGATAAAAGATAAAAAATCAAACACCTAAACACTGATAAGATTTCACTTGATTTACCGCAGATGGCTTCCAATACTACCAAAAAGAAAAAAACAAATTCGGACTGGCCGCGTTACAAGGATTTTTTTTTTTTTTAATCTCCGGAAGATTTCAAACGGGCTCTCCATGATGGAGAAACCATTCTGTAGAAAAAGACAATGCAAAAAAAGAAGCGGAAGAATACAAAAAGGGAAAGAAGTTAGAAAAAAGTATATTAAAAAAAATCTGCGTGCAACAAAAAAGGATAACGAAAAGAAATAGACAATAAACAAAATGAAAAGATAAAATATGCGACCTCCAGTGAAGAACTGTGATAAAGGACGAAAAAAACATTGGATGTCATGGCTGCAATTGGTTTCACATGCGTTGCGCAGAATTTCTTGGCATTCCATAATGTGAAGAAGCAGCGTTAAATGACTACATTTGTTTCTCATGTGCATAATTTTTTGTTCAATAATAAAGGTAACAGTTCAAGTACAAAAACATGTGTTGACCTTTGACAACTGAAAAAAAACTAGGTTTCAAACACGAAATCAACCCAATTTTCATGGACAAAGGGCAATTGCTGATCCAAACGCAAATTGCAAATGCTTTTCGCATTTCATGAGAAAAATTTATGATCAAAAAACCTGCTATATTTCATAATTATCGGTAAAATTCCGATAAAATTTGATATCGGATTTGTTTCTGACAGTTGCGCCTCATTCAGCGCGACGGTATTTTTGGCAACGTGCCCACTGCCTATGTGATTTTACAAAGAGATAGTCATCGAAGAAGATAGGACTTCCTGTTATGCATTCGGAAATTTCCTATATGTATTATGAATATATTGGGTCAAAACTACAAAAGCACGAAAGGTGAAGTGGATACTTGCTTTTATATTTTTTAGGTTATTCTACCAAAGCCTTTATGTCAATGGATTATACGAACTAGGTCACTTTTAACGCCCGAAAAATATTCGACAAATATTTAAACTTTCCAGCTTGTCAGAGGACCATGAATAAATGGAAGTTTTTCAAAATCATTGAATTCATCAGGGACATTTTCCGTTATATCGATTTTCAACATTAAAATAGTGTTGAATATTTATAAAATCCCATAACGAATTAGAAATGATTCAGTAAATAATCTCTATAAACATATTTTCCCTTTAACCTAGAAGTTTCCCGCCTCTACAAAGCTTATTAGTGCCACATTACACTTAGCATTTATGATAATTAATTCTTCTCAGTAAAACCTGAGACTCTTGAGACTCACGTGGTGCGAATTAGGATGACGTCAAAGCATTATGTAAGTGCCATTGAAAAATGAACCTTTTATAATTGAATTCGAACAATTTAACGAAAAAGAGAGGTAAATCATATCTCATGAAGTTATGTTGACAACTGTGAATAGAATTTTGATGAAGTGTGAATATGCATGTATGTGTGTCTGTTAAATAGTTCAAATTATAGGTATGTAAAAAGATATTTTCTCAAAATTTACACAAATAACGTATTTTTCCATATTTATCTGTACATCCCATGTAACCAATAGAGACGAATAAACATTTGAAATATCCGTGTTGGATCAATTTTGTCAGCTGAAAGGTTCTCAATCCATAGCCTTAAATGAAAAAAAATCCTCTAACAAAATGGACCAATCTGAAAGCAATCCATCCTTGTCATGAAGAAAAATATTGAACTGATAGCAACCTCAGTCATCCAAGCTAATTATAGACTATGGACTATCCAGAGAATTCCTATGTTCGAGAGTTTCTCTTGTTATCTGCGTCGCTTGTTTACGTAATATAGAGGTTTGTCATCCGTATGATTCTAATTTCATTGTATTTATAGGTATAGGATCCTGTGAGGATTCACGTGCTTATATTTTGTTTGCACGAGTAACTGTTTGTGGATGTATAGTTTTATGAACCGGTGTAGATGGCGATATGCGACTTTCCTATCACGCATAATGAGATTCGAGCTAGCAAAATCCCTAAATTGATAGGGTATTATAGTTTTTTCTACTAAAAAAGCATTTGAGAATCTTTTCCGGAGGATTATATATCTTCCACAGCTCTAGGTTGAAATTCTATTCAAATAGAAGTCGTAAGTAACGATAACGACCGACAGATAAGTGGTTTTTAAAGTGGAAATTGATGGCAGGATTTCGAGATTTAATTTTTCATCAATTTTATTGAAATCCACCTCCTCGTGATACATGAATATCTTCTCTCGTCGTCTAGCTCTTGATCGTTTTATGCCAAAATGAACGATCCTCAACATAACTCTAATTTTTGTAGAATTTAGATATGTGAATTTCGGACTCAATATTTGATTTTGAATTTCAGGCGCATAATAATCGTTTGTTTTTTTTTTAATCAGAATAGCAGTATATTCAGTGTATTAGTTTACCACAATTATTACAAGTGACAAGAGTGAAGATATTGATCAGTGATAAGTAGTTGCAGCGAACATTTTATGAGAATGTACTGCTATGATTTTGAGGTTAAAATCCAAGCAGCGTGAATATTTGACACCGAGGTAGATGGAACATATTTGATCGGGTAACTGGAACGTACATATGTACCAGCCTGAAATGGTGAGATATTATAACCAAAAGACAACTTAAGATGTAGATAAGAAAAAAATTTATATGCAGAATAATTTCCAAAAATCAGACCAAATTTGAAATGTGTTGCCTAAGAAAGAACAGTGACTGAGTGATTTTCGGGATGTGCCAGATATCACCACCGTTACTGGTAGCCAAATAAAAAATAAACTTGCAGTGCCTTTCGAAAAAACGCGAACATTGTTATGTCTGATTGTTTATAATTAGGAAGAATGAAAGATTTTTTCATAATTGTTCTCATATTATAAAATTACTTATTTAGTTGGATAAGTAAAACAGTTTATTTTGACACTTTTATAACTATTTTCATTGCATCTTTCTTGCACAACTTAAGTTGAGATTTCTTGCATGTTCGATATATCTCATAGTTTTTGAGGTGGAATTTCGAAATTTGGTTTATTCGTTGAACACTTGACTCACTTACCCCAGACTATTAACGTTCTAGATAGTGGGCACCTCAATATTGTGGGTAACTGGGACAGTGGACAACCAACAACGAAAAAATCACAAACATGTTCAACATGTTTCATCAACAAATCTGGCTTGACATACATTAAACTGAATTTCCAAAGATGTATATTAGCACTTTGCGATCAAAGAGGTGCTCGCATTCATATTGCTTTTTCCAAAACTGTTGTGAAATTGCGTTACAGTTAACCAAGCTGACCTTATTTAAAATTGTTGACAATATTTTGAAATTCATAAAAGTAAAAAAATATTTGAGATTCTATCAAAGTTGATATGTACAATTTGTAGTATCAGTTCTCTGCTGATCATAAAAAAAACTCGAAAACACTCATTGACACAAATAAAATGAATATTTCGTAAGCACGCAACATCCAAGGTGTGAGTAAATAGACTTGGAGTGAATTAGGACTATCCATCAACGAACAACAGAATTGATTACAAATGAATAACACTGATCTGTCCGGATCTCATTTATCCAGAAGTGGGCGGGCTAATTTGTGTGGGATTATTAATAAAATGTTCACCTATTGTATATCACATACAGCTGGCCTGGGCTTGGCGATGAAATGTCGATTGTGGTTTTTTGTCTGATGCTCTTCTTCAAAATATTCCAATAACCGAGATCACTCTTCAATATACACACCTGATCTCAGGAAGATATCAAAGTGTATTACATGATTTTCCCAGTTGTTGGTCAAAAATACTGACATTGCAAGACTGAAACAGATCAGAAGAGCAGCGCAAGCTTGTAGCACAAGTGCGTACGTGAAAACAATTACCAATAAAAACGACAATGAGCGTTAAGTAGACAAACACATTTGTAGAATAACCATTGGTTATTAAAATTTGTAATGACAAGACAATCAAAACCTGGAAATTAGGCAATCGCATATTAGTAGTCTTTGGAGAAATTCAATGATTGGAAAACCACACCCTTGAGAGAAACAATATCAAAAAAATCTCTTAACTAAATATGTGTTCGTATTTACACCAGTCTCTATCGTGAACTTGTCTCTAAAAGATTGATTGTTTATTATAGCCACTCGCAAAGAGAAAAGCATCTCGAATTACACTAATAGAAAAATTTTTTTGTTGACGCGTACAAACTAAATTGATTCGCCGAATTTTTATTATAAGAACATATATATTTAGAAGGTTTCCACCGTAGAAAACAGACCCTTCAGCAGTAGATGTCAGCCATATTAGGGTGTAAGAATAAAATCAATCCATTTATTCAATGTGACACATAAATTCACTTTCGCTCCACGTTCTCTGTCATCTTCAAGTCTTCTTGACCTCGATAGAACATTATAATCCATTCTAACAAAATCAAAAAAAGATGCCCTTTAAAATCAAATTTATCATATTTGCTTAAATCTTTCTGATGATTGTCGATTCCAATGCAACCCCAAGATGATCAAGTTTTAATTTTGATTTAGATTTGATGGAAGAGCTCCGATTCACACGAAGTATTTTCACATCAGAGGAGTTTAAACTTGAGATATTGAAAAATAAAGAATATTTCCCGTACGTAAGTGTTTTGATGATGTACCCCACGCCTGACTTTATTTAGATTATAGTATATTGAGATTTTTACTGCAAAGGACGTTCTTAATCACTCAAGCGATAAAGACTTACGCATGAGGTACGTGTACCATCAACAACCTACCTATCTTTTTGTAATGTGTCGAATTTAAGGAACCAAGATGAAAGTGGGACCTTACTTGTTAAGTTCGCATAGAGAGTCAATAAGAAAATTGAAGATGAAAGCAGAAAACAGGAAGCTTTAGGAGTAGAATGCGATGCAATATTATTGCAAATAAAAAAGAGGTTTAGGGTCTCTAATTTCCCAGAGTTGCATCTGATTTATTTCTTTCAAAGAAGTTTATCTGCATGAGCCCAGTTCTCATTAAGTCTTTGAAAATAATGATATAGTGATAGGTTCCATTTTCAAAAACAAAAACCAGCATTTAACAGCAAATCAGAAAGTACTGAAATGACACGAAAACAGGTCACGGTATCTCCCGGACTTCAAGATAACCTCAGTTATTGAGTGGATGTGAAGTCTTGATTTGTATTGTATGTAAAATTCAGTTATAATTCAAGCATGATAATTTACAATAAGGTTCGAAAAGTTCTGCTGGTATCTAGATATGATTGGGGTTCACCTACGAACATCAACCTGGCATTGTGGAAGCTGTGAATTTGAGGTTATATCCACAGAAATAATGTAACCAACTAAATCAAACAAAAGTAAATATAAAGGTCATATAACAAACTTTCACGAGTCTATCGTCAAATGTATGAGTGTATGATGTAGTGACACAGTTTCAATTAGTTATCATCTCAACTGTTTCAGTCTTTGGTATGAATTGATGTGCATCATCATAAGTTGAAAACATATTTTTGTATTATATTAATAATTATTTTTGTCACTACTGTTCTATATGAACCAAGAAAATGCAATTGATGAGAAAAGTTTCTGTGGCTTGTTTGTTTCCTCAACCTGATACTGATAGTCAGTTCGAACGTAGGTCCGATCTTTGAAGATAATTCGCGAGCGTAATTGTTATTGTTTTTGGTGGTGTTGTGTTTTATCGAACAAAAGGGACGGACTAAATTCAAGGAAATCATAGGTTCTGGGACAATTTGAACTGTGATACTTTTAAAAAGGTTGAACAAATTAAACGAAACACGTTCCAGTAACAATTTGGCTGATATCGCCCTCAACAGTAAAGTAGTTTATTTCAATTACAATGCATTAAAGATCAAATTGTAGTGATGGTGAATGACAGGAACTCAAAGATTGTGTTGCTATCGGGGACTCATATCACAAGTGAGATTGAAAACTCTGAGTAGATTATTGAAGGATATAGAAATGAGCAATGCCTAACGCATATCAAGAGAACTGGAGGTGTCTCACTTTCGTTTAAATTTTGTTCGTCTAATGTTAAATATTTGTGCACTGTTTCATATCACCCATCTAAATTAAAAAACTACAAGTTTATGGACTTTTTTGGACACAGTCAGTGAAATTGATGGAGTCAATATTATTATGAGGGAATTCAATAGTAAGGATAGTTTTCATGGTCTAAAATATTGAGCTCTGTTTGTTTCAATGGATTTTCTCAAATCGAGGATTCATCAACATGAATAACCAGCAACAGTAAGACATTGATCGATTTCAAATAACTAATAGGTGATAGGCATCTCCATGATCACGTTCATTCAACACCCAAAATCAGTGATATATTGTCTGTTAATCTTGAGGGAATTGATAAAAATGCATTTTTAAAGCGTGATGCAGATGGTCAATTCGAACGATCTTTGACAAGAATTCACGCACGTAATTGTTATGGTTGTTGTTAGTGAAGACGAAAATTAGTAACAAGATGGCAGATACGGAGACATCCGTAGCAACAAGTGCTTGATGTTGGTCATCAGAAAATACTGGATATATAAATAAAAACATGAGACATTTTTTGATTGGGACTTGGAGAACTAGTCTCCAAGGTGGTTAACATTCATTTTGAATATTTCAAACTCAGTCTTCTGTTATAATTCATAAATATTGCAGATTTAATCAACAACGCGATTTCCGTGACTATGAATGTATAGGAGACTGGTTAGATGTTTATTCTCCATTTCGACGCAGAGATGAAGATTTGATTTCCACGGGAGTAGGGACATCCAATGACGTAAACTTGTATAATGCTTCAGATATCGGGGTTAAAATTTACAACAAAATCATTGGATCAACAATTGAGTACTCAGCCTTTCAACAGGACCATTTGCAGCTGTAAATCTCAAGAAGATATTTCAAATACGAGCTTGTTCATATCCCGTGGGGTTATTCGAAAACAGCTAAATCAGTTTTGTTTTTCTAATTGAAAAAGTGTCCACCGTCAAGTAATCCAATTAATGGTTGAGTCTTTGTAATCGATGGTGGATATTCAATTCACAAAGTAGATTGACAGATTCCATCTACGTATTTCGATATTTGCAATCAGTGGATTGGCATGTACCATAGTAAAACTCAAGAACAACAAAGATAATGTACTAAATCTAAGAGTAGATAAAGCAATAACAAATTCTATTTGACAACAGTAATTAGTCAAGACAAGTTTTTTAGCAAAAAAAAATAGAAGCGCGCCTATTAATTTTTTGTTTTGTATCCAAGTTAAGCGGTTGAAAGAAGATGCGGACTCTGAGATAGTATCCACTGCTTCTCTACTTCATGAGTGCAATGAGAAGGTCACTCTTGTGGAGGAAAATGAGTACGGATCCTTCGGTTTTACCACTTCATTCCACAAACAGGGACAATATCTTCATGGCCAGGACCAGAAATGGAAGGAATGCCAAATGGGTTCACGGATATTGCCGTTCTTCAGAGCAATATCAAGCCCATCATGAATCATTGAGGAATCCGATACTACATCTACTTAATTTGAACAAGGCAAGCAGCACTAAAACTTTTAGGATTACATAATACTAAAAAATTGAGAGGAGTTTTACATTATTAAACATGGAAAAAGTAAACCAATAGACGCTGGATGATCTTAATCATATGGAATATAATAATATAATTGCACGTCAATGACTCACATCAAACTGAATTTGCCAGCCACTCTTTGAGGGTTCACTATCAAATTCAATATTAACTTGGTAACTCGCTAGATCCCTCAGAGGGGGGCCAAAAAAACCTCAAGGGAGATCTTCAACCCGGAATTGACACCAGCACCTGCGTTTATTTTAAACATGATTCTCTGCGATTGCAAAAGTGGCTGCAGAAAAAACTCATGCAGCTGCAAGAAAGCAAATGTTTTTTGTGCGACGTTTGAGGACATTGCATGTGAAAATTTTACCACTGTGAATGATTCAGATCAACATTATATTTTGTACAAGAAATGACTTCTCAATAATACAAGACTGATATTCCCCACGTTCCCCTTATTTTATTATTCATAATACCACCTAACTTTATGTTTAATTTTTTCTTTCTAAATATATTTTTTTTTATTTTCCATATTTCGAATTTCCATAAATTTGTTCGATTTTGCAATGTTTTCTCAATCGGACGTGGGAGTCTTTTAGTGTCTCATTCAATATCACCTAAACTTGCACTTGAAAGTGGTCCCAGCTTGAAGCTAATCTGTAACCTATATATACCAAAGTGCTAACACTAGGAACATACTCTCGATTCCTGTCCAACCTCCAAATTTTTATTGACACACGCTGGTCCAGTCTGCGCGGATGGAATAGACGTCCGTCGAACCTCAAAAGATCCGGCCAGAGTGTTTTGAGGCTCTAGGGTTTTATGGTTCCCTATACCAAAATGCTAACACTAGGAACATACTCTGGAGATTAGACGGGAACCAACGTCCAAATTTTGATTGACACACGCTGGTCCAGCCTGTACGGATGGATTACACTTCCGTCGTACCTCAAGAGATCCGGCCATAGTCTTTTGGGGCTCTAAAGATTTATTGGGGAACCAGCAGTGAACATCGAAGAGTTGATCCTGACATCTCGCGCTTCCAGCTTTCACTCCAATGCAGCTTGGCTGTTAGCTTTCAGCGCTAATAGATTCAAGCAGTACGAGTATTTATTGATTGTTGACGTTGCTAAATCAAGATCTATCCGGAAGAACCGAGATTGTGTCTATCGAGGTCAAAATGGTGTATAGACTGTGACAAAGTCCTTCTTTTTATTGTTTAGGCTTTGCCTATTCATACTTTATTGCACTGGCCTGGTAAAAATGTGCCGAAATTCACATTACTTTCTGCTAAAACATCCAAATATAATATATCTATGGGGCCCAGTCTCTTCCATTCATTTTTTTTTATAATATTGAACCATCCAATTAATTCGAATCAAATACAGTGAATTGATACAGTTCAACAGCCCTTCATTAACATAAGAACTATGAAATGGATCACCCATATTACTCATTTAAATATAATTCACAGCATATAACCAAGTGACATGTTAAATTGGGTTATTGATTAGTTAACGCTGCAGTGGGACATTCATCCAGTTTAAGCCAAATGCATGAATAGTTACCTAGTCAGTGTATGGATTGTTTTGATTTTGAATATGTTAGTAGTGTACTATAATTGAAATGTTACTATCAATACTATAATGATGACTGATTTTTGTGTCCTTATTCACGTGATAATTCCTGCATGTTAACATCTAAATGATTATATTGAGTGGCAATTGTTGTTTCATTCATATTTGTCTGGCCTTTTAAAGAATCCAGATAGATAGATTTTTTTGTTTCCGATCAGAAAAATATGGACAAAGAACTCGAAGAAGTGCTAGTTGAAGCAGTGGTGACTTGTGTCAGATTGGCTGCATTTTTATATAGAAAAGTGCAACCGTAATCTATTTTCTATGTATTATTGTTGTCAATAACGCTCTGACTAACAACTAGATTATTTAAACACGATAAATCAATATTTCTTTCAAAAAAGATAATAAAGCAAGCCATAATAATTATTAGATAATTACCTCGAGTATGCCAGAAATAGGCCCAATGAAAAGATTCAAAATAAAAAAAACGTATGTGGGCGCATATGAGTATTGATGCAGAGAAACAAGTATGTGACTAAATCTAATGAACGAACCGGAAAAATAAGTACTGAGGTCAAGTATAAAGATCTTGAAAAAAGCATCCCAAGATGACTCCATCGAACTGGAAATATTGAGAGACGAAAAGAGGGGAGATCCGGCCATAGCCTTTTGATGCTCTGAAGATTTATAGGGAACCGGAATTGAGCATCGAAGAGTGGATCCTGACATGTCGCGCTTCCAGCTTTCACTTCAAGCTGCATTTGAGTGAAAGCTCTGAGAATGATACAGACAGTGCTAACACCAAGAACATACTCTGGATTCCCGTCCAACCTACAATTTTTTTTTGACACGCTGGTCCAGGCTGCGTGGATGGAATACACTTTCGTCGTGCCTCAAGAGATCCGGCCATAGTCTTTTGGGGCTCTAAAGATTATGGGGAACCAGATTTCAACAACAAAGAGTGGATCCTGACATCTTGCGCTTCCAGCTTTCACTCCACTTCAATGCAGCTCAGTTGTTTGCTTGCAGCTAATAGCTGTGGGCGGTACGAGTGTTCATTGATTGTTGGCGTTGGTAGATCAAGGTTTATCCGGGGGAATTGAAATGGTGTCTATCGACGTCAAAAAAGTGGAAAGGCTGTCTCAATTGAATGAAGACTTTTTTTTTATTGTTTGTCTATACAAACTGTATGCACTGGCCTAGTAGGGACTATGTTCAAAAGAGGCAGAAGATATTAATCTCTCCAGCAATCGGTTTGTCGCCACTCGGATGACAGAGTAGATGACTATGTTTCCTTTTTCACTTCTTTGCCAGTTGCTATCTACAAAACAAAGTTGCTGTAAATATTTTGAGAGAAAATAGTAGTTTCACAAGAAATATTGAACAAACTAAAGTTGACAAGATATTTATCATAAGATAATTATGGGATATAGGTAATATGCATTAATCTTTGCGACAAGACAATTTACTCGCTGTAGATATCACCATGCACAGACTTAGGAAAAATCACCATTACATCATACTATAGCAGCCCATATTCCCCCACCAATAAAAACCACATGAAGATCCTGCTCTAGGAATGAAGCAGGTGAACTGGGCAACTTCAAGGCTAAGAGTACCACTTGGCACCCAGCCACGACCAACAAAAAAACAAGGGAACTGGAGAAAGTAACGGAAAACCTCCAAGCTTATGTTGTAGTCCAATTCATATCAACATGTTTACCGAATGCTAATGAAAATCCGAATGAACTCTGCCATAGTGAAAAATATAGATAGTGATATCGAGGATGGCCTAACCCAAACCATGATTTGGTGCAGGTAGAGCTCACGGATAATCGAGTTGAACAGAAACGTTTCTTCAAGAAGATTATCAACTGCACCAAGCTCGAAACATGAAAAATGATAGAGTTGATCAAGTCCAAATGTTGTCTGGACAAGGCTGTCAAAGAACTTGTTAACGTGTTATAGGAGGCAATTAGCAACTCCAACATTGAAGTGCCAATCAACAGCGTTAGTGAAACAACTCCAAAATACATCAAGGCCATTATTGATGAGGAAATTTGCCTCAATGAGTGGAGAAGTCCGGAGTGGAAAAGAAGAATAGGTGAACTGTCAATACAAGATAATTCAGTGTGGAATTTCATAACCCAAGTTCAAGAAAAAGCCAATCACCTTTACACGGACCTAATGAAATGAATATTCACGAACGACTCTGCAACCTTTCTCACTCGGGAACTGTCAAAACAACGGTCCCGTTTGAAGAGATCGACTTCATAATACCCACCAACAAAAATGCCCCTGACAGACACAGCATCAGTAGCAAGGCACTCAATATGCGTCTCAAGAAGGCTGTGAGCTGGTCAACATCTCCAGCGGACACATTCAGTAATTATCAATTTTGCAATCGGCCTCTAGAGAAGTCATCTTTAGTTACGATTAGATTTCAATTGTTATGTTGTCGAGAGACATTATCATGTTGGAAGAACCTGGAAAGGTCAAAAACTTCCCTCAAAACTACCGAACCCCAGCCCTAGGAAAGGTTGAACCTGACTCATAGGAATCTAAACATCCCTCCAGTACCATTCGGATCGGATTCAACCCACACATCGGAATTGTAGGAAGAGTGACTGAAATAATTACCACGGGCTTTAACGATAGAATGGTTCCTGCAGCTGTCATGCTTGACGTGACCATAGCTTATGACAGGGTCTGGCACTGAGGATCACCGAGGACGACGCTGGGCTATTCTATGGACATGTTCAGAACTAGTCTGAATATATCCAAATGGAAGCAGGAATCTTCCAAGCATCAGTGCTCAGCCTCCATTTCTGCGCTATCTACACCAGCGACATCCCCAGGACTGACGAAATGGAAATTGCAATGTATGTGGATGATGTGGCCATCACCTCCACGCCATAAAGTATGAAACTGACGACCAAAACGTGAATGACATCAAGGACTGGTCAGTGAAATGGAAGTTCCAGAATGACTCTAGAAAAACCAAAGCTATTGTGTTTCAACGGAAAAATAGAAAACCAGACAACGAAATTGCAATCCACGACACCGAAATCCATGGACCAACCAGGTCAAATACCTAGGAGTAGTGATGGACAGGGAAATAAGATGGGGTCAACATCTCGAATGCGTTGATTCATTTGCAGCGGACACATTCGGTAATTGTCAATTATGCAAATAGCCTCTAAAGAGGCGATTCCAAAGTTCAAACAAAAGTATACACCCGATGGCGATTCAAAGTCATCTTAAGGAAAGACTAGATCTCAATTGTCATCTCGAGAGTCTTTTCGATCCAATTGAAAATAGGGACCAAAATGCACTTTATTGTATTTTTGGTATACAAATGTATTCGTGACACTGCTGCTGGGGTAGTACAGTGATAGACGGAGGAATGAGATGAGGCCGGAGGCCCCTACACACGTTTTCTCAAGCATAAAGTAGGAAGATCCAGGAGAAATTTATTCTCACTGATCAGCAAGCCAAGCAAAGTCAATCCAAATGTCAAAACCAAATGCAAACTGACGCTAATTAGGTCGATAGCCATAGGTCAACTGCTTGGAGTTACGAAGCCACCCCACATCCAGCCATAGCAACATTATCATTCAAAACTTAGAACGTCTGTTTCTTAGGAAAGGAAAGAGTGGTTGGTACTCCTACTACTGCGGGCAGTGTGGCTTTGGTTCTACGGTTGTTTCAGCGACGAAGTACTTGGAGGCTGGCCATAAAAATGTAAAAGTATTTCGTCACAAAGAATGTTTCTTCACAGATTCTCAATAAGTGAGTATAACAAAAACAAATGTAAAGATCCTTCGTACTTTCACCTTTTTACAAAAGATTTTTTTCTTTCAACTTCAAACTTTTCGATGATTTTGACATTGAAGTAAACGCACAAGAAGTGAAGATGTGTGTCATATATCAAGACACTGGGAAATTTGAGACCTGGTTTAGATGTAGGGTGGTCAATGGGTGCATGGCCAATGGACGGCTGTACTAACTAGATTATGTTTTCGATTTTTGTGAATCCTTGACATGAAGTTTCTTATGGACTGGTGTTGAGTTAACTTTTGATAGAAGCCTGATTTTGTTCTTTGCATTAACAGCTTATATGCTGAATTATGCACCTGTTTTTATTTTATTTTCTACATATTATGTAATGTGGTTTCATTTTTTGTTAATGATATCACTGTTTTGTACAAAATGAGTTCCGGGATGGACTGGACTGTTCGAAAAAATTCCAGAGGATTCCATGGTTGTACAGATAGAGAGAGCTCGTGTTCAGGGGGTGTTGAACACGTTTCACAGATTGATGTATTGGTACTCACCAAACAAAAATTCAATGTCGGTACAGTTATTCCGCAAAAGTGGATGCTAGGTATAAACGATGTTACGGACAAGCAGAGGTATGCTGTATCCATTGATACCTTGGAATCCATCATCGCCGATCATTTTTTGCCGGGTTCAGAGGTCTGGCGATACAGTGGCCTTTCCCATGTGGAACGGGTTGCCCCTTACAGTCATAAGACTGTTATTGCTTCAATAGACTTTGAGGATTCCCAGTCAGGAGTTTGCACAAATTGTATCGAGGTGTCCTGGTTCTGCCTGCAGCCGTTTCTAAGAAGGCTAGTGTTCGGAGTGATTTCAGCGAATTCCATAGTTGTATAAATAGGGCAAGGATTTGAAGAAATATTTAGAAATCCACTTGCCCTACTACTATTCAACCTTAACATGACCGACATTCCGCAGGACCCATAAGCCCAAACAATCTTATTTGAAGATGATAACGCAATCACTGCCAGACTACGACTCATTGGTCAAACACCTGGGCTAGAGATTATAGTGCGGTAACGTTACCGCGGTAACGGTAATTTTGGTAACTTGAACCGGCGAATTTCTTCACTGGTAATTTTAACATCTACAGGTTAATCTAGAACGTGCTTGGACGCATTCATTTTGTTCACACAGTTCGATTGTTTTCTGACAGATGACGGCGGTAGTGGGATAAGGAGGGTTATTCCCTGATTTGGATTCATGCGTGTTCTGCCAAAAAGTAGAAGTCTCGGAAAAATCACGCAAATCAAATTAAGTGAACTTCCAAACCGGTTATTAATTGTCACCGATCACTACATACAATTGAAATAAAATGCGTGTAGAATTAAAAGTGAAAAGACTTTTCAACAAGAAAAACGAGAATAATACTGAAAATGCTTGTAAATTTTGTGGACAGTGTTATAAACTGTAAAACGATCAACACTTGTTTTGAATCTATTTTGAAAAACAAGCAATTTTCACAGGAACTGGCAATTTCTCAAAATGTAGCAGATATTTTGAACAAGGACATTAAAAATAAAAAACATGTAGAATTTTGTCGTCATTCAAAATTCGAAAATTACATCGAATGCAAAACTCAGGTCGCGACCAGAAGAAGCTTGCACAGTATCGTTCTAAAGAAGGTTATTGGAAATCTGATTTTTTATGGAACATTGCAACGTCAAGAAGGGCTACTGTTTTACAGTGGTTTAAAGATCTATGTTCTGAAATGAGATTATCAGCTGTAGCTCTTGCGATTTTAGGCTATATATTGGAGTTTTTGATTTTATCTAATATTTTGACTTGAAATCTTTGTTAGTTTTCGAAGTGCCACCATCATCAGCCGCCAATGAAAAGTCTTTCAATTTCTATAGTTCAGTCCATACGGCTGCAATCGATGAAACAAGAATAAAGACAAGACAAGAATCAAATAGAAAAAGAAAAAATGCCCCATTACACGACCCAAGAGTTTTCACCAAAACAGCGAGACAGAGTCAGAGTTATGAGTGTAACATTCATTGCAGATTCCGAGAAAGAGTGTGAAGAAACGGATAGTGAGTCAGATGACGTCCTTGAAAAAGGTTGGAATACAGATGAAGATACTGATACTAGTCGGAGTGAGACTCGAAAAAGCCCTGCTAGACATTCGGAAGAAGATATTCAGATGTTTAAAATCATATTTGCTCTGTTTGTTTTCTTTGTGGTTTTTATAAGTAGGTACTTACTTTATTACTTACAGAGTGTCTAGTCTAGTCTCGCACTAGATCAGAAGGAAATATTTCAGTTTTATTTTTGCTTGATATTTTTTTCAAGTTTGATGAATTGAAACTTTATGTTATTTGTTTAATTTTGAGTAGGTTGCATTTTATAACAAACAAAACAATATTATAAATGGTTGTTTTGGGTGAGTTTGGTTCACTCATTATTTTTGTAAAGAAAATCCTAAAATATTATTATTTTACAACGTATATTATAATGTCCAGCCGCCAGCCATATGCCAAGTATGTTTCTGTAATATTTCCAAAATCACCGGTTACCGGTAGATGAAAACTGAGAAAAATCAGATGAGAATTACCGGTGAACTTCAATCACTAACTTGGGTGCTATGTGGAACGGGTTGTTCCTTACAGTCATAAGACTGTTATTAATTCAATAGACTTTGTGAATTTCCAGTCAGGAGTTTGCACATTTGTATTGAGGGGTACTTTGAGTAGGTTGCATTTTATAACAAACAAAACAATATTATGAATGGTTGTTTTGGGTTTACCCATTATTTTTGTGAAGAAAATCCTAAAATATTATTATTTTACAACGTATATTTCAATATTAATTTTGCCACGTGTCATGTCGTCATACTAGGTATAATATTTACGTGGTAGTTCATTGCTTATTGGAAGGATATATTCAACTGCAAAAGAAAATTTTGTGTATAATATCGGGAAGATACTTGCAGAAAATTGATGTGCCCTGAATACATGTCCATTTCGATAAATTATTGCCAGAGTTTGCGAAATTTTGAAAAATAACCTTGAATCCAGGTGTGAATATCCCTGAAAGTAGTCAGTAGTTCCATAAAAAGTGAACATAATGCATTGTTTTCTGAGATGGTGAATTAAAATATGGCCGCCTTCATGTCTTGTACCTTTTTGTCATTATATTCTATTTTTAAGACATTATTCCCTCAATAAGGTGAAGATTAATTAAATAATGACCTTTGTTATAACCTAACAGGCAGGTAGTGATGAAGACAGCTGATTGGTCATGATTCACTATGATTCCACCCAAATCCAGAACAAATAAAATCTTGTCCCATAAGTTAATTTTTGCCATTACATTCTACCTAAATGACATTGATCACTAAATTAGGTAGAGATTCACTAAATATTGAACTTTGTTATAACCTAATAGACAGATAGCGATAAAGACAGATTATTGGTCATAATTTGGTATTATTCAACCTAAATTCAGAACAAATAAAGTCTTCTCCTATAAGTTGATTTTTGCCATTACATTCTACCTGAATGACATTAATTAGGTAAAGATTGATTAAATATCGATCTTTGTTTTTACCAAAAGGCCAGGTAGCGATTGAGACAGAATATTGGTCAAAAATTAGTAATATTCCACCTAATTTCATAACAAATAAAGTCTTGTCCTTGAAGATAGCTTTTTGGTCATTTTCAAGTTAATTTAGACTTATTATACCTTATATATATCATTGTTGTATATGACACAATGCATGTTTACTTTTAGTAATCTGTGACTATAATCAATAACCTACAGGAAAATTATTTTATATGACTTTATTTATGTCGTTTATAGGATATAATTCTCTAGAGTTTAATAACTAATCGCTGTTTATGACAATTAAATCAAATTGTAAGGCAAAACGAGGTACGTTCATGCCAAATCAAGACGTTTTTCTTTTCTTCTGGTCTATAGTTCTTGAATAATTGTTTGTTGGGTATAATGCTTTATCTATATTCAATAAATAATATACGTTGAAATATTTTTAATGGATGATTTTTTTTCACAAAAAACATTGATTCCGTCATATATGAATAAAGAATATATTAAACATTAATAAGTTTAGGTAAATGCAAATGAGCTGTTTTTTCAAGTGTGTCACCTGTGGAGTCCCGCAAGGCACAGTATTAAGACCTGTTTGTGAATGAACCATTAATAATTCATCAATTTTTATGAAATTTTGCACACTTTGAATTCTAGTAACGATTCATTTTGATTCAACACACTTCCCGTTGACCGATTTTGATAAACTTTGGCATACTTACATAACTTTGGTGACATCGCCATGTTATGAAGACATTTTGGGGTAGGGGGTGGTTGAGGAGTTTAAAGGGGATAAATTCATTTTCATAACTCATTTATGATTTCATGTTGTGACAACACAATTTTATGAACAATAAATCGGAAATACGTGGGTGAGTGAGGGTGAGTGAGGGTGAAGGGGTTAAATTCGAAACTTTGTAAAGAAAACAGGTACAAATATGCGGTTTTCAGATTTATGATTTGATTTGATAACAATAGAATTTTATAAAAAAAATAAATTGATACTTGGAAGTAGAAAATAGAATAAATATAATTTTTTTTCAAGTTAAACGATTTTATTAAAAAAAATCACTAAAAAGTGAAAAAGAATTTGGTACATTTCTGTTTACTACAGTCTTGATTTAACAATAGCGTCAATGGAAAATGGTACATTAGGTATATATTTTCAAGTTCGATATGAAATGGTGGCGCGTATATACATCTCCGCGCCAAGATTTTATATCGAGCTTAAAATCATTGATGGGTATTTTTAAAAATCGCGTCACGATTTTATATCGAACTTAAAAATATATCACTAATGCCTAATGTGCCAATAACGCTATTGGTAAATCTAGTCCATAGGTAAACGGAAATGTACCAAATTATTTTTCAATTTTCAGTGCAGTTTTCACTCCATTACATTATCCTTTTCAGGCTCCTAAAACATCAGATGCAACTGATGCAAGTACATGTACAAGTACTTCAAAAAAGGCGAGCATTACTACTGAAAAAGGACAACCAATTAATATTCATTAGAAATTTAACAACAAGCGACTCAAGGAGGAAAATTGGTGAAAACTTCTTTCAAGAATTGAAGGATACCAGGGAAGAGTTCAAAAAACATGAAAATCACCTATATCATGAAAGATGGTTGGTACGAGCTGCCAACTTGCTGGTTAATTTGAGAAATTCAGAAAACGTTTTTTTAAAAATTGACAAAAGCTCAAAAGTTCAAACGGTTATGAATCGAGAAAAGCTTAAATCGATTATCAAAACAGCGATGTATCTTGCTAGAATGGGACAGTCATTTTGAGGTCACCGTGGATGTCAATAAGCCTTCTAGGAAAGGAGAAGGTAATTTTCGGTCCCTACTCAAATTTCGGATAGAAGCTGGAGATCAAGGTTTGATGAATCATTTCTATCAATGTATGCTGACATACAATATTCTCCCGAATGAAATCGTTGATAATAGCACTCTAAAGTCGGTCAAAGATACTCCAAAGCACTCTACGTCCATTGCCTCTCCGTCTGCCTGTTACCACATGCTCCTGTGCAGGATCTTTTTCTTCCTTACAATTTTTGAAGAACTACTCAAGAAATTCTACTGAAGATGACAGAGGATGAGGCTCTTGATGTTTCAAATAGGAAGAAAGAATGTTAACTTTGTTTTAAAAAGTTATTGAAAATTGACGCTTATTTCATTACATTTGTTAGGTAATTTCTGTATAATGTAAAATTTTCCATCAGAGGCGCATTTGTAACTATTTCTGAACAATTAGCAAATTCTGATAATGCGCCCCAAAATTTTGTTGTCTGCAGCGCTTTTCACCTTTAACCCCCCCCCCCCTAGATTCAGATTCTCACTACTCCACGGGAGGAGTGAGAGATCGTTACCTACAAGAAATGAATGTCTTACAAAAATGAGTGCGAAGACTAATATCTCATAAATAAGGTTTATACCCCGCAGACAGACAGAGAGATAAAAAACACGTAGTAAAATTTTGTCCCTTACCTCGCGGGAAACCCTGTATAATGTTTGATTGTCTTCTACATAATGGACAAATGTTTTCAGCTTGATTCTAACTAGCCGTTGAGTCTAGCTGATGAAGCCGAAACGTCAGAAAATATTATCATCAAATGACCAAATTGTTGATGTGAAGTCTGAACCCCAAGAAGCCAGCACCTATATGTTTTTATATAATTATCACATCATAGCGAGCAATCCATGTTACGATATGGTTGTTGAATAAAAAAATACATATATGGAGCTGATCAAGCTGTGTTAAGATAGATACCACTTCATACATAAAACCCAGGAGATACCGAGACATTTTATTACCCATTCTCATATACGAAAATATATCAAACATTCTTGCATTTATGATAATCAAAACGCTATAAAAACTTTTATTTTATATCTTCCAATAACAATAAACTGGAATATATTCATCATTGTGAAAATAATGAAAACTATACGATACACGAGGAAAAATAATAATGGATGTTATCTTACAACAAACATAAAGTTGCTCATGATTTACATACGTAGCATGGAAAACAACGATAATTTATGACTGGGATATATAATCAATTCATACCTGTATAACGAGTTGTTAGATTGTTACTGTACGTTGCAATTTATATTTTCTCACTTATCACCAGATAAGTATGAACACAACATATTATATTGGAGGCAAACTCAATTCTCGCTATAAAATTAACTTCCAGTATTTTTTGTTTTGACCTGTCTAAAACAGTATTTTTATAAAAATAGATGAGGGTTATAATTTTGATTGTCGAGCAAAATTGAAAACAACCCACCTTGAGTCTTCTGGAAATGGCAATATATTCTTTTTATAGTCTTGGACATATAAATAAAATTTTGGAGGAAAACCGAATTTGATGAGATTTTTTCTAATTGATTGTTTGAGCAGAGGCAATCATTTTGAAAATCAAACATCTCTTAACACATATTTTGGGGCAAAGGTTTCGTCAATTTGGTTGTTGCAACAATTAGGAATATCAGAATCTGCGCCTTTTATCTTTGTGTAAAATTCCATAGTAGAATGTTGATGGCGTGTCCGGAGAGAACGTGGAACGGCACGAATTGTTATCTATGACTTCTGGTTGTTCTACTGATTACTGATTACTGAAGTACAGGCGCTACGAGTTTCGGGCTGTAGGCCCCGACACCGCAGCCTCTAGTTGGGCTTATTGTATCTTCTCTGTGCCTGTCTCTCAGTCGAAGAGCTCCATTGCCCGAATAAGGTTTATAACTCGTTCTACTGTTTCCCTGTCCGTCCTTTGAGGAGTGGTTGTGAATTCCCCATTATCTCTTCTCCAGTACGCCAGCGCTTCACATTCGAATACAATGTGGGAGGCTGTTTCCTCCTCCTCGTTGCACAGCCTACATATGGGTTCCTCGTTGAAAAGACCCATGATATGCATTTGTTCTCTTAGAGTGCAGTGTCCAGTTAATATACCTGTTACTTTCCTAAGCTGATTCCTGCTGAGTTTCAGTAGGCTTCCAGAAAATGATGATTCGATCTCGTCTGCCATCATTAATTTACTGTGTTTCAGTCCTGGTGATTGGCACCATCTAGCTTTCTGTTGTTTTTTGGACCAACAGTTCAGCCAACCTTTCACAGAGGATTTTGTAATACCAATAGCAGGTTCTGGACCCAGAAGTGGTGTGTTTGCAGCTTTGCGTGCTAGTAGATCCGCCCGCTCCCAGCTATCCCTGTGTGTCCTGGTATCCATCCAAGAGTGACATCGTTAGATACTCCCAGTGTGACAAGGTTTTGCTGACAGTCCATGACTTGTTTGGATTTGGTTTCCCGACAGGAGATGTTTTGATTGCAGCTTGGCTGTCACTAAGGATAAGGATTTTCCTTCCTCTGTAGCCTCTCCTTAGATTCTCTTCCACCAATTACCAATTACACTTGAACGTGGAGAAATTCTGATCATTTATGAGAAGCTATGAATTAGTCGATATATCACCATGTCAGCCGTTTAAGAAAAAAGCGATTTTTTCTCAAACGGCCAGTTTAGTCACAAGTCCTGAATGAAAATTTGAACAGACTGATCAATAAATGCCGAAACTACCAGCTACACTTGAACGTGGAGGAATTCTGATCATTCATGAGAGGCTATGATTTGGTCGGTCTATCACCATGTCAGCAATCGCCTTGTTCTCAAATGGCCAGTTTAGTCACAAGACCTAAATGAAGATTTAAACAGGCTTATCCGATGATGCCAGAATTACCAATTACACTTGAAGGTGGAGAAGATCTGAGCATTCATGAAAAGCTATGATCTAGTGGATCTATCACCATGTCAGCAATCGTCTTGTGCTCAAATGGCCAGTTTGGTCACAAGACCTACATGAAGAAATATCAGGCTGATCCGATGATGCCAGAATTACCAATTACACTTGAAGGTGGAGAGGTTCTGATCATTCATGGAAGGCTATGATCCAGTGGATCTATCACCATGTCAGCAATCGCCTTGTTCTCAAATGGCCAGTTTGGTAACAAGACCTACATGAAGATTTGATCAAGCTGTTCCGATGATGCCAAAATTACCAATCACATTTGTAGGTGGAGAAGTTCTGAGCATTCATGAAAGGCTATGATCTAGTGGATCTATCACCATGTCAGCAATCGCCTTGCTCTCAAATGGCCAGTCTGGTCACAAGACCTACATGAAGATTTGATCAGGCTGATCCGATGATGCCAGAATTACCAATTACACTTGAAGGTGGAGAAGTTCTGATCATTCATGAAAGGCTATGATCTGGTGGATCTATCACCATGTCAGCAATCGCCTTGTTCTCAAATGGACAGTTTGGTCACAAGATCAAGCTGTTCCGATGATGCCAAAATTACCAATTACACTTGTAGGTGGAGAAGTTTTGACCACTCATAAAAGGCTATGATATAGTCGATCTATCACCATTTCAGCAATGGCCTTGTTCTCAAATGGCCAGTTTAGTCACAAGACTTACATGAAGATTTGAACAGGCTGATCCGATGATGCCAGAATTACCAATTACACTTGAACGTGGAGAAATCCTGATCATTCATGAGAGGCCATGATTTAGACGATCTATCACCATGACAGTTGTTCTCAAATGGCCAGTTTGGTCACAAGACCTACATGAAGATTTCAGCAGGCTGATCCGATGATGCCAGAATTACCAATTACACTTGAAGGTGGAGACATTCTGATCATTCATGAAAGGCTATGATCTATTCGATGTATCATCATGTCAGCGATCGTTTGAGGTGTACTGTTTTTTGAGTCCAGTTTGAAGACCCTCTTGTTACTAGGTTGAGATGCGACGCACGTAAACTTCTAACAAACCTTCTGATGACAGCCGAGTAAACACTTTGCCTTTCCGAGATCCCGCTGGTAGCGTCCAGACCCCGGTAACTGACTGGAAGACGACTGAAAAAAACTTTTGCGATATTCAGGAGAAAGGGTTACCTGCCTTTTCTCCAGTGAAAATATTTCTTACAACTAACCCAACTAACGATGAGGTTGCTGGGAGTCTAGCAGAGTTGAGTGAAACTGATGCTAATAAAATAGAATAAATAGGAGAGAATAAGAATTTCGTTGATGCGATGAAGAGACTTCACACTTTGGGTCACCAAATATGACTCTCGGTTTGCTAACGCTGCTCCGATTCTTATAGAAAACACGGAAAGATCAAGCGAGGCTATTAAGGAAAAGAGGTGAGAGGCCACATACAGGCGCATGGCAGAGAAAATCTAGAGAAGTTAAAGACTGAATGAGGAAATATGATGGATGAGACTCGGACAACATTCTGGAACACTCCTGTTAAGCTAACCGAGAAGTTAAAAATGGGAAAACCTCAAAAGATCAATAAGATACTAGACAGGATACCTTGTCAATCTAAACCACGAAACGGCAACACAAATTACTGGCAAATACAGAGTACATGACATCAATTGTTAAAGGGGCAAGAAGAAAACTCCTCACAAAAATATGGACCAATGGAAAGTAGAAGAGACCATGTGCAGAGATGGCGCTTGTGTGTCGACAGAATTCTGGAAGATCGTCTTGAAGATGAGGCGCAAGAAGTAGCACAGATACAATGAAGGACCGACGTTCGGGGAGGACACAGAAGATGGATAAATAGCGCCACCAAAGCGAGTCCGGGCAAGAATTATTTTCCATTGCGCACTACACGCACGTGATACGGGTATCATGCTGAGGAGGTGTTTTAGCCGGTCAGTTTCCCAGGGGAGAGTCAACCCCACAGTTCTCTGAGTCGCTACTCTGGGAGTCTGAGATGTCCCACGAATAACTCATCCATAAAAAAAAGATATATATATATTAAAGAAAAACCCAAGTACCATCACTTGATAGTGTAGGGTAAAAGATAAAAACAAAATATGAAGCAAGTGTATATTTGAATGATGAGATGGATTATTTTCCAAAGCGATGTTTCGAACATATATATGTTTTTTCCCAGGACTCCACTATAATGGGAGAATTTTCCATTGTGCAAGTATCCCAATCGAAACTATCTTAAAAAATATCCTATCGAGTCGCTAGAAGAAAATATCATAATACTTAATCCACAACAAAAAGGTTCGACAACAAAAAAAAACAGAAACAAGTGAAGGCGAAGACCAAGACGAATGAACGATTGACTAGCCAGACTTCCAGTACAGAGAAGTAGGATTTCATGCCTTTCAATCATTCATTTCCGAATCACCTGATCGGTTATAGAATAACATAAAATTGTTCAATCGCTAGTAGCACAGATTCCAATGGCAATTTTTACGCTTTGGCCAGATTTATGTTACAGAAGATAACACTGAACTCAAAGCTATTTAGAAATGAGAAGAAACGTGAAAACCTTGAAAGCCATAGATTGGATTAGTCAACTTCGGACAAGATGATGGACATGATAAATATTTCTATGACTGAACTGATCACCTTTCCTCAAGTGAAGTTTAAATTTGTTTGTGCAACTCCGGTTTTCACCCGGAAAAAATGTTGGAAAATGCCGGAATTGCGAGGTCGTAAGAACTAATTTTTGAAAGTTTGTTTTATAATTTGTAAATAAGTGTGGGTTCCCTTTAATATGATAATAATATACACATACATGTAGGTATACAACAAAACAAGTGAATGTTAGCTAAAGTGGATATAAGTTATTTTTTATAAGACTTTTTTGATAGGTTCGAACGGCCAGTTGAGTCACATGAATGTCCTACAAGAAGATTTGAAAAGGCTGATCCGATGATGCAAAAATCACAAGATAAACTTTTTATTGAAATGAACCAACCAGTTTAGTTGCAATAAATAAATGAAGTGCTGACGCAATTTTTTAATGATGACATTATAGATGAATTATTTTTGATAATATCAAACAAAATAAAAAGTGGCAAACATTTCACTCTGATCATTTATGAGAGGCTATTATTTAGTCGATCTATCATCATGTCAGATGATAGATCGATAGTTTTAATGTTTAGACATGAAAACATTATAGAATAACATCAAAATGTTGACTCCAGGCAAGCAAAAGAGTGCAAAATTAATTGAGATAATACGTTGCGTAAACTTCTGAAACTTATAAAGGAAATTGTGATTTTGGTAACCGCAAAAATTGATTTTTCAGTGCGTATAGATTGCCCGAATATTCAATAAACAATAAATTCATCTCCACCTGGCAAGCAAAAGAGTTCAAAATTTGAAGACTTTACATGTTCTTTCCTTCACTTGACCATTCAACTCACAAATAATTCATGTTTTGTTTGAAAATACAAACATCACAACCACTGCCATATTTTGAAACAAAGAGGCAACGATTTGAATTGTGGAGATCTAGAATCTGCAGTCTTCTCCATAAAATACATTTTCTTTGTACACCGTAACTTGCTAATCTACTCATTTAAATATGGATGCGTACAATATCAATTTTTATGACATGCCAACATCGTAAATTACAAAATATTCAGTCAACTGATAAAGCCAGATTGCTTTTTCCATTAAAACCGTTTTTCAACTCTACAAATCCTGGATATTTTGAAAAGATGAATTGAAATCTGGACAAATTAATTTCAAAAAGTTGATTAAGTTGGAAATAAGTCTTGATTACGGAGACAACGATTAAAAGTTAACGGAAAAAACTAATTTCGCAGCATAGAGATTACAATCAGATAAAGGACAATTTCATGAAGTTTGAAGGAGGTCGCTTGCTTTTAACAATAATAGAAGCGCAAGCGTATATAGCGAATAATCTGGTATATTGAATTTTCAAATGGCATTTGGTGGAAGGAAGCATTAAAGACAATATGATGTACTTATCGCCAGTGCATGGAAAAAAATAAATAGGGTTCATGAATTGTTTTCGCAAGACCGGAGAACACGGTCTGCCCATAGTTGGAAATCAAAAAAGAAAGATCAAAGAATAATTTTGACAGTCCATCGGCTGAATTATCAGAATATCATTTTGTTGATTTTGATCTGTACCTTCAGGTCGACTGATATGTTTTGAATATCATTTTTTTTCAATAAAAAGTATCAAGAGGTTAGAGGGGACATGTGAGAAGACTAGGGCGATGTGAATAAAGAAGAAGTGAACGCTTCTGCTCAAAATTTTTAAGATAAACATGTACACTTCATGATTAACTGACCGAGATATTAAAGTAAAAGCTTTCACTTTCCTTTATTCACACCACTCCATCCTCACACTTGGTTCGAGCCACTCGCTTACCAGCTGTATGTATGCCAAAGTAGGTATGAATAATCGACGAATTGTCTTGATGTCTATTCTTGCTAATACATGGGCGTTTATGGATGATATACTTTATTTTTTCGAAAAAACATTGATCACTTTGAACATGAGATTGTGTTACATACGACCAGGTGCTGCTAAGATTGCTGCTGTAGAGAACTTTCCTGTTTCCAAAGATGCTCATCAGCTACGTCAATTCATCGGACTATGTGATAACAAGACGTATACTTTGATGTCTACTAACCTGATAAAAGTAATTGGGGTAGTGGCAGCAGTGAGCAGTTATTCCAAGATCAATAGGTTGTTTCTAATTTTAGTCCTAATAAGCCGGCGATTTTCTAACATATCACGTAGTTAAAAGCCAATGATGCGGCAAAGTTATAAATCCTATGAGTAATGTTATAGTGGTTAATTGAATTTCAAATATCGTTATTATTCAAAAGCTTGCTACGAAATATATGCCTTGTTGCAGCACGATGAGACTGTATACCTTGGCAAGCCAATTTCTTGATTTACTCAAGATTGAAAACCTTCACCTTGCAAAACGATATATAACACGATAATAAACCACCAGTATAAAATGAGATTGTGAAATGACACATTGAATCTCTTTTCTCAATTGAAAACCAGAAGTGCGAACATGACAAATTTGAGTGACACGTCAGATACTGATAGTAGATGGTATTTGGACTACAGTGTCTTCCATTCAGAACAATTTCTCAACAAAGCTCTACAGGATCCATACACAAACCATATGGCGGTGTAATCATACAACAAACCAAACAAAAGAAGAAAATAAATATCACTTATATGGACTTGGAGCTTCAACTGTTGTGAACTCCTTGCAAATAATCCGTGTATATCTTCTAGGAAAACTCTTCAAGGTGGTGACTGATTGCACTGCTCTAGGAAAAGCTATGACCAAGCGCGATCTCATTCCAAGAATTGCTAGGTGGTGGCTGATCACCCCAAAGTTTGATCCCACTGTTTTATCGCCAAGGATAAAAAATGGCTTAGCAGAAATCACCTTGAATATGATAAATCACAAAGTACTCAGCCGGATGCCAATGTACCTCAAGTAGACATCACAACAGATGATCTGCGCAAATCAAGAATGATCAGTGCAAACAAATGATTCCCATACTATCTAGACAACCTTGCGATTATAAACAGAAACAGGTTCATAAGGATTATGTTCTGAAAAATAATACATTGTACAGACCAGCGCATGATGGTCTCAAGTGGCTTCTAGCCGCAATCTAAGAAATAAGCCCATTTATAGGTAGTACAGCAATTTGCTGAGCTACAGATTGGCAGGTCTAAAACTTTTTTTAATCCTTACAACGATTAATTAATCACACACCTGTGCAGACCGGACAATATCAACTATGCGGTAATTGATATTAGTGACGACGCCAAGGTTGAACCTCATGGAGAAATTGGAAGAGGAACATTGTATTATCTCTATCGGGAATAGTGAAGAGGATGAGGATGAAAGCCGCGAGAGCTGCGATAATACAGAGTCCAGTCGCACAAGCCCATCAAACGTTTCAAAAGAGCAAAGCTTGAATAGATCATTCTCCTCTGACCTAAGACCTAACTCAAGGCCTCTCCTGATATTATACACATCAATTATGATGACTTCACATCTTAACAATACATTGGAAGAAATGAACCAGTTCCTGAAACAAGGTCCGGAGCCCTCATATAAGACCAGTTAAAGAACCCAAACTGATTTACGTCGCTCGTCATTGTTGTATTGTTTGAACTTGGCAATACTACCTACATCACCAGGAGCAGTCCTGGATCCAGACGGATTGTGAAATATAACCCGCATCGTCGCTGGCTTTTAGAAAGCATAACAGTCATGATCCTCTTGAAACTGAAGAAAAAACAAGTCTGTCGAAAAGATCTCGAAACCTAAAGTCCAGGATGATAGGGCTAAGACTGTTGGGGTCACGACTAAAAATACCAAACAAATATTCCTAGTTTTAACGCTAAAAACCTATTTCCAGAGTTCTTAGTTCACATCAATGGGAAATTACACGACTAATTAATCCTATGCAGGCACTCCACAGACATGAAAGCTAACGTATGGGCAAAGCGAGTGGCCGGAACTCTGACAGTACACGACCAATCATTGTAGTATTGGCAATTTATGGTTATTTTCAGTTCCAGATTCAATGTTCGGGTTCCGACCACGTCTCTCTGTACCGACTTGGAAAAACTTGACATTTCATCAGGTTCCGAATATGACCTGTAACGAAATGTCTTCCATACGAAGCAAACCGGACAAAATCAACGATGCGGTTATTGCCTCAAATAAGTCTTAATGCTCCAAACATAAAAGAGAACTTGGATAATAACGAAGAGAAACATAGTATTATCTTCATCGGGAGTAGTGAAGAGGATGAGAATGAAAGCGGCGAGAGCTGCGATAATACAGAGTTCAGTCGCACAAGCCCATCAAACGTTACAAAAGAGCAGAGCTTGAATAGATCATTCTCCTCTGACCTGAAGTCTAACTCGAAGCCTCTCCAGTCCCTGATATTATATACATCAATCATGATGACTTCATATTTCAACAATGCATTGGAAGAAATGAACCAGTTCTCGAACAAGGTCCGGAGCCTGCATATATCTCCAGTTAAAGAACCCAAACTGATTTACATCTTTCGTCATTGTTGTATTGTTTAAACTTGGTAACACTACCTGTATCACTAGGAGCAGTCGTGGCTTCTGAGTCCTGGATTCAGACAGATTGTAAAACATAACCCACATCGTTTCGCTGGGTTCTATAAGGCATACAAGTTAATCCTCTCGAAACTACACCATTGAGAAAAAGCAAATCTGTCGAGATCTCTAAACTTATAGTCCAGGATGATAGGGCTAAGACTGTTGTGGCCACGACTAAAAATACCAAACAAACAAAGATTCCTGGTTTTAACGCTAAGAATCTATTTCCAGAGTTATAAGTTCCCATCAATGTGAAATTCTCAAATGTTGTCTGGATTTGCGTGACCGTCAGAATAATCTTGTTCTACTACCTTGATCTTCCAGTTATCTTTGTTACTCGATGGGTGCACCTTTTATTATGGCAGAAACATCAACACGGTCTGAAACACGTGGAACTGTTCTGTTGTGACTTCCAGCACCCATCATTATTTCCTCCAATCTCAGTTAGGTTTTATCATATTTCTAAGCAATTTGAGAAAACATATTAATTTATTTGTCGTAAACGTATGCTATCAATAAATTGCAACATAATTTAAATGAGATTAAGTGAGTAGATGTTGTTGAAAATACCTTTCCAATATTTGAAAATATTTCTCGAGGTATCCAATCTAAAAATACATGTGTTTCTATATTTAAATTCTGTAGACGTTTGATTTGTTTAATGTTTTCAATAAAACCGAATTTCCGTTTAACTAGATGTTTATCAAATTTGACCGTAATTATCTCACGACTCTAAAATAAGAAACATGCCGCTATGTTTCTCATTGTGAAAATTGCAGTTTAAAGTATTTGAAAATACATATTAACGTTTCAAGTAATTACGTCAATAAAACATCACTTAAGTTTTTATTGCTAATGAACTTGAGTATTTCGCGTAGTAGAGAGTCGATGAGTAGCTGGTTGATTTTGTTAACATAAACTCTAAGATTGTTTGTGTGAAAATTAAGTGATCATTTATTTAATACTTGATGAGTATAGTAAGAAAATGTTTTCTACGCTGATACGGATAACGTGAAGATTATATAAGGGGAATTTTCACACACTAACGATGGATTGAATTTTTTATAAGATTGCTCTGAACATTGGAGTTCATTCAAAGTATCTAGAATGGTAATTTTGGTTTTGTCACAATCGTTTTAGTCGTACATAATATGCAAGATACAGATCAAAGTCAATCAAATGATAATCAGTTCAATGGTCGAAAAGTCTTTATATTCTATGAAACAACATAATGGTGTGTTACGATGGTGCTGTATAGGGAATGCAATATTTCCCGGGATTATTAGTCCGTGGGTCGAGCCCAGGATATAAAAAAATAAAAAGTGAAATACATTGTTTAATCAAAGTAAACTTCAATCTGTTTAAAATAAATAAAACAATGCAAATAATCCACTGGACTTGAGACACGATGAAACATGGAATTTCCAAAATTCTGAGTCTAAGTACTATCGAAGACAACTCACTCCATAACAATTTGATTGTTTTTTAATTCTGACATTCAAGTACTCTATTGATAACATTCAGGATGATGTAGTATCAAAATATTTTTCAAATGTGTAGCTTTTCTTCTCTCTGCAAACACAAAAAAAATAAGTTTTTTGCAGAGTTTAATTTGGATGTGTACGAGTTGTATCCAAAAGTCTGTAGTAAGGATTCAGTATGACTTGTCATGTGATGTGATCTGATGTTACACTTAATCCCCTAACCTATTAATTGTGATAAACTTGAGATCCAAAATCCATATAAAATTATTGATTTTGATTGCATCTGATCTGTAATCAGGTTTTTGAGGTAACCTTTGGGATACTTGGCGACCTCCAAATTAATAAATCGCCTAGAAACAAAGGCGTGTTCTTGACCCATACTCGTGAGAACACAAGCCAAGCATTTGCGAGACACCTGGCTATCCTCTCCTCAAAAGAGGGACAGAGGTAGAATTCGGTAGGACCCCTTAAAGATCAAGAGAAAAGGGCTCTACACCGGAGGAGACGGAACGTCCGCAGAATCGGCACTGGACGACTTCGTACGCGGACGTTGCCACCAAAAACTTTTGGGAGCCGGAAGATCACATGAATTGCAAGGATTTGATTGCCAGATACATAGAAAAGGTTGAAAAGGCAAAGCTGTTTGATTTGAGTATCTACTAACTCATGGATCTTTTACAATTGTTTGATGTTGCCAGTCAGAAGAAATCAAACTGAGGGTGAATCAGACAATGAGAGGCTGGAATTCAGTATGCATGCCGATGACAGGAAACTGAGCAGACGAAATAGACGCATCTATTGAACTTTTTGTTCGAGCAGGTCTATAAGACACTTGTGCACATGGATAGTTTGGATAGTTCCAGCATTTTTTTGGCATGAGATACATTTTAGGGTGCACTATTATGATGCAGAATAATAAGATAGTGTGGGCAATTTGATGTATTATGTAATTCATTCGCTTTTGGAATTATTTATTCAAAAATGCCTACCAACTACTTGAGTGGGATGAAACAATGATAATTGGTTGTACGGAAGTCTATTTGGGATTGATCGGAAAAAAATGTCCCTAGATTTTGCGGTGAATGAACGGAATTGGTTTTTGCGGCTCCGAAAATTTCCTGTGAGGCCGAACTTGTTGATCGATTGAACATGATATCTGGAAATATTTGGCAGGAGCTGACTAATGAACGAAGATCATCTTGGAAATGGAAAAACTTTGAAATTGAGGTTATATCAACAGTAATGATCAAACCAACGAGATTAAACACAAGGAGTAGAACTGAAAATGTTGATTTATTGGTGAATGATCATGACCTCAGAACAGAGATCAAATGTTACATCGTTATCCTCTATGCAAAATTCGTATGCATCGGTTACTAAGACTTAGGGCCGGTTCTTCAATTTAGGTATAGCCTTGGAATAAGCAATACACCGCATAACCAATCATTATTATATAGGGTTATACGGAGTATTGCTTTTCCAAAGAATTACTTGAATTGTAGAATCGGCCCTATGACTAGTAATAAGGTTCGGGTAGTGAAACAAATTAGCGGTCAAACGAATCAAGCAAGATCCTCAACTGAAAAAGCTAGGCTTCTAGAGTTGGGGACTGAAATTGAAATGGGCAGAACTACCGGAAATAATGGTCATATTCTCAGTTATGGAAATATGGCCATTTCTGGCATACAAACGGTCATTCAGGGAAAACTTGGTGAAAATTAATCAGTGGAAAGACCAAAAATTATGAACTGTGGCATCAAAACGATTGGATCAATTGAGAGTCAATCGGGTTACAGTAATTGAGTTGTATATGGTAGAAAAGTAGAAACAAATAAACTTAAACAATAGAAAAGAGGGTCCTATGACACACTTTCACGAGTCTATGATCAAAAGTATTATTGTATGATGTAGTGACACAATTTCAATTATTTATCATTTCAACTGTTTTAGTCTTTGGTATCATTTGATGTCCATCATTCATAAGTTGAAACCATATTTTTGTGTAACAGTGACTCACAGCTTGAATGATGCAGACGATATTGATAAGAACTTATACATTGATTTTTGCTTCAACCCATAACAGGAATTTACAAGAAGTACATTTTTTGATATAGGCGCGCAATCCGTTTCTTCTTCCATGTACCTTCAACCCCCGTGTCGCTTAACGTGCACTAGAAAAGTCAGTTGCTCCAGAGCTGTGATTGTAAAAACAAGTGCCTGCAAAGTTCCGGCGGAGTCTACCAGACTCCACGTCACCGTAAGTGTATTTTTTTTTGGGCTTGGAATAAATAATATTTTTAATTCATAGGCTTTCAATCATGGATCTTTCTCCTTCAACTTCAAAAGCAGTCAAGTTTGGTGATAAAAATTTTGAGACGTCACTGCAAAAATGGTATGATGAACTTGATAGTTATTCAGATGAGTATAAAAGAAAGAAAACACCGTTTTTAAGTTATCTGATCACAATAGATCAGATTAGCTCGGCCTTTGAATGGTACCAATCGCAACAAAACATTTGACAATTGGTTCAGTTCCATCGAACTAGTTCGCGAATTGAAAAGAAGGGATCCTACGTATGTAGGCACGTTACGAAAGAACAAAACAGAAAAACCATCAGCATTTTTAACAAGCAAAACTAGAGAGATGAATTCTTCTCTGTATGGCTTTACATCAGATATGACACTAGTTTCTTACGTGCCTAAAAAATACAAAGCAGTTATATTGATTTCATCAATGCATCATTGCAAGACGGAGTCTGACACTGGTGATGGTGAACCAGAAATAATGCTCCATTACTATGCAACGGAAGGTGGAGTTGACTCGACTGATGAAAAATGTGCCGTATATAGTTCAAGTAGGAGAACTCGTCGTTGGCCAATGGCAATCTTTTTCTAAATAGTGGATATGAGTGCTATCAACGCTTTCATTTTATGTAACAACTACAAGGATAATCAACTGTTACAACGCTTCGCATCTTGTAAAACCCCACGCATGCACAGAAGAGCTAATAATTTGAAATTGCCATTGGAGATTCGCAATGGTATCCGACGGATTCTGAATATTGTCCCAGAGCCAGAACAAAAAAGTACAGGTTCACCTATTTTTTTTTATCGGGACAGTTATTTCTCTAATTCACGAAGTCAACTTACAAACTTTACACCGATTTAAGGAATTAATGAATTGTTGAATGATTTGGTCGGGTGACGTAGTTTTTTAAATATAACAAACAAAATCTACGTAATAATCACTCCAAATAAAACTTTTACATGAATAGTCCACTCATTCATAATAATAATAATAATATCTTGTAAACCTGAATCACGCTCAATTTCATCTAAAATACATCAGCAACACATGGGATTTTAATTACATCAAATGCATCAGCGCTAGCTCACGCTTTAAAATTTACTCTCTGAGTGACGATCCAAAGTACACGGCGTATCGTCTCCGAAGTTGGTTGCTTTATTACTATTCAAACGTCATCAACACATCAGCCCAGTCCCCAGATTTGAATGTTATTGAAAATTTGTGACTGACATAAAAAAAAGTGAATAATTTCCCAATATCAAACAAAAATGAATTGAAGGCTTGGAACACAATCTTTCCAAACTTGGTCGAATCCATGCCTTGACGTCTGCGGGCTTTTTGTTTTGTTTTTTCAACGTTATGGAGATGGTCAGGTGCGTTATTGTTATTGCTGTTACGTTAACAAGATAGCAGATATCAAGACCTCCGTAGCAACAAGTGTAGTACCGACTACCAATTCTTAAACAAAATAATTTGCCGGATAACAACAGAAAACTAGAGATACTTCATCGCACAAAGGTCAAAAGAAGTAATTTTGATAAAATCATGGAAGTAGACGAAGTAATCCAAGACATTCTCATCAAATATGAACGTGTCAATAAAGGTTGGAATCGTTGTTGGGTGTACAACAATCATGGTATCGTTAAGTGTTGCAAGACATTTTGGGACGACCTTTCAAATAGACGTATTACAGGATCGAGTGAATCATCGTTTGCTAGCCCGGGGTGCCGATTCTGGGACCGAAAGAACGGTTATATCGAGAGAAAGTGTACCATTCCCTGGTCCCAGAATCGGCACCCAGTAGTCTTAGTGAGAAAAATTGTGATTCCAGAGTATGTATAGATTATCAGGAATTAAACAAAATAACAAGTAATGATAAAGTCCACTGATCGATGATAATATTGATTTATTGAAAAATAAACGCTATTCTACATTCCTTGATTCGAATGATGGTAATTACAATGTAAAAGTAGCTGAAGATACTGTGAAATTTACATCCTTTCCAACTCCTATGGGTTAACTTGAATTTATATTCTACCCTTCTGGCTTGACAAATGCCCCTGAAGTTTTTGGATAAAAAAAAGGTAGCGAAATTATTGCAGAGCGAGAAAATGATACAATTTTTTGATTGCGTCAGTGACCTTGAAAGATTATTTTATGATATTGAGAAAAGTATTTAGACTTACAGGGCAAGCAAAATTGACTTTTCGATTAGATAAGTGTTACTTTGTTCAGACTAGAATTGTTTTTTTTTTTTAAATACCGTGTTAGTTATGAGGAAATTCGATCTACTGATCGGAAAACTGCCGCAGTATTTTCCGATTTCCCAAAATGCCAAGAAAGTAGTACGCTTTGTATTATTGGCGTTTCATTCCAGCATTTTCTGTTTTGGTGAAACGCCTATACGACCTCATGAGGAGAAATGCTAAATTTGAATTTGCTGGAAAACAACATTATGCTTTTCAACTTTTCAAAGAACATTTTGCGAGTAGACTTATTTAAGTGATTTATTCACCAACGGCTGAAACTAAATTGCTTTTCGGTGTTTGGGGCAATATTTTGCAAAAACAAGCGTAGTTAAGACAGAAACGAAATGCTTTGATTTATTTGCTAAAAAACTATATCCTCTATACAATTATAACATAGGCTACAAGAAATCTTAATACACACCAAGGATTGTCGATTATCGTATGTCCGCCAAAACTTGCCTAAATAAACCTGTGAAGATAAGCTAACAGATAGTTTGAAGCTGTAATGGTTAATAATGTTGTCTTGAAGAATCTTAATCTTCGCAATCCTCCATTGAGTTCAATGGTATTGTCTTGAACACTTTAAATATGAATACAGTGGAAAGTCTTTGCGCCAATAGGAAATAATTCATCATTATCTGTATTATAGATCCGCTATGTAATAGCAGCACATTATGCGTTATATCAGAGAATTTTCACTTTATCAAGTATGTTTCTTCTTTGTTTATATCAAGCACACATTTTTCTTTCCAAAATCAAAATATTTTATTTTCCCGATTTCATAGGATTAGATATGCATAGATGTATTGAAATGTGGGGCTTGGTAAAGCGAGGTATTCAAGCCGCGTTCTGAAACTTCCTAGTGGCGATAACCCGAATATATTTTGTGTAAATGACCGCAAAGATATCCCCGATCTAACCAGTATGAAAAATGAAGCCAAACCGAAAAAGAAATGACATCTACAAGAATTGATGTGGGGCTTAGTGAAGCAAAGCCTTCAAACAGCGTTCTGAAACCTCCTAGTGCTGGTAACTCCAATATTTTTTGTGTAAATGATCGCAAAGATATCCCCGATCTAACCAGTATGAAAAATGAAGCCAAACCGAAAAAGAAATGACATCTACAAGAATTGATGTGGGGCTTAGTGAAGCAAAGCCTTCAAACAGCGTTCTGAAACCTCCTAGTGCTGGTAACTCCAATATTTTTTGTGTAAATGATCGCAAAGATATTCCCGATCCAACCAGTATGAAAAATGAAACCTTTTTAAAATCACAAAAAATGACATCTACAAGAATAAATGTGGGGCTTAGTGAAGCGAAGCCTTCAAGCAGAGTTCTGAAACCTCCTAGTGGTGGTAACTCCAATATTTTTTGTGTAAATGATCCCAAAGATATCCCCGATCCAACCTGTATGAAAAATGAAGCCTTTTTAAAATCACAAAAAATGACACCTACAAGAATCCATGTGGGGCTTATTGAAGCGAAGCTTCCAAGCAGCGTTCTGAGAACTCCTTGTGGTGGTTACTCCGATATATTTTGTGTTTATGATAACAGAGATATCCCAAATCCAACCAGTGTGAAAGATAAAGCTGTGCTTGAACCAAAAGTAGCAGCTATAGCTCGACATTGACCAAAGTAAAAAAGGAGAAACCCCAGATGTTCCAGCAGATGAAACGTTGCTGGCCAAACCACTGCCCAAGTCCAAGAAAGTGCGCGTAGGAGCCTGGAGGAGGTTGGTCTTCGGGACTGTGGTGGACTATATTATGTATAAAGAACTACCTCCGTCTAAAATTTGTACCATAGAGTGTTTAGCGATGAGTGAAGAGCTTGAATAACCTTTTATGGAGAGAAAAACATGTTGAAGATTTGTTATTTCCAATGTATTTTATGATTCTCGCTTGTATAATATTGTCAAAAACGTTATACCGACACCAGCGAGGTAATGTCGATTTTCAAGTAACCAAGAATAGATTTTACGATGCTGATATGTAGAATATCTACATTTTCAAGCGTACAAAGGGAGAATATAGAGGAGTCCATTGCCCGGATATATCATTATTCATTTAGGTAAGGAGAATAGGCAAATTAAACTTTTATTCCATTGAATGATTGAAAAGCATATATGCATTTGAAAACGTTTGCTTATACCGCCTTTCAAAAACCGAACATTAGTTCTCAATTAGATAAGGTTTGGCTTCTTAATATGAAATTTATATGAATTGTGAATGAGTGATTCAGGAAAGACACATGTTATTCCGAACGAATGCAAAAGAAAGAGTCACGAGTCATTGATCAGTGATCAGATTTTGACGTTTCAAATGCTAGCAGTTCTCAACCAAAAAAGGATTTGGCTTTTTGATATGAAATTGATTTTGATTGTAAATATCCGTTTCAAGAAAGACACATCCTATGACTGAATGCAGGAAAAAGAGTCGCGAGTTATTGATCTATGATCAGATTCTTGACGTTTTACATGCTAGTAGTTCCCAACCAAAAAAGTTTCTGGCTTTTTGATATAAAATTGATTTTGATTGTTAATATTCGTTTCAAGAAAGACACATCCTATAAATGAATGCAAAGGAAAGAGTCGCGAGTTATTGATCAATGATCAGATTTTTGACATTCTTCATATTACCTTAATATTCTAGGAAAGGCACCCGTTGTCTCAAAGGAATACAATGAAAAGAGTCGCGAGTTTCTGATCATCGATCAAATTCTTCAAATGATAAACATCAGCAGTTCCCCTGGATAAGATTTTGGATTCATTATAATAAAATCTGTATTAGGTTAATATAAAGACACATGTTATCCAGAAGGAATGAAAACGGAAGGAAGCTGATCCATGATCAGATTTTTGACATTCCCAGCCGCAATAGCTCCCAACAAGATGAGATTTTGGATTCTTTATTATGATTTTTTATATAAACTGTAGATATGTTTCAGGAAAGAAACCCTTTATCTCGAAGGAATGGAAGGAAAAGAGTCGCGAATTTCTGATCATCTGCAATCAGATTCTTGACATGCTTCCCAACTAATTCAATAGATAAATGAATAAGATAATTTTGTGTTTTTTGGGATCTAGATTTGATATGTTTGGTAAAAGCTTAACTATGCTGCTGCTGGAAGTACCACAAGTCCACATCGATGACTTGCTGGTTAACATAAAATAGTGGTTTACCAAAGGTTCGAAGACCTTCTAGCTTCAACATATAGGAATTCTATTTCCAAAAACAGTCGACTCATGTGCATGATCAAAAACTGATCAACATCAACACAAAAGGTGGTTATAAATCAGGACGGGCGTGATTATATTTCCGATCAGGTCTTCCTTAAGATAGGTGTACCGCAAGGTAGTGTACTTGGACCCCTGCTTTTTGTACTGTACATTAATGACTTGGGCCCGAGTATTTCTGCTGAGAGGGTTGCATTGGTGAATTACGCTGATGACACAAACCTGTTAACAGTAGCACCAACAGTTGATGATGTGTTACGGTTTGGGAAGGCGTGGTCTGGTTGAAGCTGAAGGATGGTTCAGGAACAACAACCTAATCTCCAACGCTGAAAAATCCAGTTTTGTCATATTCAGAACAGATCGATCAACAACCCGGTGCCCGGACCATGCTGACCTAGTGGGTCAGGATGTGATGTTTTCAAATGAGGCCAAGTTTCTGGGAATATTTATGGATTGCCATCTGAGGTGGAGAAGGCAAATTGAATATCTGTCAGGAAGATTGAACAAGGTCTGTTATCTGCTGGGAACCCTCAAGAAATATCTGGATGATAGAACACTGCTTGTCGCATATCATGGAAATTTTGAATCAATTATTAGATTTGGGATAGTGTTTTGGGGCAATGCCATGACTGTCGATAGGGTATTCTTGATTCAGAAGAGAGCACTGCGTTTGGTTCTGGGTATGGGTTGGAGAGAATGTTGTAGGGGAGTCTGCCGGCAGCATGGCTTGCTTACTTTGGCTGGGCTACACATCTTCGAGTGTTTGCTGTTTATGAGAAAGAATGAGGTGTTGTTTAGAAAGTATCTGCCTAATCACGATCATGATACTAGGTCTCTGGATTTGAAAATTCCTGTGCATAGACTTGCACAGTCTGAGCGTAGCCCTTTGTACTCTAGTATTACATACTACAATGGGCTGCCTATTACCATCAAAAAAATTTCAAACTTGAGAAGCTTCAAGAGGACTCTTTTCGAATACGTCGTTGAGTGTGAACCATATACGATAGCTGAGTTTTTGTCGCCTCGCGGATCGCGTTAGGTCCAGCAATTGATCTGTTTTATTGTGGACATGAAATTTGTTTTTTTTTATTACTATGTTTTGCATTTTGTTGTAGGATCTATGGTTGTAACTTTTTCAATCCTTTGAATTGTACGATATGACACCATTTATCTAAATACGCTTTGATGTATTTTTATAAATAAAGAGATTGATTGATTGATTGTTTGAAAAATGTAAATCAGAATAATGATTTCTCAAAATATAACTTTCAAGCCCAAATAGAACGTGGCCCGAGAGAATAGTTTTTTTGATGCTGATATGTAAAATATCTACATTTCAAAGCGTACAAAGGGAAAAGATTGAGAGTTTTAGATTTTCTGAAAAAAAAAATGAAAAAGCATCGGTTTCTCTCACCCTTACCCTCTCACATGTGAAGCGATTGTTAAAGATAACTATAATAGTAATTTTATACTGGTTTATACCTTTTATTATAATAATATATTTTTTTTGTTCGTTTGTTCATACTCCGTTGCATTGTTCCGGTTATGAATATAAATTATTATATAAGCGAGGTGATGACGTATGTGAGTTCATAGTAAAATGATAGGTAAAAAAAGTCAAATCTCACAATTCCATAAATCTGTTTAATACAGGACTACTAGTTTCAGGGTCTAAACTTTACACCCCATCATCCAAAACTTCACTTTTGTCATGTCTTTTGTACCCCCTTTCATATGTTTTAAAAATGTTTTTATGTATTCATGTTTACTTGTTTGTTAAATTTGATCGATCGAATTACGTCTTGGCCTTGTGATTGTATTGTAAGTATATTTTTAGTGTGGATTTGGGGTTAGGTTTTGAACATGTTTTTTTCTTCTATGTAGCCCTTTTAACTGGACCTAAAGATGGGGTGTAAAGTTTAGACCCTGAAACTAGTAGTCCTGTATTAAACAAATTTATGGAATTGTGAGATTTGACTTTTTTTACCTATCATTTTATAAATTATTATTATTGAAATCATTTAATAATCAATGTATTCATGTGCATCATGCACTGACACCGAAAATTGACATACAAATTGTCGTTAGTTCTCTCTCTCTCTCTCTTTCTCTTCATACATTTTCAGTTGACTTGAGCAGATATAATGTGAAATAGAGAATGAATGTTTGTTTACTATATGAGTGTCTTGTTTTTTTGTGAATTTGCAAAAAATACGAGTTGTGGCTTCATAATGTGGTTCTCGTCCTTTTTTAATAATTTTTTAGGACAACCTATCATATAGAGTTTCTTATTGCCTCATTGGGCCTTAAATTCTTTTACTTGATAAAATGGGAACATTCACGGCATTTTCTTGAATAAGACGTTTCCAGAGCTCCTGGAAGATATACCTCTTCAAATGAGAAAAAGCATGACAGAGCACAAGCCCATTTTGCTGCAGATGATTGGGAGTTTTAGATTCCCTGACAAATTGATAGGGCGGCGTGACCAGCTTGATCGCCCGAAATGACGCCAAATGACTTTCTTGTTCGGAGGCATGACATTTCATATTTACGTTACACCACTACGTGATTGGATGTGATACAAAACAAATTTTACGAAGTGGTTAAGCAGTGTCTTCCCAATTTGATTCATTACATTCATGGATTTTTGATTATTAAGATTTATCAAGATTGCTACACAAATTCCATTCCGGATAGTTGAAAAAAAAACTTCCACCTGAGGAAAAATACATGATTTGAAAATTGAACTGAAAACACATGAACTTTCAATTCAAGAACTGAACGAGAACATTGAACTGTATGGATGATTCAAACGCAAGCTGCCGAAGATGTAAAAAAACTACACGTGATCAGACAAAGCAGGACTATTTTACAGGTCACGTGTTTGTTTACATCGTCAGCAGCTTGGATTTGAGTCACCTATACTACTCTGCACATAGTACATGCAACGATGACTGTACTTCAAGTACTGAATTAACGATTTTATTGTGCTATGAATATCGGATAAGACCATCAAACTAGTGTGTCACCGTAGATGTGACTTGGCTGATCGCGTGCTCAATGCAACACAAGCTTGCAAGCTTTCAAGATCAGATACTGAGAGAAGACCAATCGATACTCTCAACACTGATAATCTTACCTAAATGATATGATATAGCATCGGTTTCTCTTACCCTTACCCTCTCACAAGTTAAGCGGTTGTTATAGATAACTATAATAGTGATTTTATATTAATTTATAATTTTTGATAGGGCGTGGCAAGTCAGTTGACCAGATAGATCGCCCGACCTGACGTCACATGACTTTTTTTTTGAAGAGATATAAAATATCTAAATTGTGTGGCACTACTACGTGATTGAATGTGAAGCGTGTTGAGAAAACGCTACATGAAAATTTGTAAGAAGCTGTTAAGCAGTGTCTACCTAATTTCATTCATTGCATGCATTTGAACTCTATAGCTGATTTAAACTCTAGCTGCCAAAGATGTAAACAAACTACACGTGATCAGATAGGGCTGAACGATTGAACAGGTCACGTGTCTGCTCACATCGTCAGCAGCTTGAATTTGAATAACCTATAGTATTCTGCACATGGGACATGCAACGTGAAATCAGCGCCGTTGATCAAAATAAGTGACCGTTTTCTTTCGATCAAAGAATTTCTGTTTTGTCGAGAATGTCTGTTTTCCCCAGAATAGACAAAAACGCTATTTTGATGAGCAGAAGGTTCTTCGGATCTGTTTTCGGATTCGCTTTGACCGAATTTTTTGGAGTGAATTTGGTATTTCAACTAAAGAATCTACTCTTGACAACCGTATTTTCGGACGTGTACGTCTTGCTGGAAATAACATCTTCCTGACAATCTAATCTTCTCAAATACTTGAAGAAATCAGATGAGTTGATTCATGTGTGAAAACTTTCTTGCGAAATTTGTTCTTGATTGAAACTCAAGTACTAAATTAAGAATTTTATTCTGCTATGAATATCGTACAAAACCATTTGAATTTTATGCCTATCCACACTATTGTGTCACCGTAGATGTGACTTGGTTGATGGCGTGCTCAATACCACAAAAGCTTGCAAGCTTTCAAGATCAAATAATAAGAGAAGACCAATCTATACTCCCAACACTGATAATCTCACCTAAATAATATGATATAGCATCGGTTTCTCTTACCCTTACCCTCTCACAAGTTAAGCGGTTGTTATAGAAAACTATAATAGTTATTTTATATTGATTTATATTTTTTTCATAATTAGATGGTTGATAAGATGACAAATTGATAGGGCGTGGCAAGCCAGTTGACCAGCTAAATCGCCCGAGATGACGCCACATGACAAATACTAAGAGAAAACCAATCAATACTCCCAACACTGATAGTCTCACCTTAATAATATGATATAGCATCGGTTTTTCTTGGCCTTACCCTCTCACAAGTGAAATGATTATTATTGATAACTATAATAGTGATTTTATATTAATTTATAATTTTTATTATAATTATATCAATATTTATATTCCCGTTTATAAATATATATATTTTTTTGTTTTCATGTTCATCAAGGACTGACACTATATTGGCATATAAATTAGCGTTAGTTGACCAGAGTCTTGGCATAATGACAAAATGACTAAAAAGTTATAACCCTTTTTCTAAAACGAAATACACGTTCAACTAGATCGACCGAATCAACATCACTAGGTCGTGCCATGGCATTCAATAAACCTGATATTGTGACACGATTCTATGAACATTCGAAGGAAGTTCTCGACAGATACAAATTCAGATACAAAAAGATATTCAATATGAACGAAACTTCTCTAACCACAGTTAAAAAAAATATAAAAGTTATAGCTAAAAAAAGACAGAAGCAAATGGGACAGATAAGTTCAAGTGGACATGAATGTAGATGGAATCATCGGAACAACATCGTCAAAAGGATGGATCACGTTGAAATTATCTATTAATTAGTTGAAGCACTTTATTTCATACATAAACCCAACTTTGCTTTGCGATGCTGGTCTTATTAATAATGAATAATCATAATAGCCATTTTTCACTTGAGGTGATACGATTGACACGCGAGAAAGTCCTGGTTTTATTGACACTGCGACCTCACACCAGTCATAAATTACAACAATTGAATGTGAGTGTTGAAAAGTCACATGATCATCACAATAAGTCAGAGTATGACCGTTTATGATATTGCCGAGATTTTGGGTTAAGTTCCCCCATTCTTTTCGTGAAACCGTACACAAGGTGGCCACTGTTGCAGCCTCTTCCCTACTCTGACATTCTTCTGTTTCTTTATCACAATATCACTACTAAGATCTATAATGACATATTTCTCGAAATTATCAAAAATGTTCACACGGTTGGATAATTTCTGTTTTGTCGAGAATTTCTGTTTTATCCAGAACAGAGGAAACGCTATTTTGCTGAGCAGAAGAGTCCACCGATCTGTTTTCGAATTCTTCCCACATTCTTTTGAGTGACACCAGATTCTTCTGGGTGACTGTTGGTATTTGAACTAAAAAATCTACTCTCAACAACCGCATCTTATATCATGTTGAGAAATGTGGTACTGAAAGATTGAATTATGCAAACAACCTCTGCTGAAGTTGAAAATATAATAAATTCAATTTCCTTGACTGAAGTATTCACGGACTCGGATGATTGTGAACCACTAACACCAAACCATTTTTGAATTGGTGCCTAAAATAACCTGAAAGAGTGGCGACAATCAAAGCAGCTGGTGAAAGAATTTGAAAAAAATGGATCAAAGAATATTTGCCCACCCTAACAAGATAAAATTTATGGAGGTAAAGACAGAGAACGGAGTTTTTGAAGATGAATGAACTGTCAAAGGAAATCTTACCTCAAAAATATGCACTGCCTACCAATTTGAAAAGCCGAAGAGATTGTTGCCATGGAGAGGTGGAGTTGAGGGAAATAAATGTTACGTCTTCATTGTCGACCTTTGTTAAATTTTTTTCTTTGTCATTGAGTTTGATTTTAAAAAAAAAAAGAATAAAAAGTCCAATTGAGCCAGACTTTATTACTAAATCTCAAATGGCATGGGGCGTTTCGAATCCACAAACAAAAATTAAAAATTTCTCAAAACCCTGTTCCTTCTTAACGAGACGTTTCCGGACACCTCTTGCTCGATGAAAAGTCATCATCCTACTATACTTTATCTATTAAACATGAAAAAATGCGCAATTATTTTATTATTTTAGTCTCACCCAGTATATGGAAACATTTGCATAAAATATTTATTTCAACGTCCATTTTATGCCATATTTCCAAAAAAATATAAAGCAGGGTTACTGGATATAATACAGAAAGCTTTCTAAACATTTGTGAAAATTTCGAGGGGCGATTCCTTATTTTCAAACGACTCAGGTAGCGATAAATACCGAATGGCCTGTTTCTACTTCATTCCATCGTCCTGAGATTATGACGATTCGAGTTATTTGATTTTATATTTATCAGTTTAATCAGTACCTATGTCTGTATTGCAGCAGTATCGCACTACAGATTTTAACACTGTTCTTTATAAATGACGCTCGAACGCACATTTCATAACTGGGAAACATCGTTCAGTCATTTTTTCACAACTCGCTATAGTCAGAAAAGAGAGAAGTAAAAAAAGTGTATTTTCAAGCATAATGCATCGAGAATATACTTTGTGTATCATATTATATATTTAGACGACGGATTATTCTGGGAAAATCAAAACAAGTTATTCGGTATGTTGCGAATTCGGACTGTTCGATTTTCTTTGATGCATCGATTGTATATTGTCTGATCGATCAGAGAGAAATCAGGAACTGGATAGAGGATTTGTTGAGAAATCTGATATTTCCATCCAAACATGGATCACATCTCGCAAAATCGATTAAGACAGCATGAACAAATATATCCTACACGTTTATAAGATCTATGATATATTTACTTTTGCTGAGAATGGGAAACATTATTGGCTTGAATATATTTAAAACAAGGTGAAAAATAATCATCTATATAATTCAGAGAATACAACTGAATCAAGTTTTCTGGTTCACATCTGTTGCCAGGTGATTCAACCAAAATAAATCACCTCGTTCATTTTGATACAAACATTTCGTGACTATTAGAAAAAATTTGGGTTAGTTGTATAGGTTATGTACTTTCAAATACATTTTTGTTAACCCAAACCTTCCGAATTGATGTGATGATGTATCAGAAAATTAAATATCTTGATTCTCGGTAAAGGGAATGAATACTTAATAAGAACATGTCAACTACTTAATAAAGGGACCAGGTGACCGTTTCCCGACTTAGAATATTGGAATGAACTGGGGCTGATCCACCACGAAAACCCGCGTAGCTGCTGGAAAATTTGAAAATGCATTAGTCAAAAATAAAAAGATAAAATGAATAAGAAATAAAATACATTTATTGGGGCGGAAAGCCAGATGATATAAACAAACAGCAGCGTCAAAGGCGCTGGAGTGAAAAAAAAGTGATTTGATAAACATCTAGAACTAACGAGTGAGGAACGCTGCGATGCCTCAATGTGGGGACTTTCTGGAAAAACATTCAGTGAATAGCGGCTGGTAATTGATTAGTCAGAAATATACCGTTCTTGGGGTCTAAGGGGTTTGGCAAAGAAAAAGAAGAGCTAAGTCAAACCCGGAAGACAACCTCACCTGCTCGACAACTAACGGAGCTCTGTCGACTGAGTATCTGTCGGTATAAGCAGATCCCTCTTGCCGGCTTCGGGTGGATGAGCCGGTAAAAGAGAGAGCACCCACTTGTCCTGAAGATGAGAAATGATACTCAAAGGCGGATGAATCAACGGATGACCAACGGCATGTGGATGCAGAAGGCAAGGGAAAACCACTGCATTGAAGACTGTAAGAGTATCCCTATATATATACAGCAAAATGTTTACTACACAATATTCCGTAGTTAACAGTGTCACAATCGGTGGACAGTGGCGAACAAGTTTATGAAAGAAACAGTGAAGATTGGAACGTGGAATGCAAAAAGTGTTCTTGTATCAGGAAAACTGGAAAACATTGTGAAGGTGGTAATGGTGACTCAAAACATTTGTATGGAATGAGAGTGATTTTGAGCAGAAGTTTCACATGTTCAGTTTTGAATTTTACTCCTTGCTCAGACAGTCATGATGCTTCAACTCAATACACATTCGGGAAATAAGCACACACAGGGAGTTTTGATTCATATTGACCGGTAGAATTCTGTCAAGTTAAGGATCTTATGATAACAGATACTTTCTTCGAACTACCAGATCGTGGATTGTATACCTGAGAATCCCCTGCAGATAACCGAGGAAATTAGAATAACATACTCAATTACAATCGCTGACATTGATTCCGACCACAACCCAGCTTTAGTTAAACTCACTATAAGGATAAAACGGATAGCAAAATGTCTAAACAACTACATAGACCCAATACTTCTCTAGAACTGTATAATCCATGAAACAGTTATGAGAGATGTTAACGAATCTATGAGAGACATGGGTGCATACTTGCTGTGATGATAGCAACTATAAGAAGAAGCTACCGTACTTGAGTATGGCTCTGGTATTTATTAGTTTTGTAAGAGTGAAAAGTAATTGAATAAACATCTACCAATTCTGACAATTCATGACTCTTCACTCTGCCTCAATGTGGGAAATTTCTGGGGAAACAGATAGTGAATAGCGAATGAGAATTGATTAGTCAGAAATATACCATTCTTGAGTATGGTTTTAATTCTTTTTGTAAGAGTGAAAAAAAAAGTAATTTGATAAACTGCCAGGAAAAACTTGTATTTCAACTAATTCTGGCCATTCATGACCCAGAACTGACGAGTGAGGAACGCTGTGATGCCTCAATGTGGGGACTTTCTGGCAAAGCATTTAGTGAATGGCGGCTAAGAATTGATTAGTCAGAAATATACCTTTCTCGAGTATGGTTCTGGTTGTTATTCTTTTTGCAGGAGTGAAAAAAAAGTTATTTGATAAACTGCCAGGAAAAACTTTTATCCCGTCCAATTCTGGGAATTCCTGACATTCAACATCTGATCAGCGAGTGAGACTTGGATTCTCTAAACCATATCTCACCCAAAATAATCTGAAAAAATGTCAATAAATTGTTAAGTATGATTCAAAACCACAACTCAAAGATGTCACTGTTCAAACGTAACATGAAAAAATTGGCGATAATTTATTCATAGTATTGTTGAGTTTACAAATTGATTGTCTCTAATTTTAAGTTCATTCACCAATTTGATACAGATGCATAGAAACAATTTTCATTGGACGTTTCCGGATTTGTTTTTGAAAATACATACATTCCAAATCTGATGTTTTACAAATTGAAAATTAAAACACAAGAAACTTGAAGCCCTTTGTATTTTGGCGTCAGTAAAAAACAGTTATTTAATAAACATCCAGGAAAAACTTGTATCCCGACCCCGACCAATAATTCTGGCCATTCATGACCCAGAACTAACGTCTGAGGAAAGCTGTGATGCCTTAATGCACTTTCTGGAAAAGCATATAAGTTAATAGCGATTTGGAATTTATTAGTCAGAAATATACCGTTTTGAGTATGGTTCTTGCTTTCATTTTTGTAAGAGTGAGAAAAAAGTAATTTAATAAACATTTTGGAAAAACTTGTATCTTGGCAAGTTTTGGTTTGTTTTTGTTTGGTGTTGGCCATTCATGACCAAGAACAAACGACTGAGGTATACTGCGATGCCTCAATGAGGAGACAGCAGATAATAAATAGTAGTTAGTAATTGATAAATCAGAAATATATATATGGTTTTTGTGATTTTTTGCTTTTTGTCTCGTTCTTAGGACGAAGCCAATTCTCTCTTTTGGGAAAAGAGGTCCAAACCTATAATTTCCTCCGATATTTCAGGAAGGCACAAGAAAGTCATAATACTGGAATACAGCCAAACCTAAATAAATAGCGTAATATTTGCGACTACTATATTTGGACCAAAAGGTACACAACAGTTGTCTAAGCGCAGTTATGACAGTACAATCCTGAATAAGCTAAACAAGATTTCCAAGTGTTCTTCGTTTGGTCTATATAAATGAATTTTAAAGTTTTTCGTAGTTGAGTACCACTTGTTTCTTGTTTACTGGACAAAGCTTAGCTTAAGTGTCTGAGTCTCTCTGGGGACTATCTTGAGAAGCAGTAAGTAAATCGTGTGAACCAGTTTAAAGAAAAACGAGTATGTATTGGTAACGTGGCCGAATTGTTAACTACAAAATAAAGGTATGAGGCGACCGTTCCCCGATTTCAAATAATGGAAGAAACCGGGAATGATTCACTTCCAAAAAAACTTGTTGTGCGTAGCGGCTGTGAATTGACGGAAATGGTTCTGATTTTGTATTTTTTTTTGTGAGAGTTTTATGACGAGTGATATTATGAAGCACCGACAACGACGTCGGTGGTGGGATGTTTGCTACGACTTCGAAGCAGTAATTGTTAATTTTAGATACAAGTTTGAACCTTTCTATGAACAAAGTGGAGTTAAAGTTGTGAAGACAAATTATATGACTTTCCACCTATGTATGTATTTCAGAAAATATATGAAAGATTTTGCACGATCGTTAACTGCTTTGACGAAAAATGGAATGGATTTCATCTGGCCCAAAGACCAACGGAAGGTCTTTGATATAATCACAGATCTCGAAGCGAGAAGAAAACCCCAATTCAGACTTCGACCGGCAATTGGAAAGCGGTGAAGAAGGGCATCAAAATGGAATAAAGGTGTGTATTTTGAAACATCTGTTAGAAATCATAGCGAAATTGTTGATCCGTCAACTGATTATAAAGTGCGCTTACCTCCAGGAGGTTGGTCTTTGAGCCTTTGGTGAATCACCATTTTATGTAAAAAGGCTTGCATAATATCACGAAAATATACAATAATTTATAACTCCTAAATCTTCTACTTTATCAAAAACTAAAAACTCGTCTACTAACACACAAAAATCCAAAATTGAAGGGAGTTTGAACAATGAAAAGAAAGAACTTTCATATTGTCAACAGGAATTTACCACTGACAGGAATGAAGAAAGATAGGAGGGAATACCAGGATGTCGAATTGCAGATTGAAAGACCTCAGGAAATATTGTAAGCTATGCAAGAAATAAATATACTTTTGAAAAAAAATTAAATGTTAGAGAAACAAAATGCAAGTTTCTTTGGAATCAATGTTGGAAGGTATGAGACTGTCATGAGATTTTTTCCACCACATCGTGCAGTATTCAATACAGATACTTATTCATTTTTATTTTAGAAGGCTGTGATCAAAGATATTCAGATACGTATAGTAAGATGAGGTTTTTGGTCAATATGTTGCGGAATATTTTATTTTGTTATTTAGAATCAGTGGCAATGAGATCCGGATCAAAAAAAGTACAAGCCATCCCCATTGGCGTCTGCTGTTTATATTTCTATTTGTGAACTCAAAGATGCTGTTGGATGTGACCAGAATACAAGATCCTATTAGGAATCAGACACTGACAAACCTAAAAGATGCTGCCAAACTTAATCTGATTAACACAGAAGCTTGAGAGAAAAAAGTGAGTGAAATATCTGTAACTCTCTCGCATTGCTTTGCCGAAAATACAATCAGGTAGAAGCGCACTGAAGTCAAAGCATGAACCAAAAATATGTCATGACAAAATACCATTCATTTAAGCAAGACAGTCTCAAACAGCACAAGTTACTAGCAGGGATCCTAATTCCAAAATGAGCCCAACAATAGCAAATGCATTCATTCTACAGAGAGACGAAGGATGGACAAATTATTTTCAAAAGTCGTTCAAAAGAATTCCTCAAGACGTTTACTTCGCACGCCAAGCAGGTACTTGGAGACAACAAGAACTGAACACTAGGGAGCAAAAAAACCCAAAAATTGAAAAAGTTGGCCTGAAAAGCCACTACAAAGATGGAGAGGACTCAATAAAACACTTGAATGCCCTAAATGGACAAGTGAGTGGTTGTGTAGTTTGCGAGATTTTTGACCGTTTCCAGACTTTTTGGACACCCTGTACAGGAAAATCAAGCAATGGATCACGAATGTTCTAATTACTTTCATCAGAAACTTGGATAAAATGAAGAAAAGTCTTCACAAGAATATCAAGATATCAGATTAATAGATTAATAGAAAGATTAATAGAAATCACATAAATCAACTCATCAAGTCATAATAAGGAAAAAATTAACATGCACTCTGTGAACATAAGAAAGATATAAAATACTGTTTCGGAAGCCACTAAAGAAAGCAAGACACACATTTCCCAATATAATTTGTTGAATGAGGAGTGTAACATCCTAACAAATAAAATCGATGTAGCAAATTGTTGAAATAAGTACTTCTCGGGGATAAGTGAAAGAATGGCTAAGAAAATCGCTTCACCGCAGATAGATGCTAAAGTATCATCCTCTTGTAACTCGTCAATGTTTCTTGACCCTGTTGATAGCAACAAGTGAGGTGTACTGATTATCTTAAAATTGATCGCCCCCCTGGAATGGATGGTATTACATCACAGACAATAAAACATCACCATGAATCCTTTATGCCACATATTTAGAAGACGTTTTGAAACAGGTTCCTAGACACAAATTTTCTGTGACAACTCCCATTTATTAAAATTCAGGAAACACACTACAAGTTGGTTATTATCGTCCCATAAGTCTAATTGATAATCTATGGTAAACTTTTTAAAAAGTACCTAGAGTGTCCTTAAGAACAGACTGGTTTTTTGAGTCAAATAATGTGTTGTCCAAAAATCAATTTGAGTTTACAAAACCCGCAGTACTTCGGATGGAATGTACGTAAGTTAGGGAAGCAACTGAGCATTTAGATAAGGGAAGAAAGGCCATTGCGGTATTTCTGGACCTGGCAGAGGAATTTGACACGGTGTTCAATACTCTTGAATGTTCTCAAGAAATATGGGCTGCGAGGCACGATGCTGGATGTCTTCCAAAGCTATCTGAGTGGAAGAACCCAATATGTTAAAATAAGATAAAATCAATTGAAAGACTTGAAAATTTAAAAGAGAGAAATGTAATTCCTTAAAAACTGGACTCGATTTTCTAGGATGCCATCAAGGAGACTTATCAATTTGATCATGTGATTAGCGCATAGGAAGAATCACCCCGGATGAACTGAATATGCAGAATCTATTGCATCCATAGATAACTATCAAACACTCTCAAAAAAGAAACGCAGTACACAGTCAATTTGCATCAAGAGTTGAATGATACCTTTTTGGAAAATTGGGACAGGTTTCAATAGTTCTTGACAAAACTATTGAAACCGAAAAAAACACCACTTCGAAACTATGACTACCAGAACCACGACTAAAATCAAGATGATGAGCAAATTGCCGTCTTACCAACCATGCCCACGTAGGATTGCGTCAAGCATCATCAACTCATGCAAGAGCATAACGTGGAGCCTGCGAAAACGGACACTCACCGTGAAGAAAATTGCTGACGTAAAAAAAACATCAAAGAAGTTCATACTTTAAGGCAAGTACACAAGGATTTATATGGAGTGGACATTATGATGAATAAATTAAATTCATTACAAATAATGCCGAAATAGACTTGACTGATTAAGAAAGTACGCGTACCTCCAGAAGGTTGGTGTTCGGGACTTTGGTGAATCACTTCTTTTGTATAAAGGTGTGCATAAGCAATACATTTTTTTTCAACCCCAAAACAAAAATCAAGAGACATGTAAATTTGAGACAGAAATGTAATTTTTCGAAAACAAAAAACGATGGAACCCGGTCAAAAAAAGTACAAGACATCCTCATTGGCATTTGCCGTTGATATTTCCATTTGTGGATTTCTAATTAGACTGTCCAAGTCATTTGCATAGTCCAGTGGTAAGATTGCTTTGGAAAAGAATTCCATAGAATCTGGGATATAATTGACAAAGACCTTATTTTTTATTTGAGCAGGTCTATCGATGTAAATAAAAATTGGATCAACAAATTCAAAATGTATTTTGGATTTATCATGATAAAATTGACCTGATGAAGAGTTGAAGGATAGCCGACGACATTAATGTCATAAAATCTTTGTTACAATGGTAACGTGATATCCATACCCAGAGAAGGAACAACATGCAACATCCCCTTTATTGATCATGACATTCAGATGACTTTTGCATATACATATATCAGAATACAAAAAAGAAGGTAAGTATCGATATCGACAAACAAGGAGTGGGTTCCGTTATCAACAAACGCTTGCAAGTTGCCGAGCGCTGTCACAAAAGCAAACTGACATACGGAACACGCCCAATATATGTCAATGCAAATACGAGCAGCCTTCAATTTTGTAAATGTTTTTCGTTTTCCACTGTAAATTAGACCCCGCTCTTTTATTGTTTATGATTCTGGTAGGTACTGTAGATTGATTGAATGTTATAGCCATTGTAGAGCACTCGATCTCTGTAATCTCATTCCAGAAGTATATTCAGCATATCGGATGCATTTAAATATGTTTACATTTTTGAGCAAATAGTTTTACATTTTGTGATAGTAATTGTATGAGCAGTGTATGTTTTTCATTTGTGTATTTTATACATACATACAATACAAGCATAATAAACATACAGATAAATCCTACTTCTGGGGGCAAAATCTTTCGTTTAAGTGATGTAGATATTAGTCATAGAGAAAATGTTACACGCAAAAAAAAAAATGTTTTTATTCGAATGATACCAGATGATGGATGGCCTTCATTGACTGATTAAGAAAGTACGCGTACCTCCAGGAGGTTGGTCCTCGGGCCCATACTGAACTGATATTTCTATTTGTGAATTTCCAATCAAACTATCCACTATTACCAGTGGTTGAAACTGGTGATCTTAGAAATTGGTCTGGATTGCTTGTATTCCATGGAATCTGGATGATCGACATCACACTGGTATTATGGATGGACCAATCACAAAATATATGCAAATGGAGTTGAAGGGTGCAGGACGTACCTACTTAAGTATTTTTTTTATATCGACGACTACGATGAAATTTGGGCTTAATGGAAAACAACAGTATCCAGAGCATTCCCTAGATGTGTTGAAAGAATTCCGAAAAAAGCATGAAGCTTTTTTATCATGCTAATCTGAGCCTTTCACAACAGTGCCGACTTGACAACGAAGCCACAATATCGCCATGATTCGACGACTTCCTCAGGAATTGCAAATGCCCGTGCGATTCAATGCACCTCTTCAGATCAACTTTATGCAGGATTTGTCGCACTCATGGATAAGTAAGAAAAACGCAAGACACAGTCAATAAGTTAAAAGTCCACGGGTTGAGTGCTTATTAATTAATTATTGATTTTGATTGCATCTGAGCTGTAATCAGGTGTTGGACGTAGCCTTTGGGATACTTGGCGACCCCCAAATTACTTGATAGCCTAGAAACAAAGGCGTGTTCTTGACCCATACTCGTGAGAACACGATGGACTTGACAAAAACATTTCGATGGAGGTGGAGCGAAGAACCCCAGTGAGACCTTCTGACACCCCATCATCCTTAATTGCGGAAGAGACTTTAACATGATTTTCCGCCGGTACTTCAGCGTTGGTACTCTTGCTTTCGCCGGCAACAATAAAACGGAGAAACTTCAAGAACGGACCTACGAAACAACATAATGGTGTGTTAACGATGGTGCTGTATTGGCAAATCCAAAGATCAATGAGACCTCTGCCGGCGAAAATAGTAAGCTGATTTAGCAGGTAATCGAGCCGGACGGATTGCATTGTTTGCATAGTGTTTTGAAGGTCTAGTTGTGTATTACGTGGATTTTGTGTATGAAAAAAGAAGTGAAAAGGTGATCCGTTGTCGGTTTTGATAAAAAGGAACATCTTACTATCACTATGTCATCTGAGGCGTCGTTGACATCTCGTCATGAAGTGATGAGGAAAGATAAAATAATGAAGAACACCAATTGTTCAGTCTATAGGTGCCATTTTCGAAAAGGAAAAGACGAAAGCCTACATGTGTATGCTTTTCTTAGTGAAAATAGTGGGATAAAGGTAAAAATAACCAACGCAATGAACCAGAAGGAAAGCGCATTTTTATTATCTTCTCTTTCACAATTCAAAATTGCTTCTCCTTCCACTATGCATCTGCTTTCTGCGTTACATTTCAAATAAGCAAACACTGAGCCTAAGCTCAAAAATAATTCTTCACTCATTTTTTAAAACGTGTTTATAGAACACAACACGAAATTAATGCATAAACAATATATCTAGAACGCCGAATAATTAAAGAATGAATAAATACAACACAACAGGTTTTATTTACACTCTTTTATGACTTTTCTCTACCTGTTATCATTCAAAACCCTACTTAGATGGTAGCCGACAACACAAATATTACCTGCTTTCCGCCATGTTTGTTTACCTTCCGCAGCGCCCTCATCGGTAGCTAAAATCGCCAATAGGAAATGCAATATTTCCCGAAATTTTGAGGACCGTCGTATGCGATGATCGAGCCAAGGATATAAAAAAATTGAAAGTAAAATACATTGTTTAATAAAAATAAACTTCAATCTTTATAGAATAAATTGAACAATGCAACCGCCCGATGCAGAAAAACATAAATATGATCCACTGGACTTACAAAATGAAACATGGAATTTACAAAATTCTGAGTCTAAGTACATTCGAAGACAACTCATCCCATAACAATTTTATTGTTTTTGAATTTTGTAAATTCCATGTTTCATCGTGTCTTTAGTCCAGTGACATTCAAGTACTCTATTGATAACATTCAGAATGAAGCAGTATTAAAATATATTTCAAATGTGTAGCTTTTCTTCTTTCTGCAAACACAAAAAAATAAGGTTTATGCAGAGTTTTATTTGGATGTGTACGGATTGTATCCAAAAGTCTGTAGAAAGAATTCAGTATGACTTGTCATGTGATCTGATGTTACACTCAAGCCCCTAACCATATAATTTTGATAAACTTGAGGTCCAAAATCCATATAAAATGATTAATTTTGATTGCATCTGAGCTGTAATTAGGTGTTGGACGTGGCCTTTGGGATACTTGGCGACCCCAAATTACTTAATTGCCTAGAGACAAAGGCGGTTTCTTGACCAATACTCGTGAGAACACATGGACTTTACAAAAACACTTCGATGGAGGTGGAGCGAAGAACCCCAGTGAGACCTTCTGACACCCCATCATCCTCAATTGCGGAAGAGACTTCAACATGATTTTCCGCCGGTACTTCAGCGTTGGTACTCTCTGGAGGAGCCCTCGTGGAACCTCCAGAAGCTTCCGCCGGCAACAATAAAACGGAGAAACTTCAAGAACGGACCTACGAAACAACATAATGGTGTGTTAACGATAGTGCTGTATAGGAAATGCAATATTTCCCGGGATTTTAAGGACCGTCGTATGCGAAGATCGATCCCAGGATATAAAAAAATTGAAAGTGAAATACATTGTTTAATAAAAATAAACTTCAATCTTTATAGGATAAATTGAACAATGCAATCGCCCGATGCAGAAAAACATAAATATAATCAACTGGACCTAAGACACGATGAAACATGGAATTTACAAAATTCTGAGTCTAAGTACTCTCGAAGGCAACTCATCCCATAACAATTTTATTGTTTTTGAATTTTGTAAATTCCATGTTTCATCGTGTCTTTAGTCCAGTGACATTCAAGTACTCTATTGATAACATTCAGGATGAAGCAGTATTAAAATATATTTCAAATGTGTAGCTTTTCTTCTTTCTGCAAACACAAAAAAATAAGGTTTATGCAGAGTTTTATTTGGATGTGTACGGATTGTTTCCAAAAGTCTGTAGAAAGAATTCAGTATGACTTGTCATGTGATCTGATGTTACACTCAAGCCCCTAACCATATAATTTTGATGAACTTGAGGTCCAAAATCCATATAAAATGATTGATTTTGATTGCATCTGAGCTGTAATCAGGTGTTGGACGTAGCCTTTGGGATACTTGGCGACCCTCAAATTACTAAATTGCCTAGAGACAAAGGCGGTTTCTTGACCAATACTCGTGAGAACACGATGGACATTACAAAAACACTTCGATGGAGGTGGAGCGAAGAACCCCAGTGAGACCTTCTGACACCCCATCATCCTTAATGGCGGAAGAGACTTCAACATGATTTTCCGCCGGTACTTCAGCGTTGGTACTCTCTGGAGGAGCCCTCGTGGAATCTCCAGAAGCTTCCGCCGGCAACAATAAAACGGAGAAACTTCAAGAACGGACCTACGAAACAACATAATGGTGTGTTAACGATGGTGCTGTATAGGAAATGCAATATTTCCCGGGATTTTAAGGACCGTCGTATGCGATGATCGAGCCCAGGATATAAAAAAATTGAAAGTGAAATACATTGTTTAATAAAAATAAACTTCAATCTTCATTGAATAAATTGAACAATGCAATCGCCCGATGCAGAAAAGCATCAATATAAGCCACTGGACATAAGACACGATGAAACATGGAATTTACAAAATTCTGAGTCCAAGTACTCTCGAAGACAACTCATCCCATAACAATTTTATTGTTTTTGAATTTTTTAAATTCCATGTTTCATCGTGTCTTTAGTCAAGTGACATTCAAGTACTCTATTGATAACATTCAGGATGAAGCAGTATTAAAATATATTTCAAATGTGTAGCTTTTCTTCTTTCTGCAAACACAAAAAAATAAGGTTTATGCAGAGTTTTATTTGGATGTGTACGGATTGTATCCAAAAGTCTGTAGAAAAAATTCAGTATGACTTGTCATGTGATCTGATGTTACACTCAAGCCCCTAACCATATAATTTTGATAAACTTGAGGTCCAAAATCCATATAAAATGATTAATTTTGATTGCATCTGAGCTGTAATCAGGTGTTGGACGTAGCCTTTGGGATACTTGGCGACCCCCAAATTACTAAATTGCCTAGAGACAAAGGCGGTTTCTTGACCAATACTCGTGGGAACACGATGGACTTTACAAAAACACTTCGAAGGAGGTGGAGCGAAGAACCCCAGTGAGACCTTCTGACACCCCATCATCCTTAATTGCGGAAGAGACTTCAACATGATTTTCCGCCGGTACTTCAGCGTTGGTACTCTCTGGAGGAGCCCTCGTGGAACCTCCAGAAGCTTCCGCCGGCAACAATAAAACGGAGAAACTTCAAGAACGGACCTACGAAACAACATAATGGTGTGTTAACGATGGTGCTGTATAGGAAATGCAATATTTCCCGGGATTTTAAGGACCGTGGTATGCGAAGATCGATCCCTGGATATAAAAAAATTGAAAGTGAAATACATTGTTTAATAAAAATTAACTTCAATCTTTAAAGAATAAATTGAACAATGCAATCGCCCGATGCAGAAAAACATAAATATAATCCACTGGATTTAAGACACGATGAAACATGGAATTTACAAAATTCTGAGTCTAAGTACTCTCGAAGACAACTCATCCCATAACAATTTTATTGTTTTTGAATTTTGTAAATTCCATGTTTCATCGTGTCTTTAGTCCAGTGACATTCAAGTACTCTATTGATAACATTCAGGATAAAGCAGTATTAAAATATATTTCAAATGTGTAGCTTTTCTTCTTTCTGCAAACACAAAAAAATAAGGTTTATGCAGAGTTTTATTTGGATGTGTACGGAATGTATCCAAAAGTCTGTAGAAAGAATTCAGTATGACTTGTCATGTGATCTGATGTTACACTCAAGCCCCTAACCATTTAATTTTGATAACCTTGAGGTCCAAAATCCATATAAAATGATTGATTTTGATTGCATCTGAGCTGTAATCAGGTGTTGGACGTAGCCTTTGGGATACTTGGCGACCCCCAAATTACTAAATTGCCTAGAGACAAAGGCGGTTTCTTGACCAATACTCGTGAGAACACGATGGACTTTACAAAAACACTTCGATGGAGGTGGAGCGAAGAACCCCAGTGAGGCCTTCTGACACCCCATCATCCTTAATTGCGGAAGAGACTTCAACATGATTTTCCGCCGGTACTTCAGCGTTGGTACTCTCTGGAGGAGCCCTCGTGGAACCTCCAGAAGCTTCCGCCGGCGACAATAAAACGGAGAAACTTCAAGAACGGACCTACGAAACAACATAATGGTGTGTTAACGATGGTGCTGTATAGGAAATGCAATATTTCCCGGGGTTTTAAGGACCGTCGTATGCGATGATCGAGCCCAGGATATAAAAAAATTGAAAGTGGAATACATTGTTTAATAAAAATAAACTTCAATCTTTATAGAATAAATTGAACAATGCAATCGCCCGATGCAGAAAAACATAAATATAATTAACTGGACTTAAGACACGATGAAACATGGAATTTACAAAATTCTGAGTTTAAGTACTCTCGAAGACAACTCATCCCATAACAATTTTATTGTTTTTGAATTTTGTGAATTCCATGTTTCATCGTGTCTTTAGTCCAGTGAGATTCAAGTACTCTATTGATAACATTCAGGATGAAGCAGTATTAAAATATATTTCAAATGTGTAGCTTTTTTTCTTTCTGCAAACACAAAAAAATAAGGTTTATGCAGAGTTTTATTTGGATGTGTACGGATTGTATCCAAAAGTCTGTAGAAAGAATTCAGTATGACTTGTCATGTGATCTGATGTTACACTCAAGCCCCTAACCATATAATTTTGATAACCTTGAGGTCCAAAATCCATATAAAATGATTGATTTTGATTGCATCTGAGCTGTAATCAGGTGTTGGACGTAGCCTTTGGGATACTTGGCGACCCCCAAATTACTAAATTGCCTAGAGACAAAGGCGGTTTCTTGACCAATACTCGTGAGAACACGATGGACTTTACACAAACACTTCGATGGAGGTGGAGCGAAGAACCCCAGTGAGACCTTCTGACACCCCATCATCCTCAATTGCGGAAGAGACTTCAACATGATTTTCCGCCGGTACTTTAGCGTTGGTACTCTCTGGAGGAGCCCTCGTGGAACCTCCAGAAGCTTCCGCCGGCAACAATAAAACGGAGAAACTTCAAGAACGGACTTACGAAAAGCCAAGCATTTGCGAGACACCTGGTAATTCTCGTCTCAAAAAAGGGGCAGAGGTAGTATTGGGTAAGACCCTTTAAAGATCAAGAGAGAGAGCTCCACACCGGAGAAGACAGAACGTCCGCAGAATCGGCACTGAACGACTTCGTACGCGGACGTTGCCACCGAAATTGTTTGGGAGCCGGAAGATCACATGAATTGCAAGGATTTGGTTGCTAGATACATGGAAAAGGTTGAAAAGGCAAAGCTGTTTGATTTGAGTATCTAATAAGTCATGGATCTTTTACAATTGTTTGATGTTTGCAGTCAGAGGAAATCAAACTGAGGGTGAATCTCAGACGATTGAGAGGCTGGAACTCAGTATGCATGCCGATGCCAGGAAACTGAGCAAACGAAATAGAGGCATCTATTGAATTTTTTGTTTGAGCAGGTCTTTGAGACACTTGTTGACATGGATAGTTTAAATAGTTCCAGCATCTTTTTGGCATGAAATACATTTTAGGGTGCACTATTATGATGCAGAATAATAAGATAGTGAGGGCAATTTGATGTACCATGAAAGTTATTCGCTTTTAAAATTATTTATTCAAAAACGCCTACTTACTATCAAGTGGTAAGTCTATTTTGGATTGATCGGAAAAAAATGTCCCTAGATTTCGCGGTGAATAAATGGAATTGGTATTTGAGGCTCCGAAATTTTCCTGTGAGGCCGAACTTGTTAATCGATTGGGCTTGGAGGAGCTGACTAATGAAACACGTCGAAAAGATAAAGTGCTGTAATCTGGATATGAGGGAGTTTGACCTACGAAGATCAACTTGGAAATGGAAAAACTTTTGAATTGAGGTTATATCAACAGATTATCAAACCAACGAAATCAAATGCTGATTTATTGGTGAATGATCATGCCCTCAGAAACGAGATCAAAAGCTACATCGTTATCCTCTAAGCAAAATTCCTATGCATCGGTTACTAAGACTTAGGGCCGGTTCTTCAATTCAAGTATAGCCTTGGAATAAGCAATACTCCGTATAACCAATCATCATTATATAGGGTTATACGGAGTATTGCTTATTCCAAGGAAATATTTGAATTGTAGGATCGGCCCTAAGAAGACTAGAGATAAGGTTCGGGTAGTGAAACAAAAGAGCGGTCAAACAAATCAAGCAAGATCCTTAACTGAAAGAACTAGGGTTCTCGAATTGGGACTGAAATTGAAATGGGCAGAACTACTGGAAATGGTGGTCATATTTTCAGTTGTGGAAAAAAGGACATTTCTGGCATACAAAAGGTCATTCAGGAGAAACTTGGTGAAAATTAACCAGTGGAAGACCAAAAATTATGAACTGTGGCATCAAAACGATTGGATTAACTGAGAGTCAATCGTGTTACAGTGATTGTGTATATGGTAGAAAAGTAGAAACAAATATATTTAAACAATAGAACGAAACGTATAAAAAAGCTGACAAACCCGAGCTCACGCCTATAGATAAAGTCGAAATGAAAGTATTCGTGGGACTTCTTTCTACACCACAATTTTCCATTCCAAAAATGAAGACATCGCTTCTATATTTGTCAACGATGTCACAGGAAGGGATATCTTTAGACTAGTCACGAGTCAGAAAAGGTTCGCTGTTCTGTTGTCTTGTATGCGATTCGACAATCCCGAAGACAGAATGATGCGTAAGCTGAGTGATCCTGATGCTGCCATCAGCGAGTTGTTCAACACATTCTTTCAAAATTCTCAGAACATATATACAATTGGGAAATATGGCTGTGTCGACAAAATGTTTGTTGAGTCCCGCGGAAGATGTGGTTCCAAAATGTATATGCCAGCAAAACCAAACAAGTACGACTTAAAAGTTATGATGCTTACGGATGCTCGTAGTGGCTATGCATATAATGGAACATTATCTGCGGATGAAAAAAAACTTGCTAAACCACACAAAGCGTAATCAGATTAGCTCGGCCTTTGAATGGTACCAATAGCAACATAACAAATGACGATTAGTTTAGTTCCATCGAACTAGTTCGCGAGTTGAAAAAAAAGGATCCTACGTATGTAGGCACGTTACGAAAGAACAAAAGAGAAATACCAGCATTTTTAACAAGCAAAACTAGAGAGGTGAATTCTTCTTTGTATGGCTTTACATCAAATATGACACTCGTTTCCTACGTTTCTTACATAGAAGTAATATTGATTTCATCAATGCATCGGAGTCCGACACTGGTGATGGTGAATCAGAAATAATCCTCCATTACAATGCAACGGAAGGTGGAGTTGACTCAACTGTTGAGAAGTGTGCCGTATATAGTTCAAGTAGGAGAACTCGTCGTTGGCCAATGGCAATCGTTCTTTAGATAGTGGATATGAGTGCAATCAACGCTTTCATATTATATAACAACTACAAGGATAATCAACCGCTACAACGCTTCGCATCTTGTAAAACCCCACGCATGCACAAAAGAGCTGATAATTTGAAAGTGCGATTGAAGATTTGCAATGGTATCCGAATATTCAGAATATATTGTCCCAGAGCCAAAACAAGAAGACATCTTGGAGAAAAAAAAAACTGTTACTTGTGTCCTGCTAGACTGAAGAGGAAGACGCAATATATTTGCCAGCTATGTCGCTGGCCTGTTTGTCTTCAATGTGCTTGGAAAGTGTGTATTGAATGTTGTTCCAGAAATGACTGATTTGACCCATTACAGTTATCTTCCCCGACGGATTATACTTGTGTTGTTTTGTTCCTATATTTTCTGAGATCTAATTTATAAAAAAAACATTATTGTTTAGTTTGACGCTTATGGAACTGTGATTTTTTGTTTTTAAGGGTGAAGTGTTTTTTTTTTCAGAATTTGCTGTTTTTAGAACAAGCAGTACACCAGTACCTACTTTTTATGATTTGTGGTGATGTTCACGTTAATATATTTAAAATAAAATTATGAACCGCTTAACATATCGAATTTTTATTTATTCAAATTCGTCAAATTCATTAATAATAATAATAATAAAGGGAGTCTGATAGACTCCTCGTTACCGTTAGCATCATCCACGTCACCAGTTTACAGGTTAAATATGCCGTATTGGATAACAATAAATACTTATTCAAATTAGGTGTGATTTTATTGTCACAGCTTAAATGATGCAGATAAAATTAAACAGTTCAAAACTTGTCATTCTGATATTAACCAAGTGGGCGTTTCACTTCTTGAAGTCGTTTTTATTGGTTTGACACCAGTTCAACATCGAAACGCAGTTTTTCATCTACTGAAACAAATATGTTTAAAATGGGTCGTCGAACTACGATATTAGAAAAAAATTGTATCATTACTCACTTTAGAAACTGCTACAGCCAAAGATATATCGCCATAATGACAAATGAATGCTCATCAACTGTTCAACACATCTTTGAACTTTACCAAGAGTCGAGAATGAGTCAAGGTTGGCTCCAAACCAGATCTTCAATGAGGAAAGATGGATTGTACAAGAAATAACGACTGAACCCAAAAAAGTGCCCCAAAATTGTGCGCGGAGGTGGAAAGACTCTTCGGAAAAAGGAGTAAACCCGAAAAAATTCGACGGGTCTTGCAAAAAAATAATTGAGATGGTAGAACTAAAAGAAATAAACATTTTATCAGCCAAAAAAATAGGCTTATACGATTGGAGTTTGCCAGGGATCACATTAATAAGGACTTAAACTTCTGGGATCAATTTACCTAAAATAAGATATCTTTTAGAACAAATACTTTGAAATAGACTTGGAGAAAGACGAGTTGATAGCTAGGCTCAAAACAAGAGTTCTTGGAAGAAAAACATGGTGTAATTGATAATCAGGAATCCATAGTTATGTATTCCGATGGTTCTAGAGCATATAGACTCCTTTAAAAGAGAGGATATCCTTTTCCAGCCGTTTCTACTTCAAGACGCTAGCTATCAGAATGAAAAATATCCACAGGCATTCTGACAGAAGTCCCCAATATCATGAAGATGATAGATATGAGTACACATGAAAAAGAATGTGCATTGTCTTTTGATGAGATAAAAATCCGAGAAGCATACCTATCAAGGCATACCGAGGTTCGCGATCAAAGTAAGAAACCTTATAGTTATGCTCAAGTTGTGATGCTTCGAAGTTGGAAACAACCTGTCTTTCATGATTTTGATTGATTCTATCCTAACAGAGAAAAAGTTTCAAGACTATGCAGAGGCATCAGGTGAGACAACTATAGAGTCCAGCCAGACATGATATTATGGTAGAGGTATGAATTATGACATCTTGGATCTACCATGATATGAACAATTTATAGGTAAATAATTCTTTCCAGGATTTTGGGTTGGAGCTATGGTAAGTGACTTGGGCGGTGAAAACAGGTCACTTCATAACTCATTAAATATTTACCTGAACACTTGGTTCGTAAACCCTTCCAATATCAAAAATGTTCATGTGAGAAATAACTATGTGAATTTATGATTGAAGGAAAATTAATAAATAAACAAATAATTGAGAAGCTGTTGGATGTAACAGGAGCATCAGATTTGACAATTGGCCATGAAATTTCCAGAGATAACTTGAATGTTAACGGTGATCGCCGAAAAGTGAAGCTGGCAACAAAATTATTTTCTCATACCATTGCCATGGCAGTAGGGCGATGTGGAAGTATGGGTGCCTTCAATCAACCAAACTGGCTTGAATGTTTAGAGTTTTTTAAATTGGTAAGTTTGTTGTTTGAAAACACAGATAATAGAATAATTTTATACTTCACATCTTAGGTAAATGATCGGTTCGATGTTTTAAACTTGAGTAATTATACAACTGATAGTAGACAGAGAACAAAGGCCTGAAATGACCAACACAAAAATGAGAAATGATGAGTTTGACTCAATATTAAGGTAACCACTTTTATTTGTGACAAAATCGAACATTTTTGTCAAGAAGTTTCTCAATGAAAAAAATGTATATTCATTTTAGGAATCATTATGAATTATGATAGATAACTCTATCCAGTCATTGTTTAAGGAACTTGGGTCTGAATTTTCTTTCGAGTATATCCTGACTTATCGTCTGTACCGGGACGTACGGGAGAATTTGTTTGAAGCTTTGGTCTAAAAGAGGACTCCGTGACCATCCAGATGCCTTGGAATTGAGATATCGTCTACGCTCGAATCTTCTTGGAAGAAACGAAGGTTCTCTATCAAGTTTTGGTATTATTGAGGAAGATCATACATCTATCATGCAGTTAGGGAGCCTACAGCTTCTACATGCTCCTGACACACTTTCTATTGGAAAAAACTATTTAAAAAACCTACTGAACTTGAGCTCAGATATTCCATGTTTAAATAAAATCAAACAATTATTTTTTTGGTCAAGAATGTTTTTTCGAATCAGACAATTGAATAGGGACTTGCATAATCAAAAATCAAAGCACCATTAAAAAGAAGAAGGTACCAAAAACTGTATAATTGATTGGTAGTTTTTAGAAGTTATTTTAAAAACTATTAAATTATTATTTGAAGGGTACAGGCACAGAAGGCGATATGTCAAAAAAGTTAGTTTCTAGATAACCGCGTTCAAAGGTTTTGAGAGCTATAAAAAGAAGGAAATAAGATTTTTTCGTACTATTATCTGGTAGGGTCTTGTCCCACAAATACCACTCATAATTAATTTTGCAACGATTTTTTTAATTGAAAAAACGCATTTTCTCACAAGCAGTCACATTTAAACAGGTAAAGTAGGGGTTTATTATGAGATATGTCTGAAAGAAACAACAGAAACGCATGGGTCTACAGTCCCAAAATATAAAGGTTCTCATGGTCTGTCCTCATCATATCAATAATAATTATGGGCAGGTTATCTAAAAATATATCTCAAATAAGATGATACAGACTTGAAAAAATTAGTTTGACTTTTTTCGACAGCGTGATTCTTGACGTCATTGAACGTGGTTGCGCTCGGACAAATCGCTTTCTCAGTCTGTATGTCAAAAATAAAAAGGGTGATATCTGGTGACTGATCGCATTTTTAACCATGACAATTTATAGCGCAAAAATTTAAACCTTCATCTGATAAATGGCTTGATCAACTCGATGTGTGCAAAAATTGACATATCGCCTTCTTTGCGTGTACCCTTCATTTGGAAGCAAGTTGTTCATCAAGTTTCAGCAACAGTACTGAAAAGTAACTTTTAATTATCGTCAGTTTTCACTTGGGTATTGTAAGTGAATTATGTGATTCACTTTTACCACTGAAGCTTTGAAATGAGATTATTTGATCATTTATGAATGAATAAATCATCACTAATTGTATTTTGTGATTTGTTGGATGATTTGGTCGGTTGACGTAGATTTTCAAATATAACAAACAAAATCTACGTAATAATCACTTCAAATAAAACTTTCACATGAATAGTACACTCATTCATAATAATAATAATAATATCTCATTAAACCTAAATCACGCTCAATTTCGTTTAAAATACATCAGCGACACATCTTATGGAATTTTACTTGCATCAAGTGCATAAGCGCTAGCTCACGCTTTCAAATTTTACTCTCTGCGTGACGTCATGCGCCAACGCTATTTTGAACGGCTAGAGATCATATCTTTTGTGTTATTGTCTCATGATTATGAACCAATACATGTATTTGGATATATTAAGACAGCATCTTGTAGCGAGTGCCCAAAAATTAGATATTGCAAACAATTTTCAGTTTTATCACGATAACGATCCAAAGCACACGGCGTATCGTCTTCGAAGTTGGTTGCTTTATCACTATCCAAACGTCATCGGAACATCAGCCCAGTCACCAGATTTGAATGTTATTGAAAATGTGTGATTGACATGAAAAAAAGTGAATAATTTCCCAATATCGAACAAAAATGAATTGAAGGCTTGGAACACAATCTCACCAAAGTTGGTCGAATCCATGCCTAGACGTCTGCGGGCTGTAATTATTGATCATGGATGTGAACAACAAGTAAAAGGTTGAATCTGAGCCGACACAAACGAAACGTCGGGGGTGAGTCGTACAGAGCTCCGTCCGTTCACATGTACACCATTTACATACTTGAAATATTCAATTTGTTTTTTCAACGTTATGGAGATGGTCAGTTCGAACCTACTCTGATTGATGAGAATTCGCGTGCCATATTGTAATTGCTGTTACGTTAACAAGACATCCGTAGCAACAAGTGTAGTACCAACTACCAATTCTTAAACAAAATAATTTGCCGGATAACAACAGAAAACTAGAGACCCTTCATCGTACAAAGGTCAAAAGAAGTAATTTTAATAAAATCATGGAATTAGACGAAGTAATCCAAGACATTCTCATCAAAAATGAACGTGTCAATATAGGCTGGAATCGTTGTTGGGCGTACAACGATTATGGTATCGTTAGGTGTTGCAAGACATTTCGGACGACCTTTTAAAAAGACGTATTAGAGGATCGAGTGAATCATCGTTTGCTAGCCCGGGGTGCCGATTCTGGGACCGATAAAACGGTTATATCGAGAAAAAGTGTACGACCACCTCCATATTCTTCTCTTGATATGACCATTCTATCGGTCCCAAAATCGGCACCCAGTAGTCTTAGTGAGAAAAATGGGGATTCCAGAGTATGTATAGATTATCAGGGATTAAACAAAATAACAAGTAATGATAAAGTCCACTGATCGATGATCATATTGATTTATTGAAAATTAAACGCTATTCTACATCCCTTGATTCGAATAATGGTTATTACAATGTAAAAGTAGCTGAAGATACTGTGAAATTTACATCCTTTCCAACTCCTATGGGTTAAATTGAATTTTTATTCTACCCTTCTGGCTTCACAAATGCCCCTGAAGTTTTTGGATAAAAAAAGGTAGCGAAATTATTGCAGAGCGGGCAAATGATACTTTATAATACTGAGAAAAATAGACTTACGGGGCAAGCAAAATTGACTTTTAGATTAGGTAAGTGTTACTTTGTTCAGACTAGAATTGATTATTTTTTGAAATACCGTGTTAGTTATGAGGGAATTCGACCTACTGATCGGAATACTGCCGCTTTACTTAATTATCCGATTTTCCAAAATGCCAAGAAAGTAGTGCGCTTTGTATTATTGGCGTTCCATTCCAGCATTTTCTGTTTTGGCGAAACGCCCATACGACCTCATGAGGAGAAATGCTGAATTTGAATTTGCTGAAAAACAACATGATGCTTTCCAACTTTTCAAAGAACATTTTACGAGTGGACTTATTTGAGCGATCTATTTACCAACGGCTCAAACTAAATTGCATTTCCAGTTTTGGAGCAATATTATTGCAAAAACAAGTGTCGTTAAGACAGAAACGAAAGACTTTGATTTATTAGCTAAAAAAATATATCCACTATTTAGGTATAACATAGGCTACAAGAAATCTTAATATACACCAAGGATTGTCGATTATCGTATGTCCGCCTAAATAAACCTATGAAGATAAGCCAACAGATAGTTTGAAGCTATAATGCTTAATAATGTTTTTTTAGTCATGTAAAATCTAAATATTTCGCAATCCTTCATTGAGTTTAATGATAGTGTCTCGAACACTTTAAATATGAATACAGTGGAAAGTCTTTGCGCAAATTGGGAATAATCCATAATTTATTATCTTTATTATAGATCCGCTTGTATTAGCAGCACATTATGCGTTAAATCCGAGAATTTTCACTTCATTAAGTATGTAACTTCTTTGATTATATCAAGCACACATTTTTTTTTTCAGAATCAAAATATTTTATTTTCGCCGATCTTATAGGATTAGATATGAATAGATGTATTGAAACGTGGGGCTTCGTGAAGTGAGGTATTAAAGCCGCGTTCTGAAACCTCCTAGTGGTGATTACCCTAATATATTTTGTGTAATTGATCGCAAAGATATCCCCGATCCAACCAGTATGAAAAATGAAGCCAAAACCAAGACAAAATGACATCTACAAGAACTGATGTTTGGCTTAGTGAAGCGAAGCCTTCAAGCAGCGTTCTAAAACCTCCTATAGTGGTGGTAACTCCAATATTTTTTGTATAAATGACCGCAAAGATATTCCCGATCCATTCAGTTTTTTAAAACCACAAAAAATGACATCTACAAGAATACATGTTGGGCTTAGTGAAGCAAAGCTTTCAAGCAGCGTTCTGAAAACTCCTTGTGGTGGTAACTCCGATATGTTTTGTGTTTATGATAATAGAGAGATCCCAAATGAAACCAGTGTGAAAGATAAAGCTGTGCTTGAACCAAAAGTTCGTTTCAAGAAAGACACATCCCATGAATGAATGCAAGAGTCGCGAGTTATTGATCTATGATCAGATTCTTGACGTTTTACATGCTAGCAGTTCTTAACCAAAAAAGGTTCTGGCCTTTTAATGGGAAGTTGATTTTGATTGTAAATATTCGTTTCAAGAAACACATCCTATAAATGAATGCAAAGGAGAGAGTCGCGAGTTATTGATCCATGATCAAATTCATGATATTCTACATATCAGCAGTTATATACCTTAATGTTCTAGGAAAGGCACCCGTTGTCTCGAAGGAATACAAGGAAAAGAGTTGCGAGTTTCTGATCATCGATCAAATTCTTCAAATGTTAAACATCAGCAGTTTCCCTGGATAAGATTTTGTATTCATTATAATGAAATCTGTATGAGGTAAATATAACGACACATGTTATCCTGAAGGAATGAAAACGAAAGAAAGCTGATCCATGATCAGGTTCTTGACATTCCCAACCGCAATAGCACCCAACTTGATAAGATTTTGGATTTTTTATCATGAATTTTTATATAAATTGTAAATATGTTTCAGGAAAAAAACCCTTTATCTCGAAGGAATGCGAGGAAAAGAGTCGCGAATGTCTGATCATCTGCAATCAGATTCTTGACATACTTCCCTACTGATTCAATAGATGAATGAACAAAATAATTTTGCGTTTCTTGGGATTTAGATTTGACATGTTTGGTAAAAGCTCAACTATGCTGCTGCTGGAAGTACCACAAGTCCACATCGATGACTTGCTGGTTAACATAGAATAGTGATTTACCATAGGTTCGAAAACTAAGCTTCTAGCTTGAACATATAGGAATTTTATTTTTAAAAACAGTCAACTCATGTGCATGTTTAAAAAGTCATCAACATCAACAGAGAACACAAAGCCGGTTTGCCTCAAGGAATATGTTTATCAAGTTTTTTTTTTATCAAGATACTTCTATATAGAACCAAGAGTAGAAATGTAAATTACAATCATGATTTCTCAAAATAAAACTTTAAAGCCCAAATAGAACGTGGCCCGAGAGAATAGATTTTTTAATGCTGATATGTGAAATATCTACATTTTAAAGCGTACATAGGGGGAATATAGAGGAGTTTATTGCCCGGATATATCATTATTCATTAAGTTAAGGAGAATAAGCAAATTTACCTTTCATTCCATTGAATGATTGGAAAGCATATATGCATTTGAAAACGTTTGCTTTTAGCGCCTTTCAAAAACAGAACATTAGCTCTTAATTAGATAAGGTTTGGCTTCTTGATATGAAATTTATATGAATTGTGAATGAGTGATTCAGGAAAGACACATGTTATTCCGAACGAATGCAAAAGAAAGAGTCACGATCCACGATCAGACTCTTGACGTTTTACATGCTAGCAGTTCCCAACTAAAAAAAGGTTCTGAAATTGATTTCGATTGTGAATAGCCGTTTCAAGAAAGACACATCCTATGAATGAATGCAAAGAGAAGAGTCGCGAGTTATTGATCATCTGCAATCAGATTCTTGACGTGCTTCCCAACTTATTCAATAGATAAATGAATAAAATAATTTTGCGTTTCTTGGGATTTAGATTTGATATGTTTGGTAAAAGCTTAACTCTACTGCTGCTGGAAGTGCCACAAGTCCACATCGATGACTTGCTGGTTAACATAGAATAGTGGTTTACCATAGGTTCGAAGACTAACCTTCTAGCTTGAACATATAAAAATGTTATTTTCAAAAAGATTCGATTTATGTGCATCTTCGAAAAGGCATCAGAAACATCAACAGAAACGCCAAAGCCGGTTTGCGTCAAAGAATATGTATATCAAGTTTTTTTTTGATAATCAAAATACTTCTATACAGAGGCGAGATTAGAAATGTAAATCACAATCGTGATTTCTCAAGATTAAACTTTCAAGCCCATATAAAACGTAGCCCGAGTGAACGTCAAACTTAGTCGATACCAAAACTTCACAATACTTTTGTCGCCAGCAACCAAAACAATCAAGTGGTCCGGTCCAATAAATTTTGAAGTAAAGGGTTTTTCTATGGAAATTCAATCGAATTCTATGGAACTATCGATTTTAGATTTGATTTAATCGTGCATTTATTCTTTGAGCGGCTGAGATCACTTGCCCGCTTGTTCATTTTTGTGCTGAAAAAAAGCTGATAGAATAGCTGATAGAATAGAGTGGGTTCTGTTTCTCAAACTTTCCAATAACAACTCCAGATTTATAAAAACCCAATTTTCAAATAAAATCTATTCGCAATAACCAAGTGAATTGAATATTTTTACTCTGATAAACGATAGAAAATTATAACAAAAATCAACAATACCGGAAAAGGGAAGTAGAACGAGTCCGTACAACTCTCGGGAGACTTATTCAAATCCTAGTGCCATGTGGGATTACACCGAAAGATTTCATGTGGAATGGGACAAATAATTATATACGTTTCATGAAATGTTTACATATTTTTCATACGTTTCAAAAAGATTTACTGGATGATGTAAACTCAAGAATTGAAGGGTTCAAACTGAGATTATTTGTCAATAAAGAATGTATAAAAAGATTAATGAAATCGACAGTATAAAAAGTATCAATATTTGTTGATTGACACAAATGAAATTAAAGTAAAGTCCTTTATATTTGCGCAAAAATTTTTAAATAAACCTGACTGACTAAATATGGTTTCCAGAGGTTCTCTACTATATCCAAATAAAGAATTATGGAAGCTCAGATATATGAATCAGAATCTTTCAAGGTGCATGTATGGGACCTCTTCAAGCTAAAAAAAAATTGAGTCGAAAAACTGTGAGTCAGTTTGCCAAACACATAATTAGTGAGGTTATTCGTTGCCAAACCAGACATGATATAAGACTGTGGGAGCTTAACTGAAAAAGTAGTTTCAACAACTTGCAAAGGAAACACCACCGAAAGTTACCTATTAGTTAATTAATTATTAATTTCTGTATAGATAACTCCATATAATGTGAATTATTTATATTCTGGATCTGATGCAAGGGGCACATTGATGCGCCAACATTATATCGGTAAGTTCTTCCGTCCAGGAATCGGGATTATAGGATGTTTTCAAATGAGTTTGCTGGTTTTATCAACAGCTGATATTTTCTTTTGGAATATTCTCTGGGGTACTTTGATACAAAAAGACACGAGATATATGGATTTGTATCAAAGAGCCCCTAGGCATTTTGTTTTTCAAAAAATGGTCCGAGCTTACAAACCCAAGACTGATAGAGGGAGTATCAATGAGAACGTCTTCACTGAAACGCCTGAAAAAGATAGCTTACAGCAATTGTACAATTGTGAAAAAATTAAAAAAAAACGGCAAGAAATCTGTTAGGTTCAACAGAGATAAAAAAAACGAAAAATAAAAGATGTCGATGTCTCTTTATAAATTTTTAGTTGACTTAAGTAGATATAATGTGCAATAGAAGATGAACTTATTAAATATCTTGTATTTTTGTCAACATTTCCAAAAAATACGAGTTCTGGCCTCATAATGAGGGTCTCGTACTTTCTTAATGATTTGTTAATACAACCTATCATAAAGTTTCTCATATTTAAAAACTGTTGATGATTAAATTTGATGTTATGTAAAAGTTTGTAAAGATTTCTTGAAAAACATTGTTTTTCGTTGACTTAGCATTTATTTACCGTTTTCATAAAATTCAAACTGCAAAGTGTATCTGCATTCACTGCATCAATCTGCCCCTCCTCCTCCTACCTATATATGATTTTGCCAAAGACATGAAAAGTATACCTATCATATACATATATAGGAATAATATGAATATTGAATTCAATAATTTTGCTTATCATGCCCGCATAGGCAAATCCTTAATCACCGGCATTTTGTCAATTGGTCGACGAATTCATGAAAAGGGCACTTTCGCTGGAGAAGGCAGGAGCGATTCAATGAGAGTCCGTCTACTCAATCTCGCTCGGAGGCTAAGGATTTGAATGGTAGCCAGAAAACTAGCGAGTTGGCCACCAAAATCACCACCCATCTTTGTCTCCTGAAGTACCCATGGCTTCTCTGGCAAGCAGCTCTTAGACCCCACTTTCCTGCCAGTGTGTTATGGACGGATGAAGCCACAGAGACAGAGAATCCGTTTTTAATTCAAGAAACAGCCTCATAAGGGCTCACGAGAAATTGCGCGCGACAGTTAAGTACAACAATCATCAAATATTTTCTGTGAATGTGTGGGCAGGGGTGGTGGGGAATCGCCTAATTGGGCCTTACATTCTTCCTCCTTGGATTAAATGCAAACTTTCACGGCATTTTCTTGAATGAAAAGCTTCCAGAAGTCTGGGAAAATATACCCCTCAAATGAGAAACAACATGTCGGAGTCCCAGATTGCTGCAGAAGATTGGGAGTTTTAGATCTCCTCACAAATAATATGATATAGCATCGGTTTCTCTGACCCTTACCCTTTCACCAATGAAGCGATTGTTATAGATAACTATAATAGTAATTTTATATTGATTTATAATAATCATAGTTTTTTTTTATATGCATGTCGGAGTCCCAGCGCGTTTTGCTGCATAAGATTGGGAGTTTTAGATTTCACGACAAAAAATATGATACAGCATCGGTTTGTCTTACCCTTACCCTTTCACAAGTGAAGCGATTGTTATGGATAACAGTAATAGTAATTTTATAATGATTCATAATTTTTATTATAATTATGAAAAAAAATTATATGCATGTCGAAGTCCCAGCTCATTTTGCTGCAGAAGATTGGGAGTTTTAGATTTTACGACAAAAAATATGATACAGCATCGGTTTGTCTCACCCTTACCCTTTCACAAGTGAAGCGATTGTTATGGATAACAGTAACAGTAATTTTATAATGATTCATAATTTTTATTATAATTATATTTTTTTTATATGCATGTCGGAGTCCCAGTTCATTTTGCTGCAGAAGATTGGGAGTTTTAGATTTCCTGACAAAAAATATGAAATAGCATCGGTTTCTCTCATCCTTACCCTTTCACAAGTGAAGCGAAGGAGTTTATATTCGTAAAACATCATCTTCCTGATTCTGTTTAAATTTTATTACGTCTGTTCATGGTAGTTTTTTTTCAATTCAATAACAATCGTTTGCTTCACATTTTTTCCAATATACCAATATTTTATAAACTAGTAACATGATTGCTGCACCCAAATGCTGCGCACAGGACTACAATATACATTTTATTTATTTTACACATTTATATCATTTATATTAAATTTACAATATAAATATTCTATTATACTAGGAAAACAATTTTTAATGTATGTAATAACATGCTATGCCATAAAAACCGAATAAACATAATTCAGATATATAGTGTATGTATAGGTACATCACTCTTACAATACTACTTAACATTTTATAAAAAAGCTTTTTCAGGAATTACAAACAAAAACAAAATTTATATCAAAATCAGAAATAAAAATTCTATAAAATAAGAAAAACAACAATATTCCACTGAAAAAAAGTAATAACGCTTCAGTGAATTTCCATGGCTCATAAGGAATATGAATTTATTTGCAAAAACAAAAATTATTCATATATTTCATCATTTTTCAGAATAAAAAAAGAATAAATTACGGTATTGTTTTGAGTTGGGTTTATATTGGGACCGTTTTGGTTTGATTGGGTTACTTTTTGGCAATGAAGAATTTGTGAGCAAACTATTTTTCGAATCCAATGGCCGTTTTTTTTTTCATCTACGCAAGTAATTTTGTACTCTCTATAAATTCAAAAACAAGTCTGTATATACAAATTTGCATATAATGGAGTTGAAAATTCAAAAAACAAATAACCAACGATAATTTCGCAACTACCGCATAATAAAATGTAGAGGTCGACGCAAAATTCTGAATAAAAGTTCATCCCTCTTATAATTGATCATCAGACAACAAATTGATCAAAAAGGACCCACAAAACTGTCCTTCCTAATATCATTATTGCACAATGTGGTTCTCCCATCAAAAATATCGGTATGGAAATTAAAGTATCATTTCTTAAGGGTGAATATTGTGGTTGCCCTGACAAACGGGATGATCTAGACCACCCGTAGCGATTGCTAAATATCTTGTCAGAGGAAGCGTCTGGAATAAATGGAGAAATCGACCCTTTTCACGTTAAGCTCTCGCTGAGTTTATGTAAATTTCACAATTGTTCTGTGATGGACAACATTGTGTGACTTGAACTGATATTTGTTTGGATTTTTTCTTCTCACAAAAAGATATACCAAATTTGGAACGACAAATGTGTGCTGAGAAAATGTTGGAAAAGAAAAATTTGTTAATAACTTAGATCCCATACTAAACATGACATGAAAGCCTGGCTGATTTTTTCAAAATTGTTAATCTCTACCTTACCTACTAATGGGAATACGGTAGTTTTTGCAAATTCAGAACAAATAATACTCCCTGAGGACATGATAGCTTCTTTTTCAAGGGAGATATTGAACTTTGTATCGGAGCATGGTAACATTGACTCTTATGGAAAATAAAGGGGTGTTGCGTTTTCTATTTCACGTAGTTTATATGATTCATAGTACATGTATGACAAATTTCATCAAAATATCTGAAGTGGTATTGTAGATATTAATAATAAATGTTTTTCTCTTTTTTTTTTTTAACTTTACCAATCTGTATCTCAAAATATAAGACGTTTAGTACTTATTTTATTTTTATATACCTACCTAATTTTATTTAAGAATATTTATTTATTTATTTATTTGCTAACATATAATATAATGAAAGTGATTGATATCAAAAGGGCTCGCAGTTATAATGAAAAAATAGATGAAGACTCTGAAAATGAGGTTTAAAAAACTTATCGCCTTTTTCCAAAGAGTAACAGTGTGCTAGAAAACATACAAAGTAATCTCAGTCATGTGATCCCAATCATCTCACAAGGATCAACACATATTCGCTAATTTTTTTTTGAACATTCCCTTCTAAGTAACTATAAGCAAGCTATAAAAACCAATTCATAAGAAATAGAAAACTTGGAAAAAATGATACTTTCCCAAACAATCTGTGTATCCAACAAACAATTCTTTTTTAATCAAGCTAAGATTACCAAAAAAGTATTAAGCAAAATTCAAATGCTAAAGGAAAAGAAGATGAGAAAAATGATCGAATAAAAAATTTCAAATCAAAATTTTATGCTGTTTCTTTTTTTACGTAAAATTTGACAAAACATAGAAAAACCTCGAAAATAATATCAATGGGTCGAATGTGCTTCATTTAAATCATTCATGGTTTTAAGTATTGAAAAACACAACTACAAATTATGGATAGTAATAAGTGGGAGAGTATATAACCATTCAGAAAATTAAAATACATTGTATGAGCTGATGGCATAACCAGATCATGATGATTATTTAAATAAAATTAACACGACTATTTGAATAGCTGGATACTGAAAAACGAGAAAAATGATGAAATAAAAAAATTGCACCACAAAAATTTGATTGTCTTGGAACGCACAATAAAAAAAAATCCGTTTCTTTTTTTACGTAAAATTTAACAAAACAGAAAAACCCCGAAAATGAGAATCAATGGGTCGAATGTGCTTTATTTATGGTTTTAAGTATTGAAAAACACAACTACAAATGATGGATACTGATAAGTGGGAGAATGTATAACAATACAGAAAATTAAAATACATTGTATGAGCTGAGGGCATAACCAGATCATAATTCAAATAAAATCAACGCGACTATTCGAATAGCTGGATACTGAAAAACGAGAAAAATCATGGAATAAAAAAATTGCACCACAAAATTTTGATTGTCTTGGAACACACAATAAAATGTGTTGCTGTTTTTTTTTTTTTTCGTAAAATTTAACCAAACATAAAAAAACCTTGATCATCAACTAACTAAAGCTTATTAGATGGTGTATTGGCTTGGAGAAATATGCGTTCATTACTATTTCACGTTTATTTCACCATCCGATATTCATCATCTATTCAAAAGACCGTTATTCATTTATACAATATTGTTTACAAAGTGCCTGATGTAGTATTAATGATTTCCAACCATGCTTTTAGTCGTCTCACAATGATGAACTTATATTTTACACTATTAAGAGCATACTACGACATCTTCTTAGAGGAAAGTGTAATGAAGTATACGACAAATAGACAAAAAAGCGGGTGATAATAATAAAAATACAAGGAAAAGAAACGAATAATAATCGTTAGAACCAGTGCCCATCAAACAGTCAAACAAAATCACTGCCTCAATAACGTGAAATGAACAATATATTTAACAAATTCAATGGGACCATCCAGCCAGTGCCAAACAAATCGTTGAGAATAGTTTCGTTTTCAAGAAAATACACTAAAAACAAGGAAAGTACTTTCGTTGCTTCCATTGAAGTGTGTATAATAATGATGGAAACTTTCATATAATCTTTTAATAATCAACAAAACTTTATGAGATGGTGCATTGGCTTGGAGAAATATGGTTATCAAATGCAATTTGTAAATTTCAATACTTCCATCATAAAACGATCGTTAGAAGGAGCAACGTTTCAAATGTAACAAAAAGGACAACCTCAAAAACAAGTTTGTTTTAGAGGAAATAAATTCCAACCATGCTCTGAACAATATCTTGACCATGCCCTAAGAACTAGATTTAGTCTAAATCATTAATTAAACTCTTCAGTTGAATATATCACTTTTATATCACATTCTTATGATCAATGTGATAATATACCATTATCACAATTCTCGAAAATTTGAAGATAGAAAAAGACATATTTGATATGAAACAGACAGACAACAATAATTATTAACAAAGTAACAAAGATGTTTGATGAGCTTTAACAATGACATCAGCAGAATTGCAGTTGTAGTTTTGTTATCAAACTTCTCACTTGATTTAGACTCATCAGTTGGTTCACTGGTGGATTTTTTGGTTTCTTCAATAATTGCTTCAACAGTCTCCAGTCCAGTCCCAAACGTCCAACCACACAGTGGAGATGGGGAAATCTTTGTTGGTGATGTTGATGTTATAAGCAGTTCCGTAGTTGCCTCATTTCCTTCTGAAGTAACTGCGAATGGTATTAATATCCAATATTCACATATTATAGGTTGGTACCAGAAATAAGAGCTCCCTTGAGATTAAACGAATAAAAAAAACACCTTTGAAAAAGCATATTATTTCTTACATCCCGAATTTTTTGAAAAAGATCAGATGTCTCAATATTCACAAATAATTATAGTGTTGTCGCATCGTCACAATTTTCGTGTTTTTTTTTGTATGGAATGTATTTTTTTTCTTTTTAAATGGATTCTATTGTAATAAGAAAGAAAAGGAACATATTCCAGGGAAAAAAATGATTATTCTACAAATTAAACAAATCAAAACAAAAACACTTTTGAAACAGCCTATCATTTCTTGAATCCCGAATTTTTAAGAAAATAGCATGACTCAATATTCACATCACAGCAATCAAAATCACTGCCTCAGATGATATTCAACGTAAAATCGATGCCGAATGAGGGTTATAGAAGAACTAATAAAGAAAGACCTTTAATGGGAAATTGATAAATGAACAAAATAATGGATAAATTCATTAAAACAGACTCCATTCCAATGCCAAGCAAATCTCCCGATGTGAATTGTCAGATTTCTTATCGTTGGAAATAGTTTCGTTCTCAAGGGTAGTACTTTTGTTGCTTCCATCCATAAAATAGGAAAATAAGTGTATAATAATAATGAAATCTTAATTATCCCTGTTATGCCTGACAATCAACCAAAGCTTATTAGATGGTGTATTGGCTTGGAGAAATATGGTGATGAAGGGCAATTCACACCACATGCATGCGTTTTTGGAATTTACACATCCGACGTTCATTACTATTTCACTTTTATTTCACCATCCGATATCCATCATCTATTCAAAAGAACGATATTCATTTATTCAACATTGTTTACAAAGTGCCTGATGTAGTATTAATGATTTCCAACAATGTTTGCAGTCGTCTCATAATGATGAACTCATATTTTACACTATTAAGAGTATACCACATCTGCTTAGAGGAATGTGAAGTGTAATGAATACGACAAATAGACAAAATAGCGGGTGATAATATTAATAATACAAGGAAAAGAAACGAATAATAATCGTTAGAACCAGTGACCACTGACCCTGAGGAAACAAGATCATCATTGGAAATCAGTGAAGGGTTTGCCTCATGAACCTCAAGCATGAAGAAAGAGGAAACAGCCAAGGAGCCAGCGCCTGTCAAATTGATTCTCTTCTCATAATTAGCTAATTATATTCTTGACCTGGCCAAACAAATACGAGGGGCAAGAATATTCAAAGAATTCCATTGGAGGTGAAGAGAAAAACAATGCCATCAGCGGAACTGGCAGTGTTGTGGTTTTAATATCAAAGTAGCCAACCATAACCAACTTTATCAACAAGGACTACTCTTTTTTAAGTTAGGAGTGATTAAATCCGCAGACCTCCATCATGAATATGTAGCAACAATCAATTGAATCAATATGGAGGTGCTATTATACCCGTTATAAAAAAGGCCATTGTGTCACGACGATATGATACCTATATCTATAATGAATCTGTGGGAGAAAAACAATCTTCAGCACATCGGCTTCGGCCTATGATAACACTTCAAAAGAAATCAAATGGAAGATTTTCAAAAAAAATATTCATCAATGTTATTGGAACCATTCAGCTTCCATCTAGTTCCGGGGAATCCATACAACAATACAGAAAATCTAAATACAAAAGTGAAAAAGCATTCTATGCACCGAGAGCATAACCAGATCGCACCATCTCATCTAGTTTGTTAGAAATATTCTGAGAGGCTTGATCACTTATTGAGAAATAATTCTCAATTTTTTTAAAACGTGGCTTATCCCCCCGAGCCCATCTTTTGTTTTAAAAACATGGGGATAAAATCATGACCACGAAACTTTCCGGATTGAGCAATTTCTTCTAATTTGCAGAAAATTCTCCAATCAACGACGACACTCCGCAAATGATTGGGTTGAAGCATGGTGATGTGATCAATGTCATTATCCTATCAACATCCAGAAATTACATAATATACTGTATGTAAGTGTTTGTTGGTGTGACAGTACTTGCGGTGATAATGGAGCTGTTTTCATTAACAGGTTTTCTAAATGATTTTCACCTCAAATCTGCAATTCAAATTTTATATTATTTGGTATATATTATCTCTCTTGTATCTACAGATTTGTCAAAAACAGATACCAAAGAATAGGTTAAAGATTAGTAAAGACTAGACACTTTATCTAAAACACAAAGAACGGGGAATGAAATATGATATGGAGAATTCTTATCAATCATTGAAATTCCACCTGGAATTGTCCAAGACTGTCATCTCTATAGGCGGAGAAAAAAGTTACAAAAAATCTCAAGCAACATGTCCAGTTCTATGATGCCAATGGGTCCAGCTGCAACCACCTGCCAATGAACTGAGGACGCAACTTAGTGGAATGAATGTACATGTTTGAGGTCAGCTATGGCAGGGAACTTCCTCATGTCAATGAAAGAAGTCCAGATCGGAAAAAATCTTAGTGATCCAAAACAAAAATGAGTACTCAAGAATGGAGTGATGAGTTTGTGGAGAGCATGATGATTCTCATGATGATTCTATCTTGACCTTGCTAAGCCTATACGTGGGGCAAGAATATCCATTGACCTCCAAAGAAGTAGATATCAACACCTTTATGGGCTTTTTAAAAAAAAAGAATAATTTTTAAGAAAGATAATTTGAATAAACATATTGGTGAGGCCCATTTCATCATGGAGGATACCTCTGCATGATCCAGGCTGCTGGTTCTACGTGGGCGAAAGCTGATGAGAATCGATCAAGATCAAGAGGTTTAGACGTTATAATGAGAAAACCATTTAGATGTTGAAGTACAGTGGAACTTCCATAAGTCGAACGTCGATAACTCGAAGTTTCTATGCGTCGAACTGATTTGCGCTTTCCCTAAAATCTGAAATTCAAATTTTATATTTTGTATATATGTATTACTTTTCTTTTATCTACAGATTTGTTAAAAACAAATACTAAAGAATAGGTTAAAGATTAGTGAAGACTGAAGACTAGACACTTTATCTAAAACACAAAGAAAGGGGAAACAAATATGATATGGAGAATCCTTATCAATCATTGAAGGTCCACCTGGAATTGTCGAAGACTGTCATCTCTATAGACGGAGAAAAAAAGAAACAAAAAATCTCAAACCTGACAGAACGACAGATTTTTGTTGTTCTGTCAGGTGCTAAACGATAATTCACGCCACAAATGCCAGGCGCTTCGAGAACGAAAATACGGGCCCAGTTCTATGATGGAGGACGCATCTAAGTGGAATGAATGCCTTGCTCCTTCAATGTTCAATTGATGCACCTCTACATGTTTGATGTCAGCTATGGGAGGAAACTGACTTTTGTCAATAAAAGAAGTCCAGATTGGAAAACATCTTGTGATCTACAGCAAAAAATGAGTATTCAAGAATGGATGAGAATGAGATGAGTTTGTGGAAAGCATAATGATTCTCATAATTTTATCTTGACTTTGCCGAACCTAAACGATGGGCAAGAATCATTGAACCTCAAAGGAAAAGAAAGCAACACATTGATGGGCTTTGCAAAAAAAAAGAACAATTTTTCAGAAAGATAATTTGAATAAACATATTGGTGAGGTCAATTTTATCATGAAGGATACCTCTGCATGAATCACGTTGGATATACGTGTGCGAAATTTGATGAAAATCGATCGGTTTAGACGTAATAATGAGAGATTACGAGGGGCAAGAATATCCATCGAATTCCATTGGAGGTGCGAAAAAAAAACAATGCCATTTGCAGGACTGGCAGTGTTGTGGATTTGATATCAAAGTATCCAAGCATAATCAACTTTATCAACAAGTACTAGTCTTTTTCAAATTAGGAGTGATTAAATGCGCAGACCTCCATCATGAATATGTAGCAACAATCAATGGAATCAATATGGAGGGCTCTATTATTGTCATCCCTCCAGCTAATGTAGAATTGCCCGACTCTGTTGACTGGCGCAAAAAAGGTGCTATTATACCAGTTACAACCAAGGCCATTGTGTCACGACGATATGATACCTATAATGAATCTGCGAGAGAGAAACACAATCTTTCTCTGATCGACTTCGGCCAATGAGATCAAATGAGAGATTTAACAATGTTTTTGGAACCATTCAGCATCCAGCTACTTCCGAGAAAAATGTTTTCTGATGTGAATTCCCCGATATTCACACAAGCTGCTCTCAAAATTGAAATTATATAAGTTTTGCATGTTTAAGTCATCTATTTTCTGATTTCCTAGCATTTACCGGGTTAATTTTGATGTTACCTCGTCGTCTATTTGGATACGGCCAAGTTTTTTGACAATTTGTATGAGTACCTGAACCTCATCTGTACAGCTTGGTTCAAACCATCTTGGATGAGGACATCTTCGACGTAGTTAGAGTCTAGAGTGCTTCGTTTATTCAATGATGTAATTGTGATTTTGACCTCGTTGGAGTTTTAGGAGACCAGATTTCCTTATTTTCCAAAACCTCTTTCAACAGATCCTTCTTTTATTTCCCATCAATGTCTTTGTTCCTCCTTTTCCCCTGTTTTTTGGTGAAAAAGTGATTGAAGTGATTGAAAGTGCATTTTATTTTGTTCCTCTATGCCCCCTCTAAATGCATGCAGGAAATTGGGCATGAAGCTGGGAAGGCAATGCATTTGGCATCGGCAGTACCAACGTGAAAGGGGATCAGAGATGAGTTTTAGAGCAGTTGCCAACGTTCAACTGCTACAAGTAAGGATTTGTTTGAATGAAATTACAAGTCTCAAGAAATCATTCCTATCACATGATAGCGTTTACTCAAAAGATTCACAAGTCCCCCATTTTAATAATTCCACAAGTCATGTTCACGAGCTGGTCTCTTGATTGTCGATGTCAAATATCCGTATTTATTTTTGTGAGTTTGTGACTTATACAAGATGTTGCAAGAAAAACTCACTCGGTATGAAGAAAGTACATTGAACAACTTAATGTTGGCCTCCTCAGAAGCACTATATGGATATCTTATCACAAAGGCTACGTTCCACCCGATTAGTGATTTTGCTAAAGAGAACCAAACCGAACTTGTAGCTGCATTTATATTTTCCTAAATTTATTATTGACAGTACTGAGAAACGTTTTCAACAATTAATGATAGATGAAAAGACGAATTATTGATCCTCATAATCGAGGTTTTTTTATATTGAATTCAAATACATAATATTATGCTATAGAAAGGTTTCAGAAAATAACTACATAAATGTGGATAATAATGAATGGGAATTGAGGGAATCTATACAACAATACTGAAAATCTAAATACAAAAGTGAAAAAGCATTGTTTGCACCGAGAGCATAACCAGATCGCACCATCTCTTCTAGTTTGTTAGAAATATTTTGAGAGAGGCTTGAGACCTTATCGAGAAATAATTCTCAATTTTTTTAAAACGTGGCTTATTCCCCCGAGCACATCTTTTGTTTTAAAAACATGGGAATAAAATCATGACCACGAAACTCTCCGAATTGAGCAATTTCTTCTCTTCAACGACACTCTTTGGTTGAAGCATGGTGATATGATCAATGTCATTATCCTATCAACATTCAGAAATACATATACTGTATGTTAGTGTTTGCTGGTGTGGCAGTACTAATGGAGCTGTTTTCATTGACAGGTTTTCTAAATGATTTTTACCTAAAATCTAAAATTCAAATTTTATATTTGGTATATATTATCTTTCTTGTATCTACAGATTTGTCAAAAACAAATACCAAAAAATAGGTTGAAGATTAGTGAAGACTAGACACTAAAACACAAAGAAAGAGGAAAGAAATATGATAGGGAGAATTCTTATTAATCATTGATGTTCCACCTGGAATTGTCCAAGTCATCTCTATAGGCGGAGAAGAAAAGAAACAAAAAATCTCAAGCAACAAGTCTATGATGCCAATGGGTCCAGTATGTCAATGAACAGAGGACGCAACCAAGTGGAATGAATGCCCCTTCAATGTTCAATTTGATGCTCTACTATATGTTTGAGGTCAGCTATGGCAGGGAACTTCCTAATGTACTGGAAAGAAGTCCAGATTAGAAAAAATCTTAGTGATCTTCAACAAAAAATTAGAACTCAAGAATGGAGTGATGAGTTTGTGAAGACCATGATGATTCTCATAATTATTCTATCTTGACCTTGCCAAGCCTAAACGAAGGGCAAGAGTATCCATTGAACTCCAAAGAAAAAAATATCAACACATTTACGGACTGTAAAAAAAACGAATAGTTTTTCAGAAAGATAATTTGAATAAACTTATTCGTGAGGTCAATTTCATCATGAAGGATACCTCTGCATGAACCACGTTGGTTATACGTGTGCGAAATTTGATGAAAATCGATCGGTTTAGACGTATTAAGGAGAAAACCATATTTTAGATATCGAACTTATTCCATATAAAGAGGACTGACGATAGTGATGGAGAAATTTTCAAAAAAAAAATTCAACAACGTAGTGAAATCATTCAGCATCCAGCTAGTTCCGAATCTCTCGACATTCACACCAGCTGCTGTCAAAAATAAAAACAGTTTTATTTTCATATGAGCACATTGAATTTGAAAATAATGTAGACAATTGAAATACACCTGTGTTACTTTCATAATAACAATGATTATTGTGTATTATGACAATGAAAATAGGGAAAGTGCAATATATTACGCCTTTATAATATCATTTAGATTTGATCAATATTATGTTAATACTATTCCAGTTTTATATTGATCAATAGAACATTTGAACATTCGTCACGACATAGATAATCCGTTGATATATTAAAAGGACAGAAAATTATAAAGACATCAACAAGAATACCTACCATTGAACACGTTGATTTTGGCCTCCCTAGAAGCTTCGACTAGTGATTTTGCTGAAGGAAATCAGACTCGCACATTCCAACAATCCATGATAGATGAAAAGACAAATTATTGATCCTCATGCATAAGCAAAGTTTTTTTTGATATTGAATTCAAATTCAAATGCATAATAACATACCTAATAGTATGTATATTCAAAAATACAAGCACAAACTTATAGGTATAGCATTGCTAGGAAAATAGTTTGTTGCTATAGAAAGGTTAAGAAAACACCACTACATGAATGTTGTTATTTGGTTGGGTATTTAAAAAGGCGCCAGAAAAGAGGAGCAATGAATTGAATGTCAAAAAAATAATTATCTGATCTTCAGCGAATATCTAAATAAATTTGAAGCTCCCTTCAGAGTAAAAAAATCAAAAGACAAACCCTTTGAAAAAGCATCTAATTCTTGAATGCCGAAAGATCAGATGTCTGAATATTCACATCATAGCAATGAAAATCACTGCTTCAGATGATATTCAACGTGAAATCGATGCCGAAGCCGGTTATAGAAGAACTAATAAAATGGAAAATGAACAAAATATTGAACAAATTCACTGAAACCATCTTCAAGCCAGTGCCAAGCAAATCTTCCGATGTGAATTGCCAGATTTCTCATTGTTGAAAATAAACACACTGAATAGAAATAATGAGAAACAAGGGAAGTACTTTTGTTACATCCATTCGTAAATCCACATCCCATCTCTCAAATAGCAGACGATATCGCAAGTTTGTCGTGTAACCAGCAGTCATGACTGCGAAATATATAAAATTATCATTCTATGTATGTATAATCGAAATTAATTGTGTCATTGATTTATTGATAATCAAAAAAACTGATTATTATATTCTAAATATTCACTTCATTCCAACGTACTTATGAATTTGAGGATTTATTTATAGATTGAAAATCATACGAGGAAACAGACCAAACAGCTCTACATGATATGAAAATAGTGTTTTGTTCAATCAGCACATTTATTTCTTTACTAAGTTTGATGTAATGGGTTCAAGTTTTTATTTTGAGTTGTACTAATGATCGCATGAAATAATTCAATTAAATGATTTTATAAATTAACGCAATGAAATTCCAATGAATACATGAAACAAAGGACAAAAAAGTTAAACAGAAATCGACACACTATATTTTTTTATTATGGGCATATTATTGTCTTTAACGTATTTTTGTGAGCGTTGAGGATCGAGGTTCTGCTTCTCTGATTTTCGTTCTCAAACATCAATTTTTTTAAAAATTTTAGCTATCACTAACGCGTGGTGCTAGGAACAAAACACCCGTCAAGGTGCCAAAACCATAAAGATAAACAAGTACATAGTGCTTACGACCGAGAATAACATTGCTGCTTCGATGAAAAATATTTATTCAACGATTAATGACGATCATCGATTCATGGTATCTGAAATCTTGTTCTATGTCCTATCTCAAAGTTTCAGATATACTTGAATGTTATATAAAAGGATTTTGTGCTAGAAATGTTCAATCTGGCAACATGGTGGCCATGGTGCAACGCACACGAGTAGATAAACAATAGTACCTTGGTTCACTTAGGCACAGCGATTCAAAACTGTGTACTTTTGTGAAAAATGTTAATTGTATTGAAATAAACCATAATATAAATTGGTTTTATTTAGAAACTATAAAATTTATATTTATCCAGAAGTTTTGTTTGTTATCATTTGTACTCAATTACCCAATGGAATAAATAGACATTGAAATAGAATGGACAGAAGAATATTATTTTTTATACGTCATGTTCGATGTTCTCAACACCACCTTCATCCAATAATGCAGCCGTCGCGTCGTCCCTGTTGTGGCTGATGGTAAAAACGTTCAAAAACTTGTGGGATGGCTTGGAAAAATATAATGAAAATAAGGGATAATACCCCCATCATATTCATGCATTTTTGTATGTAACATTTATAAACGATTTACGACTATTTCAGCACATTTTTAACGATAACCCCTTATTAATAAATTGTACTTTTTTTTAAATGCAATTTCATACAAGGTATACAACCGACGATAGGATATCTTCAATAACACTTGAAAAGAAGTCAACATATTGGTGAGATTCGTAAAAAAAGGAAGAACACAACACATTGGTAGGTTTCGTAAACAAAGGGATAATCTTTCAGAACGATGATTTTAATAAATGACCAATTCATAAATCCAGAAAACCTTTTTAAAAGTTGTTGCAGTTTTCAGACCCAAACTCACAGTGGATGTGGAAAATATTTTTGACAAAATCTTTGTTGGTGATGTCATGTCGATATTATAATTCCTCAGTTGCTACACATTCTTCTGAAGTAACTGCGAATGGTGGCTCACTACTTACTGTTGTGATGACAGTTTTTGTCTTCAAAAGGCCACTTGTTATTGTGGTTTTTAGTTTTTATATCCAATTTGTCAATTACTTTCACGTCTCCAGATTGATTTGATGGAACACACAAAAACACCATAATCTCAATTATTCAGTTGCAAATAATATGTTATTTCTTTTTTACGTGAAATCTAAAAAGGGCCTATTTAAAAAGATTCCAGAAATTAGTAGCGATGAGTTTAGTGTACAATGCTTCATTTTTGTCAAAAATATAATCATTCTATCTTTATAAATTCGAACCTCTATTGAAAAAGTCAAGAAAAACAAAAAAACACCTTTAGAAATATTCGAAACTTTTTAAAAACGAGCAGATGTTTTGATATTCACATTATGAAATAAATCAAAGTATGCTTTTATCAATACACATTTAAAAACACTGCTTCAAGTGATATTCAACGTAAAATGCCAATTGATGAATATATTGAAGGGACTAATGAAAAAAGATCTATATTAATCAAAATATTGAACATTTTCATTGCCGGACGGTGTCAAACAAAAATCTAATGTGCATTTTTTCGAAAACACTTCTACTCTACATTTATCATTATTGTTCTCACGTGAACGTGAATCTGGAAAGTTAAGTTTGTTTTCCGGTGGACTGTCGTTGACTTGAATACAACCTTGGTGATTTCAAACTGATATCGGTTAATAAATCACATGCGATTCGTGAAAGGAGTGTGAATTTGATCATTGGGCTTTTGTTTAGACTTTTTCACAACGACATGAAGTGAACAGTGTATATTCGTCTTTAAAAATAAAAAATGTCTATTCTGTGTCCAGACAGACTCCGCATCTTATAAAGAGATGTAATTAAACAAACAATTAAACAAAATAAATTAATTCAAATATACCAAGTGTCAGAGAAAGCTGGGAATGAGCCTTCTGATTTTCAACAAAAATATACCGCCACAAAGACGTTTATTAAAAATAAAATAATCTTTTACAAAACGACTGTCACCGAGATCGACGGACTTTCTTTGAATTTGTTGCATCCTGATCATGATAGTTTGACAAACAAAATAAATAAATAATACGAATCAATGATGTTGGAAAAAACATTTCAAATATACCTTGTTTTTATTTTCGAGACACAAGCACCTCAGAAATCAGTGTAAGGTTTCCTTCATACCTCAAGCTTACAAAAAGAGTCATTGCCTCTGCCAATATGATTCTACGAATATCTTTTCTCATGATTATTGAACTGGCAAAGAGTATACGAGGAGCAATAATTTCCATTGGAGAATTAGAAAAGAGCGAAAGATATCAAGCAATATGTCAAGTCAATTGCCACATTGCCATCCGAACTATTTTCTACAACCTGACGTCAAAAAAAAAAATTGAACAAATGGACGAGCCAAGGCCACTAAGAAAAACCCATGTAGACGACTGGAGCCACCTACCACCGTACCACGGTGTAAGATAAATAGGTGGTTTCACGCGCCATCTCAACATACAGACCGCTTGTCTCATATTTGCTAACGCAACAGAGACGAAATTGTGCGACAAGGACGCACTGAAGTGGGCCTAAAATATTTCTTCTGGCTAATGCGAGCGATGTAGGCGCGTCAAATTTCAAAAAAAAAATTTTTTCATGCTTGATTTATTGATTATTTTATTTGTGATTGTACATTAGTCCCACCTTGACGTGTCAACGGCAAATTTGTCGCAATTACAATAATTTTTGTGTAAGTTATTAAGTAAATCATGGGAAGAAAATGCTGTGTGCCGAACTGTAAAAGCGGTTACGCTACATGTAAAGAAAAATATTCCATATTCGCAATTCCTAAGAACGATTTAAGAAAATTTAACCAGGCAATTCCTCGAAAAGACAGAAAATTAACTGAAAAGGATTGTGTCTGCGAAAAACATTTTGAACCGGAATGTATAGTTCGTTTTCTAGAAATCGAGTGAAACACGGTGAGTATGCAAATGTCACACTTTCAATGTTTGTAACAAATAATCCACGAGCATCCCGAAATATCCTAATAAATTAATTAATCAATTAATCAATTACTATTATGCATTGGTGGATAATAGATTGCAAAAGACTTAAAAACATGTTGAATAAACGTTGTTTAAATTTTAATTTTGATTGATTGATTGATTTTCACAATTACTTTTATATTCAACTCGATATCTAATTTTGTCAAACACCATACCTATTAGGTATGTAGTAGATTATTACTTTTTTGATACATATTACAGATAAGCATAACTTTGGCATCTGTATTCAAATCAAATATTGTTTTTCATTTTTATATAAATAGATATACATATTATTTATGATCAGTGTCTTATTATTTTATCATTTTGTTTTTCAAATTGTTTTCATCATCCATGATCATCAAATCAGCTGTAAACCATCTTACAGGAACAGGTTAACAACAATTACATACTTATAGAGATGACAAACAACAAATCCTTTTATATTATGCCTGGCGGTAAAACACAATCACAGGCGACAACGGCGTGAACGCTTGAAATTGAAAAAAAAATCTTGCATTTTCGTGGAGATGAAACTCGAAAACCATATGAGCTAAAAATTTGCCAGCGGAACAATTTTACAGAAAATTTCCTCAGCTACAAATTTTAATCGGAAATTTTTGTTGTCAAAGTAGCCGTTTAGGCTGCGTTTGCAAAAATTTGCAAAATAACCCATATTTGCATTTTTTAATGATTGTCTCAAGCCTTCCTGGAGGTCTTGATTCTTAATTTTTAATAAGAATTCCCTAATAAAATATATACTCGATTGAAACCAACTAACCCAAACCTTTTCAATCAAATACTATGACCACAGAAACATTTTGATTGATACCCGTCTAAAAATTATTCGGCCCACTAACCTGTCTGACTACTACGGCCGGCGTTAGTAGTTTCGAGACACGTTCTGCCGGCTCGTCACAACACCTATTTATCTTGAACCGTGCACCGTTCCAAAAAATCTAAAATGAGAACAGTGCCGGTTCAAAGAAAGACATCCGACAAATCGTTTTATATATCGCTGTATCACAAAAGAAGACGCTAACCCTCTCACGGTCGACATATCTAATCGCTATTTGAGCGAGCGTTACAGATCCATCCATTATTGCCTGACTCACGATAATTTCGACCGGATGGATCCGATCGTTTTCCAACTATTTCCAAGATAAAGGAATTCTTTGGAGGAAGTGTTCAACGAACGCAAGTACCGGCAACTGATGTCTTCATTGGGGGCAATCATAGTGCCCTCCTTCACCTATCGTTGCCAGTGGGCGTTCGATCTACAAAAGTTTCTTTTTGAAAAGATCCGTTGCCCGCTTCCTGAACGTCTACAACAAGTCTACCTGGATGGCCCGGCATTGCAAATGAAATACTTCACCTTGATCAAGTTGTTCACGCACCAGCGATAGACTGAGGAAAATTCGACAACGGAGAAACCAAGAGCAAGAGCCACCTGTCAATGTATCATGCTTAAATTTATAAAATGAAATTCCTTTAAATAACATGGTGTTTGCCAAAGAGGAATCCCGTTTCTGGCGAACCAAGACCACTGAAAAAAACCCACGTAGTCGACTGGAGCCACCTACCACCGTACCAAAAAATCTAAAATGCGAACAGTGTCGGTTCAAACCAAGACATCCGACAATTCTTTTTATTTATTTTGCTGTATCACAAAAGAAGACGATAACCCCCTCACGTTCGACATACCTAATCGCTATTTGAGTGACCGTTACAGATTCATCCATTATTGCCTGACCCACGATAATTTCGACAGGATGGATCCGATCGTTTTCCAACTATTTCCAAGATTCAGGAATACTTTGGAGGAAGTGTTCAACGAACGCAAGTACCGGCAACTGGTGGCTTCATTGGGGGCAATCAAAGTGCCCTCCTCCACCTAGCGTTGCCAGTGGGCGTTCGATCTACAAAAGTTTCTTTTTGAAAAGATCCGTTGTCCGCTTCCTGAACGTCTACAACAAGTCTACCTGCATGGCCCGGCATTGCAAATGAGATACTTCACCTAAATCAAGTTGTTCACGCACAAATGATAGACTGAGGAATATTCGACAACGGAGAAACCAAGAACGAGAGCCACCTGTCAATGTATCATGCTTAAATTTATTAAATGAAATTCCTTCAAATAACATGGTGTTTGCCGAAAAGAAATCCCGTTTCTGGCGAACCCAGGCCACTAAAAAAAAAACCATGTAGTCGACTGGAGCCACCTACCACCCTACCGAAAAATCTAAAATGCAAACAGTGTCGGTTCAAGGTATAAGACAAATCTTTTTATATATTTCGCTGTATCACAAAAGAAGACGATAACCCTCTCACGTTCCACATACCTAATCGCTATTTTAGCGAACGTTACAGATTCATCCATTATTGCCTGACTCACGATAATTTCGACAGGATGGATCCGATCATTTTCCAACTATTTCCAAGATACAGAAATACTTTGGAGAAAGTGTTCAACGAACGCAAGTACCGGCAACTGATGGCTTCATTGGGGGCGATCATAGTGCCCTCCTTCACCTATCGTTGCCAGTGGGCGTTCGATGTACGAAATTTTCTTTTTTCTTTCTTTTTTCTTTCTTGTTCAAGGAATAAGACAAATCTTTTTATATATTTCGCTGTATCACAAAAGAAGACGATAACCCTCTCACGTACGACATACCTTATCGCTATTTTAGCGAGCGTTACAGATTCATCCATTATTGCCTGACTCACGATAATTTCGACAGGATGGATCCGATCATTTTCCAACTATTTCCAAGATACAGGAATACTTTGGAGGAAGTCTGCAACGAACGCAAGTACCGGCAACTGATGGCTTCATTGGGGGCGATCATAGTGCCCTCCTTCACCTATCGTTCCCAGTGGTCGTTCGATCCACAAAAGTTTCTTTTTGGAAAGATCCATTGCCCGCTTCCAGATTGTCTACAACAAGTCTACCTATATGGCTCGGCATTAGTTGGGAAAAGTTTGTTTCTCCTCAAGCTCATCTTCGACAACACTTTTATATGTATTTAATTTTTTTTTTTTAACAATTCCAAAAATATTCAGATTCAGTTAGGCATCAAAAATCTTGGAAAATCGCATTCCACCTCCCTAACTATCAAGATTTTTTCCTCATTATTGGGTAGGTAGTAAAAATGCTTCTCACATTGATGTATGCTTTTTTCTCTACTTCAGCAATAAAATACAGAACTGACTAAATTGGACTTTGCAATAGGTACGTAAGTACCTACAAATTCACTTTAGACATAAGCAGTTGCCTAATTATTATTAAAAATGATTTGGAACCAATCATTTCATATTTAATCCATATTATAGTCCAATGTGTCAGACTGAAATAGCGATCCTACAATCTATCTATCTCTCTCGGCCTCACTTTTGCAACATACGCCGCCAATCCAGTTGTTTATTGTTTGTTGTTTGTTGCAAGTTGTAACCACAGCAACGCAACATAACATGTTGAGAAAAATAATTGAAAAATAAACTCCTCCCATTCGCAATATTGCAGCTTCATGGTTATTCACTCATCGCCACTGTCTTGCATATAGACACAGTAGTGTCGACCATCGACAGTATATCGCGAACAAATGTTTCTCATGTTATATTACCAGGCCAGACATCAACAATTCTGAAACTAACAAAGATGTTTGATGAGATTCAACCCTTTTTCCTCAGCCAATCTCAGAAATTTACAGTCGTCTCAGAAGGATGAACATGCACCTCTTTCGCTTATGTCGCCTTCAAGTAACTTTGGGAAATAACCAATTCATAAATCCAGAAAAAACCAAAGCGTAACCGTTTCAGTGCCAACTAGTGAAAAAATAAGTGTGTAGTTCAAACCTTCTCAAAGTTCTAATAAACCTAACCAATAATTATTAAATAAGGAAATGATAGGTGTATCACATTTTCATAGAATTCCGTAGTCATTTGAATTTGATTCTTCGTAGCAGAAACCAAGTAAATGACTCAATCCAACGGTCAATCTGGTTAAGTTCACTATAGGCAATAATAGACGCATTTTTTCTTTGAGGACACTTTTTTAAGTTTTTAAGTGCTGTGTTGAGAGCATTCAAGAGGGACTTCCATTAAAAAATGAATGAGCGTCCTGCGTCAATATCTCAATAAGAGAGTTACTGCAGAAAAGAGCAGGAATCTAAGGGAATAATAATAATACCTCGAGCACAGCGATCCAAAGCATGTGTGCTCAGCCTCATAGACTACACCAAATGAGACACACGCCTGACACGCAGTGCTGAAGCATGTGGGTTTCCGATCAAAGCGAATGAGACTTAGAGATCTGAACATTTGTTCGAATACTATAACCACGGATTACATGTTAGTGCATCTCTTAAAAAAAAGGACGAATTGCCAACGAGTCCAACCAAACTTTTCTATCCTTAACAGGAGACATATCCTCATTGTACTCCACAGGAACGGCTGCAGCTGCGAAGGATCATCAACCTACTACGTCTTATTTGTGCACTTCCATTAAGGCGGCATACTTGGTCGGACGGAAGATGCCCCGCTTGAGAAAATATCCGAGGGGGGTAGACTACGATTCAACTAAGAACCTCACACCGACGATGTCTTCGTCTCTATCAGGCTTTATGAGGCCCCCTTGAAGCCTAAGAGAGAGAAAGACATCGGCGGTGTATAGTTCTTTGTTGAATCGTACTCTAATTATTGTTTGCGCTCTCCTAACAATCAGGTTAATGGAAGGTCTACCTGTTAACTTGTATGCTGGTTCCGCCACAAAATCAATTCAGGATAAATTGTCAACATCTATTCACATGTTGCGAACGATATTGAGAGATCCAGAGACGAAGGCTAAGATGAAAGCGTACTCATGATGACGTCATGACATCTGCTGGCAACGATGCGCGAAGTTGTTCTGTCATACCTGTCTTGTCCGGAGCCTTGAATCATTCATTCCTTCTTCTCTTTCTCTACATCAAGCATCGTCTAAAATCAACCGTTTTTTCGTAAATAATTTAATCATTCAAATAATATTGAAGAAAAATGTCTGATGAAAAGCCAAGTACAAGTGCCGATGAAACATTGCCAACAAATGAACATAACAAGTTTCGTTAACATTGAAACAAGAAAACGTGACTACGAAGCTCTTATAAAAGACCCACAATGTTCACCTATGAGCAGACTAGCCCAACCAGAGTCACTTGTCAAAAGCTAAGTCAAAAAAGGTATCCATTCTGTTGTGGTGAACAAAATGATCAAAGAGCTCTTCAGCACCAATCTCGAATCGGAAAAAGGGAGGCTGATTGATACTCTTATGAAAATTCGTCCGGTCAACCCCAGGCTAGCCCACTATCTGTACTCAGCAATCAGCATCTAATTTGGGCATTCAAGAACAGTATCTAGGTAAGTTTAGTAAAACGCGCAGTGCAGTGCACAGGTGGTCAGAAAAATCTGATTACTGGAAAGAACGAGCCATCTTACTGACAGTGACGACACATACACTGGACCTGGTAATCTGTCTCAAGGACGACAGCCATATCGGATCCACAACTCAAGTGAGATCAAGATGTGCACCGCTACCAGTTACACTATTTGCTTTCAATCAGTCTTTCTCTATGGTCAGGCGTGGCTGACACTTGCCCCTACTGGGGACAGATATAATAATAATTGCGAAGATTATAATATTTATTTATTTATTTATTTTTAAAGTCATACAAAACACCCTAAAGTTATCACATTGCAAGACTTAACACATAAGAGAACAGGTATCACAGGTAAAAACAGACATCACAACTAACACTAACTTGTGTACAATCAAAGAAAGGAAGAAAAAAACCGTGTTGTACAGTTCATATTGTCAGCATATTAAAGATGCGCAATTCAAGACAGAGATCATTAATTTATTGAAATGATCTTATCAACTAATCTGGCTTTGCGGTAATATTCTGCCATGATCGATGTCAAACGGACAATAATAATAAACAGAGTACGAACAAACTGAAACTAAGGTTAAAACAACTTTGTCAAGAGAGGTGTTGATCAGAAAACCTCAACAAATATTCCGTCTTTCATCTTTGAGTGAATCAGGTTGATAAATACGGTGTATGTTTTTTATTTAGTACAAGTCTGGCTTTATTTATATTTTAAAAAAGCGCAGATGAATTTAGTTCAATATGATTTTATGTAACAAAACTTTTGTCCCCTAAAGCCTCAAGATTACTTACTTTAGTTCGAGTTTTGTGTGAATGTGAGAAAAAATTTACAGAAGATGGCTCTTTCCTGCGTTCCGATAATATGGCTTCAAAAAAGTTTAAAAAATTTCACCAAGGGTGCAAATTATGAAAGCCTAATCTGTTTTGTCTACTTTTACTTAAAAATGCCTCCTTCCCAAAAAAAAACAAATGAAATACTTCATCGCAATCGAGTTGCTCACGCACCAGTGATGGACAGGAAAATTCGACAACGGAGAAAGCAAGAACAAGAGTCACATGACAAAATATCATGCTTGAATTCATTTAATAAAATTCCATCAAATAACATGGATATGTTAGCGCTGTACTTGCAGTCACAGAGAAATGCTGACATTACCTCAGCAAGGTATTTGGAGATGTACCCCGAACGACGGCAGCCTCATAAAACCCAATTCAGAAAAATGATTGTTAATTTGATCAACTTTGGGGCCTAGAACAACCTAGAAGCGGATACAACATTGAAAATGAAAATCGCAACAGAAACATTTTACAAGCTGTCATCGAAGACCCTAGTACATCGGTAAGAACTGTAGAACGGGAAATTGGTGTGTCAAAATCAACAGTACAGAGAGTGCTAAAAAACAATAAGTACCATCCATACAGACCCACAGTAGTTCAAGGACTTAGAGAAACTGATTTTCCAAGACGAATGCGGCGCTTCTGTGAGTGGTATACAAGGAAGTGTAATGACAATCCCGATTTTGTAAATCATGTCTTGTGGTCCGATGAAAGTAGGTTTACGAATTGTGGAGTTTTTAATAAGCACAACACTCATTATATGGCTGTGGAAAACCCTCACGAAGTGGCAGCGAGACGTCTACATACCAGATTTGGGTTTAACGTTTGGTGTGGGGTCATTGGTAATTTAATCCAACTTATCTTTCTCAATTGGGCAGCTATCAATCAATCATTTCAGAAAATCGACTTATAGGACCATTTTCAGTTGACGACAGCCTAAACGGACAGAGATACCTAGAGCTTTTGCAAAATCAGGTTGTGCCGGCATTACGAGCTACTCTAACCGAGGATGAGTTCAGAAGAACCTGGTTTCAACAGGATGGATGTCCGATTCACAACACTATCCAAGTCAGGAACTTCTTGATAGAGCAGTTTGAGAAAAGGATCATTTCATTAAAGGTACAATACCCTGACCTCCTAGATCCCCCGACCTTTCGCCCTTGGATTTTTATCTCTGGGGTCATACAAAGAATGGGGTCTATGAATTTGATCCTCCTGCGACTATAGAAATCCTGAGACAAAGAGTTTTTGACACATTTACAAATATCAACAGAAACATATTTGCGAGGGTTGTACGAAAAACAGTTACTAATTGTCAAAAATGCCTCGATGCAAATGGACGTCATTTTGCGAACTTGTAAACCAATACCGAGACAGTTGAGAACACATTACAGTATTTTCATTTTCAATATATTTGTATGTAAGTTATTCAAAAGCTTAAGTGTTGATTGAATAAACAATGATTTTTCTGACTTTTTATTCAATACACTCATAGACTCGTTGAGAAGTCATTTTTTACGTCCATGTTCTATTGAAAATTCAATGAGTTCAACACGTTCGCTGCACACCAAATAAGGTGACCTTAGGTTGATACAGTACCTATTAATGATGTTTTGCGACAAATAAATCATGGCCTCCCTAGAAAAGATTGGGTCCCAGCTACGAAGTGTGATAATTCGATGATACTTAAATCTCGTATGGGACATCACTAGACTGGAAATTTTACACTCTTTCCAAAAATCGAAAAATCCAATATGGCGGCCATAAGAAAAATGAAAGTTGAGGCGGGTTGCGGAAAAACAAAAGGCGATTGAGACATGTCATACACACCATTTTATTCGTCTTAAAAAAGTGCCCAGATAATGTCACATTATCATAGCTGTCCAATTAGCCGTTTCGGTTTTTCGCCGATATTTCCAAAACCAATTGACCGATCGCAAATTTGGAACCGAATATCGAAAATCGTCTGCGAAAAACATTTTGAACCGGAATGTATAGTTCGTTTTCTAGAAATCGAGTGAAACACGGTGAGTATGCAAATGTCACACTTTCAATGTTTGTAACAAATAATCCACGAGCATCCCGAAATATCCTAATAAATTAATTAATTAATTAATCAATTACTATTATGCATTGGTGGATAATAGATTGCAAAAGACTTAAAAACATGTTGAATAAACGTTGTTTAAATTTTAATTTTGATTGATTGATTGATTTTCACAATTACTTTTATATTCAACTCGATATCTAATTTTGTCAAACACCATACCTATTAGGTATGTAGTAGATTATTACTTTTTTGATACATATTACAGATAAGCATAACTTTGGCATCTGTATTCAAATCAAATATTGTTTTTCATTTTTATATAAATAGATATACATATTATTTATGATCAGTGTCTTATTATTTTATCATTTTGTTTTTCAAATTGTTTTCATCATCCATGATCATCAAATCAGCTGTAAACCATCTTACAGGAACAGGTTAACAACAATTACATACTTATAGAGATGACAAACAACAAATCCTTTTATATTATGCCTGGCGGTAAAACACAATCACAGGCGACAACGGCGTGAACGCTTGAAATTGAAAAAAAAATCTTGCATTTTCGTGGAGATGAAACTCGAAAACCATATGAGCTAAAAATTTGCCAGCGGAACAATTTTATAGAAAATTTCCTCTGCTACAAATTTTAATCGGAAATTTTTGTTGTCAAAGTAGCCGTTTAGGCTGCGTTTGCAAAAATTTGCAAAATAACCCATATTTGCATTTTTTAATGATTGTCTCAAGCCTTCCTGGAGGTCTTGATTCTTAATTTTTAATAAGAATTCCCTAATAAAATATATACTCGATTGAAACCAACTAACCCAAACCTTTTCAATCAAATACTATGACCACAGAAACATTTTGATTGATACCCGTCTAAAAATTATTCGGCCCACTAACCTGTCTGACTACTACGGCCGGCGTTAGTAGTTTCGAGACACGTTCTGCCGGCTCGTCACAACACCTATTTATCTTAAACCGTGCACCGTACCAAAAAATCTAAAATGAGAACAGTGCCGGTTCAAAGAAAGACATCCGACAAATCGTTTTATATATCGCTGTATCACAAAAGAAGACGCTAACCCTCTCACGTTCGACATATCTAATCGCTATTTGAGCGAGCGTTACAGATCCATCCATTATTGCCTGACTCACGATAATTTCGACCGGATGGATCCGATCGTTTTCCAACTATTTCCAAGATAAAGGAATTCTTTGGAGGAAGTGTTCAACGAACGCAAGTACCGGCAACTGATGTCTTCATTGGGGGCAATCATAGTGCCCTCCTTCACCTATCGTTGCCAGTGGGCGTTCGATCTACAAAAGTTTCTTTTTGAAAAGATCCGTTGCCCGCTTCCTGAACGTCTACAACAAGTCTACCTGGATGGCCCGGCATTGCAAATGAAATACTTCACCTTAATCAAGTTGTTCACGCACCAGCGATAGACTGAGGAACATTCGACAACGGAGAAACCAAGAGCAAGAGCCACCTGTCAATGTATCATGCTTAAATTTATAAAATGAAATTCCTTTAAATAACATGGTGTTTGCCAAAGAGGAATTCCGTTTCTGGCGAACCAAGACCACTGAAAAAAACCCACGTAGTCGACTGGAGCCACCTACCACCGTACCAAAAAATCTAAAATGCGAACAGTGTCGGTTCAAACCAAGACATCCGACAATTCTTTTTATTTATTTTGCTGTATCACAAAAGAAGACGATAACCCCCTCACGTTCGACATACCTAATCGCTATTTGAGTGACCGTTACAGATTCATCCATTATTGCCTGACCCACGATAATTTCGACAGGATGGATCCGATCGTTTTCCAACTATTTCCAAGATTCAGGAATACTTTGGAGGAAGTGTTCAACGAACGCAAGTACCGGCAACTGGTGGCTTCATTGGGGGCAATCAAAGTGCCCTCCTCCACCTAGCGTTGCCAGTGGGCGTTCGATCTACAAAAGTTTCTTTTTGAAAAGATCCGTTGTCCGCTTCCTGAACGTCTACAACAAGTCTACCTGCATGGCCCGGCATTGCAAATGAGATACTTCACCTAAATCAAGTTGTTCACGCACAAATGATAGACTGAGGAATATTCGACAACGGAGAAACCAAGAGCGAGAGCCACCTGTCAATGTATCATGCTTAAATTTATTAAATGAAATTCCTTCAAATAACATGGTGTTTGCCGAAAAGAAATCCCGTTTCTGGCGAACCCAGGCCACTAAAAAAAAAACCATGTAGTCGACTGGAGCCACCTACCACCCTACCGAAAAATCTAAAATGCAAACAGTGTCGGTTCAAGGTATAAGACAAATCTTTTTATATATTTCGCTGTATCACAAAAGAAGACGATAACCCTCTCACGTTCCACATACCTAATCGCTATTTTAGCGAACGTTACAGATTCATCCATTATTGCCTGACTCACGATAATTTCGACAGGATGGATCCGATCATTTTCCAACTATTTCCAAGATACAGGAATACTTTGGAGGAAGTCTGCAACGAACGCAAGTACCGGCAACTGATGGCTTCATTGGGGGCGATCATAGTGCCCTCCTTCACCTATCGTTCCCAGTGGTCGTTCGATCCACAAAAGTTTCTTTTTGGAAAGATCCATTGCCCGCTTCCAGATTGTCTACAACAAGTCTACCTGTATGGCTCGGCATTAGTTGGGAAAAGTTTGTTTCTCCTCAAGCTCATCTTCGACAACACTTTTATATGTATTTAATTTTTTTTTTTAACAATTCCAAAAATATTCAGATTCAGTTAGGCATCAAAAATCTTGGAAAATCGCATTCCACCTCCCTAACTATCAAGATTTTTTCCTCATTATTGGGTAGGTAGTAAAAATGCTTCTCACATTGATGTATGCTTTTTTCTCTACTTCAGCAATAAAATACAGAACTGACTAAATTGGACTTTGCAATAGGTACGTAAGTACCTACAAATTCACTTTAGACATAAGCAGTTGCCTAATTATTATTAAAAATGATTTGGAACCAATCATTTCATATTTAATCCATATTATAGTCCAATGTGTCAGACTGAAATAGCGATCCTACAATCTATCTATCTCTCTCGGCCTCACTTTTGCAACATACGCCGCCAATCCAGTTGTTTATTGTTTGTTGTTTGTTGCAAGTTGTAACCACAGCAACGCAACATAACATGTTGAGAAAAATAATTGAAAAATAAACTCCTCCCATTCGCAATATTGCAGCTTCATGGTTATTCACTCATCGCCACTGTCTTGCATATAGACACAGTAGTGTCGACCATCGACAGTATATCGCGAACAAATGTTTCTCATGTTATATTACCAGGCCAGACATCAACAATTCTGAAACTAACAAAGATGTTTGATGAGATTCAACCCTTTTTCCTCAGCCAATCTCAGAAATTTACAGTCGTCTCAGAAGGATGAACATGCACCTCTTTCGCTTATGTCGCCTTCAAGTAACTTTGGGAAATAACCAATTCATAAATCCAGAAAAAACCAAAGCGTAACCGTTTCAGTGCCAACTAGTGAAAAAATAAGTGTGTAGTTCAAACCTTCTCAAAGTTCTAATAAACCTAACCAATAATTATTAAATAAGGAAATGATAGGTGTATCACATTTTCATAGAATTCCGTAGTCATTTGAATTTGATTCTTCGTAGCAGAAACCAAGTAAATGACTCAATCCAACGGTCAATCTGGTTAAGTTCACTATAGGCAATAATAGACGCATTTTTCCTTTGAGGACACTTTTTTAAGTTTTTAAGTGCTGTGTTGAGAGCATTCAAGAGGGACTTCCATTAAAAAATGAATGAGCGTCCTGCGTCAATATCTCAATAAGAGAGTTACTGCAGAAAAGAGCAGGAATCTAAGGGAATAATAATAATACCTCGAGCACAGCGATCCAAAGCATGTGTGCTCAGCCTCATAGACTACACCAAATGAGACACACGCCTGACACGCAGTGCTGAAGCATGTGGGTTTCCGATCAAAGCGAATGAGACTTAGAGATCTGAACATTTGTTCGAATACTATAACCACGGATTACATGTTAGTGCATCTCTTAAAAAAAAGGACGAATTGCCAACGAGTCCAACCAAACTTTTCTAACCTTAACAGGAGACATATCCTCATTGTACTCCACAGGAACGGCTGCAGCTGCGAAGGATCATCAACCTACTACGTCTTATTTGTGCACTTCCATTAAGGCGGCATACTTGGTCGGACGGAAGATGCCCCGCTTGAGAAAATATCCGAGGGGGGTAGACTACGATTCAACTAAGAACCTCACACCGACGATGTCTTCGTCTCTCTCAGGCTTTATGAGGCCCCCTTGAAGCCTAAGAGAGAGAAAGACATCGGCGGTGTATAGTTCTTTGTTGAATCGTACTCTAATTATTGTTTGCGCTCTCCTAACAATCAGGTTAATGGAAGGTCTACCTGTTAACTTGTATGCTGGTTCCGCCACAAAATCAATTCAGGATAAATTGTCAACATCTATTCACATGTTGCGAACGATATTGAGAGATCCAGAGACGAAGGCTAAGATGAAAGCGTACTCATGATGACGTCATGACATCTGCTGGCAACGATGCGCGAAGTTGTTCTGTCATACCTGTCTTGTCCGGAGCCTTGAATCATTCATTCCTTCTTCTCTTTCTCTACATCAAGCATCGTCAAAAATCAACCGTTTTTTCGTAAATAATTTAATCATTCAAATAATATTGAAGAAAAATGTCTGATGAAAAGCCAAGTACAAGTGCCGATGAAACATTGCCAACAAATGAACATAACAAGTTTCGTTAACATTGAAACAAGAAAACGTGACTACGAAGCTCTTATAAAAGACCCACAATGTTCACCTATGAGCAGACTAGCCCAACCAGAGTCACTTGTCAAAAGCTATGTCAAAAAAGGTATCCATTCTGTTGTGGTGAACAAAATGATCAAAGAGCTCTTCAGCACCAATCTCGAATCGGAAAAAGGGAGGCTGATTGATACTCTTATGAAAATTCGTCCGGTCAACCCCAGGCTAGCCCACTATCTGTACTCAGCAATCAGCATCTAATTTGGGCATTCAAGAACAGTATCTAGGTAAGTTTAGTAAAACGCGCAGTGCAGTGCACAGGTGGTCAGGAAAATCTGATTACTGGAAAGAACGAGCCATCTTACTGACAGTGACGACACATAGACTGGACCTGGTAATCTGTCTCAAGGACGACAGCCATATCGGATCCACAACTCAAGTGAGATCAAGATGTGCACCGCTACCAGTTACACTATTTGCTTTCAATCAGTCTTTCTCTATGGTCAGGCGTGGCTGACACTTGCCCCTACTGGGGACAGATATAATGATAATTGTGAAGATTATAATATTTATTTATTTATTTATTTTTAAAGTCATACAAAACACCCTAAAGTTATCACATTGCAAGACTTAACACATAAGAGAACAGGTATCACAGGTAAAAACAGACATCACAACTAACACTAACTTGTGTACAATCAAAGAAAGGAAGAAAAAAACCGTGTTGTACAGTTCATATTGTCAGCATATTAAAGATGCGCAATTCAAGACAGAGATCATTAATTTATTGAAATGATCTTATCAACTAATCTGGCTTTGCGGTAATATTCTGCCATGATCGATGTCAAACGGACAATAATAATAAACAGAGTACGAACAAACTGAAACTAAGGTTAAAACAACTTTGTCAAGAGAGGTGTTGATCAGAAAACCTCAACAAATATTCCGTCTTTCATCTTTGAGTGAATCAGGTTGATAAATACGGTGTATGTTTTTTATTTAGTACAAGTCTGGCTTTATTTATATTTTAAAAAAGCGCAGATGAATTTAGTTCAATATGATTTTATGTAACAAAACTTTTGTCCCCTAAAGCCTCAAGATTACTTACTTTAGTTCGAGTTTTGTGTGAATGTGAGAAAAAATTTACAGAAGATGGCTCTTTCCTGCGTTCCGATAATATGGCTTCAAAAAAGTTTAAAAAATTTCACCAAGGGTGCAAATTATGAAAGCCTAATCTGTTTTGTCTACTTTTACTTAAAAATGCCTCCTTCCCAAAAAAAAACAAATGAAATACTTCATCGCAATCGAGTTGCTCACGCACCAGTGATGGACAGGAAAATTCGACAACGGAGAAAGCAAGAACAAGAGTCACATGACAAAATATCATGCTTGAATTCATTTAATAAAATTCCATCAAATAACATGGATATGTTAGCGCTGTACTTGCAGTCACAGAGAAATGCTGACATTACCTCAGCAAGGTATTTGGAGATGTACCCCGAACGACGGCAGCCTCATAAAACCCAATTCAGAAAAATGATTGTTAATTTGATCAACTTTGGGGCCTAGAACAACCTAGAAGCGGATACAACATTGAAAATGAAAATCGCAACAGAAACATTTTACAAGCTGTCATCGAAGACCCTAGTACATCGGTAAGAACTGTAGAACGGGAAATTGGTGTGTCAAAATCAACAGTACAGAGAGTGCTAAAAAACAATAAGTACCATCCATACAGACCCACAGTAGTTCAAGGACTTAGAGAAACTGATTTTCCAAGACGAATGCGGCGCTTCTGTGAGTGGTATACAAGGAAGTGTAATGACAATCCCGATTTTGTAAATCATGTCTTGTGGTCCGATGAAAGTAGGTTTACGAATTGTGGAGTTTTTAATAAGCACAACACTCATTATTGGGCTGTGGAAAACCCTCACGAAGTGGCAGCGAGACGTCTACATACCAGATTTGGGTTTAACGTTTGGTGTGGGGTCATTGGTAATTTAATCCAACTTATCTTTCTCAATTGGGCAGCTATCAATCAATCATTTCAGAAAATCGACTTATAGGACCATTTTCAGTTGACGACAGCCTAAACGGACAGAGATACCTAGAGCTTTTGCAAAATCAGGTTGTGCCGGCATTACGAGCTACTCTAACCGAGGATGAGTTCAGAAGAACCTGGTTTCAACAGGATGGATGTCCGATTCACAACACTATCCAAGTCAGGAACTTCTTGATAGAGCAGTTTGAGAAAAGGATCATTTCATTAAAGGTACAATACCCTGACCTCCTAGATCCCCCGACCTTTCGCCCTTGGATTTTTATCTCTGGGGTCATACAAAGAATGGGGTCTATGAATTTGATCCTCCTGCGACTATAGAAATCCTGAGACAAAGAGTTTTTGACACATTTACAAATATCAACAGAAACATATTTGCGAGGGTTGTACGAAAAAAAGTTACTAATTGTCAAAAATGCCTCGATGCAAATGGACGTCATTTTGCGAACTTGTAAACCAATACCGAGACAGTTGAGAACACATTACAGTATTTTCATTTTCAATATATTTGTATGTAAGTTATTCAAAAGCTTAAGTGTTGATTGAATAAACAATGATTTTTCTGACTTTTTATTCAATACACTCATAGACTCGTTGAGAAGTCATTTTTTACGTCCATGTTCTATTGAAAATTCAATGAGTTCAACACGTTCGCTGCACACCAAATAAGGTGACCTTAGGTTGATACAGTACCTATTAATGATGTTTTGCGACAAATAAATCATGGCCTCCCTAGAAAAGATTGGGTCCCAGCTACGAAGTGTGATAATTCGATGATACTTAAATCTCGTATGGGACATCACTAGACTGGAAATTTTACACTCTTTCCAAAAATCGAAAAATCCAATATGGCGGCCATAAGAAAAATGAAAGTTGAGGCAGGTTGCGGAAAAACAAAAGGCGATTGAGACATGTCATACACACCATTTTATTCGTCTTAAAAAAGTGCCCAGATAATGTCACATTATCATAGCTGTCCAATTAGCCGTTTCGGTTTTTCGCCGATATTTCCAAAACCAATTGACCGATCGCAAATTTGGAACCGAATATCGAAAATCGTCTGCGAAAAACATTTTGAACCGGAATGTATAGTTCGTTTTCTAGAAATCGAGTGAAACACGGTGAGTATGCAAATGTCACACTTTCAATGTTTGTAACAAATAATCCACGAGCATCCCGAAATATCCTAATAAATTAATTAATTAATCAATTACTATTATGCATTGGTGGATAATAGATTGCAAAAGACTTGAAAACATGTTGAATAAACGTTGTTTAAATTTTAATTTTGATTGATTGATTGATTTTCACAATTACTTTTATATTCAACTCGATATCTAATTTTGTCAAACACCATACCTATTAGGTATGTAGTAGATTATTACTTTTTTGATACATATTACAGATAAGCATAACTTTGGCATCTGTATTCAAATCAAATATTGTTTTTCATTTTTATATAAATAGATATACATATTATTTATGATCAGTGTCTTATTATTTTATCATTTTGTTTTTCAAATTGTTTTCATCATCCATGATCATCAAATCAGCTGTAAACCATCTTACAGGAACAGGTTAACAACAATTACATACTTATAGAGATGACAAACAACAAATCCTTTTATATTATGCCTGGCGGTAAAACACAATCACAGGCGACAACGGCGTGAACGCTTGAAATTGAAAAAAAAATCTTGCATTTTCGTGGAGATGAAACTCGAAAACCATATGAGCTAAAAATTTGCCAGCGGAACAATTTTATAGAAAATTTCCTCAGCTACAAATTTTAATCGGAAATTTTTGTTGTCAAAGTAGCCGTTTAGGCTGCGTTTGCAAAAATTTGCAAAATAACCCATATTTGCATTTTTTAATGATTGTCTCAAGCCTTCCTGGAGGTCTTGATTCTTAATTTTTAATAAGAATTCCCTAATAAAATATATACTCGATTGAAACCAACTAACCCAAACCTTTTCAATCAAATACTATGACCACAGAAACATTTTGATTGATACCCGTCTAAAAATTATTCGGCCCACTAACCTGTCTGACTACTACGGCCGGCGTTAGTAGTTTCGAGACACGTTCTGCCGGCTCGTCACAACACCTATTTATCTTAAACCGTGCACCGTACCAAAAAATCTAAAATGAGAACAGTGCCGGTTCAAAGAAAGACATCCGACAAATCGTTTTATATATCGCTGTATCACAAAAGAAGACGCTAACCCTCTCACGTTCGACATATCTAATCGCTATTTGAGCGAGCGTTACAGATTCATCCATTATTGCCTGACTCACGATAATTTCGACCGGATGGATCCGATCGTTTTCCAACTATTTCCAAGATAAAGGAATTCTTTGGAGGAAGTGTTCAACGAACGCAAGTACCGGCAACTGATGTCTTCATTGGGGGCAATCATAGTGCCCTCCTTCACCTATCGTTGCCAGTGGGCGTTCGATCTACAAAAGTTTCTTTTTGAAAAGATCCGTTGCCCGCTTCCTGAACGTCTACAACAAGTCTACCTGGATGGCCCGGCATTGCAAATGAAATACTTCACCTTAATCAAGTTGTTCACGCACCAGCGATAGACTGAGGAACATTCGACAACGGAGAAACCAAGAGCAAGAGCCACCTGTCAATGTATCATGCTTAAATTTATAAAATGAAATTCCTTTAAATAACATGGTGTTTGCCAAAGAGGAATTCCGTTTCTGGCGAACCAAGACCACTGAAAAAAACCCACGTAGTCGACTGGAGCCACCTACCACCGTACCAAAAAATCTAAAATGCGAACAGTGTCGGTTCAAACCAAGACATCCGACAATTCTTTTTATTTATTTTGCTGTATCACAAAAGAAGACGATAACCCCCTCACGTTCGACATACCTAATCGCTATTTGAGTGACCGTTACAGATTCATCCATTATTGCCTGACCCACGATAATTTCGACAGGATGGATCCGATCGTTTTCCAACTATTTCCAAGATTCAGGAATACTTTGGAGGAAGTGTTCAACGAACGCAAGTACCGGCAACTGGTGGCTTCATTGGGGGCAATCAAAGTGCCCTCCTCCACCTAGCGTTGCCAGTGGGCGTTCGATCTACAAAAGTTTCTTTTTGAAAAGATCCGTTGTCCGCTTCCTGAACGTCTACAACAAGTCTACCTGCATGGCCCGGCATTGCAAATGAGATACTTCACCTAAATCAAGTTGTTCACGCACAAATGATAGACTGAGGAATATTAGACAACGGAGAAACCAAGAGCGAGAGCCACCTGTCAATGTATCATGCTTAAATTTATTAAATGAAATTCCTTCAAATAACATGGTGTTTGCCGAAAAGAAATCCCGTTTCTGGCGAACCCAGGCCACTAAAAAAAAAACCATGTAGTCGACTGGAGCCACCTACCACCCTACCGAAAAATCTAAAATGCAAACAGTGTCGGTTCAAGGTATAAGACAAATCTTTTTATATATTTCGCTGTATCACAAAAGAAGACGATAACCCTCTCACGTTCCACATACCTAATCGCTATTTTAGCGAACGTTACAGATTCATCCATTATTGCCTGACTCACGATAATTTCGACAGGATGGATCCGATCATTTTCCAACTATTTCCAAGATACAGAAATACTTTGGAGAAAGTGTTCAACGAACGCAAGTACCGGCAACTGATGGCTTCATTGGGGGCGATCATAGTGCCCTCCTTCACCTATCGTTGCCAGTGGGCGTTCGATGTACGAAATTTTCTTTTTTCTTTCTTTTTTCTTTCTTGTTCAAGGAATAAGACAAATCTTTTTATATATTTCGCTGTATCACAAAAGAAGACGATAACCCTCTCACGTACGACATACCTTATCGCTATTTTAGCGAGCGTTACAGATTCATCCATTATTGCCTGACTCACGATAATTTCGACAGGATGGATCCGATCATTTTCCAACTATTTCCAAGATACAGGAATACTTTGGAGGAAGTCTGCAACGAACGCAAGTACCGGCAACTGATGGCTTTATTGGGGGCGATCATAGTGCCCTCCTTCACCTATCGTTCCCAGTGGTCGTTCGATCCACAAAAGTTTCTTTTTGGAAAGATCCATTGCCCGCTTCCAGATTGTCTACAACAAGTCTACCTGTATGGCTCGGCATTAGTTGGGAAAAGTTTGTTTCTCCTCAAGCTCATCTTCGACAACACTTTTATATGTATTTAATTTTTTTTTTTAACAATTCCAAAAATATTCAGATTCAGTTAGGCATCAAAAATCTTGGAAAATCGCATTCCACCTCCCTAACTATCAAGATTTTTTCCTCATTATTGGGTAGGTAGTAAAAATGCTTCTCACATTGATGTATGCTTTTTTCTCTACTTCAGCAATAAAATACAGAACTGACTAAATTGAACTTTGCAATAGGTACGTAAGTACCTACAAATTCACTTTAGACATAAGCAGTTGCCTAATTATTATTAAAAATGATTTGGAACCAATCATTTCATATTTAATCCATATTATAGTCCAATGTGTCAGACTGAAATAGCGATCCTACAATCTATCTATCTCTCTCGGCCTCACTTTTGCAACATACGCCGCCAATCCAGTTGTTTATTGTTTGTTGTTTGTTGCAAGTTGTAACCACAGCAACGCAACATAACATGTTGAGAAAAATAATTGAAAAATAAACTCCTCCCATTCGCAATATTGCAGCTTCATGGTTATTCACTCATCGCCACTGTCTTGCATATAGACACAGTAGTGTCGACCATCGACAGTATATCGCGAACAAATGTTTCTCATGTTATATTACCAGGCCAGACATCAACAATTCTGAAACTAACAAAGATGTTTGATGAGATTCAACCCTTTTTCCTCAGCCAATCTCAGAAATTTACAGTCGTCTCAGAAGGATGAACATGCACCTCTTTCGCTTATGTCGCCTTCAAGTAACTTTGGGAAATAACCAATTCATAAATCCAGAAAAAACCAAAGCGTAACCGTTTCAGTGCCAACTAGTGAAAAAATAAGTGTGTAGTTCAAACCTTCTCAAAGTTCTAATAAACCTAACCAATAATTATTAAATAAGGAAATGATAGGTGTATCACATTTTCATAGAATTCCGTAGTCATTTGAATTTGATTCTTCGTAGCAGAAACCAAGTAAATGACTCAATCCAACGGTCAATCTGGTTAAGTTCACTATAGGCAATAATAGACGCATTTTTCCTTTGAGGACACTTTTTTAAGTTTTTAAGTGCTGTGTTGAGAGCATTCAAGAGGGACTTCCATTAAAAAATGAATGAGCGTCCTGCGTCAATATCTCAATAAGAGAGTTACTGCAGAAAAGAGCAGGAATCTAAGGGAATAATAATAATACCTCGAGCACAGCGATCCAAAGCATGTGTGCTCAGCCTCATAGACTACACCAAATGAGACACACGCCTGACACGCAGTGCTGAAGCATGTGGGTTTCCGATCAAAGCGAATGAGACTTAGAGATCTGAACATTTGTTCGAATACTATAACCACGGATTACATGTTAGTGCATCTCTTAAAAAAAAGGACGAATTGCCAACGAGTCCAACCAAACTTTTCTAACCTTAACAGGAGACATATCCTCATTGTACTCCACAGGAACGGCTGCAGCTGCGAAGGATCATCAACCTACTACGTCTTATTTGTGCACTTCCATTAAGGCGGCATACTTGGTCGGACGGAAGATGCCCCGCTTGAGAAAATATCCGAGGGGGGTAGACTACGATTCAACTAAGAACCTCACACCGACGATGTCTTCGTCTCTCTCAGGCTTTATGAGGCCCCCTTGAAGCCTAAGAGAGAGAAAGACATCGGCGGTGTATAGTTCTTTGTTGAATCGTACTCTAATTATTGTTTGCGCTCTCCTAACAATCAGGTTAATGGAAGGTCTACCTGTTAACTTGTATGCTGGTTCCGCCACAAAATCAATTCAGGATAAATTGTCAACATCTATTCACATGTTGCGAACGATATTGAGAGATCCAGAGACGAAGGCTAAGATGAAAGCGTACTCATGATGACGTCATGACATCTGCTGGCAACGATGCGCGAAGTTGTTCTGTCATACCTGTCTTGTCCGGAGCCTTGAATCATTCATTCCTTCTTCTCTTTCTCTACATCAAGCATCGTCTAAAATCAACCGTTTTTTCGTAAATAATTTAATCATTCAAATAATATTGAAGAAAAATGTCTGATGAAAAGCCAAGTACAAGTGCCGATGAAACATTGCCAACAAATGAACATAACAAGTTTCGTTAACATTGAAACAAGAAAACGTGACTACGAAGCTCTTATAAAAGACCCACAATGTTCACCTATGAGCAGACTAGCCCAACCAGAGTCACTTGTCAAAAGCTAAGTCAAAAAAGGTATCCATTCTGTTGTGGTGAACAAAATGATCAAAGAGCTCTTCAGCACCAATCTCGAATCGGAAAAAGGGAGGCTGATTGATACTCTTATGAAAATTCGTCCGGTCAACCCCAGGCTAGCCCACTATCTGTACTCAGCAATCAGCATCTAATTTGGGCATTCAAGAACAGTATCTAGGTAAGTTTAGTAGAACGCGCAGTGCAGTGCACAGGTGGTCAGGAAAATCTGATTACTGGAAAGAACGAGCCATCTTACTGACAGTGACGACACATACACTGGACCTGGTAATCTGTCTCAAGGACGACAGCCATATCGGATCCACAACTCAAGTGAGATCAAGATGTGCACCGCTACCAGTTACACTATTTGCTTTCAATCAGTCTTTCTCTATGGTCAGGCGTGGCTGACACTTGCCCCTACTGGGGACAGATATAATAATAATTGCGAAGATTATAATATTTATTTATTTATTTATTTTTAAAGTCATACAAAACACCCTAAAGTTATCACATTGCAAGACTTAACACATAAGAGAACAGGTATCACAGGTAAAAACAGACATCACAACTAACACTAACTTGTGTACAATCAAAGAAAGGAAGAAAAAAACCGTGTTGTACAGTTCATATTGTCAGCATATTAAAGATGCGCAATTCAAGACAGAGATCATTAATTTATTGAAATGATCTTATCAACTAATCTGGCTTTGCGGTAATATTCTGCCATGATCGATGTCAAACGGACAATAATAATAAACAGAGTACGAACAAACTGAAACTAAGGTTAAAACAACTTTGTCAAGAGAGGTGTTGATCAGAAAACCTCAACAAATATTCCGTCTTTCATCTTTGAGTGAATCAGGTTGATAAATACGGTGTATGTTTTTTATTTAGTACAAGTCTGGCTTTATTTATATTTTAAAAAAGCGCAGATGAATTTAGTTCAATATGATTTTATGTAACAAAACTTTTGTCCCCTAAAGCCTCAAGATTACTTACTTTAGTTCGAGTTTTGTGTGAATGTGAGAAAAAATTTACAGAAGATGGCTCTTTCCTGCGTTCCGATAATATGGCTTCAAAAAAGTTTAAAAAATTTCACCAAGGGTGCAAATTATGAAAGCCTAATCTGTTTTGTCTACTTTTACTTAAAAATGCCTCCTTCCCAAAAAAAAACAAATGAAATACTTCATCGCAATCGAGTTGCTCACGCACCAGTGATGGACAGGAAAATTCGACAACGGAGAAAGCAAGAACAAGAGTCACATGACAAAATATCATGCTTGAATTCATTTAATAAAATTCCATCAAATAACATGGATATGTTAGCGCTGTACTTGCAGTCACAGAGAAATGCTGACATTACCTCAGCAAGGTATTTGGAGATGTACCCCGAACGACGGCAGCCTCATAAAACCCAATTCAGAAAAATGATTGTTAATTTGATCAACTTTGGGGCCTAGAACAACCTAGAAGCGGATACAACATTGAAAATGAAAATCGCAACAGAAACATTTTACAAGCTGTCATCGAAGACCCTAGTACATCGGTAAGAACTGTAGAACGGGAAATTGGTGTGTCAAAATCAACAGTACAGAGAGTGCTAAAAAACAATAAGTACCATCCATACAGACCCACAGTAGTTCAAGGACTTAGAGAAACTGATTTTCCAAGACGAATGCGGCGCTTCTGTGAGTGGTATACAAGGAAGTGTAATGACAATCCCGATTTTGTAAATCATGTCTTGTGGTCCGATGAAAGTAGGTTTACGAATTGTGGAGTTTTTAATAAGCACAACACTCATTATTGGGCTGTGGAAAACCCTCACGAAGTGGCAGCGAGACGTCTACATACCAGATTTGGGTTTAACGTTTGGTGTGGGGTCATTGGTAATTTAATCCAACTTATCTTTCTCAATTGGGCAGCTATCAATCAATCATTTCAGAAAATCGACTTATAGGACCATTTTCAGTTGACGACAGCCTAAACGGACAGAGATACCTAGAGCTTTTGCAAAATCAGGTTGTGCCGGCATTACGAGCTACTCTAACCGAGGATGAGTTCAGAAGAACCTGGTTTCAACAGGATGGATGTCCGATTCACAACACTATCCAAGTCAGGAACTTCTTGATAGAGCAGTTTGAGAAAAGGATCATTTCAATAAAGGTACAATACCCTGACCTCCTAGATCCCCCGACCTTTCGCCCTTGGATTTTTATCTCTGGGGTCTTACAAAGAATGGGGTCTATGAATTTGATCCTCCTGCGACTATAGAAATCCTGAGACAAAGAGTTTTTGACACATTTACAAATATCAACAGAAACATATTTGCGAGGGTTGTACGAAAAAAAGTTACTAATTGTCAAAAATGCCTCGATGCAAATGGACGTCATTTTGCGAACTTGTAAACCAATACCGAGACAGTTGAGAACACATTACAGTATTTTCATTTTCAATATATTTGTATGTAAGTTATTCAAAAGCTTCAGTGTTGATTGAATAAACAATGATTTTTCTGACTTTTTATTCAATACACTCATAGACTCGTTGAGAAGTCATTTTTTACGTCCATGTTCTATTGAAAATTCAATGAGTTCAACACGTTCGCTGCACACCAAATAAGGTGACCTTAGGTTGATACAGTACATATTAATGATGTTTTGCGACAAATAAATCATGGCCTCCCTAGAAAAGATTGGGTCTCAGCTACGAAGTGTGATAATTCGATGATACTTAAATCTCGTATGGGACATCACTAGACTGGAAATTTTACACTCTCTCCAAAAATCGAAAAATCCAATATGGCGGCCATAAGAAAAATGAAAGTTGAGGCGGGTTGCGGAAAAACAAAAGGCGATTGAGACATGTCATACACACCATTTTATTCGTCTTAAAAAAGTGCCCAGATAATGTCACATTATCATAGCTGTCCAATTAGCCGTTTCGGTTTTTCGCCGATATTTCCAAAACCAATTGACCGATCGCAAATTTGGAACCGAATATCGAATGCACCAAGTTTCCTTTAAAACTTTGGCCATTTAACCTTTGAAGTAGGTATAATAGGAGCCAAGATCTCTGTATAGAGAAAGGAATTTGGGACACACTGTATAGATTAGCGTTTGTAGACCAGAGTCTTGGCATAATGACAAAATGACTGAAAAGTTATGGCTAACCCTTTTTCTAAAACGAAATCCACGTTCGACTAGATCGACCGAATCAACATCACTAGGTCGTGCCATGGCATTCAATAAACCTGATGTTGTGACACGATTTCATGAACATTCGAAGAAAATTCTCGACATATGCAAGTTTAGATACAAAAAGATAAAAATATGGACGAAACTTCTTGAATCACATTAAAAAAATATAGAAAAGTTATAGCCAAAAAAGGACAGAAGCAAATGGGACAGATAAGTTCAAGTGAACATAGATGTAGATGGAATCATCGGAACACCATCGTCAAAAAGATGGATCACGTTGAAATTATTTATTAATTAGTTCAAGCACTTTATTTCATACATAAACCCAACTTTGCTTTGCGATGCTAGTCTTATTATTAATGAATAATCATAATAGCCACTTTTCACTTAAGGTGATAAGATTGACACGCGAGAAAATCCTGGTTTTATTGACACTGCGACCTCACACCAGTCATAAATTACAACAATTGAATGTGAGTGTTGAAATGTCACATGATCATCACAATAAGTCAGAGTATCACCGTTTATGATATTGCCGAGATTTTGGGATAAGTATACCATCTCCCATTTTTTTCGTGAAACCGTACAAAAGGTGGCCACTGTTGCAGCCTCTTCCCTACTCTGACATTCTTCTGTTTCTTTATCACAATATCACTACTAAGATCTATAATGACATATTTCTCGAAATTATCAAAAATGTTCACACGGTCGGATAATTTCTGTTTTGTCGAGAATTTCTGTTTTATCCAGAACAGAGGAAACGCTTTTTGATGAGCAGAAGAGTCCACCGATCTGTTTTCGAATTCTTCCCAAATTCTTTTGAGTGACACCAGATTCTTCTGGGTGACTGTTGGTATTTGAACAAAAAAATCTACTCTCAACAACCGCATCTTATATCACGTTGAGAAATGTGGTACTGAAAGATTGAATTATGCAAACAACCTCTGCTGAAGTTGAGAATATAAAAAATTCAAGGTACCTGACTGAAGTTTTCACGGACTCGGATGATTGTGAACCACCAACACCAAACCATTTTTGAATTGGTGCCTCAAATAACCTGAAAGAGTGGCGACAATCAAAGCAGCTGGTGACAGGATTTGAAAAAAATGGACCAAAGAATATTTGCCCACCCTAACAAGATAAAATCAATGGAGGTAAAGACAGAAAACGAAGGTTTTAAAGGTGAGTGGACTGTCAAAGGAAATCTTAACTCAAAAATATGCACTGCCTACCAATTTCAAAAGCAAAACAGATTGTTGCCGTGGAGAGGTGGATTTCTTGAGAGAAATAAATGTTACGTCTTCATTGTTTAATTTTTGTCTTTTGTCTGCCATTAAGTTTGTTTTTTTCCAGAAAAAAATAGAATAAAAAGTCAAATTGACTCAGTCAGACTTTATTCTTAAATCTCAAATTTCGAATCCACAAACAAAAATTCGAAAATTTTCAAATCCCTGTTCCTTCTTAACGATACGTTTGCGGACACCTCTTGCTCGACCAAAAGTTATTATCCTATTATACTCTATCTATATGAAAAAATGCGCAATTATTTTAGTCTCACCCTGTATAAGAAAACATGTCTTTATATAAAATATTGATTTTAACGTCCATTTTATGCCATATTCTCGAATAAAACATTCTAACAGGGTTATGATACAGGAAGCTTCCTAAGCATTTGTAAACATTTCGAGGGGCGGTTCCTTATTTTCAAACGACTCAGGTAGCGATTAATACCGGATGGCCTGTTTCTACTTCATTCCATCGTCCTGAGAATATGACCATTCGTGTTATTTGATCTTATATTCATGAATTTTTTCAGTACCTATGTCTGTATTGCAGCTGTATCAGCACTACAGATTTCAACACTGTTCTCTATCAATGACGCTCGAACGCACATTTCATAACTGGGAAACATCGTTCAGACATTTTTTCACAACTCGCTATAATCAGAAAAGAGAGAAGTAAACACTTAGCGCCATCCGGTCGTAATATTAAGGATTTCCAGCTTATAACCAAAGTGTTTATTTTCAAGCATAATGCATCGAGAATATACTTTGTGTATCATTATATTATATATTTAGACGACGGATTATTCTGGGAAAATCAAAACAAGTTATTCGGTATGTTGCGAATTCGGACTGTTCGATTTTCTTTGATGCATCGATTGTATATTGTCTGATCGATCAGAGAAAAATCAGGAACTGGATAGCATCATCAGAGGATTTGTTAAGAAATCTGAAATTTCCATTCAATCATGGATCACATCTCGCAAAATCGATTAAGATAGCATGAACAAATATATCCTACACGTTTATAAGATCTATGATATATTTTCTTTTTCTGAAAATGGGAAACATTATTGGCTTGAATATATTTAAAACAAGGTGAAAAATAATCATCTATATAATTCAGAGAATACAACTGAATCAAGTTTTCTGGTTCACATCTGTTGCCAGGTGATTCAACCAAAATAAATCACCTCGTTCATTTTAATACAAACATTTCGTGACTATTAGAAAAAATTTGGGAACTGGGTCGTTTTATAGGCTATATACTTTCAAATACATTTTTGTTAACCCAAACTTTCCGAATTGATGTGATGATGTATTAGAAAATGAAATATCTTGATTCTCGGTAAAGGGAATAAATACTCAATGAGAACATGTCAACTACAATATAAAGGTGACCGTTTCCCGATTTCAAATATTGGAATGAACCACCACAAAAACCTGCGTAGCTGCTGGAAAATTTGAAAATTCATTGATACAAAATAAATAGATAAAATGAATAAAAGATAAAATAAATTTACTGGGGCGGAAAGCCAAATAATATAAACAGCAGCGACAAAGGCGCCGGTTCGGGTAAGAGTGAAAAAAAGTGATTTGATAAACATCTAGAACTAACGATTGAGGAACGCTGCGATGCCTCAATGTGGAGACTTTCTGGAAAAACATTTAGTGAATAGCGGCTGGTAATTGATTAGTCAGAAATATACCGTTCTTGGGGTCTAAGGGGTTTGGCAAAGAAAAAGAAAAGCTAAGTCAAACCCGGAAGACAACCTCACCTGTACGACAACTAACGGGGCTCTGTCGACTGAGTATCTGTCGGTATAAGCAGATCCCTCTTGCCGGCTAAGAGCTTCGGGTGGATGAGCCGGTAAGAGAGAGGGCACCCACTTGTCCTGAAGATGAGAAATGATACTCAAAGGCGGTTGAATCAACGGATGACCAACGGCATGTGGATGCAGAAGGCAAGGGAAAACCACTTCATTGAAGACTGTAAGAGTATCTCTGTATATATACAGCAATCATGGAAATGTTTACTACAAAATATTCCGTAGTTAATAGTTCCACAATCGTTGGACAGTGGCGAACAAGTTTATGAAAGAAACAGTGAAGATTGGAACGTGGAATGCAAAAAGTGTTCTTGTATCAGGAAAACTGGAAAACATTGTGAAGGTGGTAATAGTGACTCAAAACATTTGTATGGAATGAGTGATTTTGAGCAGAAGTTTCACATGTTCAGTTTTGAATTAAACTCCTTGCTCAGACAGTCATGATGCTTCAACTCAATACACATTCGGGAAATAAGCACACACAGTGAGTTTTGATTCATATTTTCCGGTAGAGCTCTGTCAAATTAAAGATCTTATGATAACAGATACTTTCTTTGAACTACCAGATCGTAGATTGTATACCTGAGAATCCCCTGCAGATACAATCGCTGACATTGATTCCGACCACAACCCAGCTTTAGTTAAACTCAGTATAAGGATAAAACGGATAGCAAAATGTCTAAACAACTACATAGACCCAATACTTCTCCAGAACTCTAGAATCCGTGAAACAGTTGAGACATGGGTGCCATGTGCACTTAAAAATATTACGATCACAAATAGTATATGCCTTGGATACTATGGAACCCCGGTGAGGCTGCTGGTCCTGATCGAATACCCATAGAGCTTATCAAACTCTCTGTCGATGATGTGATTGATATTCTTCTGGACTTCTTGAACCGCATTTATAATGAGGGACAAGTTCCCAAACAATGTCTATCGTCCGCTTTTGTGCTCACACCCAAAAAAACCGAATCAAAGAGAATGCGTCGCACTTGGCGCTTTTTGGGATCAGCGTTCTTTTTCAGCGCTTTCTTGATATAAATCACAGCTTTTGGCAATGTGAGACATGACAAGTTATTTCAGCTGCTCGTCAGCAAAAACGTTGACTCTGACGACGTTAGTGATCTATATTGGGGCCAAAAGCTAATAGAATAGCATGAAACCAACCAACAGAAGAAATGGAGATTCATCATGGTGTTGCATCTCATCACCGCTTCTATTCAACCTCTATAGCAAAGCTATTTTTGGGAAAACCATAAATGATGAGAGTGTGAAAATAGTTATAAATGGAGGTCATTGATAATGAGTTATGCTGATGACACGGTATTGTTAACTAGCAACCTTGAAGATACACAGTACCTTTTAGGAAAACTAAATGATCGATTTTATGAATACAGGCTAAAAATGTAATTTAAGAAAACCAAGTTAATGATGGTCACAAAATTCTCACAAGGTCTGAACCATGACAAACACCACGATAGAAAATGTGTCGACATATAAATATTCAGGAACTTGGATAGACCAAACTGGTGACCAAACCAGAGAAATAAGAATGAGGATAGACATAGCCAGATCAACATTTGTGAAGATTAAGAAGTTTTTCACGATATGGGATATTAACATGGAACATAGGATGGGTATGCTGCGTTGTTACGTTTTTTCCACACTCTTTTATGGAGTTGAAGCATGGACACTCAAAAAATACCTCATCGACAAAATACAAGCATTCGAAATGTGGTGTTACCGTAGAATGTGGCATATTCCCTGGACCGATAGAGTAACTGATACCGGATGCAGAAGGAGTGCGAAATCATAAAAAAAACTCCTTGTACTTTGGAGCATTGGGAGATGTCGTATGACCAGGCTAAAGAGCCTGAGGGAGTGTAGCAATTTTCAACTGTTCAGAGCTGCAGTCAACAAAGTCCGGATTGCTGTGATGATAGCAACTATAAGAAGAAGCTACCGTACTTGAGTATCGTTCAAGTATCTATTCTTTTTGTGAGAGTGAAAAGTGATTGAATAAACATCTACCAATTCTGGCAATTCCTGACCCAGTGTAATGCCTCAATGTGGAGAATTTCTGGGGAAACAGATAGTGAATAGCGAATGAGAATTGATTAGTCAGAAATATACCATTCTTGAGTATGCTTCTGGTTTTAATTCTTTTTGTAAGAGTGAAAATAAAGTAATCTGATAAACTGCCAGGAAAAACTTGTATTTCAACTAATTCTGGCCATTCATGACCCAGAACTCTGTGATGCCTTAATGTGGGGACTTTCTGGAAAAGCATTTTGTGAATAGCGGCTAAGAATTGATGATTAGTCAGAAATATACCATTCTCGAGTATGGTTCTGGTTTTTATTCTTTTTGTACGAGTGAAAAAGAAGTAATTTGATAAACTGCCAGAAAAAACTTGTATTCCGTCCAATTCTGGCCATTCATGACATTCAACATCTGATCAGCGAGTGAAATTTGGATTCTCTAAATTTTTTTGTTAATTTATAAATACATTGGTATCCCTTTCATTTTGAATTTTGCTTGGAATTTTGGATAGAAATTTTATTCTATATTATCGTGAGATCAGGATAGAGAAAAATGAGCCCAAATCAAATGAAAATAACCCAAAGTAACCATATCTCACCCAAAATAATCTGAAAAAATGTCAATAAATTGTTAGTATGATTTATAAGCACAACTCAAAGAAGTCACCGTTCAAATGTATAATGAAAAAATTGGCGATGATTTATTGATAGTATTGTTGATTCTACAAATTAATTGTCTCTGATTTCAAGTTCATTCACCAATTTAATACAGATGCATAGGTTCAAAATTGTCAAGCACAATGAGTGTCAAAGAAGAAATTATTTGAACAATTTTCATTGGACGTCTCCGGATTTGTATTTGAAAATACATACATTCCAAATCTGATGTTATACAAATTGAAAATGAAAATACAAGAAACTTGAAGCCCTTTGTATTTTGGCGTCAGTAAAAAACAGTTATTCAATAAGTATCCAGGAAAAACTTGTATCTCGACCAATAATGCTGGCCATTCATGACCCAGGACTAATGTCTAAGGAACGCTGTGATGCCTCAATGTGGGCACTTTTTTTTTTGTAAGAGTTATATGACGAGTAATATAAGAAAGCACCGACAACGACGTCGGTGGTGGGATGGTGGGATGTTTGCTACGACTTCGAAGTAGTAATTCTTAATTTTTGATACAAGTTTGAACCTTTTTATTAACAAAATGTAGTTAAAGTGGTAAGGATAAATTATATGACTTTCCACCTGTGTATGTATTTCAGAAAATATATAAAAGATTTTGCACGATCGTTAACTGCCTTGACGAAAAATGGAATTGATTTCATCTGGTCGAAAGACCAACGGAAGGTCTTTGATATACTCACAGATCTCGAGGCAAGAACAAGAACCCAATTCAGACTTCGACCGGCAATTAGAAAGCGGTGAAGAAGGGCACCAAAATGAAATGTAGGTTTGTATTTTGAAAAATTTGTTAGAAATCATAGCGAAACTATTGATCCATCAACTGATTAGAAAGTGCACTTATCTCCAGGAGGTTAGTCTTTGAGCCTTTGGCGAATAACCATTTTATGTATAAAGATTTGCATAATATTACAATAATATACAATAGTTTATAACTCCTAAACCTTCTACTCGAACTTCAACTTCGTCAAGAACTACAAACTCGTCTACTTGAACAGGAAAATCCAAGATTGAAGGGAGTTTGAAAAGAAAGAACTCCTATATTGTCAACAGGAAGTTACCACTGACAGGAATGAAGAAAGATAAAAGGGAATATCAGGATGTCGAATTGCAGATTGAAAAAGACTTCAGAACATATTGGAAGCTATGCAGGAAATAAATATACTTTTGAAAAAAATCAAATGTTAGAGAAACAAAATGCAAGTTTCTTTGGAATTAATGTTGGAAGGTATGAGACTGTCATGAGATTTTTTCCACCACATCGGCATCGTGCAGTATTCAACACAGATACTTATTCATTTCTATTTTAGAAGGCTGTGCTCAAAGATATCGAGATACGTATAGTTAGATGAGGTTTTTGGTCAACATGATGCGGAATATTTATTTCTGTTATTTAGAATCGTTTTTTTTTTAATACGGAATCAGTGAAAATGAGATCCGAATAAAAAAAAATACAAGCCATCCTCATTCTCGTCAGCCATTGATATTTCGTTTTCTGAACTCAAAGATGCTGTTGAATGTGATCAGAATACAAGATCCTAGTAGGAATCAGACACTGGCAAATCTAAAAGATGCTGTCAAACTAACTCTGATAAACACAGAAGCTAAAGAGAAAAAAGTTAGTGAAATGTCTGTAACTCTTTCGCATAGCTTTGCCGATGCCCCCAAAATACAATCAGGTAGTAGCGCACTGAAGTTAAAGCATGAACCACAAATATGTCATGACCAAATACTATTCATTCAAGCAAGACAGTCTCAAACAGCACAAGTTACTAGCAGGGATCTTAATTCCAAAATGAGCCCAACAATAGCAAATGCATTCATTCTACAGAGACAAAGGATGGACAAATTATTTTCAAAAGTCGTGCAAAAGAATACCTGAAGACGTTTACTTCGCACGACAACCAGGTACTTGGGGACAACTATGAACTGAACACTAGGGAGCAAAAAGACCGTTCTTTCAAGAATAAGTGCTGAGAGCTAATCTCAATTTTAAAAAAGGATTTTAATCGTCCTACTGATTGGGCGAGCAGAAAAGCGATAGTAGACTCTGACAGGAAGCAACAGAAGATCATTTTGCTGGGAGTATAGACCACGTTATTGTTTGAGTTTGGAGATTATATGACTATTGTTCTCGAATATTCACTGGGATCCTTTCAGTGTATACATGCCAAAAACAAAAAGCTCCAGTTCAAAACTCATGAAAAGCCAGTCTAGTAAAGCTCTCTGTCTACTTTGCAAGCGGCTTTGCCACCAACGTCAAGTCCAACCTGCGCAGACATCCACTGAACTTCAATTATTTCTAAAACCAATAAATAATGATCAGGAACTGTATTTTGTGCATTATGGAAGTTTCGGTCCTAAATAATGACCTTAAAACGAAGAAAAATGGACTTTGATCTAGTCCCAAAAATTGAATTTTTTTCCTCTAACTCCTTCTTGTCCATTGAGCCAAAAGTCAAAGTCCTGGAGGACTTTATTTTGTCTAAATATACTGTTAAATTATGAGGTAAATATATTTAGAACATCAAATGTATTTTATCGGATCTTTTGACTATCCGTTATATGCTAGCTTAACCAATTTATTAACTATGTACTTTTATGCCTCGTAAAACGTTTTACGTAAACGTAAATGAGAGCATGATGAATCTATTGTATTTTTATTCATTTGCTGTGTGACTTGGTTTACTGTAGAGACACATATTTGAAATATAATTATAATTTTTTTCAGTATATCACTAGCCTCTCACGTGCTACAAGATATCGACAACGCCAAAGATTCATCCTAGAGGATTTGACCCCTCATCAAATTTGTAGGAGCCAAGCTAACATTTTTACACATCACATAATTCTTCTAGTCCATTGGGTAAGTTTAAGATTAGGAAAGCCATATATAAAGATGGTGTTCTTATCACTTTATTTGTGGACATTCTCCAATTTATATTGATAGTTCAATACAAAGCCCCGATTATATCTCTCTTTTCAAGAAAAGGAGAAAAATATTCGAAAATCTCAAATGCCTTATGCGAAATTGGAGACTGTAACTCGTTTATTTGATCAGTTTTCTCCTTTTAGGCGCTGACTGACCTGGAAAAGCCAATTTAAAATAAATAAACAAATGAAAAATCACCAAAAGCGTATGATTTGGCAACCCTTATTGTTGATAATTTCTAGTATATTTCTTCTCGATTCAATGCCAAATGCCTACTATCGCCGAAACTAAGAAAATAAAACTGACATCGTCGATATGAAAAGGGTCACGTTTCTCTTTCTGTTAAGTTGAAAGAATTGGGAAAAGGCAATAACGTTAAGCTACGAGATGGATTTTATGGTCGATCGAATAAATATAAAATGTATCAATGAACAAACGTCTGAACGGCCAAATAAGTTTTTTCGTTCATTCCACCGATCTCCGAATTAGGATTTGTACAACTTTTATTGCTCATCCTCGAGGAGAACAACGGACCATCTCTTTCCACTCTTTATTAACCCTGAAAATAAGACGTGTACAATTGGATTTTTTTTCACCAGCCAAAGTAGACTACTCTATTTTTATTTTTTTATTTATTGAAGGAAACTTATCTTAGAAAATATTCAACTATTCAGCATCGATGTTATTTATTTTTCATTTCCCTCTTTTTGTTTGTATCATAAAAAGCTCAGTATCAGTCAAAGAGTAGCCTTATCATGGTGGTTCTAGACAAAGTCTATCAAACATTTAGTTGAAACTTTGCCAATGGAAGTGGTGGAGGAAGTATTTTTCACCACTTTCATGAAACCTTTATCCTTGTTTATTCGTTTAATTTTTTTGAACACACAACTTTTTTAATAGGTTTGCAAACCAAACTTGAAGTTTATTTATCAAAGGTATTAACCAACGGTGCACAGATAAATGAAATTGTCAATAGTTCGTCCCGGTAGAACATTGAAAATGATTTGTATTCCGAAAAAATATCAGTTTTCATATTTCACGTTGAATTAATGATGTAGTGACGTGATACTGATGATTTGAGCAATAATGATAATAATAATTATTATAATACCTGGGCAATACCCATATCAACGAACTTGTTCAGAGTCATGCAATGGACCATAACAGACGTACAAGCACTAGACAGACTGACAAGATAGATCCTCACGGATAACAGAGCCCTACATCCAAGCTTGTTTGTTGAAGGATTATACCTACCTAGAGAACCAGGACTGACAAGGAGAACGAGGCTCAATCAACATAGAACGAACACACAACACTCGAAAACACAGTTGACAAAGATACTTCGACATGAAGGCGACCCAGTCATCACTACACGCGTTCATCAAACAAGCAGACAAAAGATTTACACCACTCAGCACACACATACAACTACAGCAGATAGACAAGAAAACATTCTTCACAAACATCACACAGACATGGGACAGCAAAAAACTACATGGCAAATACGTATGACTTCGAACGCGTGATTGAAGAGATGTTCCCCAGAACAAAAGACTTTTCAGTAACTATTCAAGACAAGGTAGTGAATACAGTGATAGAAGACAGATGCAGACAGTGCAAAGAAAAAGCAGAGACAATCCAACATATCACAGCTGCTTGTAGCGTATTTGCCCAAACAAGTATCTACAGTCTACACCGTCACAATCAAGTCATCTAGTGATCCATCAGGCCATAATATGCTATATGAAGGAACACAAACCAGTCATTGACACAGACAAGTTCAGGATCTACTAAAGGTGTGTACCCTTCAACAGACCTGTCATCATAGTGAGAGACAAGGAGAAGAAGGAAGCCCTCATCGCGGTCTTGGCTATACCCAACACCAACAACATCGTCACTACCATGGCCGAAAAGAAAAGGAAGTACACAAAGTGACCATTGTACCAGTGGTTATTTCAGCCATGCTAGTTATTTTTAAGGAGCTGCACCAGGACCCTGGAAATGCTGCGACAGCAAAAAGGCATCTACCTTCTCCTGAAGAGAGCAGACATCATGAAAACCACCAGGATTGTCAATATTCTTGAATGCCCGTATCCTGTTTGTCAACCAAGAAAACTTGAGTAACTACGAAGATAATCATCATGTTTTCACTATTCGAACGGGTCGATAAGATTATTTCACCAGGAATACCATGTAACAATAAGGACCTACTTATTTCAAGACTTGCAAGCAAGAGTTAACCAACACACAATATAGATTTGGATATTATTTAAAATGCAGGGCCAATCTGATCCTATTAGATCCGATATACAGTTTTTCACGATAAGGACACTGCGCCCTTATCAAAACAAACTCCAATACTCGACAAAAGTTGAACTTCAAGAAAGTTTAAGCGGTCCAGAAATTATGCTCAATGATTATAGATCTACAAAAATGGAAAATTTTGTCTTAAGGACAAATCTATGCAGCAGATTCAATTAGCGACCCACCGAAATTGCCCATTAATTACTTAAACTGATACAAAAAAATGACGAATAATACGGATACATAATATACTAATAATTTTGTTTGATGCTTGCGACGTCCTCATTAGCGATCTTTTAGTACTAGTTCTCAAGTGTCTTAGTACTCCGCTCACGAAATTGCCACTTGGCTTTTACGAATATACAGCAACATTGAGCTTCTCCCGTTATATTTGTTATTTTCATGTTCACGGTAGAATTGAAATTGGTTACATCGAATTTCCTATTACCCATTTCAACTTTTCATGGCTCATCTTCCATTCACGCATAAATGCACAATCGCGCAATTCTATCAGAAAAGTCTAAATTTAGACATGACATGATTTCAAGTAATTCTTCGAGTTTGTTCACCCAGAATAATAAACCCCCCAGAACTTACTAGAATCCCCAGACTATATATTTTTATTCTGATAAAAGAACAGCCACTTGCGGGTGAGTAACACCAATAAATCTAACTTTACTTCGTCCCTTTGTTGCCTGAAAAGTTCTCCTTTTCTGAATCCAGTTCCGAAGATTTATAAAACTGGATTCATAGGAGCTGTCATTAGGTTTTTCGGGAACAATCTAATACTTTAGTCCAACTTTGGAAATGAGTAAGCATGAATTGAGCTGATCCGGTTTTTACGAGAAAAATTAATTCATATGGACCGCCCTTTGTGATGGGAAGTCTTTTGTGCAAAATTTCATCTGATCAAATTACATTGTGTGAAAGCGCTTTGACATAGAAGTCCATAGGAATAACGGTTGTGGTGTGATTTCATCAAATTAAAATGAGGCGTTTTAGTTCGCGCCAATGAGCGCTGTTCTATTTATCATGCGTGAAGAAATCAAAACAAAACAGACAACGTGCATATATAAAAAAAAACAAACAATAATTCACCTTTGAGATGAGTTTGTCGAGGAAGTCAGAAGCGCGACCATCTTCAGGAACGAACTCCAACATTCGAAAATAACGGTTTTCTACATCTTTCTGACGGCACGCCAAACGAAAAATTACAGTACCATTCGAAATCCACGACGATAGACACTGGCGATGTCAGTGGCTTCGAGTTTACAAAACCGAAAACTAGGGAAATTTGGCGCGCATCGTACGTTCTGCTCAAGCTCGGACTCAGCATCTTTTCCGGATCGCATTTATCCAAACTTATCCCGCCTGATCGCATTCACAATCGACTTTGAAAACGGCTATTTGATTTGAGTGTTTAACCAATTTAGCTGTCTGGAATGTTATTTTAATTTGCTGATTTGCAAATGAACAATCTAATGTAAATATTGACAAATAATTTCCAGGTTGTTTTAGTGTGCCAACAACTGAGTGTTGGATTAATTTCACAACATTTGCCGGTGTCGTTAATCGTGAGCGCGATGTATTTTGAAAGGTTGAGGTTGGGATGTATTCAGCGCCTCCATCATTAATTCTACAATGATTTGGCAGTACATTGAATCACCTATAATTAAATATCAGGTGAAAAGTGTGGAAAGCCACGAATTACTAAGGAAACAGCAAACATTTTGTATAGGCTTGGTGAGGATGGTGATTTATTCCTGCCTTTTGGAAAATTTGGGATTTATTGAAGGTGACTGATAGAGTGGTTGAAAACAACCTCACTTAAATGGTTGTACAGTGTGGTGTGAAATAGAGGTCAATCAAATAGGAGGAAGAAACCAAAGCAAATCAGAAAAGACCATGTTACATGAACATTTCGAAACCCGTTAACTTGTCAACTATTCGAAAAATAGAAGTTATAGATGAAAATACAAAAAATAGTTGACCGAAACACTTCGAAACCTGTGAACTTCTCAACTATTCGGAAAACAGAAAAAAGTTATTGATGAGAATACAAGAAATATTCAAAATCCAAACTAACTCAAGTTAACCTAAACACTTCGACACCCGTAAACTTGTCAAATATTCGGAAAATGGAGAAGTTATATGAATACATAAAAAAAAGGGAAAAGACGTAACGGATACAGTCAATTTTATTTCAGAAAGTCAAATGACCATAGACGGAGTCTTAGAACTTTGGAAAATTAAGGGAAGGGATATTCATTTTTTCTCACGAGACATTTGAAGGACTGGAATGTTTTTTTGGACAGATCCGAAACTGTTGAGAAAACTCACTCCAGAGCTTCCAAGAAAATGTTAGTCCTGAAAATCCGAAAGATACTGGGAATACATACAGGATATGGAGTTTTTGTCAGCAAGTTTTTCGCAGGAAAGTTCACTTTTTTTTTATTTTTGGATTCCCCCAAAAAATCGCTCAAAGTTTTTACGAACGAAAATGCCCTTCTTCATGTTACCGGCTATCTTCTGCATAAAACAGCACAGCATGTGAAGATTGTGGAAAATACAAAATGTCCGGCAACTTGGATGCCTGTGAAGATCATTTCTGTAGACTCGAAGCATTCGATTCAACGAAAAGTTTCACGTTGCCACCAAAGAGTATGGTGGAATGTGATTCAGTCGAAAACTATATTTGTGGATTAGGTCTAAGATTTTGCCTATAAAGACGGAGTAGGTGCTAAACTGAAAAGCATGTTCAAAACCATTCCCCATACTAACCCTAGTGAGTAATTTCCAAAAAAGTATTTCTTATCATTATACTAGAGCTCGAATTCATTTTACTTTATAATTCGCCAACAGAGATATCAAAACGCAAAAATCAAAAAGAACAAACCACTTTTTCAGTACTGGACTTTTTTCCATGACAACATCGAAAATGTTTACAAAGAGAAAATTGATTAGAATTGAAAACAACGTTCAAATACACAACCCGTATACGTTTTAAAAGGTCAAAGCTACAGAACCCCACTTTATGTTAACAATTAGAAATCGATTTGTATTTTTTCGTGTCTTTTTTTTAAACTGGAATTTAGGTGAACCTGTGAGATGTGAATTTGTCAAAAAAAATAAAAATAAAACAAATGTTGAAATAGGTTAGAAGTAGACATGTAATTTTTGGCCAATATACAATTTACGGATGTAAAACTTCTACAAGAAATATCATTTTTTTGATAAAACCGACAGTTTTCTTATCATGGTTTTTGGCAAATTTATATAGGGACGACCTGAAAGAAGTTTTTTTTACGACCGTAAAATGGAGATGTAAGCCCTCATTCGAGAGCATAAAGCCAAATAATGCAAAACTATGAATATAAAATGACACAATCGTCAGTAGTCAACGATATGACGAAAACAACGTGAGCATGTGATCAAGTGAATAATGCCAAGTGTGAAGTTCAGTTGCAGACATTTGGAAAAACTGTTCTGTGTAAATCAGTGCCACACAGTCATTCACCGACCTATTATGTAAGTATGAAGACTTGAAATACCCAATTTTCAATATATTCAAGTAGCATAAACCTTAAAAGTTATTTTCTGACAGATTGATCTTGAATCGCAAACGAAACATGAAGGGCTATTGCGCAGATACTTTTCAGTCATGCATTATAGACACTTGGAATCAAAAGGAAAAGCATAATTTTCGACCAGTTGTCCCAACATCAACTATAAAATAAACACTAACAGAAGAAATGGATAACGGAGAACATAAAAAGCATGATGAAGGACAGAGAAAGATTATACGTTTGAGCCACCCACGACAGAAATGAACCAGTCTGGGACCAGTTCAAACACCTACGCAATCGAATTGTCCATGAAATCAGACACAGTTAGGAGCAATACTCGTGAGTTGTGGAAACTTATCAAAACCTTATTATCAAATAAATCATCCGAGATGCCAAATACAATCAATTTTATTCATGAGGGTTAAGCGAATAAGGCAGATATCGCAAATGAGTTCTACATATTTTTCCTTGGAAGTAAAAAATCCATAGTTTCTGGAATCCCGGTAACAGTTGATTCATAAATGATTCTTTAATCACTTGAACCAGCAGATGGAGAGTTGAGTGAATTCAGATTGATAATCATGCAGGACTTGGTAACATCTCTCCCCTCTACCGGTTTCAATTCCATGACATTTCAGCAAAGATATTCTAGGATACTTCTTGGCGGTTGGAAATAGAGTAATGGACACTATAAATTCTTCTTCAACTTATGGAATATTTCCACAAATTTTTTAGAAAAAACTATTGATCAGAAAGGTATGATGTATGGTGTTTTTCAAAAGCTAATTTTGTTATTTTTAAGATGGAAATATAATATACAGGGTGTTTTATTTGAAAAAAATATGTCGAGGTCGTGTATGCAAAACTTGACCACCCTGTATAATAACAAATGATTTTGATCAATTTTTTCATGTGATTATTGTGTTCTAGAATAGGTGATGTTTCATGGGTCATTCAGTTTTTCGATACCTTTTTCTATTTTGCTCAGAAAATGGCCAAACTAGGTATGAGTCCTTTTTCTCGTCTCCCATTCCTTCATTTAAAGTCTTAGACCCAACAAACCTTATATCAAAAGGATCGTACGAGATATAGAAAATCATCAGGATTCTTACATACTGGGTGTTCAATTTAAAAAAATACAGGTCTAGTTTACCATTCACTTTTTGAGACACCCTGTACTATGCCTATATTTTTACAAGACCGACTGATGGGGAAAAAAAAGTGAAATTCGCAGAGGTCATAGATAACGCATTTACCAAGGCTGCGACACGTGCAAATAATTTTTCCAATTCATATGTAATAAGAACACGAAGAATTGCTTCATGTTCTTGGCAACACCGCCCGGAGCAGTAGGTGGTCTGCGCAAAATCACCCCAGACCGCCGTCGCAAAGAGACCACCGTCTCTTTGTGATCATCGATTGCCTCCATGTCTGGTATGTGGCCGACGAAACCATGAAACCAATAAATGCTGGTATCGAGAATAACTTTGCAACATCTCTAGGAAAATAGGTCACCTAGCACCAGTTTGCAGCCAACAGATGCCAATGATGCTGAAAAAGAAAATATCAGATTTGACAATTTCTCCAGAGTAGGTAACAAAAAATGATGTTAACGCGAGTGAAAAAGTGAGGCGTCCTAGAAGGACTATTGAACCAGTGCCCTGTGGGGAAGAAGTGTAATGTAGGAAGTAGAGGAAATATATGAACTAGTCACAACAGTGCACCCCACTATTGAGCTACTTGAATGTACCTTTTCAGGAAAATAGGTGGGACAGTAGATCATGTAAGATGAAGACAGTTTCCATTGAAAGCATGTCATTTCATTCAGTAAATAGTTGAGTTTTATCTAGGCCAAATCCTAAACATTACAGTATCGATGGCAGTGATCACGACATTGTAGATGATATGCAGGCAGAAGATTTACCTGCCTTGTCTTCTAAATCAAAACAAAAACGACCAGTTAAATCAATGCAGTACCAGTCAAAAAGTCCCCGTATGCTGATACTGCGAGAAGCATTCTACCAATAACTATTGAAGGCAACGATGATAAGCGAAAAGGCGACTCAAGAAAGAAAACATGTTTCGAGAAGGCGATGGTTGTCAAGGACGCAACTAAAATCTTTGCCAAATCAATTGACGATTCCAAAAAGCTGACCAAACAACTAGAAGAGGATGATAGGGCTTACCACACACACAACTACCCTGATGATGTAAAATAACAGGCAATTATCAGAGGCCTTCCCACAACACCGATATAGCCGAACTTAAACATGAACTGAATTCAATCGAGTTCAACGATGCAGTTGTGAAACAGATGTCTAGCTACACTACCAGAAAGTCGCTTTCCCGGTTCCTTGTTACAACGACCAATGAAAAAATGTTCAAGGTCAACCGACTCTACGAATTAGTGGTCAAGGTCGAATATAGGAGGAAATCCAAGTACCCAACACAGTGTTTCCGATGTCAAAACTGCGGGCATTCTCAACGCAGATTGTCCTATAAATGTGGCGCGTAGAACACAATCCATCGATCGAATGTGAGCTCTTGGGCAACAGAGACAAAAAATGCTACTTGTGTCAACTGTGGTATGTCCGGCCACCCAGCCAGCTACGAAGGATACAAGGAACACAAGAGCAAAATGATTAAAAAGAAAAACCAGAGACTATGGAACTAAAGGGACTCAACCACCCAACAAGACCCCAACCTTGGATGAAGATCAAGCAGTAAGCTATATCCTCGCGTAGCTTCTCCCAGCACTCAAAGCAGAAATTGTCAACACTCTGAGGGACGTTCCTCAAACCACTCCAGAAATTCAGGCATATCAATTATTATCACTAAGGCATCAACAAGAAGAGGCACTGGTCATGATAGTATATGGTATTAGGCATCCTACAAACTGAGAAAATGTCGGTTAGAAAAACCAACGCCTGTTACCGAATCATGCAGGTCACATAAGACACGGATCTGCATACTACTGGGGTTCTTAGTCGGTAATACCCACATCGCCGCAATACCGTTCCACTCCGTAAATGGAGTTTCTACACAAAAAAAAAATATTGAAAAGACAAATCTGAAGACTGAAATAATCATAACAAGAATTGCCTGGAATGTCCTATTGATATTGAGTAATCAGTACGGACAAAAGCTACAAACTTTCTTGGGAGCATCGGAAGAAAATGTTACCTACCAACCAAAAATGTAAGACAAGACTCCATTTGTAAAAGTTACGAAACGAAGACAATTATTTCAGGCATCCAACAAAAGACGTTGAATCGAAATCCGATGATCAGAAGAAAAATAATAATATGCTTGCTGCTTGCTTATGTTGTAGCTGCTAAGAAGGACGATGAGAAGGATTTTCAACACTTTGCTAGAAAGGCACTTATTATTTTTTTTGAAAATGAGGAAGGCGAAGCTCAAGTTGTGAAAGAAAAGTGAAAAGACAGTAGCTGGATTTCAAAAAAGAAAAGTCTGAAGAATCTAAATCCATTGATCTCAAAAATAAGATTATGCCTAGCAACCAGTGAATGTTACAGAAGCATTCCCATGAGAGCAAATTCAGCAATAGACACAAAGCTGCTAAAGTATGATCTTTGAACATTGTTGAGCCTTAGTGAATATGATAATTTGACCCATTTTAACGATGTTTCCGGAGCTCGTTATTCTTAATTTATTATCATCACTGAGTTGTATGAATTCCTCCAGTGCGTGATTGGCTTCGATTCAGTAGATCAGAGCAAACCTTAAAAAAATCCACTGTTTGATAAGAACACTTCCAAGTCGAAGAATGATCGGATGACAAAAATCTCAACTATGCGTATTGAATTTACCACATGTATGCCAACTTGGCAGTTCTGGAAAAGGGACTTCCAACCTTTGTTCTCAGGCCTCATTGTGGAGAAGCCGGGCCTATTAAGCATCATGTCTGTGATGACATGCTGTCCGAAAATATATCTCACGGACTATTGCCAAGGAAATCTCCTGTTTTGCAATATTTTTTTATCCAGCGCAAATTGGTATTGCTATATCGCCTCTTACTAACAACGGTTGGTCTCGCTTATTCATATCCGACCATCAGAAATTTTTTCATAGAATGTATTTGACATACTAGGTAATGGTGATACATTCTCTTGTGTAAACTCGTATGTAAACACATTTTCTTAGTTAAAATAAATCCATTTATTTTTGATGTGATTGTCCCATACGACTATTATTCGATAAGCTTTTATTGCTTCTGCTCCAAAAAATATACTATGCTTTCACAAAAATGAGTGAGCGGGGCTCTAAATTACTTGTCGAGGACAGTTCAGACCAGCAATAGGTTGCAACAAATTTGAATCTTCACGAATTCGTAAGGCCACGCAATTCAGGCGCTTATCTTCAAGGACCAAAATGATTTAGAATACCCTTGCTTACTTTTTGACCAGATATCAACCAAATTTTGAACGTTTGGGACGCACTTGGATATCGTTAGAGCATGGTTTGAGCAAACGAGCTCAGTAGATTGGTTTATATCGCTTGGGTCCTGAGAACAGGAATAAATCTTATGAAAGTTATCACCATGTAATTACCATAAAAATGGGTCAAAAAAGAAATTATATTTCTTTCTAGACGGGATGATCGTATGTTTGGTTCAAATGAAATTTGTATGACCCAGTCATAAAAATGGAAACAACGTGATAAAGCATCAGCGGCAACGAACACTTTGTGGACATAAGTTGGAAAACAGTGAATCAAGTGCATTATCAAAATATAATATCATTAACAGGCATGATCAATATTGCTAATGGACTGCACGTTTTGTTGATAATGCAACTATGTTTAGATTCAACATATTGTCGAGAATCTTCGGCAACCATACATAAAAAAACCAAAACGAAGCAAAAAATTACTGGAGTTACTAGACATTATCCAGAGTCTTGTAATCTTTTACCCATTACAAGACTCACAATAACTTGGCAAAGCGGTGAATCATCACCGCAATCGTCTGGTCAACCAGATGATATTGAAAAACAGACTAAACATTTTGGAGATAAGAGAAAAGATGCTGAGGAACTTTGCCGAAATCTTTTCCTTCCACAACTGATGCAGAAAATACATCATATGACCTGCTACGTAGCGAAAACCACCGAAACAAAAAAAAAACATACCAGTCCTGCAGAAGAAATGTTAGGAAATATGAGAAAAAATCTGATCCACGCTGGTGTTCTCGAACTTGGACAGAAGCATGCCCAAAACAACCCAAAAATTCGTTAAACGGGTTTAGTTCGTATTATGATGGAACTGTGCAGACTCGTATCCGAAGCAGAAATGCCTCAATTGCAGATACCCCGCGCTCATAATCAGACATTGACCTCACTTCAACCAACCACAGCTCTAGAAAGTTCAATGATTGATCAGTTTCGTAAACAACCTGCCGTAGGTATATCAAAACTTGACACAAGAATATGCCCGATGAAATATGTCATTGAAAGCATCTTCTCAATGTGGAATAATGAAAATAGTGAAGAAAAAAGATTGATAAGAATCTGAAAAGCATCTCTGGTTGCACAAATCCAGTGAATAGTGGATCAAAGCAAAAAGAGATGGTGGTTTGTCGCATGTGAACTGCTGTCACTCTCTTTCGACGCTACCGCAACAAGTGACTACATAAAACAATAATGTAGATTATTGTTATGTAATTTCGAATTTGTATTAAATCGTAGTTTATGACGGAGATGTTTACTGTATGTGGTAAACTCCAGTCAAAATAACTGAAAAGGTAGTGAAAACCATAATTGCACCAGCCAAACGAGAATGAGAACGGAAAATATCCATTTGCAATGGTAAGGAAAACAAGTTTGAAGAATCTGATCGTGCTGAACGAGAACGAAGTAGACATGAGACATAGTTTTTATCATTTATTAAATAACGGGGAAAAATCGCGAATCACAGCAGTGACATTGGTACCAGGAATCCAAAAAAGGTATCGAAAGGAAAGTCTGAGGAATCAAATCTAATAATCAGAATTGCAAAGTCAATACATTGCCTGATATAGTGGACTATGATTATTGGGTAATTAGTAAAGACAAAAACTACAGAATAGATAGCTGTAGTCTCTGGAACAGCATTTTCTTGTAGGCACCAAAAAAAAAAGCCCAACCAAAAATGTGATAGGCAAACCTTTATTTGCAAAATTGATAAGAACTAAGACAATTATTTCAGGATTCCAACAAAAGACAATGAATCCAAATTTGCTTATGGTGCTTCTGCAATTTCAAGCATTACCATAAGAGCAAAATCAGTTTTCTCGAATGGTTTGAACAATGGACACAGAGCTGCTCAAGTATGATCATTGAACATTGTTGAGCTTTTCTGTCACCTATGAAATGAGAGAATTTAAACCATTTCAACGATGTTTCCGGAGCTTGTTATTCTCACTGAGTTGCATCAATTCCTCCAGTACGTTATTGGCTTTGATTCAGTAGATCAGAGCAAACCCGAAAAAAATCCACTGTTTGATAAGAACACTCCCAAGTCGAGGGATGGTCGGTTGACGAAAATCCCATTTATGCGTATTGAATGTACTACAAGTATGCCTACTTGGCAGTTCTGAATCTCTTCAGGGCTGAAAAAAGACTTCCAATCTTTGTTCTCAGGCCTCATTGTGGAAAAGCTGAGCCTGTGCAGCATTTAGTCTGTGGTCACATGCTGTGCGAAAATATAACTCACGGACTATTGCTGAGGAAAGTTCCTGTTTTGCAATATCTTTATTATGCAGCGCAAATTGGTATTGCCAAATCGCCTCTTACTAACAACGGTTGGTCTTGCTTTTTCATATCCGACCATCAAAAATTTTCTCATAAAATGTATTTGACATACTAGGTAATGGTAAAACATTCTCTTGTGTAAACTCGTATGTAAAGACATTTTCTCAGTTGAAATAAATTCCTTTATTTTTGATGTGATTGTCGCTTTTATCGCTTCTGCCCCAAAAGATATTCTATGGTTTCACAGAAATGAGTGACCGGGGCTATGAATTACTTGTGGAAGACAGTTCAGACCAGCTATATGTTGCAACAAATTTGAATCTTCACGAATTCGTAATGCCACGCAATGTGAAGCTCTTCAAGATCCGTTCTTTGATTTGGAAGATTCTGGGGAATATTTCTCGAAATCGTATTCATGAAATTATTTGAAAATAACAAAACTTTCATCCCCACCTTGTTCGTTATACAAGATGGCATTGTCCAATTTGGAATCCCATTTATCATCTTTTGGTAAAAATCAAATTAATCTTTAATGAATATAACGGTCATCAGGCGCTTATCTTCAAGGACCAAAATTATTCAGAATACCGTTGCTTAGTTTTTGACCAGATATCAATCAAATTTTGAATGTTTGAGGCGCACTTGAACACCGTTAGAGCATGGTTTGAGCAAACGAGCTCAGTAAATTGGTTTTTTGGTGGCAAGCTCAATCGGGATATCGCTTAGGGTCTGAGAACAGGAATGAATCTTGTAAAAGTAATCACCATGTGATGACCACGAAAATGGATCAGAAAAGAAATAATATTTCTTTTTAGACGGGATGACCATATGTTTGGTGCAAATGAAATATTTATGGCCCAGTCATAAAAATGGAGACAACGTGATACAGCATTAGCGGCGACGAACACTTTGTGGACATAAGTTGGAAAACAGTTAATCAAGTGCGTTATCGAAATATAATATCATAAACAGGCATGATCAATATTGCTAATGGACTGTACGTTTTGTTGATAATGCAACTATGTTTAGATTCAACATATTGTCGAGAATCTTCGTCAACCATACATAAAAAAACCCAAACGAAGCAAAAAATCACTGAAGTTACTGGACATTATCCAGAGTCTTGTGATCTTTCACTCATTACAAGACTCACAATAACTTGTCAAAGCGGTGAATCATCATCGCAATCGTCTGGTCAACCAGATGATATTGAAAAACAGACTAAACATTTTGGAGATAAGAGAAAAGATGCTGACCTGCTACCTACCATATGACCTGCTACGAAGCGAAAACCACCGAAACAAAAAACAAACATCCCAGTCCTGCATAAGAAATGGCAGGAAATATGAAAAAGAATCTGATCCACGCTGATGTTCTCGAACTTGAACAGAAGCATGCCCAAAACAACCCAAAAATTCCGGGTTTAGCTGCATCAATTGCAGATACCCCGCGGTCATAATCAGACATTGACCTCACCTCAACGAACCACAGCTCTAGAAAGTTCAATGATTGATCAGTCTCTTACACAACCTGCCGTAGGTATATCAAAACATGACACAAGAATATGCCCGAAGAAATATGTCAATGTGGAATAATGAAAATAGTGAAGAAAAAAGATTGATAAGAATCTGAAAAGCATCTCTGGTTGCACAAATCCAGTGAATAGTCAATCAAAGCAAAAAGAGAGGTTGGTTTGTCGCATGTGAACTGCTATCACTCTCTTTCGACGCTACCGGAACAAGTGACTACATGAAACGATAATGTAGATTATTGTTATGTAATTTCAAATTTGTTTTAAATCGTAGTTTATGACGGAGATGTTCACTGTATGTGGTAAACTCCAGTTAAAATAACTGAAAAGGTAGTGAAAATCATAATTTCACCAGCCAAACGAGAATAAGAACGGAAAATATCTATTTGCAAAGGTAACGAAAACAAGTTTGAAGAATCTAATCGTGCTGAACGAGAACGAAGTGGACATTAGACATAGTTTTTATCATTTATTGAATAACGGGGAAAAATTACGAATCACAGGAGTGACATTGGTACCAGGAATCCAAAAAAGGTATTGAAAGAAAAGTCTGAGGAATCAAATCGAATAATCAGAATCGCAAAGTCAATGCATTGCCTGATATAGTGAACGATGATTATTGGGAAATTAGTGAAGACAAAAACTACAGAATAGATAGCTGTAGTCTTTGGTACAGCATTTTCTTGGAGGCACCAAAAAAAAAAATGTCAAAAACCAACCAAAAATGTTATAGGCAAACCTTTATTTGCAAAATTGATTAGAACTAACTTATTTCAGGATTCCAACAAAAGACGATGAATCCAAATACGATGATCTGACTTATGTGGTTGCTTATGGTGCCGCTGCAATTTCAAGCATTACCATGAGAGCAAAATCAGTTTTCTCGAATGCTTTGTACAATGGACACAAAGCTGCTTAAATGATCATTGAACATTGTTGAGCTTTTTTGTTTCCTAGTAAATGAGATAATTTGAACCATTTCAACGATGTTTCCGGAGCTCGTTATTCTCAATTCAATAATCTCACTGAGTTGCATCAATTCCTCCAGTACGTGATTGGCTTTGATTCAGTAGAACAGAGCAAACCCGAAAAAAATCCACTGTTTGTGAGAACACTCCCTAGTCGAGGAATGGTCGGATGACGAAAATCCCAACTATGCGTATTGAATGTATTACATGTATGCCAACTTGGCAGTTCTGAATCTCTTCAAGGCTGAAAAAAGACTTCCAACCTTTGTTCTCGGGCCTCATTGTGGAGAAGCCTAGCCTGTGCAGCATTCAGTCTGTGGTTACATGCTGTCCGAAAATATATCTCACGGACTATTGCTGTTTTGCAATATGTTTATTATCCAGCGCAAATTGGTATTGCCATATCGCCTCTTACTTACAACGGTTGGTCTTGCTTATTCATATTCGACCATCAGAAATTTTCTCATAAAATATATTTGACATACTAGGTAATGGTGATACATTCTCTTGTGTAAACTCGTATGTAAAGACATTTTCTTAGTTGAAATAAATTTATTTATTTCTGATGTGATTGTCCCATAAGACTTTTATTCGGTGAGCTTTCATTGCTTCTGCTTTCACAGAAATAAGTGCCGGGGGCTATAAATTACCTGTGGAGAACAGTTTAGACCAGGAATGGGTTGCAACAAATTTGAATCTTCATAAAGGAGGCATGTATTCGTGAAGCTACGCAATTTGAAGCTCTCCAAGATCCGTTTTTTAATTTGAAAGATTCTGAGGAATATTTCTCAAAATCGTTTTTATGAAATTATTTGAGTATAACAGAACTTACATCTCCACCTTGTTCGCTATACAAGATGGCATTATCAAATCAAGAAATCCATCAATCATCTTTTGGTAAACATCAAAATTGTAGATATACGATGGACCCATTTTTGCTTAGGTCCTGAGAACAGGAATGAATCTTGTTAAAGTTATCACCATGTAAGTAGTGACTACTTATCATGCCAATCATTTCTGGAGAAAAAATCAGTTTTGTGGTATTCTTGAATCTACATGAAAATCCGGAGAAATCTTTTAGAAGTGTATATTGTTTCCTATGTATATTGTTTGCTGTTAAGCAGACACGGACACGGACAGAACTTTATTTTCCCAGTTGGGATAAGATTCTTACATGACCCTTCCCGAACTGTAATGGTTACACAAGTTTTCAAGCTCTTTTGTTAGACTGCTTGAATCAGGAGAAGAAAGTTTTCATCTATGTTGCTGCGCTACGAACCTGAATATGTATTACATGCAAATGCAAGGACTTTTCTACGACCAATGACAGAGAAAAGAACTGGAAAAAATGCTACAAACTGAACAAGTAACAGAGAATCGAATGAAACGATGTGAAGTCGCTAAAAAAAACAGCTTCGAGACGATGGGGGATATCTGTGTATGCAAACATTTCACTTCAATAGTTCCTCACATTTTATTTCCCTCTAAAAAGAAAATATTGTAATCATGCAAAAATTCCTTTTCCAGATTATTGGTTTTTTACACGTTTTGGGGTAAGGTGGGATGAGGTTAATGTGATAATGGGGTAAATGTGAGACTGGTCTTGGTTCATCATTTTATACGTAAGTAAGTAAGTAAAGTGATAAGTAGGAAACAAGTCACATAGGTTTATATGGCTACAGATGAAATGTGTAATTTTAAACATCAAGTATGTGGAACATGATAAGTATGTGAAGCATATTTTTGATAGACAGAATGTACTTTGTTGTAGCGCAATAGCTCAACATCAACTGTGATGAATAGCTTCAACTGATCGGCGCTGCGACTGATAACACCATCTTCTTTGAAATTAGAAATGTCAATTTTCACGAAGCTTTTTGAAAAATCGGTGGAATCGACATGACATAAATCTCAATAGTTCTTCATATTTCAATTCCCTCTAAAAAGGAGATATCGTAATCGTGCAAGAATTATTTTCCAGATTATTGGTTTTTTACACGTTTTGAAGTGTAGTGAAGTGGGGTAAATGTGATAATGGGGCAAATGTGAGACTGGTCCATACATATATTGTAAATTTGAAATCAGTTCGACTATCTACCGTATAAACTTTTAAGCTTGAATACAAATAAGCGCCACACTAGAACCCGTGTCTACTCAACACGATGTGTAATATCGTCGCATCAAAGATGATTAAAATTTTGACTATGTTACGAATCCTCGAAATTTCTGGTCTATATTTTTGTTATCTCAAATGTGTAGATTACAGTGCGAATTGGAAACACTTTCTAGTCGATTCATGATTTTATACGGGAAGTAATAAGAGGGAAACAAGTCACATTGGTTTATTTGGCTACAGATGAGATGTACAATTTTAAACTTATCAAGTATGTTAAGTATGTGAAACATGTTGAGTATGTGATATATTCTTGATAGAAAATACGTAACTTGCTGTGGCGCAATAGCTCAAAATCATCTGTGATGAATAGGTTGATCTGATTGGCGCTGCGACTAACACACTAACACACGCTCTTATTGAAAGTAGAAATGTGATTCTTTGACTAAGTTTTGTAAAAATCGGTAGAATCCACATGTCATGAATTTCAATAGTTCCTCACATTTCAATTCCCTCTATAAAGAAAATATTGTAATCGTGCAAAAATTCCTTTTCCAGATTATTGGTTTTTTACACGTTTTGAGGTAAGGTGAGATGAGGTTAATGTGATGATGGGGTAAATGTGAGACTGGTCCATAAATTAATTATAAATTTGAAGCCAGTGTCGCCATCTACCGTATACACTTTCAAGCTTGAATACAAATAAGCGCCACAGTAGAACCAGTGTCATTGAAGGCGGCGCATCAACGGTTGAACAGATCGTATACTCTATCTTTCAAGTTGGCACGACTTTGCTTATTTCTTTGTGAAATTAATATTTGCTTAGGGAGAGGTAGTTCAAAACGCACTGTTTACAGTTGTATAGAATATCGAAGTAGTTAAATCTTAATCTAACTAGTCGGTCAAGACTTCTCTTCTTCTTGGTTGTATAGAATGTGTACATTTCGATACGACAAAAAAATCATACGTTTATATTTTTTATGTATATCACATTTGCCCCGTGAAAAATGCAAATACAAAATACAAAGTACAATAAATAAATAAGGAAACGTTAAATGAAGAACCTACAGTACTAAAACTAAAATCTAAAATAAACAAATGTGAAACATAACTTTGGGGTGATTGAGGCATATCGTCCCACTACTGTCAAAAGTCACTAACTTATATTCATTCAGATTGCAGTTAGAAACTTTTGGCAGTAATAGGCCGATATATAACAAAATTACCCCGTTGTTTCAGATTCACCATGGTGCGAACGTATATGTATAAAAAAAACATGCAGCCGATGTTAAGTATACTAAGGCAGATTTAACTTTGGCGATAAATGAAGTTTGTAACGAAAAACAATATCAAGGCAAGTATCAAGAACGGAGTTCCTGACGAGGACTGGAGAACGCCATAATCTGACCCTGAAGATTTCCAAAAATGTAGAATATCATGCTAGGAAGACACATTCATAGTTCATATCACCTATAACTTTTTGCTCGACTATGATCTAATTTGATTCTGTAAAAACTACAAATAAATTATTATACACTAGTCCCATACAAATTCTGCTATCTTGTATCCCTGCTTGACTGGAAGAAGCCAATTTCAACAATCAGTGACGAAGCATGCTAACTTCCGAATAATCAGTGTTTGCTGAGTTAAAACTTCATCTGGATACAAACTGATCAGTTTTCGACTTAGAGTTTTCTCCCGATGTGCGTTGAGTATTTGAATACTAATGAATAAAATGACAAACATTTGATCTGAGCGCTTCCTTTCTTATTGAGCATAAACGCAGATCAGACTGGTCATGGTAACTTCATATAATGTCTAGGTATCTCGTAACTAGTACTAGTGCTCCATGAACAAAATACATGGCCTTTAATTGAAATTTCCAACCATGAGTAAAGGAAGCCGGATCATTTATTCAAAGGCGGTAACGAACTAAATCCATAGTTCGTTTGGCCTACACGACGTTTCGATCAATCAAAGCTTATTTGATTGTCATCAGATGATTACTGTGACACCTGATGACCATCAAATATTTCATTGATCAAATTGTTACGTAATCTGGAAGTCCTAACTTCAATATCTTCAACACCGCATCAGCTTCATAACTTTACATTTGGGCAATTGAATAATTATTGCACGAAGGCGATGAAAGCGTTCATTGCCTGAATGAAAGCCATTACAATAATAGAAGAAATGTATTCATGGTTTCAAAGAAACATTTCTGATGGCATTGATGATTGAATTTTTAATCTAAGATGAAAGAATAAATTTCATTAATACGAAGAATATATATGTCTCAAGGTTGATGAAGTTCACTCAAGAAACAATAGCAAACATTTCCATATGCCTCTCGTTAGACCGTCAATGTGCCTGCCATCATTGTTGCATCATTCAAGATGATAACAATGGCTGAGCTATAGGTATATATCCCCAGCAAAAATTCTGTATGGACAAAATTTTAAATCAGTAGTTCCCGCACATAAAAAACCTTTGGACAAAAAGTGTCCAAGAAGACCAATTTTTTCTAAATGTATTGAAAAAACGATAGGAAAAAATAAAAAAGTGTAAAGAAACTATTTTTGTAGTTATAAATTCCAAAATGTAAAATAAACGTAGCTTTTTTTAAAATTCTTCCTTCATGTACAATGGAAATGTGAGAAATTGCGTTTGAAAGTATTTTGTATTTTTCTTAGTTTGTCTTCAAAACTTGCAGTGAAAAATACAACTTTCAATCTGTAATTCACTTTTTCATTTTTTTCTACAGTTTACTTGCGGATGCGGATTTTTGATTTATTATCTCAGACAATCTCAAGCCATTTTGGAATATAAGAAAAGAATTGAAAATTAATGATGGACTCATCTTGAAATGATGTCAAATTTTGATAACAATAATGGTTCGAGAACTTGTTCTTAGAAGATTACATGCTTCTAACGAAGGCATTGAAAGATTTTTGCGCAGAACAAGAAATGTAGTGTATTGGCCATTGATATTGAAAATTTGGTGGAATCATGAAATTTCACATGATTCGTGAAAAGACGAAAGTCGAACAGTACAAACTCTTCCGACTGTTGAATTGTTTCTTCATCTATATGTACAATTGTAAAGAGTGAAAAATTGCGTTTCGAAGTAATTCGTATTTTTCTCAGTTTGTCTTGAAAACTTGCTATGAAAAATACAACTTAAAAATTATGATTCACATTTGTATCTTTTTCCGAAGCATATCGGTGGATGCGGTTTTCCACTTTAGTATCTTAAATTGTGAATGGCTTTCCAGAAGCGAGGACAAATCTAGCAGACATTCTCAAGCAATTTTGGAATATAAGAAAAAAATTAAAATTAATGATGGTCTCTTAAGAGGATGATAATATTTAATAACAATAATGGATCAAAAACTTGTTATAGAAAGATAACATGATTCTCATCAGGGCATAGAAAGAAATTTGCAAATAGCCAAAAATGTAGTATATTGGACAACAATGACTTCCGATATTAAAAATCGATCCGTGAGAGACGAAGGTTGAACTGTGGGTATGTACGAGCTGTTCAGACTTGTTAATTGTTTCTTCAGGTAAAGAAAGTTTTTTTCAAAAATTTGCTATGAAAAATACAACTTTTAAACTGTAATTTACTTTTTCATTTTTTCGCAGCATATCTGCGGGTGCGGTTACATACATATACGAGTGAAGATGTATTGAGCCTATAGTTCTCGCCAAACTAATTCCAGCCAAGTCAAAAGATTGAGGAATCCAGATAGCAAATCTGATGATCATCCTACAGAGAAAAAATTCTTGGTGGGCTTAGCGTAGAATTAATATATTCCGAAAATAGTGTTTGAATGGTATATCCAAAGATATTTTATGTGATGTAGAGGGTAATCGTCGTTCACGGTCAGTTTCCAAAAAAATGGAAGGAACCAACTGTGATTTCTTTCCCAAAAGAGTCACGTACATCAAAAACTGCACAATGAAAAAAGACAAATAGTGATTAGAGTAATAGAAATAAACGAGAAATCCTTCGAACTGGAATGGCAGTCACAAAATAACTCCAGGAACATTGTGATCGACACAATATTTTGGTGCAAAATCTGTTAGGTTTCCGTACGAAGCACTCAAAATAAACTTATAGACTTGACGGACTACGTCTTGAGCCGTTAAGCACGCAAAACATGCATCAAACAGGCTAGTCGGAAAACCAGGACTAAGATTGGATCAGGTTTGACTTTGTCCCAAGACGCCGAATAATTCGTGTGGCTGTTCCGAACAACCGGTATTGACTTTTCATTATCAAAAAGGTTGTTCACTTTCACCCAAAAAGGCACTACTCTTAACTCCAATATGCATTTGGAAAGTATGCATCGTGTCGTGAAGTATATAGAAGGTAAGAGAATCAAACGCCTGGATAAGACCATTAATGCCTTACAACAGTATTTGAGAGATAAGGTAGTTGACAGAATAAGCAAACTCACCAAAGAAAAATGTAATAAGCATTTAAATGATATTTAATACAAGCATAGAACAGCTCTTGTCTTTTGATGACGAGCGGAAAGTGACATATTTTGTCAAAAAGGTGCATGGCCGTTCTTAGTTGGTGGAGCGATTTGTCTCGTTAATTCTAGCCTGCTAGCTAGGCGTATTTTGACATCCTAAAGATCCGTCAGCTCGAGGTTCACTCCTTGTTGGTCGGATTTTTACTGTCGGCGTACAAACTTATCTTCTTAGAGGGACTCACCAAAGAAAAATGTAATGAGCACTCAAATGATACTTGATTCAAGAATAGAACAGCCCTTGTCTTTTGATGACGAGCGGAAAGTGACATATTTTGTCAAAAATGTATATGGCCATTCTGAGTTGATGGAGCGATTTGTCTGGTTAATTCCGATAACGAACGAGACTCTAGCCTACTAGCTAGGCGTATTTTGACATCCTAAAGGTCCGTCAGCTCGAGGTTTACTCCTTGTTCGGATTTTTACTGTCGGTGTACAAACTTATCTTCTTAGAGGGACTCACCAAAGAAAAATGTAATGAGCACTTGAATGATATTTAATACAAGAATAGAATAGCCCTTGTCTTTTGATGACGAGCGGAAAGTGACATATTTTGTCAAACAGGTGAATGGCCGTTTTTAGCTGGTGGAACGATTTGTCTGGGTAATTTCGATAACGAACGAGACTCTAGCCTGCTAGCTAGGCGTGTTTTGACATCCTAAAGGTCCGTCAGCTCGAGGTTTACTCCTTGTTGTTCGGATTTTTACTGTCGGCGTACAAACTTATCTTCTTAGAGGGACTCGCCAAAGAAAAATGAAATAAGCATCCAAATGATATTCAATACAAGCATAGAACAGCCCTTGTCTTTTGATGACGAGCGGAAAGTGACATATTTTGTCAAAAAAGTGCATGGCCATTCTTAGTTGATGGAGCGATTTGTCTGGTTAATTCCGATAACAAACGAGACTCTAGCCTACTAGCTAAGCGTATTTTGACATCCTAAAGGTCCGTCAGCTTGAGGTTTACTCCTTGTTGTTCGGATTGTCACTGTCGGCTTACAAACTTATCTTCTTAGAGGGACTCACCAAAGAAAAATGTAATGAGCACTTAAATGATATTAAATACAAGAATAGAACAGCCCTTGTCTTTTGATGACGAGCGGAAAGTGACATATTTTGTCAAACAGGTGAATTGCCGTTGTTAGCTGGTGGACCGATTAGTGTGGTTAGTTTCGATAACGAACGAGACTCTAGCCTGCTAGCTAGGCGTATTTTGACATCCTAAATGTCCGTCAGCCCGAGGTTTACTCCTTGTTGTTCGGATTTTTACTGTCGACGTACAAACTTATCTTCTTAGAGGGACTCACCAAAGAAAAATGTAATTAGCACTTAAATGATATTTGATACAAGCATAGAACAGCCCTTGTCTTTTGATGACGAGCGGAAAGTGACATATTTTGTCAAAAAGGTGCATGGCCGTTCCTAGTTGGTGGAGCGATTTGTCTGGTTACAACAAGCTCTAGCCTGCTAGCTAGGCGTATTTTGACATCCTAAAGGTCCGTCAGCTCGAAGTTTACTCCTTGCTGTTCGATCCTGTCGGCGTACAAACTTATCTTCATAGAGGGACTCACCAAAGAAAAATGTAATAAGCACTTAAATGATATTCAATACAAGCATAGAACAGCCCTTGTCTTTTGATGACGAGCGGAAAGTGACATATTTTGTCAAAAAGGTGCATAGCCGTTCTTAGTTGATGGAGCGATTTGTCTGGTTAATTTTGATAACGAACGAGACTCTAGCCTGCTAGCTACGCGTATTTTGACATCCTAAAGGTCCGTCACTCGAGGTTTACTCCTTGTTCCGATTTTTATTGTCGGCGTACAAACTTATCTTCTTAGAGGGACTCACCAAAGAAAAATGTAATAAGCACTTGAATGATATTTGATACAAGCATAGAACAGCCCTTTTCTTTTGATGACGAGCGGAAAGTGACATATTTTGTCAAAAAGGTGCATGGCCGTTTTTGGTTGGTGGACCAATTTGTCTGGTTGATTTTGATAACGAACGAAGCTCTAGCCTGCCGGACCTTTTGGATGTCAAAATACGCCTAGCTGTATTTTGACATCCCAAAGGTCCGTCAGCTCGAGGTTTACTCCTTGTTGTTCGGGTTTTTACTGTAGGCGTACAAACTTATGTTCTTAGAGGGACTCACCAAAGAAAAATGTAATAAGGACTTGAATGATATTTAATACAAGCATAGAACAGCTTTTGTCTTGTGATGACGAGCGGAAAGTGACATATTTTGTCAAAAAGGTGCATGGCCGTTCTTAGTTGGTGGAGCGATTTGTCTGGTTACAAGCTCTAGCCTGCTAGCTAGGCGTATTTTGACATCCTAAATGTCCGTCAGCTCGAGGTTTACTCCTTGTTAATCGGATTTTTACTGTCGGCGTACAAACTTATCTTCTTAGAGGGACAGGCAGCTTCAAGCCGCACGAGATTGAGCAATAATTGGTCTGTGATGCCCTTAGATGTTCTAAGCCGCACGCGCGCTACACTGAAGGAATCAACGTGTCCTCCCAGGCCGAGTGGCCCGAGTAACCCGCTGAACCTCCTTCGTGCTAGGGATTGGGGCTTGCAATTGTTTCCCATGAACGAAGAATTTTCAGTAAGCGCGAGTCATAAGCTTGCGTAGATAACGTTCCTGCCCTTTGTACATATCGCCGGTCGCTTCTACGGATTAAATGATTTAGTGAGATCTTCGGATCGATGCGCGACGGCGTTTTGGCGTCGTCGATGTGTCTAGGAAGATGATCAAACTTGATTATTCAGAGAAAGTGAAAGACGTAACGTAAAAAAAAAGCCAGTCACGAAAATTATATTCGTCATGGTCCATTTAGGACGCCTGATATATTGTTTTAGATGAGAACATCGCACCCTTCATTTGAGACCAGAAAATTTGAATTTGAGCATCAATTTTTCTCTCGATATTAGGTGAGGATTTCCGTTTTCATGCGATGACAGAAGTTGAGAAAACACTCCTAGATCCGCTATTTAATAATCATGCGAAACATGATGAAGCCTAATTTGAAAATATAAAGTCAATCATGCAAATTTGAAACAGTTCAAGTTTTATGTACCTATACCCTTATCACGTATGGGCGTATCCTACAAAAAATCAAAAATTTTATTCATGACCATTTTGATAGGGATACATGAAATTTTTGATTTTTTGCAAGATACGCACATACGTGATAATGGCGAAGATATGATCGTCTTTGACCACAATTTTTTTTTTCATCATTTTCACCATGATTTTACCCATTAATGGACCATATTTATGGATCCCTCGGATAATCCGCTATGATACTGCTCATTAGTCAAAACTAAACTTTCTTAACAATGAGTGGAAATTTAATGAAGACTTACATCGGGGCATTCAAGGGGAGTAAAGTCCAATAATAATTCTAATATGAAGAAACAAACAAACAAGTGAGAAGTCAATAGAAATCAATACGGGGAAACCCCCAACTTCTCTAGACGATGTTCCACTTAGTGTCAAGCCTCTGTTTCATTTTAAATTCTGAAACGAACGAATGTTGAATTAAAATTAACGTTATTTAAAGATTGGATCATCATAATAAATGAATTGCATGTTATTAGATGAATCAAATTACCATAATAACAAAGCAATGGTCGCCAAAATATGCCAAGCTATGACCTTTAACAATAGAGCAACATCAAACTAGAATCAATTGTCAAAAACTTGTATAATTTAAAGTATTTTATGATGTAAATCGCGCACGTATATCACCTATGGGTCATTGAACTTCACATCCTATAAGTATTTGCGTCCTCAAAAATAATTTTTTTTAACGGTTACTTGACAATAGTGCATACATTTTTTTTTTCTTTCAGGCTTATATGGAGAAAATGGTATTCTTTCAGCGAGGTCTGTCCTGGCAAACAGCAAGCACAAAACATTCTCAGCAAAAATACATTATCAACCTACATTGCTTTTGTTGGCACCATATCTGGGATTGAGTACCAGTGCTGGTCTAGATGTCCTGTCTTTGTTCGGCGCCTTTTTGGCAGTTACTGGGTACGTTATTGGACTTGATTTGATATACGATTTGATTTTAAATTTGGCATTTTCAGAATTGTGTCACAGAAATTCTGCATCATCCCAGTGTTTACAGCACTATGGTCGGTTTATTTCTCGTTGTACCAGATTGGACAAGTGTTTGTTTCCAATAGTTTGTAAGTATCTAAAATTTTAGATTTTATAAACAACATCTCTAAAATAGACGTGGGAAGATTTTCGATATTCTTTGTTCAATCGTTTTGATATAATATTGTATAGAAAATAGCACACACTGGTATAGTTTCAGTATTGACATTAATACTTACAGGTCCATATGGCATTTTCGGACTTCAAACTTGATGTTTTATTAGCTCTAACCACTGGCCAAAGATTCACGATCAACAGCATCGAAATACAAAATATTTCTATAGAACAGAATCACATTATTATAAAAAAACCAAAACGGATGAAAGCTTCAGGTAATGGTCAAATCCAACCATCATTGATTTTACCATTCAACCCAAACTAAATTCCAAAATATGTGCTGCTCAAACGCTTATTCAATACCCAAAGATAACAGCTAAATTTTGAAACGATACCCTAAATAACCTGTTCATGACTTTCAAAAAACCGTTCACGGAACTCACGGAAAATAACTTGTATTTTTGGTAAACATGAGGTTGATATCATACATAAACAGAGTTGCCAACTTGAGTGTATAAAAATAATAATGGATTTCGGTAATTGATCTATCTCATTTTCAGACAGTATTCAGAAGATTAAATAAAAAAAAGAGGATCTAAAAAAAACATCACGTCCATAGACGTGTATATGCAGAGATGTCATACATTTCTTGAAGGAGAACAAGCCAAATTATCAGAACAGGCAAAACCGACCAGTCCACCGGCCTAGCGAAACCGCTAGTGATGTTAATATCGTTACTTTTATGGACTTGGACCCAGCGTTGCCATTTGTGGCGACTTGTTGCCAACATGACTACTTACAATGTTTCGAGCGTGACGGCGATTAAAGTGCCCGTTTTTGACGACTTTCAGAACAAAACCTCCAATAATTTTATTTTTCAGTAGTTTCAGAAAAACACCCAGTGTTTACCTAATTAATATCGATGACAGTCGCTTAAATAATGTTATTTCAATCGCCAGAAGTCGCAATAATATTTTCAAGGAATGGCAAAATAAATCATATCTAAAGGCAACTGAATATGTCACCGTCACGAGTTCCATTTTAAATTATTCTGTTTGCGTTGCGAAATCTCGGGGAATCACCGTCATGCTTTTCATAGCGCGTTGGGCAATTTAAGTCGACAAGCCAACGTTCAGAACATTCATGATTAATTTATTTGATTGTGATAGTAAAATTTGTTAATTTTCTTTGTTTCGCTACCTGTGTGTAACGCCAGTGACACATGACGTTATGTGAATTGAGTCGAATTTGTATATTTTATTTTAATTTCCGATATTTCCTTGGTTATTATGAGTCAAATTACCAAATACTTTAGTCTAGCGTCAACTACTAGGACTGGTAGGTTATTTGCTCAGTTTATTTGATATTATTGTGATTTATTTTTAACCTTTTTCTTCAAGATGAAACAAAAAAAAAGACTAGTAACAGTAGTTCTGACGAAATTAACACTCCTTGAGGAAAAAGATCACATATTGTGGAAAAACTGTCAGTTAAATGGTTGGATGAGCCATTATTTGAGGGATGGTTAATGGAATGCGATGGAAAACCTAAATGCAAATGTTGTGTCCGTAAAAAACATTGTTTTATTCTACATATTTACTCTCCATGTACTTGAAAGATGTGGCGACAAAGTGGCGACTTTTCATACCCGCTCGTGGCGATATTTCAGTAGATCGCTCTGCCTTGGACCACTTAGTTACGTCGTGGCTGGACGTGGAGATTCTAAAGAATAGCAAGCTGCTTAAAAGCGAAGAATCCAGGCTCAACATCGTGTCGCAAAGCTCTCGAACTTCTTCCGAACGTGACAACCCCGGTCGATCTTGAGTGGGCTGCAAAATCAAGTTTCACATGAAACGCCGCGCATTTTTGTCTGGTGTTATTTTTTGACAAAACCCACTGAAAATAATTTGTATCTTTGCAAAACATTTAGTTGATATCATACATAAACAGAGTTGCTAACTTGAGCGTATAATAATAATGAATTTCGGTAATTGACCTATCTCATTTTCAAAAAATAGCTGACTTGGAAGGAGAGATGATCAATCAAAACGAAAAACTATCATTAATGGACGAAGATTATGAGGAAGTCGAAGAGTTCCTGGACTCTGGATTCTACACATCAAAGAAATGGAGGAGTACCGGCCACTTTCTGAACGGAAGCGCTAATTATGGTAAGTATTGTTACTTTTATGGTCTGGGACCAATTAGTTACTTCATGAACAAGGACTCGTAAAAAATAAAACCTGGAAACCAAGTCAAATTGTTGAGAGTATAGCAAGCTGGTTGAAAGCGAAGAAGCCAGGCTTGACGTCGTGTCGCAAAGCTTTCGAAGCTCTTCCGAACGTGACAACCCCGGTCGATCTTGAGTGGGCTACTAAATCAAGTTTCACATAAAACACCGCGCATTTTTGTCCCGTTTGATTTCTTGACAAAACCCACTGAAACTAATTTGTATCTTTGCAAAACATGAAGTTGATATCATACATAAACAGAGTTGCTAACTTGAGCCTATAATAATAATATTTCGGTCATTGATCTATCTCATTTTCAGAGAATAGCTGACTGAGAAAGAGAGCTCATCAATCAAAACAAAAAATTATCATTAATGGACGAAGACTATGAGGAAGTCGAAGAGTTCCTGGACCCTGGATTCTGAACATCAAAGAAGCGGAGAAGTCCCGGCCACTTTCTAAACAAAAGCGCTAGTAATGGTAAGTATCGTTATCAGAGCGATCAAACAAGACTTACCGTGCTATCAATTCTTGATTACCGAATAACACTGGTCATTACATCGTTTTTTTGTCAATTAAAAAACAGTGACCATCCCTTCCCAATTCAAAAGAATAAGAAATTTAGCTAGCAAATCTGATGGTGTCGTCTTATAGAGAAAAAGTTGTCACGTGAGCTCAGCGTGGAGTTCATAGATTCCGAACATAGTGGTTCACCGACTTATCAAAGCTATCTACAATGGAAAAATATTGCCGTCAGTTGATAATCACGGCTACAACTTAGAAACACCGAAGATGTATTCTGTCAGCAATTTTGTCGGTTCTGATTACAGACTCAATTGTTAATTATTATGCTGTTAATTATACTTTATAAAGTTAGTTGATATAGTGTTGAAGAAATTATCAAATTGGACAGTATCTTACAGAAGCAGCGGTGGAATAGTCTCACTGTTATTCTGAAAAAATTGGTGCAGTGAAAAAGAAGCGAAGGAAGAGCTCGAGCTTCAGAGCTGTACGACTTTCTTGCGCTGCAGTATTTCTTCATGAAGCTCACAAACAGCATACATAACTTGGATTTGTTTGTAAAAGAAAATCGAGGTAAGATGCGAAAATTAAGGTTTCGATATACTGATTGGTTCGTTTATGTTGTTATTTTTAAGTAGTGATATGTTCAATTATTATTCATGTGGATAAACAAATTCTGACAATAATTTTAAAAACTTTTCATTAAAGCGGAAATGTAAATTATATATAGGTAGATGACAATAAAATGAGAAATTTATACATTTTCAATTCCATCTAACATTTTGTATATAACCCACCCAAGATTAAAGAAGCGGAGAAAACTCGGCCACTGGCAAAGCGAAAGCGCTAGTTATGGTAAGTATCGTCACCAGAGCGATCGAACAAAACGTACGGTGCTTTCAATTCTTGATTATGAAATGAAATGGATTATTACATTTTTTTTTTATTAAAAAATAGTGACCATCCCTATTACTACTGTTAAATAGATTTACGAACAATAAAAACATGCCCAAACAATCAATTCACGGTAAGATGCGGAAATTGGGGGTTTACATATATTAAGTGGTTTGTGTGTATGTTGTTATTGTTAAGTGGTGACATGTTTAACTATTATTTGTCTGGATAAGAAAATTCTGAAAATAATTTGCAAAACTCTCTATTAAAGCGGAAATGTTAATTATATAAAGATGTCAATAAAGTGAAAAATGCGAAATACCACTACTTTCATCGTTTCTTTACTCACTCGGTAAGGCAGAACGCATGCGCTATTAGCTCACAAGGTGGCAGCTGCCAAGGTATTCTCGAACCAGGCTCTAGGTGTTGGTACTTTGGGATTGAGTTATTGTGCCATCATCAGTTGATGAATTGTAAAGAAAAATTGAAGCCTCAAAACAGCTGGATCCTTCGAATTAAACGATAGAACCAATAAAACAAATCCCTTTAATCAAAATCAATCAGTTCAACTTCAAAAGTCTGGCCCGACCAATACAAGGGGGTATCGACCAGTATCGAGGAGGAGGCGCCTTATCACAAGTATCAGCAATGCATACCACGGACGATTCAGCAGGTCAATAGATCAGCCGATAACGGGGAGAAGTCGGGGATAAGGAGTAAAGTGGGTGAATTCGCTGGTAGACTAATTTATAATATTTTTTTATGAAGCCTGAGCTGGGATTACTGATATTCTGTAAAGATAAAAGGCAAAAAATCAAAAATCTTTTAGACAAATATTTGACTTTGAAAAAATCCAAGGTTCGTAATTTGGCGAAATTTATTGGTACTTCTTCCTCAGCATGCTCTGCCGTGGCCTATGACTGGTTGCATACGAAATTGTTCGAACGTGAAAATTTTTTAGCTCTTCGGTAGTTGTATCTATCTTGAAGATTTTAAATGGTGATTTAGTGATAGAAAAACGACAACAAACTTTTGAACAACCTCAGTTTGAATGAGAGGTTTTTTCGGATTCTTCTTTAACAGGTCGAGGGAAATAGGTCTCACGAGTTATGGAGTCCTCATGAACAGAATCGCCATATCAATTACTTAAAGCTGTTATCTGCATTTTTTTTAAGACAAAATGCTTCGCGAAATATATGACAAATTGTAATATACACTGCAGAATTGAGAATATCACGGCAATAAGCTATATTAACCGTATTTCACTCATATTTGTCTTGCAAACATAAACAAAAAAATGAATGAAACAGTGAATGTATAACGTGGTTTTTATGTCTTATACCTACAACACAGTCTCGTCACAAAAGTGCAACTCTCCGACGCAAAACATAACCTATCTGCTCAAGATCTCTTGGCCAAATACATGGATGTGAATAAGGTACAGTGATAACAAAATTACCGCTTGTTATGACAAAGTTTTCAAACCAAAGACCAAATTATTATACCCCAGAAGTATGCCCCTTGTGTTTGCGACAAGCGCACAGTATTCCATATTCAAAGAATTTAACAGTAACTCATCAGGCTGCAGAACCATTTGAACAAATGGCTGGACAATAACAATGTGTCCTATACTGAATACTTGGACACTTTGGGTTCGATAAAGGACAACTTCCTGTACAAACCCAAGAGCTATTCTGAAACATACAAAATCTGAATCACATCGCAACCCCTCAACTAATACCTGGACCCTTACTAGAACGCTAGAAACTATAATAGTCAACGTTCGTGATCCAAAGAAATCCATGAACTAGAGAATTGAATTAAACCAAATGATGTGTGTGGTTTTCAGTCTGTGAGAACATTGCCAAGTGGTACAGTATTGATAGAAAGTCATGACAAGGCAATGCAGGAAAAATTAGGATCAGTTTTGAAAAATTAGAAGGATATGAAACCAAAAGAAAACCAGCAGAACGTCACAATGTTCCTACTCACTGGCATTGGAAGGGACTCCAATGAAGAGTTTGTAACCGAATTGCTCAGAATGAATCATGAAATTGATGATGAATTAGAATACAAGGTTACAGATAAAATACAAGTGATAAAAAAAGAATTCCGCAAAAGGAAATAAGAAAACTGGATCATGAAAGCACCTCCAGACATTACAAAGTATTTCCTGAAAAAACAAAAGATCAATTTTGATTTTATCAAAGTCTTTGTACTGCTATAGGCTTTAAAAGTAAGTTTGGACATGTCTCCAATTATAACGACAAACAGTGCCGCTACAAGTGTGGCGATGCGAACTATGGGAAAGACTGCACTAGTAAACAACTGAAGTGAAAATCGACAATGCAGGATTCCAATATTCAGTCAGAGACATCAGATGTCCTGTCTATGAGAAGAAACTAGATAGATATTGGAACCAGATCAACTATGGAGATAATTTTTTATAGATAAAACATTGAGTGGTATCAATCAGGACTGCATTTGATAAAATGAATGTGATGCTTGAAGATCATCCAGACTGTGTGGTTATGAGTGTGACAGAACATTGGCAATCCGAGGAATAGCTGATGCGATGCATTGGCCTGAGAAACCTTAATTTATGTTCAATGTTTACTCGCAATCGCAACTGTGATAAATGTATGTTTCATTTAAAGCTGATACTTCTGGTGACGGTTAGTTACAAAGTTCTTGAATAGACCTATAACCGATCAGCGACGCTGTAGCAGTGGGTGATTTCAGAACCCGTCTTAAAACACGGATCAAGGAGTCTAGCATGTGCGCAAGTCATTGGAAATCACTAAACCCAAAGGGGCAATGAGAGTTACAGTCTTCCTTTTGGAGACTAAGGAAAGATGGGCGATCTACCCTTGAAAGTAATCGTTTAGCATTCCTGGAGCGTTTCATTCTCATTGCGAAAAGAGGCGCACCAGGAGCGTACACGCTGAGGCCCGAAAGATGGAGAACTATGTCTGGTCAGGGAGAAGTCGGGTGGTCCGTAGCGATTCAGACGTGCAAAACGATCGTCTCAACTGGGTATATCGGCGAAAGACTTATCGATCAATCTGGTAGCTTATTCCCTCCGAAGTTTCCCTCAAGATAGCTGCCGCCCGTTGAAACTACCTCAACTAATTCTCAAACTTTAAATCAGCTTGCTCGATTCATGAAGCCGTGAGAAACGAATCCGAGTGCCAAGAAGTAAGTTATTTTTGGTAAGGAGAACTGGCGCTGTGGTATGAACCAACCGTTGAGTTGAAGCGCCTAAATTGATGCTTATGGGATACCAATAAAGGCGTTGGTGACTTAAGACAGCAGAACGGTGGCCATGGAAGTCGGAATCCGCCAAAGAGTGTGTAACAACTCAGAAGACCGTCTGGAGCCGCCGTCAGTGCAGATCTTGGTGGTAGAAGCAAATACTCCAGCGGTGCCCTGGAGGACTGACATGGAGAAGGGTTTCGTCTGAACAGCCGTTGCACACGAGTCAGTCGATATGATATAAGATATGGTTTGGAATGCGAAGAGCACCGCAGTTGCTGCGGTGTCTGGATCCTTTCCTTAGACCTTGAAAATAAAGGAGAGAGCCACGTGGAGCCGTAACTTCGTAACTTCGGCATACCGAGGATGGGGGCGTGTCGGGCTTGGTGAGGTAGCGGGTCCGGTTAATGAGCCAGACATGGGCGAGGTAAAGGTCGTTCACACAACTGAATCCGATGTCGGTCCCGTGCCCTGTCCTCTCGCAGAACCGCCTTGCTGCGAATCCCAAAATATTCTGCGATTTTTTGATGTTGTCTTCGGCTGACCGTTAAGGTGAGCTCAGAACTGGCACAGACCGGGGGAATTCGATTGTCTAATTAAAACAGAGCATTGCGATGGTCTTAACGTGATGTTGAGGCAATGTGATTTCTGCACAGTGTACTGAATGTCAAAGTGAAGAAATTCAATCAAGCATGGGTAAACGGCGACTCTCGTCTGTGATGCAAGTTTTTATTTTTTATTCCACAAAAAAGGGAGATGATCAACGCCTATAAACGGTTAATGAATTGTATAGATACTTTTTTACAAATAATTTGCATTATGCCCGTGTATGGATGAGCACAGCCTGACCACGTCAAATGTCTAGGCTGCTGTGTTGAGGATACCGTCATGAGTTGCTAGAGGAAGACCAACACTAACCACGATGAACGTTCCTGGAAGCCGGACCTGAAGATCGAAGAAAAGGACCCGCAGCAGCGTTCCTGCGTGGACCAGATCTGATGGCAAATGTTGTTAATGGAGTTGATGGTGTTGTACACGAGAATCAAGCAATGCCTCAAGTTGAGCCAGTGATTGAGAAACAATCTGAAGAAGAAAAGGACGAAATCAACAATTGTTTGTGTAATTATTGATCTTTGCCATACTTTGTAATAAGCCGCGAAATGGAACACCAGGCTGGACCAGATCTGATGGCAAATGCTGTTGATTGCGTTGTACATGAGGATGAAGCATTGCCTCAAGTGGAGCCAGAGATTGAGGAACAATCTGAAGAATATAAGGACAAAAGCAATAATAGTATGCTTAATTATTGATTGTTGCCATACTTTGTGATGACCCCCGGAAAAGAAACAGATGGTGAGCTTATACAGTACAAAAAAACACAGCACTAATAATGTATTTCCGGTAGTTCGCGAGACGATCTCGCCAATAAAGTCGATGATTCTTGGAAGTGAGATAGATGACCTACTTCAACACCTACCAGTAATTAACACCTGTGTTAAGACCGCAAGTGTCCTCGCTTTTGATTGGCGACTGTGGCGACAGATTCCTATAAAACAGGGGATTTCTTCAGTCCCCAAAAAAGCACAGCAGGTGAGTCTGCAGAAGTTAGTGAGGCTGAAGAGCTTCTCCAAAGAGAGTCCTGCCGAGAAAGTCGAGTCAATTACTGCTCCGAAATAGTTCGAGATTGTGTAGCGGTAAGTTCTAGCAGAATTTGCAGATGCAAATGAAGGTAAAGAAAGTCGATCGACTGTTTTGAACTACAATTATTGAGATTTGCAGCGATTGTGAATTTCTTAGATTTTTGGAAAAATGTCTGACGGAACGGTACGATTTTTTGGCAGGCCGTTAAACACCATAAAATCAACTGAATCTTGATTAAAACCACAATGCGATCTCCACAGAAGTAATTATAATGATGATATTCATCTGATTACCTAAGTGAACCGTCAGTTTAAGAATATTATGTAATATATAATTTAAACCAGTGTTTCAAATATTCCTAGTCTTGAAACAAAGATAAAAGATAACAATGTAAAACGAAGAATTTGTAAGTGTGTCTACACTCAGAAGAACAAAAGAAGAACAAAAGAAGAAAACTGGAATAGTTCTTGCAGTAACAACGTTCGGTGTACAATCAATAATCCAGAATTTTTGAAGAAGTCTATTACGGTTTGAGGGGTAGGCATAAATTGTTAGATATCCTGGAATTATTGAACATAGCTTACGAAAGGTGCCAACTATTCTAGACTTAGATTATAAACAAGAGAAAAAAAACATTATAAAATGAAAATTTGTTGTTAATATATAAATGTTATATAACAGAAATTGTAATCATCAATTATACTCACGGTTAAAAATGCTATCATTAATAAGCAAAATGCAGTATATTTGTCATGGAAATTCAAAGAAGCACTGCATATAACGTTGAATGGGCGCATGTCGAAGTAAAAGTCAGTCAATTATTGTTACGTTTCCTGAAACAGATTAGAATTAAAAATAAAACACGCATATTGATCTCAAAATCAGGTGATCACAAGGATATTCTCAACAAAAAAGTGTCACACATTTGAAATTGATCGTGGAAGTATCCATTACAACGACGGACAGCGGGCGGGCTGTCAATCACAATGGGACTACGGGACAATGGCACAACTACATTATGCGACCTTTCCCAATTTCGGTCAAATGGGTATGACATGACAGAGGACAGAGAGACGCGAAAAGCTTTGAAAATCGGAATTTTGAAAATGTTAAAACCTATGTCATCAACTACAAAATACGGATCATTGCCCAACAATGCTTACATTTGAAGATGCCAAAAATAATAATGATTATAAATTTAGTGAAAATCTACACTATAAAAATACACGAACTATCTCCAACTTAGATACGATCTGCAAAATGCAAACTGGAAAGATGTTTTTGAGGTTAAAGATATTGATGTGGCGACATCGAACCTTATACAAAAACTGAAATTTTTTGTTACACAAAATACACAAATAATTGAAGTGAGTAACGGAAAAGAATAATGGGTAACGGAAGCACTTATCCAAAAAATAAATAACAAAAATGAATTATATCACAGGTGACAAAATTCCTCACTTGATGGCAATTCAGAAAATAGATATTTTAAGTGAAAAAAAGGCCTAGCAAAGGAAATAAAAAAATGTATAAAGCGATATGCAGAGAAGTTTATATCGAATAACCAAAACAAAGGTAGTAATATACAGAGTAAATGACATCTCTAAAAAGTCAAAATCCAAAACAATCATTGGAAAAATACTGATCAATAATAATGATTCCCAAAATATATTAACAGATTAACATGAGATATCCAACTTTTTCAATACATATTTTATTTTTGGGTATTTTTATTTTTGGCCAGAGAAATGGAAAATATTCTAAACATGGGCTACACAATTTGTGGCTTCTAATACTTCAAGCCACTCTGAGGCATCCATGGGTCCATGGGACCATTGCACACATGCAGATTGTTAAGATCGGCAACATTGAAACAGATCAGCTGTCACAGTGTTAGATTATATTATTGACACAAATATATCAGCACCGTCTATGCTATCTGCAAGAGAAATACAAGAACTGCAGGTGAATGTAGATCAACTACGACCCTTCGAACACGCTACAAAAAAAAACGGGTTCGACATATTCGACTGGTAGTATAATAATTCCACTTGTTCGAAATCTAGGATTGTGTCTAGAAAAAGGCAAAATTGGAGAGGAACTTGTATTAACAAGACTTTTGAAAATCAATTTGTTAAAGGAAATTGACAAAAAGATGGACACAGTAGATCAAAAAACAATATTGGCAGCTGCTACAATGATCCGCGATTAAAAAAAAAATATACTTCAATGACTCTATTTATTGTGCTAGAGCTGTGGAACATATTATCAATATAAAGAAAAAGCATGCTGAAGAATCAGATCGACCAGATGCAAACTAACAAATTGCAAAAGAGCCAGACAATAATGCTGGTATGTTTCTACTTTTCTCATAGCCAAAAGTTTTTTTTGCAGTTCCAAACCAATTTAGTTTATGCGAAGAACATAAACGAATCATAGCAGAAAAGGTTATGGATGTGGATGTCGTAGTCCCAAACAAATTATTTACGACAACATCCCGAATCGTAGAGTGAAATCCTATGGTTTGGTGGCAACAAAATTTCAAAATATCCTAATTTAGCACCAAAAGCTTCTAAACTGTTAAGCGTTTTTGGTACCTCTGTTCCATCTGGAAGGCTATTTTCAAAAGCCGGTGAAACTATGGCTGCTAAACGGAATAGCTTGCAAGGAGAACGGGTCTAAGCTGCTTTGCAATCTATTTCCTAAATATTCTGGGAACTGAATTAAATAACGTTTTGTCACAGAATTGTCAAGTTTATTATTCATTTATTTATTATTCACTTTGTTTTTCTTTATATTACGAAATGAATGTACATATTTAAGTTTTTGAACAAAATGTTTTTACCTAATATTTTCATGTTTTTTCAATTCCATCACTTCAAATTATATATTTATTCAAACTATTAATATTTCAAATTTCAACATCGATACTTTAGCAAACAGACGACCCACATTCCTTCATTAAATGAAAACAAAAAATGAACTCATGAAAGTTTATAAGAAAAGCGCCATATTCGGGTGTGGTTAGTTTATTTTACAAACAATTCGATTAATCATACAATAAAAATGGAAGGTGATAAACCAAAAGATGAAAGACTAGGGGATGCAGGCAACTGGCAGTTCGTTGTGAGTGCTTTGCTGGATAGTGAGAGTGAGGATGCTCTCATTGTGATTTTACCAATTTTGTTTTCGTCAGAGTCGATAAGGTGAGAAACCACTTGAAGGTCCATACGGGTAATCACGGCACGATAAGTGCATTCCTGGTGTAGTGACAAAAAAGCGATTTTCCGCCATTACAACGTATAGACACGAACGGCCGAAAATCGATTTTTTGCGATTAATCGCCTAGTATGTCACTACACATATTCTAAGTATTTGGAAATGATACTGCGACATATTCAGAGTAATTCCAGAGATTATGATTCAAGTCATACTGGTAAGCTCGCTGTCCAGTACCCGAAATGTGCACAAGCTATAATTCCGACTCATCGGACGATGTATATTTCGGTCCATATTCCATGCGAGAGGCCAAATCAGACTTGAGAGGGTTCAAAAAGACTTCGAGGCCACGGCGCCTAATTAAAGACATTCATCCATTTCCAGCTTCAATGTTCCTATTGTATATAGAGATAGAAATATTACGCAGTAATGCAAAGGGCGATTAGCGTATATATATTATCATTCCGGGGCAGCATTTTCAACGCCATCTATGCGAAGGGGTTAGGCGGTAAAACATGGTAATACAGGCAACTGAAATCAAATAAATTTGCCATCTCTTGACATTACAATGATATGACATTTGACAGCTAATGTATAAATGATCACGTTTATTTTTATGGTGATCATAATATTTAAATAAAAATGTATTATGATGACGAGTCAAGCTCATCATATGTTTGGGGTTCTAGTAAAGGGAGCTTTTGCAGTGTTAAGGAGAAAGTGCCTTCAACACAACGCATTGAAGAACAGCCCTAGAGATATTTCGGGATACCCGATTGAAAAAACTGGCGTTCGATCATGTCGTGCATGCAAGAATCTTCTTGTTGAACGGAAGGTTAGTACAGAGCCATTAAATATCGGATATTCGTAAGATTATGTCTATTTATTTTAGGACCTCCTTGTATAGAAACGTTGTGAAACTAATCCTGGAGCAGAAAATACCGAAGAAAATGAGACCTGCCTGAGAGGAAAGGAGTAAAGGGAAAAAAACTTCTTTTAAAGTATGTAAGTACTGCATTCTTTTATAAAATGAATCATACGTTGGGTATGATTGGGTATATTTTTAATAGGGAAAGCCAAGCATCAGGTATCCAGGGACATCATAACAAACTACTTTTCGGAAGTTAAGTAAAGTCTGTACCACTTGAGAACATTAACTACGATGAAATTATTTTTTCCGACGACCCAGGTCGTCAAAAAGTGATAATTAAAAGAGGAGCCAAGCATCCCGAAAGATTCATGGACTCAACCAAATCGTCAACATCGTTGCAGGATCAGCCTCTGGTATAATATGGCAATTGGGAAGGCGTAACCAGAGAATTTGATGTCAGGTTTCGGAGCATGCGAAATTTATCCATTTGATGCTGATCAAGTCCTTAAAAAATGACCAAACTGGGCTGAACCTGGACATAAACAGATCTCAGTCCAGAAGAACATACTCAATAATATATTCAGATGAAACTACTCAGGCCAAGCTTAAAAAAAATTGAACGTTGTGGCAGGAACTACTACAAGAGACAGATACTCTGAACCTATATCTAAATCAGGAAATCACAACAGAGATGATGATCAAGAGGTAATTGAAGAAATATTGTCAAACAATAGTAACTTCGAGACCAATGACTGTGAAACTACTCAGGCCAAGCTTTAAAAAAAATTGAACGTTGTGGCAGGAACTACAACAAGAGATAGATCTTCCGAGCCTATATCTGAATTAGGAAATTTTAGCAAAGATGATGATCAAACACATACAAAACACATGAGCTATTAAATTTATAAGGTTTTGGAAAAGCATGACAAATGTCTGATCGTGCTGACGCATGACGCCTCTTGCTAAATATGACTATGCTGACCCTACAGTAGTTAATTTTGTGGTAAGTAGATGAACAAGTCAATAATTTATTCGGAAGGAATACGTCTTGTTAATGGCTGAAATTACTAAAATCATCAGTTGCACGTGTAGTGTATTGAAATTGGAAATAAAGAAAAAGTCGATACGTACGTATCGAGTGATCAAGCGGTGACGTAAAGCAGTGTCGCTTCATGACGGGAAACAACACGCTGCTGGGATTAGGACGATGAATCGTACCAGTGTTTTATTTACTAATACATCACATTTTGACGACGAGGATAGATAGTTATTGATATATTATAACACATTAAGCAAACCCAACATTTTTTCACGTATACTTATACGGATACGTAAACGTATCGACTTACCTTAATAAAAAAACCCGATTAAGCAGCAGTCGGTTCTACGTGAACGGAACATTTTGGTGGAGCGTCAAAGTTGTCAAACTTCCCCTGTTAAATTGTGACCTAAGATTAAGCTATTTATTTATATTTGTGGTTTGGTTTGGACGTTTGTGCATTTTTCGTTTATTGGTTTTGTTAAATTTATTTTGATAATTATATTTATAGTTATGGATGACATATTTCACCCAATTTCAACTGCTGGGGATGATGAAAATGATGATTTGGACGATCTAGTGATGAGGCATATTTTACATGACGACGAGTTTCTAGGCAATCGAGCGGCCCTCTTTGAAAACTTTGACCTTGCCATTAGTAATATGATGAAACTTCATGCCTTGCGATGTCAAGATTAATTTGAAAAATCCGATGTTAGCCAGACATCTACGAATTCCCGACCCCATGGTCGTTTAGTCAAGATGCGTTCTCGAAAATCGATACGATGAGTAGCGATACGTACGTGCAACGGAACAAATGATCTCTCTTGGATTGTCTTGAAAACCATGTATTATGAAAAAGGAATGAAAAAGTCAAAAGGAATTTCTGATATATTTCTGAATTATAAATTAGTGTCAGAACTTTTTAACAAAAAAAAACGAGAATATAGACAAGACAAGAATCCACCAGAAAAAGAAAAAATGCCCCGAGGATTGTCATTAAAAAAGCAAGACAAGAACAGAGTTGTAAGTCTAACACTCATTTCAGATTCCGAGAAAAAGTGTTAAGAAACGGAAAGTGTGTTAGATGACGTACTTGAAGAAGGTTGGAATACCGATAAAGATCTACTGATACTAGTCTGAGTGAGACTCGTGAAAACTTTGTTGACAAGTTGGAAGGAGATATTTAAATATTTAAATATATTTGGAGAATAACAAAAACACCTTTTGTATCAAGTTTGAAGAATTAAAACTTTATGTCATTTGTTTAGACCTCATATTTTTGAGTGGGTTGCATTCTATAACAAACAAAACAATAATATAATAAATGTTTTTTTTGGGTGAGTTTGGTTTTTGTTTATGTTAAAAAAAATCCTAAATTATTATTTTACAACGCATATAATGTCCAACCATGACAGAAGTATTTTTATGCAATATTTACAACATTAACAAAGTAACTGGTAGATTATCACTAAGAAAAATCAAATGAAAATTACCGGTGAACTACAATCACAACTCGCCACACGTCAAACTGAGAAAGGGCCGGATTTCATAGCCACACGTCGCGTCGCTCTCTGTGTAAAATGATGGAAAGGCGACGTGTCGCTAGAATTCCACAGGTACACGGAATTTGGCCCCTGGTTCCAAATTCAACAAGTATTTGGGACCATATGAGATCATTAGGTGCGTAACGATCGTTATTTATTACGACGCACTGGGGAAAATGAAAGACCAAAACAGACTTCATCTGCTGGATTGGATGAAGCACTGGACCTGTGACAAGAACTATTCAGAGAGCGATGGCCAAGAAGATGAACACTCGAGCCGAGAATCCTGCCAGGATGGCAGACTGTAGGATTCTAAGAATATGCCCCCATGCTACGAATTCGCACCCGAGAAGATTCCCACAGGTAATCAAGGATGACAGACGGGTTTGGAACGTCCGACTTTATACAGAATGAATACTATATTCTTAGTGATATAACGTCAATTTTATTCTATAGTATATTCTTGACCGCTATTAACGATTCAATCGATTTTTCGGAATAATAATAGATGATAGTTCATGCAGCCCATATTTATTTATTTACTTTTTGATTTGTGAATTGTGTATCGCTCTGCTAAATAAAATGATATATTATATTATATTATGTCTACCCGAAAATTGATATCACACTCAGAAGAGAATGTGTTTGGCTTGCTCTGCATTATAGCATAGAGTGTAACGCCTCCTGTCAAGATGAGACTCAAGGAAGGGAAATTAGGTTTTGAATTGATTCAATGAGGTCCAAAGGCACCGTGTTGAGGAACTTGCTGGAAATGGTTTTCAATTTTGATCTTGAAATCGAAGCTTGACACCAAAAAAAAAGAAGGAAAAAACGTGACATCTTTGACTGCTTGATCTAAAAAAATCATAAAATTATCTTCAAAAAACCAGTGACCATAACTTACCTACAAATAACAATTAGATCTTGTCAAAAATGAGCGTGCCAAATTTGGTCAAAATCAGCTAAAAGATTTTTAAGTAATTAATTGAAAATCTGACTGGTTAAATATGCTCATGAAATCTTCGTACTCAATTTTGAAGCACCCTGTATAAACCGCAAAGGAATGATCTGAATCGTGGTGCAACCAAATATGTTTTCTTCGATTCGTTAAAAAATTATGGCAGTTCAATCATAGGTGAAAATTTCGACTGTACCGTTTTTTTTTGTTGAGTAGGTGGCAAAATCGGTGGGTAGATAATAATGTGCCGATCAAAATATGTTCTGCACATTCCTTCTAGATCGAGAGCCGAGGTCAAGTCATTAATAACAGGCTGATTTTTGACAGCAGCAACATTTTACCGGGCATCTCGATAAAATAAAGCTGCTATCGAAAAGTGAAGAGACGAAAGTACTCACTGTTCAGACTTGTGAATTGTTTCTTCATAAATATAAAATGGGAAAGTGTGAAAAATCGCGTTTCAAAGGATTTTTCATTTTTCTTAGTTTGTTTGGAAAACTTGCTATGAAAAATACAACTTCAGAACTGTTATTTTCTATTCCATTTTTTCCACAGTAGATAAATATCGAGATGAATTTCTTTTATAAGTGCGTTGTTTCTTCTCGTACCAAGCGCTTTCAATCTAGCGAAGTGTCGAGAGAATGTTCGAAGCTTCTGATGTCAGTCGATGTTTTATGCATATTGTTGTGTATTTTTATATACATATTGAGATATCGTATTTCACGTGATGACCACCTAGATGTAGTACAATAATTACGTATACTTATTGCTTATAACTAGATGAAAATTCCATAAGAAATAATAAAAGTGAGTCTTATCGCAAATTTTTAACACAAAATCGATTATGAAGTTATAAAATGGAATTTCACTCAACGTTCATGTATTCAAAATTATCGTAATACGACGCCACGTCGGCTTTAGATCTGCAACAGAAAGTTAGGTTATAAACCTTAAACTTTGAACTGCATTTGACAACTTCCGGCCCTAAAAAAGTTAAGTTTGGAGTACCACAGGGTAGCGTTTTGGGTCCACAATTATTATTCTTGATTTATATAAACGACAGTTAAACATGTCAAGCATTGTAGTATCAAATTGTTTGCGGATGATACTATGCTTTATAAATGTGGCCCTGATACCGCGAACATAGTGAAGTGTATCAATATAAATAAGCAACAACAGCATGAAAATCAATGTTACAAATTGTATATTTGTCATTTTTGGGACTCCCAATATGATACGCAAAGTCCCTGGTCAGACTTGTACCATTCATTTAGAAGGCGCCCAATTACCCTTTTCTGGCATGGAGAGATAGAGACAAATTATAACTTTGAGTCAGTTGAAGAAAAAAATCCCTTGAGTGACTGCCTGACTCACGTTCTAACTCTAAACTGTGCCCACTGGTTCTCTGTCGAGGTTCCTCTGATGTCTCGACAGGTAGCTTCCGGAAAACCAAAGCATTTGGGTTAATAGGATCGACGGAAGGAGATCACCCGGAGTGGAGCCTGCGGCCTGCGGCTTCATTTGAATCAACACGGGCCAAGGGTCTGAAAGGATGGACGGATTGAGAGCTCTTGTTTCAGTGGGGGTGCTGCATGTGCGTACTTGGTTGGTTATTTTGACATCCTAAAGGCCTGTCAACTTGGGGTTTACTCCTTGATATACAAAATCCACCTATGAATCAAACATTTTATCATAATTTGAATTGACGTTATGAAGTGATAGAAGTTTTCACTCAGCAGTCGGGATGACCAGAAAAAAGTCCCGCAAATTCATTGATTCTACTTGGCGTATTTTGACATCCTTAAGGACTGTCATCTCCAAGATTACTCCTCGATAAACGTCAAGAAACCAAAGAAAAAGTTTTTTAATCATGTTGTTGATCAAAAATAGGTAGTAGTACTCAAGTAATATTCAACTAGCATTTCAACTCAAGCATGTAGATTAGTATACTTTTTCAATTAATACTGATCAGGCTTCGAAAAAACATGATCGTGATAAGAATTTTGGATTGAATTGGAATATAACCAATGATTACTTGATGGGTGATTCATTGTCCTCGCAGAGCACTCACGGGAATGATCCCTCACTTTAATACCACAATTCTCTAGAACTGTTCATCCTGATGATGACCATGAAAATGTAAAATAAGACATGATTGAACATCAATGAATTAAAAAAAAAATGTTAAGTGATCATTTTCATTTCCGAATGATAAGCTGACAACATAAGAGGTCAGACAAAAAAGAACTACACTGGGCATGAGAAATATCAAGTTCATGACCAAACTGTCAGAGGTACGATCTTTACCAATGCGGTGAATGATTGCCTGGTGCCGTACTCGTCCTGTTTTCGGTATCTAGGCTGAAATTTATTTAGCACCAACATCAAAACCTTAAAGTCTTACCCTCACCTGTCAACAGAAAATTTCTTCTCAAAGTATCGGCACTGGAGCGAAAGATAATCAGGTGATGGCATATGGGCAATCATGAGACCTTACGAAATGATCCCTTTCTTGCAAATTTTGAGTTCTGATAATTCCGATTCATATGGTTAATCACAGGGCATCTCGACGACCCTTTGAATTCGAATCCACAAATTTCATAGGATCGTACCTCAAGCGGACCTAGTGCCCTGCATAGGGACTTTAGGTATACCTAGTTTCAACTATGGGTTGCACTGAGCGTGCGATAATGACCGGAGACCTATTTTTGCGGATCTCCAAGCGCCACGTGGTGATCAATTTCTAGCGAATCACACAATACGCCGAGAGGACCTTCTACAGCGGATGCTCGCGCAAGGGCATGATCAATTTCTAGCGATTATTCCCTGACGCCGAGGCATGAAATAGAGTTTTATGCCCGAAAATATTCGCTGTTCTTTATACGGTTTAACCCGGAACTCTACAAGATACTTTAAACTCTTCTTGGACATCAAATACTACTCTATACACTTTTTTTTGTCCAATATATTGTGCAAAATCACGGAAGGAATGCTTTTATCAGATCAAAACGGTCTCTGCACCGGCAAAGCATCTTTCAAATTCACCATGGATGTGAGGGGTAACGGGGAATCATGGTCTGATTCCGGAGAGGGAGCCTGAGAAACGACTACCAAGGGCAGCAGACGCGCAAATTACGCATTCCTGGCAAGGGGAGGTGGATTAGGGGTCAGCTGAAAAAAAAAATCTCCTTATGTGACTGCCAGAAATTATTTGTCTTATAAAAAAAATCACACATTTCCGACTCGAGTTCTAACTCAAAACTAGTCTAACTCGACAAGTAGCTTCCTGGAAACCAAAACTTTTGGTTTCCGGAAAAAGTATGGTTGAAACACTAGAACTTGAAGGAATTGACGAAAAAACACCATCAGGAGTGGAGCCTGCGACTTAATTTGACTCAACACGGGAAGCCTTACCAGAACCAGACACTGGATGGATTGACAGGATGAGAGCTCTTTCTTGATTCAGTGGATGGTGCAGGCAGTTCTTATTTGGTAGAGCGATCGACACCAGAAAAGCTTATGCACTCTTGATCAATTATCTCGTCAAGTAGTGGGAAAGTATTTTTTTGAAATTGTTGAGAAATATAACAATATCCTTTTGGGTGATTTATTTATTTTGGAAAACGACACCAAATGGAGCTTGGCTGAAGAACTGCGCCAGAAGAATCTCATTCAGATTGACGCGAAAATATTCAAAGATGTGATGGATTATTGTGAAAATTATATTGAACGCAATGCTTCATCTCTCTATTCAAAACACAGGGGCACTCCTGTTTTCAAAAAGTCCCCCCTCTCCAGCAATTTGAGTAGTCCACAATCAGTTAAAATTGTCGACACAATCCATGTGATTGATATTGATCAGGGCGTCGAGGTAAATTATATGCCTGTTATGAATGGAAGACGTCGTCTTTTCAAATCGGATGAAGAAAACTCTACTGACGCTTCATCGCCGAATGACAGGTTGGTCGATGAATCAACACCGAGAAAATCTATGAAGTCCGTGCTGATTGAAAAAATAGAGGTCATTAGACTGAAGAAAAAAGCCAACAAAGCAATTGTTGGTATTGAAGAACAACCTTCACCACGAACCATTGCTCCAAAAGGAAAGCGTGAAGCTTTGGAAGAGCTCAAAAAGAAATTGGCCCAAAAAAAATGTTCCTCTAGTAGTGAAGCCACAGCGATCGCATGCGAAGATAGCTTCGAAACAGAATGTTACTCGGGTAATTTAGCATTGACTTCATCAAAATATACAACGAAGAGTAATTTGTCTTTCTTGAGTTTCATCCTGGCTCCGTCATCTGATTTTGGCGTACATGTTCCAGGAGGCGTTACACTCTATGTTATATTAATTCATACTAGATAAAAATTCCATAAGAAATAATAAAAGTGAGTCTTGTCGCAAATCTTTAACACAAAATCGAATATGATGTTATAAAATGGAAACTCACTCAACGTTCATGTATTCAAAATTGTCGTAATACGACGCTACGTTAGCTTAAGATCTGCAACAGAAAGTTGGGTTATAAACCTGAAACTTTGAACTGCATTTGACAATTTTCGGCAACTTCCGGCTCTAAAAAAGTCAAGTTTGGGGTACCACAGGGTAGCGTTTTGGGTCCACAATCATTCTTGATTTATATAAACGACAGTTGAACATGTCAAGCATTGTAGTATCAAATTGTTTGCGGATGATACTATGCTTTATAAATGTGGCCCTGATACCGCGAACATTGTGAAGTGTATAGATCTGGTGAATATAAATGAACGGTTAAGCAACAACAGCATGAAAATCAATGTTACAAATTGTATATTTGTCATTTTTGGGACTCCCAATATGATACGCAAAGCCCCAGACTTGTACCATGCATTCAGAAGGCGCCCAATTACCCTTTTCTGGCATGGGTAGATGGAGACAAAATATAACTTTGAGTCAGTTGAAGAAAAAAAATCCCTTGAGTGACTGCCTGACTCTAAACTATGCCCACTGGTTCTCTGTCAAGGTTCCTCTGATGACTCGACAGGTAGCTTCCGGAAAACCAAAGCATTTGGGTTAGTTTTCGTTAATAGAATCGACGGAAGGAGATCACCAGGAGTGGAGCCTGCGGCTTAATTTGAATCAACACGGTAAACCTCATCAGGCCAAGGATCTGGAAGGATGGACGGATTGAGAGCACTTGTTTCAGTGAGGGGTGCTGCATGGGCGTACTTGGTTGGTTATTTTGACATCCCAAAAGCCTGTCAACTTGGGGTTTACTCCTTGATATACAAAATCCACCTATAAAAAAAGACCAGAAAAAAGTCCCGGAAATTCATTGATTCCGCCAACTCGGCGTATTTTGACATCCTTAAGTACTGTCATCTCGAAGATTACTCCTCGATAAACGTTATTCATCCATAAATCAAACATTTTATTATAATTTGGATTGATTTTATGAAGTTATTGAAGATTTCACTCCGCTGTCGGCATGGACAAAGAAAAAGTTTTTTATTCATGTAGTTGATCAAAAATAGGTAGTAGTACTCTAGTAATATTCAACTAGCATTTTAACTCTAGCATGTAGATTAGTATACTTTTTTAACTAATACTGATCAGGCTAGAGAAAACATGATCGTGATAAGAATTTTCACTCGTACAGAATGGATTGAATTGGAATATAACCAATGAGAACTTGATGGGTGATTCATTGTTCTCGCAGAGCACTCACGGAAATGCTCCCTCACTTTAACACCACAATTATCTAGAACTCTTCAACCGGATGATGACCATGAAAATGTAAAATAGGACGTGATTGAACATCAATGAATAAAAAAAATGTTTGATGACCATTTTCATTTCCAAATGATAAGCTGACAACATAGAAAGTCAGACAAAAAGGGACTACTCTGGGCATATCAAGTTCATGACCAAACTGTCAGAAGTACGATCTTAACCAATGCGGTTAATGATTGCCTGGTGCCTTACTCGTGCTGTTTTCGGTATTTTGGCTGAAATTAATTTAGCACCAACATCAAAACCTCAAAGTCTTACCCTCACCTGTCTACAGAAAATGTCTTCTCATAGTATTGGCACTGAAGCGAAAGATAATCAGGTGATGGCATATGGCAATCATGAGACCTTACGAAATGAACCCTTTCTTGCAAATGTTGAGTTCTCATAATTCCGATTCATATGGTTAATCACAGGGCATCTCGATGACCCTTCGAATTCGAATCCACAAATTTCATAGGATCGTACCTTAAACGGACCTAGTGCCCTACATAGGGACTTTAGGTATACCTAGTTTCAACTATGGGTTGCACTGAGCGTGCACTGAGCGTGCGATAATGACCGGAGACCTATTTTTGCGGATCTCCTAGCACCACGTTGTGATCAATTTCTAGCGAATCACACAATACGCCGAGACGACCTTTTACTGAGGAACTCTCGCGCAAGGGAATGATCAATTTCTTGCGATTCCTTCCTGACGCCGAGGCATGAAATAGAGTTTTATGCCCGAAATAATTCGCTGTTTTCTATACGGTTTAACTCGGAATTCTACAAGATCCTTCAAACTCTTCTTGGACATCAAATACTACTCTATACACTTTTTTTTGTCCAATATATTGTGGAAAATCACGGAAGAAATGCTTTAATCAGATCAAAACGGTCTCTGCACCGGTAAAGCATCTTTCAAATATAAGGCAGATATCTGACAGATCAACTGTCGATGGTAGGTTCTGTGCCCACCATGGATGTGACGAATAACGGAAAATCATGGTCTGATTCTGGAGAGGGAGCCTGAGAAACGACTACCAAGGGCAGCAGACGCGCAAATAACGCATTCCTGGCAAGGGCAGGTGGATTAGGGGTTAGTTGAACAAAAAAATCTTCCTATGTGACTGCCAGAAATAATCTGTCTTATAAAAAAAATCACACATTTCCGACTCGAGTTCTAACTCAAAACTAGTCTAAACTCCTCTCTGTCGACGTACCTCCGTTGACTCGACAAGTAGCTTCCTGGAAACCAAAACTTTTGGTTTTCGGAAGAAGTATGGTTGAAATACTAGAACTTGAAGGAATTGACGAAAAAACACCATCAGAAGTGGAGCCTGAGACTTAATTTGAGTCAACACGGAAAGCCTCACCAGAACCAGACACTGGATGGATTGACAGGATGAGAGCTCTTTCTTGATTCAGTGGATGGGGCCTGCACCATCCACTGAATCAAGAAGCTCTCATCCTGTTCATATTTGGTGGAGCGATTATTGTCGTTAATTTCTATAAAGAACCAGGCTCTAGAATGCCTCTTCACATCCTAAAGGTCTGTCAACTTGTGGTTCACTCCTACATAATCAAGATCCCATTTTAACTCTAGCATGAAGATTACTTCAACTAATTATTGGGCTTAGAAAAAAATTGATCGTGATGAGAATTTTCACTTGTACAAATCAAATCAAATATGCTTTATTGCCACAGAAAAATTTAAATAAATTTTATGGACAAAGCAAATACAAATGCAAAAATGCTAAAGTATAAAAACAATACAAAACAAGATAATAGTATACATTACGAGAACAATTACGTGAACAATAGAACAAACTAGTACAAATATATTTACACAATATTTTGTCAAATTTAAATTTATTTGGAAATTGCTCATGGACAACAATAATCATCGGCACACCCCCAAAATGGATTGGATTGGAATATAACCAATGAGTACTCAATGGGTGTTTGATTGTTCTCCTGTGATCCTAGATCCTATTCGTGAAATCAATAGAAAGGAGCACTCACGGAAATGCTCCCTCAGTTAAACTCTCCAATTATCTTGAACCGTTCATACGGATGAGATATTTCCGAAGATTTTTGCGTCAAAACGATATTTTAGAATACTTAATTGGCATTATGAGAACCTCTCTAGATTGACTGTGTACCTCCATAACGGAAAAACTAATGGTTCTTCGAAAATATCTAATTCACTCATTGTTCAGCATGTGGCAACAATTTTATCAATTTATATCGAAATCTACTATCGAGTCGGCGTTGGTAATGGCCGTTGGTAAGGCTTGTTCTAGAATGCTCTAACAGGAAGTAGAAGTGACAATTGATTCAATCAAGTAGGCTTTGAAAGTCTTTCGCGCCTTCCGCCTTGCGACCAAATTTGTAACTGTCAGTTGAATCATGTGGCCGAATGTGATCAATCAGAGCGTAGTATTTAAGCCGCTTACCAGATCTATTTTTTTTTGCAATCGCGAAAATAGTTTTGGCAAGGCACGGACGTCGTGAATTTATATAAATAGATTGGTAGACCTAATGGATAAGACCAAGGAATAATTGCTATTAACTAAACTTGTCAAGCATTTTTTTTATTGCCAGCTATTGAGATTTCTTATTTGTATTTGCTGGCTTTTTTTTGAATATCTTTGAATGACTGCCCGGATAAAAGAACCAACTTGAAAGAGCTTATTCCGTCGATTTTATTTTAGTTCAAAGAATACCAGATGAGTGTGATATGCGTTATTAGGAAGGCTATCTTGCAGATAGGTGTAGATGAACGCGACCAAATATATTTCACAAAGACTGTGTATTTTGTCAGTATGCAAGCTCATGAATACGCGTTAGACCAAGCGCTTGTTGCATGTCTGGAAACAAGGAAACCGTTTTTACTTATTTGAGATGATAATAATTGTGAAACAGATAAGACGTCCTTTATTATAGACTGAGACCATTCTAGCCATGATGACTTCTTTATACACTAACCAAGGATGAAAGTTTGATAGAGGGAAGTACTAGATCAAACAATGTTGATACCACAATGACATAAGAAAGAAACACTCTTGTTTGAGGCTGGAAAGACGTGCTTCTGGTGAAAATAAAGTTTTCATGGACAAAAATGCATTTTCCCATCGTACTAGGAGATTCAGTTGGACTGTCCTGCTCGGTCTCCGGAAAAGAAGCTGATTGAACATGCTCGGAATATGCTCGCGCTCGATGAAGTCTCCTCGGACTCTGCGGGAACTCGGGGTGGAAGCTAGGGAAGAATAGGAGAATACTTTTCAAACCAAAATTGCTGATCTTTAAAAAATATACCTTTTTTACTTATTTTTGGAAATTACGTATTTTGATATTGAAACGCCTTCATGAACTAAATAATTGTGACAGCACATATGTCGGTCCATCAAAGTTACACTTTTTCAAAAAAGCTATCTCCTTCAATCCGTATGGAAAATCATCGATTTATTTCAATGGGCTAAGCATTAGCTCTTAACAAGGTCGTGGAAACACGACTGAATCCAAGATCCTCAAGGTTTTGCGGCATTTTGGTGTTCTCTTCGGCCGCTAATTACCGGTCAGCTCAGAACTGACACGAATCAGGTGAGTCCAACTGTCTAATTGAAACAAAGCATTTCGATGATCTTAACGTGAGGTTGGCGCAATGAGATTTCTGCCCAGTGCCCTGAACGTCAAAGTATAGTTTTGTTTTTTGGTCTATCATGGTTATCATTGTCAACAACACCGGAATTGTTCTCTCAGATCCTTTGATTCTTCATCGATTTCGAAGGTTCTCTATAACCTTCAAAATGTTAGTTTATGTTAGTTATGAGGAAAATTGATATATTAAGCGAAATTTCGAAATCAATTTTTCACAAGTGTCACAGTTCATCAGACGATGATCGATGGTAGCTGTTTCATTCTTATTCTATGATCTGTTTCAATTTCAATCGTTCATTCCATGATCAAATCTTGTCTTCTATGGTAATAATTATCACTATACTAAAATCGTTTTTTCTGATCATCTAGTTCATCAGTTTTAAAAGATCCGTTTTTCACAAAATTCATATTTTTTTGAAATTCCACAATCAATTATCCGCAAAATTTAAAGGACTTGCGTATTTGTTCCATTCAGTTCTTGCTTCCGGTTTTAAATAGATTATTAGTCCATCGGAGTTAGATCACTCAGATTGGTTTGAAGATGGACAATAACATAGTTTTCCAAAAATTTGAGCTCCACCGCACCGGGCGCAGGTTAGGGCTCCGCCTCAGATTGGGGTAGGCTCCGCCTCAGATTGGGGTAGGCTCCGCCTCAGATTGGGGCATCCGGTGTTAGAGTTTTGCTTCAGAATGTGTCCGTGATCTTCTTAACTTCCATCTCCTCGCAAGGCAGAACAAGTGGATTTTTTTCGTCTACTTTCTATGAATTTTATTGTAGTTACATGTACTGTTTTCGAAATATGGATTTTTTATTTTTAGATGGACGATTATTGTGAAATTCCGCAAACAAATCGACTTCTCTTTAGTCGGATAGTCGTATGATAATGTCATTTTATTCCAGGACCTTTTTGTATAGAAACTAATCACAGTATACCTACGTTGTGAAACTAATCCTGGAGCAAAAAATACCGAAAAAAATGAGACATTCCCGAGAGGAAAGGAGTGAAGGAAAAAAAAACTTCTTTTAAAATATATAAGTAATGCATTTTTTCATAAAATGAAGCATACGTTGGGTATAATTGGTTATATTTTCAATAGGGATCTAGATCGGAAATGACTTGAAACACCACATAAGTTTGACAGAATGTTTTCACAATACGATGATGAAGATCTCGTGTTTAAATATTTATTATTTGAAACAATTCAAATTTATAATTATTGGTAAAAGTTTACAAAACGGTTTTTCTTATTAAACTTTTATGAGCAATTTTGCCTTTTCCTGACTGTTCATGTAAAAAAGTAGTCGTGACACTACAGGTGTCCAAAGAAACACACGCCTGTATTCTGTGTATGTGGGTCTCTTACCTGAGAAGAATTACAACTCTTTAAAAAAACTGGATCAAAGGCAGCTCGGAACACTTTTCACGGAAGGAAATAAGGAAAAGACTGACATCGACATTGCTGTCAAGTATTGTCAATGGAAGGATGGATAATATGAAACACGTTTATATTCGCCTGTTTTCAGGCACTAGTGATCTAAACGTTAGACGCTGTGCAGTGAATTCTTCGAATATTGAAACTTTGAGGTCTGTTGTAGAAAACGTTGCAAAGACAGTTTGGAAATTGGGCACAAAAACGCATGTGTAGGAGTTAGTTGTAACGCTTTTAGAAAAAAACGATGAACGTAACGTTAGAGTGTCCATTAGACCAAATTGTATTTCTGAGTCTGACCCAAATGATAGATGGATAGACAAAAGTGATCAATAAGCAAGAATCAACAAACGTGATGAAAAGACCACCGTTTATCACATGCAGTCCGGATTTACGGATTTTGCCAAGACTTGGTTATTTTAAGTCTTCCTGGACTAAGTGGAAGCACATGCTAATTGATACGTTTCCAGACCACCAAAACTTTCCAATGGTAAAAGTAGGTCGATATGAAAACCAAAACTGACAATGTTCAGGCGTCAACACGAATGAAAATGCTCACCACAAATGAAAAACTTCAAAATGTTTCAAGTGCTTCAATTACCAAAAACAGGGTTATATGCAGAGAGAGTGAATCACGTGTGAAATGTACCATATGTAACAGATTGGGTTATTTCGTAACCATAACTTGATATTATTTTTATGAAAAGTGGTTAGATATAGGGAAATAATAGTTTATGTTATGAAAATAAGTGATTAAGTGTTATACTTTCAAACCATGTAAAGACGCCCGATCGATTAATCAAGTGCGTAGTAAACCAGTACCTTTACTTGTACGAATTGACGAATGTAGGACAAGTCGAGCATAAAACGTTGCTACGAAATCCAAGTTCAACTTTCACTATTCACGACCCTTCCACCTAATTTCTCAGGTTCACCCAGTACGAAGATTAATTTGAATAATGTCTATAGCTTTCGTGTAAAATCCGTCAATAATTGTCGTATAATTTCAATCGTCTAAAAAATACTTATTGGATGTGATGACAAACTCAGGTTCATTAGGAGGATCCTCGAGCTTGGCAATCGAATCCTTCGATACAACAGTAATAGACGCATCGCTGTGAATAAGACAAAATCCAGTTACTTAATCGTCTCAAATATTATCCTATTTGATAATAGTCCAATAATACTTTTATCGGAACTGTACAATACTTCGACATTCCTTCAAGATACAACTAAATATTTGGCAACAATTCAAAGTGTCTCAAATATCCACTCCATATGTGAATACTAGTTTGTATTGAGCAGCCAGACTTATATCGAATCATTTTGATCGTGTAAAAAATAATTGGATATGATGATACTTATAGCCCAATATGAACAAAAACATGAACTACATGAAATTTATCACGAGGAACATTTATTTTTGGCCAATTTCTTTTTGAGCTCTTCCAAAGCTTCACGCTTTTTTTTTGGAGCAATGGTTCGTGGTGAAGGTTGTTCTTCAATACCAACAATAGCTTTGTTGGCTTTTTTCTTCAGTCTAATGGCCTCTATTTTTTCAATCAGCACGGACTTCATAGATTTTCTCGGTGTTGATTTATCGACCAACCTGTCATTCGGCGTTGAAGCGTCAGTAGAGTTTTCTTTATCCGATTTGAAAAGACGACGTCTTCCAGTCATAACAGGCATATAATTTACCTCGTCGTCCTGATCAATATCAATCTCATGGATTGTGTCGACACTTTTAACTGATTGTGGACTACTCAAATTGCTGGAGAGGGGGGACTTTTTGAAAACAGGAGTGCCCCTGTGTTTTGAATAGAGAGATGAAGCATTGCGTTCAATATAATTTTCACAATAATCCATCACATCTTTGAATATTTTCGCGTCAATCTGAAAGAGATTCTTCTGGCACAGTTCTTCAGTCAAGCTCCATTTGGTGTCGTTTTCCAAAATAAATAAATCACCCAAAAAGATATTGTTATATTTCTCAACAATTTCAAAAAAATACTTCCCCACAACTTGACGAGATAATTGATCAAGAGTGCATAAGCTTTTCTAATGACGAACGAGATGAACTTCGACGTCAAGCCCATAAGAGCTGATGAGACCCGAAAAATACTTTACCGTTGTCGTGATGGTAATTTGGTCGCCACTAGAGATTAAAATGCGGTAACAGTAATTTAACCCGGCAAATTTCTTAACCGGTAATTTTCAAAAATGCTTCAGTAAATTTAGGCCAAGGCTGTTTTATGCATTATTCTTCATCTACAGGTTGAATCCGGAACGTGCTTGGACACATTCATTTTCTTCACACAGTTACATTGTTCTCTGACAGATGGCAGCGGTAGTGGGATAAGTAGGGTATTCCTCGATTTAGATTCATGCGTGTTGGGCCAATAGGAAGTTGAATCATGTGAACATTGTGAACTTCCAAAGTATTTACGGTCGCCGATCACTACATACGATTGTGGTTATTTGGATTTATATCCACTTCTGGTATTTTTGTAGTGGAATATTAATAAAATTGAAATAAAATGCGTGTAAAGTCGAAAGTATGAGAACTTTTTAATAAAATGGACAAGACAAGAATCCATCGGAAAAAGAAAAAATGCCCCAAGGATTGTCACCAAAAAAGCGACACAGGAACAGAGTTGTAAGTCTAACACTCATTTCAGATTCCGAGAAAGGGTGTGAAGAAACGGATAGTGTGTCAGATGACGTACTTGAAGAAGGTTGGAATACCGATAAAGATATACTGATTCTAGTCTGAGTAAGACTCGTGAAAACTTTGGTTGACAAGTCGAGAGAAGATATTTAAATATTTGAATATATTTGGAGGATAACAAAACCACCTATTGCTTCAAGTTTGAAGAATTAAAACTTCATGTTATTTGTGTGAACCTTATATTTTTGAGTGGGTTGCTTTCTATAACAAACGAAATAATAATATGATAAATGTTTTTTTTTGGGTGAGTATGGTTTTTGTTCATGTAAAAAAAATCCTAAAATATTATTTTACAACGCAGATAATGGTCCAGCCATGTCAGAAGTATTTTTCACACAGTTGCATTGATTTCTGACAGATGGCAACGGTAATGGGATAAGTAGGGTATTCCCCGATCTAGATTCATGCGTGTTGGGCCAATAAAAAGTTTCAGAGGGATCACGCAAATCAAATTATGTGAACATTGTGAACTTCCAAATTATTTACGGTCACCGATCTCTACATACGATTGTGTTCATTTTGATTTATGTCCACTTAAGGTATTTTTGTAGTGGAATATTGAAAAAATTGAAATAAGATGTGTGTAAAATCGAAAGTGTCAGAACTGTTTAACAAGTAACAAGAATCCCTCAGAAAAAGAAAAAATGCCTCAAGAATTGTCACCAAAAAAGCAAGACAGCAACAGAGTTGTAAGTCTAACACTCATTTCAGATTCCGAGAAGTGTGAAGATACTGATAGTGTGTCAGATGACGTACTTGAAGAAGGTTGGAATACCGATAAAAATATACTGATACTAGTCTGAGTGAGACCCGTGAAAACTTTGTAGACAAGTCGGAAGGAGATATTTAAATATTTAAATATATTTGGAGGATAACAAAAACACCTTTTGTATCAAGTTTGAAGAATTAAAACTTTATGTTATTTGTTTAATTTTTGAGTGGGTTGCAGTCTATAACAAACAGAACAATAATATAATGAATGTTTTTTCTGGGTAAGTTTGGTTTTTGTTTATGTAAAAAAATCCTAAAATATTATTATTCTACAACGCATATGATGTCCAGCCATGGCAGAAGTATTTTTCACACAGTTTCATTGATTTCTGACGGATGGCAGCGGTAGTGGGATAAGTAGGGTATTCCCCAATTGAGATTCATGCGTGTTAATTGGTCCAATAAGAAGAAGTTACAGGGGAATCACGCAAATCAAATTATGTGAACATTGTGAACTTACAAATTATTTACGGTCACCGATCACTACATACGATTGTGTTTATTTTGATTTATATCCACTTTTAGTATTTTTGTAGTGGAATATTAATAAAATTGAAATAAAATGCGTGTAAAATCGAAAGTGTCAGAACTTTTTTACAAGTAACAAGAATCCATCAGAAAAATAAAAAATGCCCCAAGAATTGTCATCAAAAAAGCAAGACAGGAAAGAAGTTGTTAGTCTAACACTCATTTTACATTCCGAGAAAAAGTGTGAAGAAACGGATAGTGTGTCAGATAACGTACTTGAAGAAGGTTGGAATTCCGATAAAGATATACTAATACTAGTCTGAGTGAGACTCGTGAAAACTTTGTTGAAAAGTCGGAGGGAGATATTTAATATTTAAATATATTTGGAGGATAACAAAAACACCTATTGTTTCAAGTTTGAAGAATTAAAACTTTATGTCATTTGTCTGAACCTCATATTTTTGAATGGGTTGCATTCTATAACAAACGAAACAATAATATAATGAATGTTTTTTTTTTAGTGAGTCTGGTTTTTGTTTATGTAAAAAAAATACTAAAATATTATTTTACAACGCATGTAATGTCCAACCATGACAGAAGTATTTTTATGCAATATTTACAAAATTACCAAAGTTACCGGTAGATTACCACTAAGAAAAATCAAATGAAAATAACCAGTAAACTACAATCACAACTCGCCACACTTCAAACTGAGCAAGGGCCGGATTCCATAGCCACACGTCGCGTCGCTCTCTGTGTAAAATGATGGGAAAGCGACGTGTTGCTAGAATTCCACAGGTTACACGGAATTCGGCCCCTGGTTCCAAATTCAACAAGTATTTGGAATAATATGAGATCATCAGGTGCGTAACGATCGTTATTTATTACGACGCCCTGGAGAAAATGGAAGACCAAAACAGACTTCATCTGCAGCTGATTGGATGAAGCCCTGGACCAGTGACGACTCCTGTGACGAAAACTACCGAGAAAGCGATGACCAAGAACACTCGAGCCGAGAATCCTGCAGGATGGCAGACTGTAGGATTCCAAGAATATGCCCCCATGCTACGAATTCGCACCCGCGAAGATTCCCACACTTGGATGACAGACAGGTTTGGAACGTCCGACTTTATACAGAATGAATACTGTATTCTTAGTGATATAACGTCAATTTTATTCTACATTATATTCTTGACCGCTATTAACGATTAAACCGACTTTTCGGAATAATGATAGTGCCCTACATAGACACTTTAGGTATCCCTAGTTCCAACTAGGGGTTGCACTTAGCGTGCACTGAGCGTGCGATAATGACCAAAGACGTCTAGCGCACCTCCTAGCGCAACGTGGTGATCAATTTTAAGCGAATCACACAATACGCCGAGAGGACCTTTCACAGCGGAACGCTCGCGCAAGGGGTTGATCAATTTCTAGCGATTCCTCCCTGACGCCGAGGCATGAAATAGAGTTGTATGCCCAAAAATATTCGCTGTCTTCTAAACTGTTTAACCCGGAATTTTACAAGATACTTTGAACTCTTCTTGGACATCAAATACTACTCTATACACCTTTTGTTTTCCAATATATTGTGCAAAATCACGAAAGGAATGGTTTAATCAGATCAAAACCAATAGGTGGCGGCTTGCAGTCATCGTTAAATTTAGTGACTGAATATCTTTACGCTTACCGCAAGGTCTCTGCACCGGCAAAGCATTTTTCAAATATCTGCCTTATCAACTGTCGATGGTAGGTTCTGTACCCATCATGAATGTGACGAGTAACGGAAAATCTTAATTTGGTTCCGGAGAGGAAAACTAAGAAACGACTACCAAGGGCAGCAGACGCGCAAATTACGCATACCTGGCAAGGGGAGATGGATTAGGGGTTAGTTAAAAAAAAATCTCCTTATGTGACTGCGAGGAATTAAAACCAAATTTCTCTTGAAAAAAAAATCACACATTTTCGACTTAAGTTCTAACTAAAAACTAGTCTAAACTCCTCTCTGTCGACGTACCTCCGTGGACTCGACAAATAGCTTCCTGGAAACCAAAACTTCTGGTTTTCGGAAGGACTATGGTTTAACCACTAGAACTTAAAGGAATTGACGGAAGAGCACCATCAGGATTGGAGCCTGCGGTTCAATTTGACTCAATACGGGAAGCCTCACCAGAACCAGACACTGGATGGATTGACGGGATAAGAGCTCTTTTTTGATTCAGGGGATGGTGCAGGCCGTTCTTATTTGGTGGAGCGATTAATGTCGTTAATTTCTATAAAGAACGAGACTCCAGAATGCCTTTTCACATCCTAAAGGTCTGTCAACTTGGGGTTCACTCCTAGATAAACGAGATCCCATTTTAACACTAGCATGAAGACTAGGATACTTTCAACTAATTATTGGACTTGGAGCAAAAATGATCGTCATAAGGATTTTCACTTGTACAAAATGGATTGAGTTGGAATATTACCAATGAGTACTCAATGGGTGTTTGTTCCCCTGTGATCCTACATCCTATCCGTGAAATCAATAGAAAGGCACTTTAACTCATCAATTCTCTTGAACTGCGCATACGGATGATATTTCGGAAGATTTTCGTGTCAAAACGATATTTTAGAATACGTAATTGGCATTATGAGAACCTCTTTAGAGACTGTGTACCTCCATAACGGAAAAACTAATGGTTCTTCGATATAAACTAATTCACTCATTGTTCAGCATGTGGCAACAATTTCATCAATCTATATCGAGATTTACGGAAATCATGGGAATTTCTGCGAAGGGAACTTTTTGTAACTCGAAAGAGAAGGAGGAAGAAGAGGAAGAGGCAATATCCAAAGGCCTGTCAACTTGGAGTTTACTCCTTGATAACAGTAAGGCCAAGTCGGAATCACGAAGGCTGAAGAAACTGAAAAAAAGTTCTGAAAAACGACATTCATCAATATGAACCGAACATTGTATTATAAATATAATTTACTCTTATTCAATAGGAAGGAAAAAAAAAGAGTTTTTTGTAATCCCAATGTTTGATTGGATGTATTGCTATATTTTCAAGGTGAGAATAATGATTCAATTACTTGAAGGAAAAATAATTTTATAATAATGTTTATGCGTGGAAAAATAGATTCATCAGAAGAGTCTCGTGCTTGAAAAAGTGAGGTTCTTAGGCCAGTTTGGTTTGCGTTTGATTCGATGCATTCATTATTATGAGTTATAATGGTAAGAGATATAGCGACTGGAGTTTCAATGGCATCCATTTTGGAGTAGATACTGACAGGATTCCTGATTAATCTTATCCGTCCATCAATAAGAAAAAGAAAGGAGTTCCTTGTGATTCGAATATTGAATTGGATGTATTGTGTTATTTCCAAGGTGAGGACTATAATGAAAATACTTGAAATGCGTAGCATAAAATTGCAAAAATTGAAGGAGCAAATTGTATGATTCTAGAAATCTTATTAAATTAATACATCCAAAGCTGACCAGATCGATATTTTATATTTTCAATCTGACCTTCAGGTCTACTGTAGTACCAATACCCAGCTATTTCAAGAAATCTCTAGGTTCTCCAATGTAAAAAAATGGGGAGGAAATAAAGTTTATATTCACCGAGCATTTTGCAACAATGTATGAAGGATCATTCATTGAGATCCCTCTTAAAAGGTACGTGTATCAAGAATTTCCAACGTCAACAAGAAGTTATTTACAATATTCATAAAAATTGCAAATACCCAATTTCATCGGACGAAGATGTTCATTTTGACCCATATACGCAAGGAAGGTTTAAAAGATTTTTTTTATCTACATGAACTTTATTTATAAGCGGGTTGTCTCTCCTCAAACCGGATCATTATTGCTTCGTAACAATCTTCCGAGATTGTTCTAGTCGCTTTCAATCTACCGAACTGTCAAGAGAATGTCGATGTTTGAATAGACAAACGTACTGTGCGGGCTGCCAGTAGTACACCGAGCTCCACAAAGGAATTCTGAATGTTATTCTTTGCAAAATCACGCACAGATACCGACTCTTGTCTTTGTCTGATAAATATATTAAAACACAATTTTGTATTTCGGGGACCGTGTTTGTTGCTCGAAAATGTTTTTCAATCGATGGATACGGAGGACTTATTCCAGAATACCCAAAAAGCTGGTACCTAACATATCCTTGAGAATAATAATCAAGATTCTCGTGAAATAACAGAGCAAGATGATTCAGAGATGTTCGCAAACCCGTTACACAAAAACTGGACAACTTCAAAAGAATCATACAGATGCTCTCACGAAATGGCTGTCTGTGAAAAATTCTATAGTTAAACTCAATACAATTCTAGATAAAATACAGATACCTTCCCAGCTCACATCATTTTGCCGCGGTATGGCAAGAAATCGCTTTCCCCGTAAAATTGTAGTATGACCTGGTTCAGTAAGCAGAAGAAAAAAATAGACCCGCGTTTATGTCTGGAGCGCAACCTGCGCAACGTATACAAGCTGGAAGACCGTCTACTCAAGAGCGTTTTAGTCAGAGCTTTAAAAAAATAGAAATCGAAGTTTGGTAGGAAATAGTCAGACTGATCAAGTACGCGGATTATATAGCCCTACTCATCTTAACAGGAGATGATAGTGACTCCATGATCCAAAAAATGAACTTCTCAATATCCAACCTGTCCGCCTGGATGAAGAACCACAGCCTAACATTCTCATTATGGACGCTTTTCTTGAATCTAACATTCTCAGCTAACAAATCCTCACCCATATTCTTTAGTAGGAAAAATGCCAGACCATTCACAAGCATTAACATTAACGGTGAACGGATCGAGTGGAAGAAAAGGGAGAAGTACCTGGGAGTCATTCTGGACCAGGCCGCCTTGGAGGATAGCATGAAGTTGTATAATCGCTATATTTGACATTCCGAGTGCACGTAAGGAAAATAAGAAAATCAGAAAAGTCTTGCAAAGAATGAGTGAGGTTTTCAGGCCAGTTTGGTTTGCCTTTGATTAAATGCAGTCATTATAATGAGTTACAGTGGAAAGTATAGTAAATGCAATTTTAATGGAGTTCATAAGTGTGAACTGACACATTTGAAGCTGACCAAACCAATATTCCATGTTATCAATCTGATCTTTAGGTCAGCTATTTAAAAAAAAAACCGTGGTTACACCAATACCAAATATTTGGGAAAAATGTATTGAAGATAATTTAAGTATTAAATTAATATTAGAAAAAGCATACATAGTAAAGGTTTTTAGTGACAAGAAAACCCATAGACAAATTTGAAAAAAAATTATGAAAGGTCAATGAAAGAGAATGACAGCAATAAGTCATTGGCGATATTCATGGACCTTGCGATATTCGCTAAAAATGTCCTACTTCAAACTTTTGGACATGCAGGATTCTTTCGGAAAAGTATGGGGTAATTGGGAATAAATTGAAACTTCAAAAACGCTTTATCTGACTGAAGTCAATATACTATTTCGGAATGTATTCAAAAAAATGTCAACAACACAAGTATTGTAGACGGAAGTTTAAAGTTGGCTAACCATGGAGATGGTTTCTCAAAACAAGTTCTCTATGTTTATTGTTTACACATGTATGAAAAAAAAATCCGAAAATTGAAGTGAGTTTATCGGACATCTTTGAATATGGAGACTCAAAAGCAGTGCTTAAGGAAGGCGAACTATTTATAAAGCGGGACGAGTAATTTCTTGCACTTTTTACTAAATTGACAAATTTCGAGTATGTCTGGTAAATACACAACATGAAAATGAAGAATAAAACATGGTTGAACATCAACATCAACGAATATACAAACAAAAAAGTTGAAAATTATTGATTCCATTTCCGAATGATAAGCTGACAACATAAGAAGCCAATGCAAAGAAGTCCTATTTATATGCTACAAACTCCCACGATTCCAAATTTGGGAAATACAAACATGTCACATGAGGAGTGAATAAAAACATAGTGAGGAAGCTTATAGAAAATACAAATATTGAGACCTGGTAGAATATACATATTGTAATATCTTCAATAAATAAATCATAATAAATGATCGTTTATAAAGCCTTGCTTTACAAAAATTAACGAAAAATACGTAGAAAGATGATCTTTTCAAGTTAATATCAACAAAGAGGTATAAGTACATATTTCTAATAACAATGGAATTCGAATGATAAAATATGCAGACGTAGAATAAATAAAAATAAGTACATGATTATTTCACAGTACAATTTACAATGTTGGACGAAATAAAATAAATAACTAGTTCACAACAGTTCGAGCAAAAGAATCAATGAATATGCGTAGTCCACACTTGAAGATTCTGACATCAGTGGAATCTTCAACACAATTCGGTAGAGGATTAAACTCCAATAAACCTTTATGAAAAAGATTGTTATGAATTTTTGCCAGACGACTTCTCGGTACATAAAAGTCACTTACACTTCTGGTTCCATATTCGTGGAACTCATTTACATATTTGATATCTTTGTATAAATATTCAGATTTGAATAAAATGATTTATGAGAATTATTAGTAAACTAGACGTTATTAGAATATGTAATAAAATATAATAATACTTTTCATGTACGGGCTCTACAATATATCGCTGTTTACGGATAGAAAAGCACCGTTGAATAGTACAATTAGTGAATGCTATGATTTCCCATGATTCCAAAATTTGGGAAATACAAACTTGTCACATGAGAAGTGGATGAAAAAAATGTGAGGACGCATATACATAATACAAATGAGTCCTGGTGGAATATGCATATTGTAATCTTTAATAAATAAACTATAGTGAACTGGACATTATTACAATATGTAATAAAATATGATAATAAATTTCATGTTCGGGCTCTACAATACATTATCAGAAAGAAGGATAAAATGATGGTGGTATATGATAGAAAAGCCCTGGTCAACTGTTTCCCCGCTCCGAGCCTGGGGCTTTCCCGAGTTGAAAAGCTTCTCCAACGGCATCCCTTGAAAATCAAAACTCAAAATCAAGCGATTTTCCAGGTTTATAATGTTACTTGTACTTTCAATCGAGTCTTGTGTCGTTGACTAACGCGTACGAAAACCTCTGCCCAGCTACGCTCACTATTTGGAGTCGGCGTTGGTAATGGGCGTTGGTAAGGCTTGTTCTAGAATGCTCTAACAGGAAGTAGCAGTGACAATTGATTCAATCAAGTAGGCTTTCAAAGTCTTTCGCGCGTTCCGCCTTGCGGCCAAATTTGTAACTGTCAGTTGAATCATGTGGCCGAATGTGATCAATCAGAGCGAAGTATTTGAGTCGCTTACCAGATTTAATTTTTTTTGCAATCGCGAAAATAGTTTTGGCAAGGCACGGACGTCGTAAATTTATATAAATGGATTGGTAGACCTATTGGATAAGACCGAGGAATAATTGCTATCAACTAAACTTGTCAAGCCTTTTTTTTATTGCCAGCTATTGAGATTTCTTATTTGTATTTGCTGGCTTTTTTTGAATATCTTTGAATGACTTCCCGGATAAAAGAACCAACTTGAAAGAGCTTATTCCGTCGATTTTATTTTAGTTCAAAGAATACCAGATGAGTGTGATATGCGTTATTAGAATTGAATTGCAGATAAGTGTAGATGAACGCGACCAAATATATTCACAAAGACTGTGTATTTTGCCAGTATGCAAGCTCATGAATACGCGTTAGACCAAGCGCTTGTTGCATGTCTGGAAACAAGGAAACCGTTTTTACTTATTTGAGAAGATAATAATTGTGAAACATATAAGACGTCCTTTATTATAGACTGAGACCATTCTAGCTATGATGACTTCTATATACACTAACCAAGGATGAAAGTTTGATAAAGGGAAGTACTAGATCAAACAATGTTGATACCACAATGACATAAGAAATAAACACTCTTGCTTGAGGCTGGAAAGACGTGCTACTGGTGAAAATAAAGTTTTCATGGACAAAAATGCATTTTCCCATCGTACTAGGAGATTCAGTTGGACTGGCCTGCTCGGTCTCCGGAAAAGAACCTGATTAAACATGCTCAGAATATGCTCGCGCTCAAGGAAGCCTCCTCGGACTCTGCGGGAACTCGGGGTGGAAGCTAGGGAAGAATAGGAGAATACCTACTTTTCAAACCGAAATTGCTAATCTATAAAAATTATACCTTTTTTACTTATTTTTGGAAATTATGTATTTTGATATTGAAACGCCTTCATGAACTGAATAGTTGTGACAGCACATATTTCGGTCCATCAAAGTTACGCATTTTTTTGAAAAGCTATTTTCCCCAATGGCCGTCTGGAAAATCATCGATTCATTTCAATGGGCTAAGCATTAGCTCTTAACAAGGTCGTGGAAACACGACTGAATCCGAGACCCAAAAGGTTTTGCGGCATTTTGGTGTTCTCTTTGGCCGCTATTAACCGGTCAGCTCAGAACTGGCATGGATCAGGGTAGTCCAATTGTCTAATTGAAGTTTATTCCATGATCATATCTTGTCTTCTATGGTAATAATTATCACTATATTGAAATCGGTTTTTCTGATCATCTAGTTCTTGATCAGTCTTAATAGTCTCAATTTCGTTTTCCACAAAATTCATATTTTTTTGAAATTCCACAATCAATTATCCGCAAAATTTGAAGGACTTGCGTGTTTGTTCCATTCAGTTCTTGCTTCCGGTTTTAAATAGATTATTAGTCCATCGGAGTTAGATCACTCAGATTAGTTTGAAGGACGAGGAATTTCATATTCTGATGGACAATAACATAGTTTACCAATAATTTGAGCTTCACTTCACCGGACGCATGTTAGGGCTCCGCCTTAGATTGGGGCATCTGGGCTCCGTGTTAGAGTTTTGCTTCAAAATGAGTTCGTGATCTTTTTATATGAATGTTATGGACTTTTAGACGTTCTATAGATAATGGACGGTTATCATGAACTTCCACCCCCTCGCAAGGCAGAATAAGTGGATTTTTTTCGTCTACTTTCTATGAATTTTATTGTAGTTACATGTACTGTTTTCGAAATATGGATTTTTTATTTTTAAGGACGAAATTCCGCAAGCAAATCGACTTCTTTTTATCTAGAGGGAAGTTCAGGATGAATTTTATTGTGAATTCAATATGTAGCTGATATTAAATTAATCCAACGAGACCGTTTATTCCTAATACAAATAAATGATGTAAAGTAAAGATACTTTTTTTGTCTTCCCAATTTGTAAAAGAAATAAATTTTATCATCTTAATCAAAATGACTCTCATTCTTCACCCCAATCTTTTTTTGATGGTCTCCTTTTCCTTGTTACAATTTTCTGTTTTGTAAAAGAGATGATCTACCCCATCGAGGAATCCAACAAAATACTCGAGGAATAGGGGATATAGGAACATTGAGAGATCTCGCATTCCCCCCGCCTCTTTTTTGTCCATACTACAATAATTTCTCAAAGAATAGATAAACATGTTCTTCATTATGGCACCAAATCTTGATCACATACCTGAAATCCCTCGGAGAATTTTGAATTTAACGTCAGAACTTATTCTTGATTGATTTATGATTTTCAGGTGAGAGCTGGGGGTTGTTCCGTAATACTCCTCATTTGATGTAGCTCTGCTGGTGAGGTTGCCAGATTGGTTAATGTCCGTATTGCGCCGACGCAGTGTTCTTATAATCTGGTATGATTAGATTTGGTTGAATTGGGGCCCCGATTTTAACTCTTGATTTTTTTTCAAGTTCATAGTTAGATCATGAAATTTCACCTCCGTGGGAGGCAGAGCAAGTCGATTTTATATCGGGAGGAAAGTTTAGGATGTCTTCTTCAACTACTATGAATTTTATTGTGGCTATAATATACTGGGTTATTCTCGTAGGTGCTATGTCGGCATTAAAAAAATATTCAAAGTTCACCCAGCCATGCGCTGATCGCAAACTTCCGAAATCCATCAAACGTTTAAAGAATACCAAACACGATTAATCAATATATTATGTCATAAAAAAGAGAGAAAAAATCAATGGAAAAAAGACATATCGATAAAGAATTAATAACTCCAGCAGCAACTTCTAAGGAAAACACGTGTTAAGGATATCGAATGTAAATAAACTAGCGCATATATCAATCAATCATATCACAGACACATACATTGATCACTTGTGTATAGGACACACAGTTGAAAAGGTCATTCTACAATATGATGAAATGGTCAACTGTGTTCCCGCCCTGAGCCTGGAGAGCAGCTGTCACGAGTTCAAGGCTTCTCCAACGACAACTCTTAAAAGTTAAAACTAAGTCATGTGATTTTTTAGTTTTACTAAGGAATGTGTATCATGGACTAGTGCCGTCGATCCTGCAGTACGGTCTGATTTTCTGGGGCTCCTCAGCTCATATCGACAAGGTATCCATTGCGCAGAAGAAAATTCTGAAATGTATGAAGCATCGGCCTACTCGTGTATCATGTAGAGCTGTATTAGTTAAAAACAAAATCTTGACATTGCACAGTTTATATATTTTGCAAATAGTACAATTCATCAGTGAAAACGAAACTTCCTAATGGTGTGTTGTTGTTGGATAAATCTGATTCTATTTTCAATATTGTTAACGCATTTAAACGGTCTTGCTCCATAGTGGATCTTAAATAGGATTTTAATATTTTTTTTTTGTTGAAAATGAGATTTTCGCTGAGAAAATTTTTACCGCCATGACCACGAATATGAGTAAAGCGATTTCTACGTTCGGAAAAACTGCTTTCAATCATGAGTACGAATATATGAAAGCATGTTTGATAGTGTGCATTTCATATCGAGTTCTTTGACTGTTTCCGTAGAATGTAGACATTCTGATGAAAAAGTTTCTTCTAATACTAACATTCTTTTACGTTTTTGGCGCTTTGGATTAGCGATTAAAATACGTGTTTGATTGATCAAAGTTCTGAACAACATTAAATAATTTTGAATAATTCCGCTGGCCTTCGTCGCATTTTTTTTGATTATTTGCCACCCCTCAAATTTTGCTGCTCTACGAACAGGCGTATTGTGCGTATTGGGAAATACGGCACGTCAGCTGGACAAAATTAGGGCCGACTGGCGCATGGTGACTCAAATGTATAGGAAAGATAGATGTTGAAAACATAACCTAGCAATAGGTCACCAAAATCCCATGCATTTTGAATTGGGGAACCATATGAGGTCAGGTTATCATCTTCTATTTGAAATGATGATAATACTAAAAATTCGAAATAATAAGATCCATAAAAAGGATTATAAAGTCCAGGAATGATTTTGCTATCAAATAGACATGTCAAGTCTTTGTTTATATTGTCAACAATTGAGATCTGTTTTGTTTATGCTACATTTCTTTGAATCATTTCGAATGACCTGGAGAAGGGACCCCAATATTGAGCTTATTCCGTCGATTTTGTTAAAGTTCAAAGAATAAAAGATGGGTGTTATATCCGACATTAGGAAGGCCGTCTTGCAGATAGGTGTAGATGAACGGGACAAAGAATACCCTTTGTGGATAGACACTCAACGTCAAGAGGTGGTTTTTAAACACAAACCTGTCGTTTTCGGTCTTGGTAGCAGTCATTTTCTTCTTGGAGCTACCTTGGATTATCACAGGACAGAGTTCGTCGCAAATCCTACTCTGCCTATTCTGAAGTGATCATAAAACTACTAAGTCACAGTTTTTTATGTAGACAATAATGTGTTACGAGTTTACCAGATGAGAAGTCTACTATAGAATTCATCCAAGTGTCTATGGCGATCATGGCAAAAGGCCAATTTGACCTCAGAAAGTAGAAGCGTTCACATTCTGGTGAAACACCGGATAAAAACCAAAAACCTTGCCCCGTTCTTGGCCTAAACTGGAAACCAGAAGATGTTATTGTTAACGAACATTTTCAGCAAGGCTGTGCAGATATTGAAAACAAAGGCGTTACGAAACGATTGATTCTTTCACCAACACAACAGGTGTATGACCCAATAGGTTTTCTGTGTCCTGCAGTTTTGGTACCGTGAAATAATGCCACATAGATTATGGAAAGAAAATTTAACATGAGATCAACCAGTAGATGAGGACATAACAATGTCATTAAGAATTTGGATTAAAGCTTTACCCTCTGCTACACCGCGCTGGATCATTTCTAGCCATAATGAGTTCTATATAAACTAACCAATGAGGCCAGTTTGATAGAGGGACGTACTGAATCAAACAACGTTGATAGCACAATGACATAAGACAGAAGCACTCTTGATATTCGCGTGAGTCCATGGAGACGTGCTACTGTTGAAAATAAAGTTTTCATAGACAAAAATGCACTAGAAGATTCCTTTGGACTGACGTGCTCTCCAAAAAAGAACCTGATTGAACATGCTCAGAATATGCTCGCGCTCAATGAAATCTTCCTCGGTCTCTGCGGAGGTGGGAGCTAAGAAGAATAGGAAAATACTTATTGAACAGAAATTGCTCATCTCTAAAAATTATACCTTTTATACTAATTTTTGGGAATAATGTAGTTTAATATTGAAACGCCCTCATGAACTTAATAGTGACAGCACTCATTTTGTTCTATCAAAGTTACAAATTTTTTGAAAAAGCTATTTCTTTCAATGACCTTTGGAAAATTATTAATTTATTTTAATGGGCTTAGCATTAGCCCTTGAAAAATTCCAAATTCTTTTGTAACTGCAAAGTACGTTTGATTTGATACTTGCCATGCTGGAAGTATCCTCTAGTGCCCTCTAGCGACAAACTGGAATTACAGAACAAACTAACATGAAGGATCCTTTATGAAAATTTCATTTTATCGATGTAAACGGTCTGTTTAGTCAGGTCCATCTATGTTCGTTGAGGCACACTTATAAAATCAATAGTGTGCGAACCTTCCAAATTTCAAGCTTAAATAATATAATTTGGATTCTAGAAGCGGCTATGGGATATGTATTGTGACAAAATGGCTTTTTTGAACACAATTCGAGCTGAGACATTCGAATTTCATTACACTAAGCAAACATTTCAAAAATTATATACCTATTTTTCTCTCGAAAAGCAAAAAGTCAGTTTAAATTCAAATTTTAGGATTTTCTACCACGATTCAATAGTTTTCTGTGGAATCTAGTTGAATAGAGTATCAGTACAAGGCCAATCAAAATAAACAATGTCTAGTTATCCAGAATTGGATTTAGCAACAGCGACATATTTTGACTCGTTATTTTTTATCATCGCTGGGATCTTATATAAAAAGGAAAAACACCTTGATAATGATTATTTATTAGATAAGTTTTAGAAACAGAAGGTGAGTATGTCACTTTTCGCACTGTTTGATTGATGTGCTTTGTATTGAGGTGGAGGCCTGGCAAAATAAGAACGCAATAATATGTAGGTAGCTGGTCTTTGAAGTAGTGTGCTATATCAACCTCGTCGGTTAATGCCCCTGAACATTAAACTGTTTCGCTTTTGAAGATTATAATTGTGATAATGTAGAAAAGAGACCTGCAAGGAAGTTATAGAATAATAATTTTGTATAATTGCTTTATATTTTTTAGTAAAAAAGATAAAATTCAACTAGTGACCAATGTAAACGACAATCTCTTATTTAATAATTTCAATGAATCATTTTTGGACACATGTTGATGAGATCTTTTCTTCGTATTTTTAAGTAGGCAGTTAGGAATGCTATTCAACCAATGTGTTACATTACAATTATGTATTAAAAATCCAAAAAAGTGGTGGTTACATTAACACTGTCTCGGAAAAACGAAAGGTTTAAGGATCTATATAACCTAGAAAACAAGTCTAATGACAATTTACCCATAACAGGAAAAGCACTACAGTGATGAAGAAAGAAAAAAACATTCTGATAATAAGAACATATGTATGTGGGCTATACAAGGTGAGGCACTAAAAACTTCCAACCCCTAATACCTTAGATTAGGGTACTCATGGACGTGTCCGAGCGATTTTTACCTAAGAGAAAACCTAGGTGGGAAATTTTTCGTGCCCCACCTTGTATATAAAGAATTGAAAAGATCCGAAGTGAGGACATCAGAAATGAAGATTTCAGGTGATTCTCACTACATAGCAAGCAGTTCGGTGCTATATCATCAAGAATTCCTTTGCTTTCGGAATCTTTCCAGAAAACTTCAAAATTTCCTTGGTAAAGCCAGTGTTCAAGAAAAGAGATCCTAGCTATTTGAACAACTATGGACCAATAAGCTTGCTGGTTGGATTTAAAAAAAAAATTGAATGGCAATCTGTTCAAAAGACTGTAAATGAATTGAATTTTATTGTCCTAATCAAAATGTATCTTATTCTAACGCAATAAAAAAAAAGTCTATATTGATGCTGAATTTTGTTTGCTTGAGCAAGTTATAAGCCTGTGGTGCAATACGAAAAATTTAACGCAGTATTCGTGAACGTACGCGTTGTATAGTGTTTTTTTAATATTATTATTGGGCACTACTGTAACTCGTGTCTAGGTACACCAGACTTTTGAGCTTCTTATATGCGCACTACACCAAATTGTCAAATCTATTTTCATCCTAAAAGTTTCTTGGAGGATTCCACAAACGCCGAGCTAAGAACCTATAATTTGTATAAGAATAAATTAGCAAAATTAATTGGAGATTCCAAAAAGAGACATGCTAGGAGAATGATCAGAAGGAATGGAAACAAAAGCAGAGCTGCGTTGACAATATCTGTGCGAAGCAGAACGGAAACAGATTGATAAAGTTAACACTGGAAACGGAGTTTACATTATTAAAAATGTTTGAGAACCATTAAATATAAATGTTGCAGTTGAAACGTTTCCTGAAACATTAATGTGATGATCTATCCAATTTTTTGTAATGTTTCTGGAACATTTACGAAACAGAAAACTGTTTAGCGGGGAGTAGGTAAACAAACCGCCCGACCAACCAAATATAGGTACATTAAAAAGAATTTTCATGAGTAAAGTCTCTCATTATGCACATTTACAATATACAATTGATAAACAATACAACACAACAATGTACTGAATGACCACTGTTCACAAGCGAGCAAAACAGTAATTTTATTGCGGATAACATAAATAAGGAAATCCAAACCCAAACAAAATAATTTAACTAACTTCCTAGAAATTATTTGTGATAATACCTTATTTTTGATGCCAACGAATGATGCGGAACACAGGAAGCATACCTTAGAAGTAGGCAGGATAGGCAGGATAAAAAAGCTGTAGTGTGATAAGTGTTTTCTTAAAAATAATTGGAAAAATAATTGAATTAAGAATGGTGATGCGCATACATAAGTATATTGATACTGATTTGTACCAGTATGATTTTGTTAAAGGGCAGTTCAACGCTAAGTGCATGTATAGATTTGATCATACAAATTAGTAATTGCAGTGTTTATTGACCTAAGAAAAGCCTTCGATGCGGTCAGCTCTGACATATTGTTGAATAAACCAAGGCGCATGGGGTTCCGGGGAGCAATACTCCTAAGATCATTTTTGAATATTCGAAAACGCTATGCATGTGAAATTGGATGACAACTTGAGCGAATTAAGGATTGGTGTCTGAGGAGTGCTTGACTGGAGGGAACATGTAGATTACATAATAAGTAGTAAAATCTCGACCATGATGAGTGCAATATTTAGAATAAGGGATAAAATTAATTATAAACAAATTGATGACCGAACCGTTTTTGATATTGATGATGTTGTGCATGTCCGCAGAACATGTCGTCGGAACTGTGAATCAAAATGTCTCTTATTCTAACGCAATATAAATACATACTAATGTATCTTTCTTTGATCATTCTGATTTAAAATAAAACCAACAGAATGATGACGGAAACGTTAATTCGTTGATGATATTGTGAAAGTGTAAATAAACTGAATTTCATTATCTTAATCAAAATGTCTTTTATCTTACGCAATACAAATACATACTACTGTATCTACCCTTGATCATTCTGATTTAAAATAAAACCAACAAATTTATGACGGAACCGTTTATTTATTGATGATGTGCTCGATATTGTAAATGTCGATAGAGCATCTTGACAAAACTGGAAATTAATTAAATCTCATTATCTTGATCAAAATGTCTCTCATTCTTACGCAATATGAAAACTACCAAACAACGATGTGATTCATGTATGTATCAAGTGTTATAGAAACTTCAGAAATTTTAAAGTTTCAAGCCAGTCGATATGAAGTACTTAAATAAATTAATGAAAAATACGGGAGGACGTGAAGACATGATATTGACTCATATTCTGTAGGACGTATTTATGCACTACAATAGAAAACATGTTTCTGGATGTTATCAAGAGTTCATTGAAATATGGAATTTTTCCACAAAATCATCAGTAGTAGCACTAGTTCCTAAAATCCCAAATGCAGGCAAAATCGGAAATTTTTGCCCGACAAATCCATTACTGCAATATCGACAAAGGAAGCTACGTCATCTCGATTTTCCTAGAATTCAAACGAGCATTTGGAACGGTAAATAGAGTTACTGGAAAAAATTCATAAGATTGGTCTTCGAGGCTCAAATCATACCTTCTGTAACAAGTACTCCATTTCTAATAATGTCAAGGTTGGAGTGCCACAGGGTACAGTTCTGGGTCCATTGCTGTTTACACTGTATATTGCTGATATCGTCAAATGAACTACGTTCTATTATCTTAGTCAAAATGTATCTTATTAAAAAAAAAAACACACAATTTGATACTTCCAAGGCTTTTGGGCACCCTGTATAGAATGGAAATAATTTTGAAAAATAACCATAACATATATGTGGGTAAAATACCCCAAGAGTCAAACTTCTTCAGTCATGTACTTTAGCCACAATATTACGATCCATATAGCGTGAATAACACTATATAATATTGAAGCTGTATAGGTACTGAAACTTCTCGAAATCTGTTATCTTTGCGTCTTTATTTAAATCGAAGCTTGAGATAATTATTCCTTCTTTTCATTTTCTCGTTTTAAAAATTTCATCAAATTTTCTAGCTTCATTTGTAAACTATTTTCGATAGAAAAGACTTCAAGAAAAAAAGAAATGAAGTAGTGGCAAAATTAAGATCTGAAAGGCAAATTTTATAAGAATCTTGGCAACAATAGAAGCAACTCAAAGGAAGTTTGGAAAAATTTGAAAACTTCTGCCAAAAAAACAAACTTTTACCCGATGAAATCATTTTTGGAATGGACAGATGGGCAGATAATATGCTCAAAAAACACCAAATAACAAAGAGATTATTATTGGAAATATTAATGAAACCAAATACACATCCTCGCTATATTCCTAATTTGATGCAACCATTCTTGTTAATTTTTCAGTTTCGAAATTGTAACCATGCCTCAAATAAAAAAAACCCTAAAAATTCTCAGAATTGTAAGGGGACGAGCGAATCGGGTATACTATGAAAAATATTATCTGATGTTTGTGATGTGTGGGTGATCAACACTTCTCTGTGATAGTAGTTTAAGCTTTAATACTACTAGGTTCAAAATAAATATTGAGTATTAGCAAAAAAACCTAGTTAAATAGTTTAAACACACAGTTTGCATATTAGAATTAACAACGAAAAGTTAAAGCAAGTGGATAATATAAAGTACTTGGGAATTATGTCTGATAGCAGTTTAAGAAACTTATTCCATGTGCTGCGCTAACTATCTAAAAAGTCAATTTAATCGACAGAGTTCAAAAATAGTCTTCACAAAAATGAAACTGTATAATGCCATCGCAGCACCACATCTGCTATTCTGATCAACTGTCTATATCTAATACCAAATTATATGACCTTAAAACTTGAAAGTATTCAAAATAGGGCTATGCGCATGATACAGAAATGCTGCAAATATAAACAAATTAACAAATTAAATTAATTTTAAATACTCTGAACTTGATGTCTGTTGAAAAACAATCTTCAATGTTTAAGATTTAAATCAAATAACAATGATTTTATGTAATACCACGCAAATGCATTCTATTTTGAATAAAAGACTTGAGGCTCCGGGAATTCAACAGTCTATTTTGTATTATCAAAAGTTCTGAGAATATGGCTAGATGCTAGATTCAAAATTATGCTTAGACCGGTGTTGTCTAAATTTCGATTTGTTCAACACAATATATTATTATAATCAGACTTATATTTCTTTTGTAGTGTATTGGCTTTGTATCGAAATTATTGTATTTTATAGTTATACACCCACTAAGTGAAGATTAATTTATCTTTTTATCTATATTGAAACCACTTTGTCAAAAGGAATAAGGAATGAGGAATAGCGATATACCTAAAGTTGTAACTCTGAATAGAGGAAATCAAACGTTTCAATAGAATATTTGCACACAAATACCAAAGATATCAATCTGAAATTGTTGATGTCCGATGAAAAGATGCAATAAAATTGAAACAAATTGTTGCATGTGTCAACAACCAAAGACATGTTCCTCTCTATGCATTCAATGTACGAATGCCACCTCATACATTGTTTGCACACCTTCATCAAAGACTACGAGTTACTGGAACTTTTCAAAAAAAAAAAATGATTGTGGTCGCCAACGCGATATTGGAACACCAGTATTAGGAGAAGCAGTACTTAATTTAATTAATGAACAACCGGCCACTTGTACTACAAAAATTGGTCTGCAGCTACATGTCAATCATATGACGGTATGGACTATTCTAAAGGATCAGTTATTATATCCATATCACGTACAAGTTCAGGCACTATTACCTAGGCGTCTTGAATTTTCTCATTGGATTCAAGAAGTCACTGGGCAAAACCCCCAATTTTGCAGCAGATTCTGTTTACCGACGAAGCTAATTTTTCTAGATAGGCGATAATCAACCACCACAATAACTACATATAGGCTAATGAAAATCCCCATGCCATAGTTGAAACTCATCACCAAATTTTTTTTTCAAATGTTTGGGTTGGAATCCTTAAAGACTACCTCATCGGCCAACACTTTCTACCACAAACATTGAATGGGAAAACATACACTCATTTTCCCCAAGAGATACTACCAGTACTTCTTGAGGTGGTACCCCTAGATGTTAGAATAGCTTTATGGGTTTATGCACGATGGGGCTTCTGCCCATTTTAGTTTATAAGCGCATCATTATTCAGACGAAACACTTCCAAATCGTGGGATAGGCCACCGCGGTGAATTCGCAAGATTTTACCTCATGGGGTCAAAAAATTTGGTGTACAGGACTCGGTGCTAGATATTGATGACTTGATTAATCGAATCATGTCAATGTGCTGTAATTCAGAATTCTCCCGGAATTTTTTTATCGGATTCGTTGACAAATGCACCGATGTATTGACTCTTGTATAATGGCAGAGTAGTCATTTTCAAAAATGTTTGTGATTTTTTTTATTTGTTTTTCCTTGGTACAAAAAAATGAGAGTCACATTTGAACATAAACAGTAAACACATAATACATTAAAACAGACAGTTTTTATTTTTTCTATCGAATACGCAACGTCGGACGAAAGAAAGTCAAGAGACCAAATTTGAATAAATGAGAATTACAATTACAATCAAATATCTACATAGATATTATAAAAGAACATGTTTTTATTAAATCTTTAACACTGTATCTCAAAAGTTAGGACTTTTAGGACATACGTTCATAAAAAGTTGTTTTCTTAAAATAAACCCGATTCTGAATGTTTTCCCTTATTTATTTACACCCTGTATAGTCGGTTTCTCTATGCTACAGCTTTTCCACTCTGGCATACAATTTGACAGACGTTAACTTCGTCCATATAAAACCATATGCACCACGCATGTCAAATTGTACACAAAATAGTGTAAAAAGTGTAGCATAAAGAAAAAGACCTAGTGGTTCAACATACACCAGGATTTCTATATTGAAAGGTTGTAGTTTCATGTGAAAAGTATGATTATACTTGGACAATAGTCCAATTTTGATTTGTATGTCACTTCCTCTGTTCAAGTACTCATCGAAATATGTGAAAATGTGATGAATAATAATAATTATGATTAAACATTTCAACAACCTGTGATATGGTACCAATAACGTCCGTTTAGTTTTAGACCCAACAAACCTTATATCAAAATAATCGTATGGGATAGGAGAATTGATTAAATTCTTAAATACAGGATGTACAAGTGCAGTTTGCTACAAACTTTTTGGGACACCCTGGACTATGGCTTTATTTTTAAAACACAGCCTTTTCCCACACCAAATTCCTCACCATTTTCCCACAATCGTTCACCCCATCTTGCTGCACCACCCTGTATGTAAGCTATAATTGCGACCGGTGTTATTGTTATTTTCTCGAAAACATTCGGAAAATTGAATATTTTGTGACATTGGCCCGTTTACAGTGATAATAAATGTACGTGCCCATCGTCATGGTGGTTGAATGACCTTATGGTGACACTCATTAAAATCATGAATCATATATTTTCCTGCTAGTATTGAAATAGCAGGTTAGTAATATTGAAAATCGACGGAATTTCCACAAAGATGGGGTCAATGGCATTGTCGATTCGTTCATTAGAACACGGACCAATTCGTCCTGATAAAATTACAAAGTAGAAATATGAAAAGTATAAAAAAAAGTATAAGAGGAAAATGAGCTTCGACATAGAAGCTATTCCCAGGAGCTATCTGGATCCCGCTCGTGAGTCCCGAATCCCTGGTGTATAGTACGCGCCAGGCGGCACAAAATTAATGAATTCCCTGGAGAAATTCCAGCCGCGGTCTCCCTAGTGGATATGCATGTTCGCGCCAACTCCGCTATCCATTATATCCAAAATAACGCGAATATATGCGGAATTTTATTAAAAACCCAGTATGTATGTTCATGTCCGAGATAGTTACATTACTGGAATATTTTAATATTGCTGAAATATGTAGGGATAAATGAAACTAGAAGCATGCCTCATATCTGTATTATCATGAGTAAAAAAACTATCCGCAATAATATATTTCAACAGTCTCCAATCACATTTTGACAAATATATATAATTATTAAAAACAGTATACACAAACATAACAAGCTTAACACAAATTAAATTCACACGTCATGACAAGTAATTCGAGCTGGAATAATGAAACGACAAAGTGCATGAAAGCTTTAACCTCATTGCAAAAACTGTCAACGAAATGTTAACGGGAAACAACAGTGGACATTTCACTGGGAACCCATGCATTAGTAAAATTCCGGGCCTGGGCGATCGATTCATCACTTAAACAATCAAAGTGGAGCTTGAAATTATGCAAATACTTATGATTATCTAGTTCGGCCCTGAAAAAAAATCCAGCGGAACATCTCGAGCACTGATAAGGCTTTTCCGTTAAATTATGAGCCAAAAGGTGACTTTGAAGCCCAGCCGCTCCAGTAAAAACCGATGAACATATATAACAGCTATAGTGATTGATTCCAGAAAAATTATGCTCGATCAAATGAATTTGCAGCTTTCCCTTATCCGGAAATGACTTCTTGCATAAATGACATTGAAGTTCAAACGAAGCATCAACTACAGCAGTTTTAATTTTGTTTCTCTCACTGATCGAATAAGCTTCTTCGGAATACGGTGATCCTGTTACTCTACTTCCAGACTGTTCAGAAAGAAACCTCAGGTGGAATTTAGCATGCAGGTCAATTTCTCCATCGCTTTGCAGCGTTTGACCGCAGACAATGCAAATCGAGGGCAGGATTAAGTTCAGCTTGGCTGTAGACTTGGAATTATCGTTATGTTTGAGCTGGTGCTTTACAAACGATTCCTCGTCCATTAAAATCATTTTGCAAGGGGCGCAGATGTTGCCCTCGATAATTTTACAGTGAGTCAATTTATGAGTGGCCAGTTCAGGAGACGAATCGAAGGTTTCATCGCAAATATTACACTTGTGTCTGGATTTGTCAGATACTTGATGGGATTTCATATGAAGTTGTAGGTCGTTACGGGATTTGCAGAATTCTTTGCAGTACGGGCAGCGATATACTGAACCTAGAAATATAAATTGAACATCATAATTCAAACATGATCAACAGACTCACTGGCAGAATTTTTTAAAACGTCGTCCTGTAGTCCGTTAGTTTTCAGATCCTTCCACTTAACAGTGTTATGGTATGTGGAAAAGTGATGTTCTGCTGATACTCTGTCATGAAATAGTTTTGAATCTCCAGAACAATTGCACTCGAAATGATCTGTATTAGTTATATGGTTGTTAAACAGATGAGTCTGCAATAAAAACTTGAAATGTTTACGTATAAAAATCAACGAATCGCACACCTTCATCGAGGAGATGTCCTCGAACTCCTTGGCACACAGAGAACATTTATATAAAGTCTTAATATGATGTTTGACGAGGTGTTCCTGGAGTTTGTCAGTACTATCAAAAAATCTGTTACATTGGCAACAACACTTGACATTATTTACAGGTTTAATGCAGGAATTGGTCAAATTTTTAGCCAATGAATCACGTGCTTCCTCATCACAGCTTTTACTTTTAACAGAAGTAACGTGGGTTTCCATATGAACCAGAAAACTCTCAAAGTTTGGTAACCGTTGGTAGCAACATGAACATATGAATGTTTCTGAGGTTTCAAGACTATCGTCGTAATGCACTTTTTTGTGCTGGTTGTCCTCATTGTCTTCTTTTGGTCGTTTGAATTGTGTTATGTCCATATCGTAGTCAAAGTAGGTACCATGAGACTTTTTATCGGTGATATTCTATGAACAATTAAAATTTAAACTATTTCCAATGTGGTTGATGAAGTTACCTTCGTATCATCCAGATTCCTGTGACAGATTTGAATATGTTCTTTCATAAATTCCATACTTGAGAACCACTGGAAACAGTAGATACATACTGTTCTTGTTTCCAGATTATCCTCATTTTCATTCCATTTACATACAGAAGACTGGAAAAATCAAATTACCTTTGGATATGTCAAAAAATGAATGTACCTGGAGAAAATCAGTATCATCATACTCTTCCGAGCTGGACAGAAACTTGCCCTTCAAAAACTTATCTCGATGACTCTTTTCGTGGAACGTGAATGCGCTGACAGTGTTATACCCTTTATTACATTTCAAACATTTGTACTGTTTTTTGACATCATGAGTTTTCATGTGGATTTTCAAATGGTCACTTCGAGCAAAAGCAGATTCACATTGCAAGCATTTGTACTTTTTATCACCGGTATGCAACTTTATGTGACGATCTCTGGACCGCTTATGCTTGAATTGTCTAGGACAGTACTGACAGAAAAATTGACGAAATTTTAAATCTGAATCCTGGGATGAAGTGGAAATCAAATAATTGACTGAGATAGTGAATATAACATACCTTGTCATCAGCCAACGAATCACCATTTTTTTTAGATTCTTCCCATTCCCTTTCCTCTTCAGTATCGGAAAAACTGTGATACTTTGGCGATTCCGGGTTGCTTTCCGGCACATTATCAGTGACATTTACCCGACATTCTGAAGAAGTACTGCCAGATATTTCAGAATCTGTGAACATGCTAGCTCAATGAGTGAAGAAGAAATTGGAAGTTTACCTTGACATGACACAACCTCTTTATTGGAGTGGATTTTTTCAATGAGTAATTCCAAGCGAGTACTATGACCTTTGAATAACATTTTCATTTTTTTCCATAACTTGAACGCATTATTTTGATCAGAGTTGATGGATCGCGGAAGCTTTTATCCGACAGCGCGCCGCAGTGCTCAAAGCGAGCTCCGAAATGTGACTGCCGGCCCATCATATCCAAGCAAGCGATTGCATGGGACCCTCGATGTGCTTTCTTTCTCTATTTTTCGTCTTAGGCTCTGTTTTCGATGAAATAATGTTTGTTTTTTGAGGGAGCGCATACATTTTATATTGAGCTTGTACAGAATGATTTTTTTGTAATAACTTGTTCAATAAATATTACTTGAAAATAAACCAATCATTTTATTAACATGAAAATTGAATTCAATAAACTAACAGTCCCTCAAATATTTATACATTAGGTTGGATGTGGGAGAACTGGATTGTTGTGATTGAACTTACATTATAGATACAGTGTTGGCAAGGAAAATTCATGCACCTAGATTGCTATTTCGGGTGATAAGAGATATTCAACCCTCTCATTATGAGTATGAACACATTCGAATAAGTACTATACGTTTAGTTTTCATGCCCACTAGTCTTGGAAACCAGCAAAAAAGTTGATATTTCTCATAGTCTCATTTTTCTTCCATTTGGGAATTTTGAGACTGTTTTGGAAAGCAGTTTCCACTAATTTGCGAAAATAAAAATTAACAACCCTTTAGTCTCGAATAGATATAAATAAATGTCGATAAGGCCCATCCAATTTAATTCTAGTTTGTGAAATGTATGGTCACTGGTCACATTTTGTCGTTGAAATTCATATTTTTCCCAGGTGGTAACTATAGTGGTAAAAAAAAATTGTTCATCAGTTCATCAAAGTAATATATTCATTGGAAATGCCTTTCCAATGAATATTTTATTTATGATTATTCAAATGAACAAATGCTTCGATTGGCTCAAAAATTAGTTGAAAAAATTCTCGCTGGATGGACGGTGAACATAATTGTGATGATTTTGATGCCACTTTTATTCAGTTTTGGGCAAAATTCAACAGTGTATATTTCGAGTGTGGAGAAAAAAGGTGGTGATTACGTATTTCACTCATAGTCCTACAAAGGATTCGGAAAATTTTAAAATTTGTTGTGCCATAGCCTTGAATTAACAATAGACGATGGGCGAAAATGTGAGTCAAAATACGGCCAACGAAGGGCGTTTTTTCATGGGTCATAATCTCGACATAATGTTGGTTCATGATTTTCAGGTCATGAAAAAAAAACAGAGGTCTACATGTGCAAAATGGGTACACGAAAATTGTGTGGGTCTTTCTGCTTAAGACCTCAGTTTGTATCACCAAACTGCTTCTCATAATATGGGCCAAATTTTCGCCACATTATTTTGAAGTGGGCCCTATCGCCCTAAAATAATACCCGTTTTGATCGTTTTAAAAAAAGTTGCTTCCAGCTGTTACTTCTATTTGATTTTGTTAGACCACTTTCTTGAAACCACTCAATCCAACACAAAATAAATGCACCAAACCTAAAACAAAGTTGAATTGTCCATTTCTATCTACATATTATGGATCAATTTCAAACAATAAAATTGGAAAAAGATTCACAATACAATAACTATTCTATGGAAAGGTTGATACTTCAACAGCCAACTGTCGTGAGAAAGGGAAGGTAATAACATCGATATTTATATAGAAAGAATATATTTTTCAAAACTGAGACAGAACCTCGAAGAAACCTACCTCAACTCTGTATATCCCATTATATTAAGACACCAGAAAATGTCGATAAAATTCCACCCGTCACTTTCAATAATATGTGATGAAGCTTCTCAATTCTCAAAATCAATAAATGTATGGATGTTAATTATTTGTCAGATGTCTAAAAGAAATTTCCACACCGTATCAATTTTGCCAATTTCAGGCAAGAATTTTTTACTTTATATGTCGAACAGGACAGGATATAATGTTTATTTTAGAGTCATGTGGCTTTCCAAGGTCCAAGAGGGACCAGTTATTGTTACGAAACTGTGCCCGAATGGGCCCTTAGACACTGGAATTGTAACAAAACAGCACTTCAGTTTTTGTTCATACATACCGAATGCAGGTTCTGCTATTTCGATATGCTATCTGCTCCTGAGAAGAAAAATCTTGAAACTAATGTTCACTTCTATCGCATAGAATATCATGAGGTAGTAGGAACTATTGCACTAGTTTGAACGCTTTTTCAAATAAGGAAAGTAAATGAACTTTCATTTTCATTAAACCCAAAACAACCTAAATGTGCGTTTCTTTCAGCCTTGTTATTTCCCTAGACTACTGTCAGATAATCATTGCTCAATATTCCGGTGACCTAAAAATTTCAGACCGCGATAATAATATCGGTCCCTTGAAAACCATGTATATGGAATGGGCGAAGGAGGATAGGATTGCCTCCCTTGAGGTAAGCGGTGGGAGGTGGAGCTTGCATATCATCTTAAAGTTTAATTGAGTCAGATCCCTCGGGAACAGCACCGAGATTGCTTGGGAAATCCCCGATGAGCAGCTCCTGACTCTCTCGACTCCAACTTAAATCGCAGAGCGTCTGCCCCGGCTCAATTTTCTCGCGACAGACCAAATATCTTCGAACTTCTATTTTCTTGTCCGATCATTCAAGTGAATCCGAAAGTTTTCATCATTTAACGTTGAAGTATTCCACATTCATTCATACACGGTGTCTTGAAACTTGCCGTAACCAAGGTCAATTGAAAAAAATGATAATCAGTACTAATAGAGGCGCATCAATATAGGTAGACGCAAACAAATTAGATTCCAGAGAGTATATGATTATTATTGATAAACCTTAAAATTCAAATTTGAAAAAAAATCGGAAATGTCTTATGAGTAGAGGGTTTAGAAATCCAGAAAACCATCGCTCATGGACTAATTAGAAAAATTTGATTAGACATCATGCATGCGTGAAAGCACATTATATAAGAATTATTTACATCAAAGTGACCATCGTATACTTTCAGGTTATGGAAATGAGATACATTGCACATTTCATATTGTGATTACCATAACCCAGAGAATAGTAAGATTTGTACATGAATTTGACGAGCACATATTCTGCAAAACTATAGGATGACGTGTATACTCGTGATGAAAATTTTATATCTTCATATTCTAAAATATTAAATACATTCTAATGAATGTGAGGTGGTGGTATTTTTATCTTTATCAAGAAAATTGGAATGAATGAATGTGAAAGTTTCCCACCTCCAATACAATGACTCTACAAAGTTTATGGGTTTCAATAAATCAATTTATTGTATACTAAATTGTGTCATATTTTCATACATATCATATCACAGTAGAATAATGTCGTGAATGAAAGGTATGTGACCTTTATATTGATTGAAATTTCAATTTATCTTGAAAAATACCGCAAAATAAATACACTATCTGAAACTAGGATATATTTTCTGTACATTAATGCTTTTTGTTTTTTTTTGGAGCTCAGTCCACCAATAATTAGAAATAAGAAATCGTTAATTGTTTCATTATCTTTTTGCACTGCGCCATTGTTCTTTTAGAGGTGCTCAGAATGACCCACGTATCAGAGTTTTTGATTTGCGGAACAAAACATCAATATAATCAATTACATTGATCGGATGATGTTTTCGACCTGCTTCAGACAATGGTTTTTACCAGAAATCACTCAATAGCTTCATGGATAATAGATATTCATGAAGCTTTTCAAAACATCCGAAATGGACATCTAACAGATCATCAAAATGTGTGTGATATCGGAGTGCCGATTCGGTCTGCTTTAGACTAATAAATTGAGGCTTGTATAAGTGCAACTTGTTCTCTTTTTAATCTTTGAACCATAGGTATTTTTATTGGAATAGGCTTTGACATCAAAGCTGCCCCCGCCAAGATTTTCAAGGATTGCTGATAAGATTATTTCAAATTCCATTGGCGACCTCTTCTTGGCGTTTGTTGCCTAATTTATTACTCAAATCTCTTCATTTTGTTTAATAATTTGCTAAAGCACAGAAAAGAAACTTATCATGAGATTGTTCTCTGGGTGACGTTTATTAAAAATTGCTGCAGCTTCTTGATGATTTATAATTTTCACCCACAATTAACACAACCTCAATTTTTATCTCAGTACCTACTTGATTTTGCTGGCATTTTAACATAATTTTATACTTTCGAGAAATTTTTTCAAATACAACTGGGAACTTATACTCGAATCCCACGATATGTGAAACCATGTAAATGTTAGCGCTATCTTAGAAAATCGTATACTCGCAGTATGTTCGTGTGATTTTGTGTGATGTGAGCTTCGCTAGGTCAGAATCAAGCGAAGTCGTTACACAAATAGGTCAAGTATATCAATACTATTGATGTTTAGTGAATTTCGAATACATTACACATCTTGGTGGTTATTTTGTGAATGACCAACATGGAACTTCATAAACTGTATTGACATTTCCTGCGGTTTCTCAACTCTTCATCAGTATAGTATGAATTGGGGAGCTGTAAACCAACGTAATGAGATGTCCCCACATGTAAAAATCTAGATCTGGGGATTTAGGACGATTGTGTTCCTCCGCGCCTTATTCAGCGTTTATTATAATGGTGATTTGAAATTTCCCGAGCTTGCAGACTGAAATGTGCATCATGCATGATGGGTCAGAATAGGAACGTCGTTTAGCAAATTTGGTAATTTCTAATAAGAATGAATGATGTGAAGTGAAGATGCTTTGAGCAGCTTCGTCTCCACTTACGTAACATGTTTAAAAAGCTGTAAACAAACTTAATTTCATTATCTTAATCAAAATGAGTCTCATTCTTCACTCGGCGAATAATTTCCATAATTTTTGCCTGATATTTTCCCTTTTTTGGTTGTTGGATATTTTCGCCTTGTTGGGGAAACGTTCCACCTCATTCAATAATTCGAAGAAAAGAACATTCCTCAGTTCGATATTGGGAGTGCTCTTTTGCCCTCCTCGACGTTTTCTAGCCAAAACTACAACAATAATAATCAAATATTTTCTTTATAATGAGACCTAATTTCAATCACTTACCCTGAATCCCACTCAAATTTTTATTTAAAAATGAATACATTCTTGGTGAATGATAATCAGGGAATAATACACAGTATAATACATAATAAAAAAAATATTTTCTAAAAAATAGTAAGGGTATTTCAATTTTTCCATCTAAAACGATCTTTGTCACTGTTGATATCAATTCCTTTTTCAGAAGGGAAATTTTGCTGAGCCGATTTTACACAATCAACCAACTTTTTTGCGTGTCCTGTACGACCAACTTCTTTGTGTTTCCTGTACTCAAGAATGGTTCTGGACCCATCCCTTGGGAGGTTGCCGCAATCCGGCACTCAATTCTGTTCTGCAGAGACGCACGAGGTTGAAGTTCCATCTTTGACTGCTTCGAGAGCATTGCGCATACACTCTTTCTCAGTACTATAACTGATATTTTCTTTTTAAGCTGCCTTGACATTGTCTAGAATGATAAACTTTAAACTTCAAACTACGAGAACTGCTTTAGACTTCCGAATAATAAAACAAAACGGGGTACGTAGCGCATAGTTCAATAAACTTATATATTTTTTCATCATTCGTCGATGAATAATGCAGTTGAGTATTGAAGCATATATTTTATTCTTATACGGTGCTGGTTGCATGTAGGTACTTAAAAAATGAGATTGCAATATAATGTATATAAACAGAGATCTCATCTATGTTCGTGAAGGTGAGACAATAAATGCATCCATAATAATAATAAATGCGTACTTCAGTTATTGAAAAAAACATTTTTGTTTCATCAAACTAATGGATAACTGGCATAACCTGCAACTGCACATTGGTTTTCCTGCGAGTTTGAAGTATCCTTCAAGACCTCAAGATCGCCCCCATGAATTATTCAGATCAATGATATTCTATATTGAAAATTTCCGTACATCATTAATGAAATCCTAATTTTCTAATTTATCCTACGAAGATAAAATCAACATCCCATTTTTTTTGTATTTTCTACGAAGATAAAATCAACATCCAATTTCTTTTTGTATTTTCTACAAAGATAAAATCAACATCCAATTTTTTTTTTATTTTATGGTGAGTTTCAAAAACTTCACGAGATATGTACCATGAAAATAACCTCGACATCCGGTTAATTTTCTGTCATGGTAATTTTTCAAAAATTGAGTTTCTCCAAATACACTTTGCAAAGACGACGTAATCCCATTTTTTTATCTCTTATGGTAATTTTCAAACATTTCATTTTACTCAAATATTTTACAAAAATCACGTCGTCGTCGTTGTTGAAATTGGACTTCTCCAATGATTATTTGATCAAGACGACATAAATAAATGATGCAAAGTGAAAATACTTCAAATCTAAACAGTTTCGTCTCCACTTACATGACATGTTTAAAAAGCTGTAAAGAATACTGAATTTCATTATCTTAATCAAAATGACTCTTATTCTTCACTCGACGTATAATTCCTATAATTTTTGCCTGACGTTTTTCTTTTCTTGATTGTTGCATGTTTTCGCCTTGTTGAAGAGATGTTCCACCTCATTGGAGAATTTGTGAAAGTATGCCATGAAAAGAACATCCCTCAGTTCAATATTGGTTATCTTCCAAAAAAACGTCCAAAAGCTGAATAATGATAACTCTTCCATTACAACGATTTCGAGGTATTGCCCTTACATCTAACCTTCTGTGACATGTGACACCTTCCTGTTGAGACGTTGAAGGAGTTATCAAGAAAATCATCTAATTCATTCTCTAGAAAGAAGAGTAGATTTTGTTCAACATCTAAAGATTCATGGAAAAAAAAACTCCAATAATTATTTTATTTCCAAAACCCAAAACACATTTTTGTTCTGAATGCTTGCTAGTCCCGAGTTTTGAATGTCAAAAACCAATCGAACGCTTGACATTACATGATGATGCACGAAAAAGGTAGGTAGGTAGAGAGAACTGTTATTTTGTTCGTTTTGACACATTCTGTTTTTAAATAGGCTGACATGAATTTTATTGTAATTAAATGTACTGTTTTGGAAAAATGAATTTTTGATGGACGGTTATCATGAAATTCTTGGGAGGCAGAGCAAGTTTATTTTTTTTTATCTAGATTGGGATGTCCACTACAACTCCTATGAATTTTATTATGGCAATAATATATTCCTGATATTAAATCAACCTAATGAGACCGTTCAAGCTCTAATATTTTCCTTTCCATAATTACTACAATAATATATACGGATTGTAGTACGAAAAGCAGCACATTATCTTCACGATTTTTTTCCTTATCCTCACTAGAGCCTGGACCTAGTTCGTCAAATGTTTTTATGACAAGGTTACGGTATAACAAAACTCCTTGGAAATGGTTCTATTAGCACTTTGCGATACAAGAATATATTTTGAATTAAAACTACGTTCACCACCATTCGTTTCCCCAACTGAGGATCTCGATCTTCTTTTTCTGTTTCTTTATTCTATAAGGAACAACGCTAAAAAGTTCAAACCATAAAGGCTAGTCATGAGTTTTTCATATGAGTGATTTATAACACAGTCGAATTGCTGTTTTTACAAATTTATCTCAAATTACCGATTATCTTTTCCATTTATTTCAAATATAACCCTTCCGTTCCGTTCAAAAAGTAATAGATGCTACGCACATACAGGTGCACCAATCATGTCACAAATTTATAAAATACTGGTATATTGAAAAAAAATTGAAGCAAGCACTGGTTTATAAATTTTAAAAAAAAAAAGGAAATTTTTTACAAAATAATCTGTATCTACAGAGATCTAATTATAACACCATCAAAATAAATATAAAAATTTGGTTGTAATAATTTCAACGAACATTGTTGTTTCCTGAATTCACTCGACCTCCTCTTTTAATACGGGTAAATGTTTTATCACAAAAGTTTTCCAATACTCTTCTAATCATAGCCGGATTAAGATACTGAAGCGATTCTGTAATAATTCTTTCCAAATGACCATTTGAGGATAAACCTTCCAGGAAAGAGTCGAGTGGCTTCAGATCTGGAATCAGAAGACCGAGGTGTGCAAAAAATGTCAGAAAACCGACGTATAACCTGTTTTATTTTTAATTTTTAAACCGACGGTAACTTTGTTGAAATAGGCTTTGACATCGAAACTGCCCACGCAAAGATTTTCTAGGATGTTTGGTCAACTATATCAATTGTAATATTTAGTGAATTTTGAATACATCACGATTAGTCATTTTGTGAAAGACCAACATGGAACTTCATAAACTGTGTTGATTAAAAATGTTGCTATTTAGAAAAAACTGACTCAGCAACAGAGCGACTATCTATAGCTTATGCGATAGACATGTCTTGAAAGCTTATAAATTTCATACACTCTTTCCGCACCACATGGGCGAAGAAATTGTGAGACTCAACAACTACTACGGGAATAAAGTTTTCAAACATTCGAAATATATTGGGACTCCATATGGAACAAGTGTGGCAGGATATCACCAGAATCATGGCTGCAGTACGGGTAGATACCAGAACCATTGCGCTTGTAGACAACAGCATCTAAACAAGAAGACATCACAAAATTGATAGGCCCATCACCACGAGAGGTGTTCCAGGCAGGACAAGGTTCAGTTTTTGTGGGTATTACCTGCAGCATTGCACTTAGCTGGAGGGCGAAACCCACAATACCTCCTTTCACGACCCGAAAGGGGGTGCCTTCAAAAGATTTCTCTACCTACCAAAAACAAAAACATGTTCTGCGAAAGGTGAATCATGTCGGACCTATTCGTTCCCTTTAAACAATGATCACTAATGGAGATCTAACCCATAACACAGATCATAAAATGTGTTTGGTATCGGAGTACCTATTCGATCTGCTGATGACCTTGGAAATATTTAATGAAAATCAGTTTTTTTCCATGACACTCTAAACAATTCGAAATTTCCGTGTTTCAGGTGGAATTCATATGTACCACTCTAGATATACTGTCCCTCAATTATTTAAAGGCCATCAGAACTGTCAGTTTAAATAAAAATCATCCGATCTTTTTAAGTGTATTATCCTGTTAGCTTCCCTTTTTGCTTTGGGCTCCCTGGAAGTTAGCCACGTTCCAATAAAATATGACTCAGATATATGAATATTTATAGGACGGGAATTGGTGAGCTGTGATGAAAACGTACGTCAAAATGTGAGGTGATTAATTAATTAGTGCGCAAGGTTTTTTTGTTGATGATAATTCTATTATTATCAAATTGTAGGGTCCAAGGTCATTCATGTTACCACGTGATCCTTTTTTTCCATATTCTCCAATGATTTACTTACATATCCAAACTGTGTTTTAAGGAATTGCGATGAATTCGAAAGATTTTATTAGCATAAACATTCTTCTGACTGAAAAAATACATATGTCATGTTTGATTTAAACCTCGTATTTTTCTTGACAGCAAACAAGAACTTACTTTCGCTTTTCATATTCGATATGACAGCTTCAGGGGCTTTTAGCGAAAGGTTGTATTTGTCTTTATCTGCCAACGAGTCAGATTGGATTATGCATATATGGAAATGGATGTTTCATCCCCACCAGTTGAAACATGATAGTGAAGATTTTGAAATACATAACAGATTTTAAAGACACGGTTTGGACCAATTCAGAAGACGTCGTTCACTTTTTATCAAGGTAATGGATTTGCTCACTATACTCCTATTCAGAAATGATTATTTTTTCATAAATCAGTTACACATATAGGTAAGGTTAACGAACAATTATGGTCAGTAAACTTGACTGAATTCGTGTTATTCAAAATGGTAACTTAATTTTTTTATAATTTATCCGTTCCATCCGTTTTTGAATTTATCTATTATCTATCAATCATAGAAAGATAGAAAGCCATGGAAAAGTCGTGTATTTATGTTACCATTTCTTCCAAAGGCCAACAACATACAAATCTTATGTATGCGTATTTTCAAGAGTAAGCAGGTTAGGATGGCGTATCCGTACCAAACATGATCAAAGACAATGTATTTTTGACCATTCATCGACACCTCTATCGATAATAATTGGTTTTTGAATTTTTATTAGGATGTTGTTATATTATCCTCTTTTTTCTGATAGAAGATATCGATAACCAATTTTTAACTTGGGAATCGATAAATGGTCTTGGACCGTCGATTTTTAGAGATGTGATTTGTGATGGTTTCTTTCCAGAATGAACCGGTAAGAAGAACCTACCTACATTCTACTTTTGCCGCAGCAGCAAAAACTCATGGGAAACCAAGAACGACAATGATCAATGAGAAGCAAGGAAAAACCCAAGTTTGTTTTCCTGGTCCGTCTACTATTCTTGATTCAGAAAAAAGATATTGGTCAAATTGATGTTAAAAATAGCCAGTAGACATTTTCCAGTCTCAAAGACCCACTTAATAGATTCTGCTCAAAAAATCATATCCATGTTGAAAAAAAAATGGAAATAACAAATAATAAAACAAGTGATAAATGTTACAGATTGTTTCTCATGAGACATCCAGAGATCTCTGCTGGGATGTGAAAAGGGTCTCATGGACATATATCCGGAAATAATCAGGTGAAATGATCAAATGAGAGATTGTCGTTTACATTGCTCCGGTGCCCAATAACAACATTGAGAATTCATTACACAATGCGTACTTTGAAGAGGTATTGAGGAAATAGACGCAACACACCGAAGGCTCACAATATGCACAAGCGAAGAATGTCAAATAACAATATTTTATAGACTGATAAGTCTTCATATTGAGTGAAAATAAAACACATCTTGAGTAAGATGATAAAATTTAATCAATTCACAGTTTCGTCGCTATGTTTTGCAGACACGTGCATCACACGCAATCATCAATTTGTTGGTTCAACTTTAAATCAGAATAATAAAGGGCAGATACAGTAGTAGGTATAACGTATACAAGGTTTTCCATTTATATTGCGACGTTTTTTTCAGACTAACCGGATGATGGACCAAAAAAAAAAAGGAATGGGAGAGGGGAGATGCCCAATAACAACATTGAAAAAGCACTATACGTACGCATTACGTTCACGAAGTATGAGGGAAATTTTCGCATTGCACCGCAAGCTCATACCTTGCCCAAGCGAATAAGATTCAGCATCAATGTGCTGGAGACATAAGTTTTCATATTGCGTAAGAATAAAATACATTTTGATTAAGATAATGGAATTCGATTCATTTATGGTTTCGTGTTCTGCCGACATGCGCAACATCATCAGTATCATAAAACGGTTCGGTCATCAATTTTTTGGTCTAATTTCAAATCAGAATAATCAAGAGTGTAGGAAGGATGTTTCCTTTATATTGCGAAAACAATCAGAATCACTTTCCCTGCTCAAAAGGGTGAGAGTTTGGCAAGAAATTGAAGTGATGAGCATGAAGTCAATAGAAGATAAAGAGAATTTTATATTCAAAGAAAAGGATATATCCAATATTAATAAATGTCCTTCTTGAAGTCTATACAGGCGAGTGTCTCAAAAATGGGACATAAGCTGACAGCTGATTCCTTGCAAGAGAATATTGCCATAAACCTGAGCTTGTCTATTCCGGCAGTTAATATTAAGAGAGATACCGGTTGTCAAAGTTGAATTTTAATTTTTGATTTTTTAAAATAATGAAGTTATTTTGATGAAATTCGGTATACAAGAGTGGTTTGACATGCAAAATTGAAATCTGGCCTTGGCTCTTACTTGTAGGGAGCGCCACTTGCACTCTCATTTACATAAATATTTGTACGCACTCGAAATGCTTTTTTAAATGTAGGTAGTTGCCAACCATTTCAAAACTCAATCTCAAGATAATTATAGGAGAATATCATTTGAAATCATGACGTAATTGTACCTAGCACCATCCTACCTAACAGACGCACACCACTATTATTGTCTTCTATGAAAACTGTCAATATGGCGTTTTTATCTTCAATAGGGTGGTCTGACAAAAGACAAATATTAAATTTCGTAGTGATTTTGTTATGAAGGTAAGTAAAATATTTGTTTTTCTATAAATAATACCTGGCATGATAAGTGTAATATAATTGTTGGATCCTTTGATTCGAGAACGCGCCGACAGGTAGTGAAGGAGACATTGAGAGACAGTATCAGTCAGTTAGAATTATTTAGTTATCAATTTCAAGTTTCCTTATTTTATAATTGTTATAATCATTCATTCAATACAGTCCACTTTTAAAATCAAATATTAAAAAATTGTATTTATTCACAAACCACAACAAGAAGACCCCAACGGTTTTTACATGGTCAGCATCGAGCCGGATTGTGAATATTGTGACATTGTCAGTGAGCTGTGACTCTAAAACTGTGAGTTATTGTGAAAACGTATTTTGACTGCATTCGTGACCCGCATTTCTGGAAGAAAGTTCTCATACTTGAACCACACAGTTAGTGAAGCTGAACAAACACACATAAGGAGAAATTTGGTAAGCCTATTCCATTTTTTAATCTCCAAACAAGTGATGCGATTATTATTCATTCGTAAATTCATCCCGATATCACGTCATTATGGCTCAAAAATTGAAACAATTGTCTCAAAAGCGTACCGATCTTATCAAAAATCTGTCAAGGTTCCATACTTTTGTAAGTGATTTTTCATCAGAAGATCCAATCCATTACAATGAGTTGAATGCCCGTCTAGAGAGAAATCAAGCATTATTAGATCAATTTGAAAACATTCAAGGTGAAATCAATTTAATTAGCGATACTGACACAGATGACAATCAATATGTACAATTTGAGAACAAATACTATCAGGCCATGGCGATCGGTCAAGAACTTCTCAAACATCATCAAAACAAGATTATACCAGCAGAAGCAGCAGTTTCTGGATCAAATAATCAAAGCAACATACATTTCCCAGTCATAGAACTGCCAAAGTTTCATGGAGAATATGACAAGTGGAGTCAGTTCCATGACATGTTTATATCCCTAGTACACAACAATCATCCACTGGATAATATCAAGAAGTTTTACTATCTAACAACCTGCCTCAGAGGAGATGCTGCAAGAATCATTGAGAACATTGAAATCACAAATGAGAACTATGAAAACGCTCTAAAACTTTTAAAATCTTGCTATCAAAATAAATATCTCAGCATTAAAACACATATCTCAGCAATTGTTGATGCTCCATATATTTCTAATAATTCAAAACAAGTTCACCTCAGTCTTCGTAATTTTACAGACGATATTCTAAAACACATGAGATCTTTGAAATCACTTGGTGAGCCTGTCGAAACATGGGATACTTTATTATTCCATATTCTCAGCAAGAAATTGGACCCAACCAGCCAAAAGGAATGGGAGCTTCAACTCATCTCTAGTGAATCTAACAACAAAGCCTTGACATTTGCAGACTTCACACAATTTCTAGAAAAACGTTGTATACTATTGGAAACATTGAACAAAGAAAAATGTCTTAGTGATCACAATAAACAGACCTCATTTGTTACCAAATCTAGAAAAGCATTCTCTGGTCATGTATCAAACTCTCAGCAATTGTGCAGTTATTGCAAAACAAGTTCTCATCAGATTTACCCATGTGATACGCTCAAGCAGATGTCAGCTTCTGACCGATTCAAAGAAGTTCAAAAGCTCAAGTTATGTACAAATTGTCTTCGCAGTGGACATTCCACATTTCAATGTAGTTCACAAAGTAAATGTAAAAAATGCAACAAACATCATAATACATTCCTTCATTTTGAACAAAGATCAAACAAGTCACACCCAAGCACAGAAGAACCGCATCAATCTACAAGCTCAGACAATTCCAGTGTTGCCAATCAATCTCTGTTTCAGACCAACTTTCATCAAACTATTGCAGAAATTCAAATTTACATGTTTTATTATCAACAGCTGTTATGTTATTGAAGGACAAGTCTTTTGTTTTTTTTTGAGAAAATATTGTATTCACTTAGTTTTGAGTAGAATAAATTACTAATTGATGATTATTCTTTGATATAAAAAAAATAAATGTGGTTTTCAAAAAAATAACGAAGATGTGCATAATAGTCATTTTTTTTCTCAAAATGCCAACTACTGGAATATTCACCTCAATTTAGTAACAATTCTTTTTTTCCCTATTTTATTAATTCATGTTTTCATAGAAACATTCAAACACTTGTCAAAATTACCATGATAACGCCGTTTTCAAAGCCACCTATGTTTATTTTCAAAATTTGCCATTCAAAACCACACGGCTTGGATTACTTCAAATGCAAATATTTTAAAAAAGACTTAGCCACTTTTACAAAGTATAACTTTTTCACGTAAATATGACGGAAAATTCAATTTGAATAAAAAAACATTACGAGTGGGTACAAGAAAGTTATGTTGTTGTGTATTCTTCTGTGATCAGTAGACTTTGGAAAAAACAGTCGTAAGAAGCCGGCCACCATTAGATGAGTGAAAATGTGTGCAAGTGGCGTCCCCTACAAGTAAGAGCCATACCAACGCCAGATTTGAATTTTGCATGTCAGAACATTCTCAGATGCCAGATTTCATCAAAATAACTTCATCATTTCAAAAGATATTCATAAAAATTAGACCGTGTATCTCTCTTAGTATCAACTTTCGGAATAGACAACTGGGTCTATCGCAATAATTCTTTGTAAGAAATATGCTGTAACCTTATGTCCCATTTTTTTTGGGATACCCTGTACACTTTCCCTCTTGATAAACCTCAGACGAGTGTATTTGAATGCTAGGGACAGGTAAATGCCAAAAGTCGGCAAATTTGAAACACTTCAAGGAATATATTTATCTATGCTTGAAAGGGTGTCCGAGAACAGGTCAGTTTGGGTTAGTAGATAACTATAGCCGGCTATAGTTATCGGACATTCAACATTGTTTTTTATAGAAGATGGTTTCCTATTAGAAGTGAAAATTGTATAAATAAGGCAAATTGGAGGTCCAAAGTTTAATTCGGTAGACAGCTTTTTACAGATGGCACCTCAAAAATCAACTGAAAAATATGAATCCAAGAAAACTATTTCCTTATTCCCATGAAAATTTTTAACTGGTTTTACAAGTAATAAAAGAAAAAGTGGTCCTGATAAGAACGCCAGTGAAAGAATTTGGTGTTCCCAAAATTTCAATTCAAGATAGAATTTCTGGAAAATCATCTGATACCAGTAATCCCGGTAGAAGGCAAAAAAAAGGTGGTTTTCTAATAAAAAAAAAATTGAAAAAGTTTTGTTGTAGTCAATTCTGAATACTTCAAGGAAACATGCCATGCCTCAAATGAATTCCGATCCCCAGGATATCGGATAATGTTCATTTATTTTCAGATTCAGAAAGTAGCGTTAGAGTATTGTAACACCACCCCACGTACAATGCGATCTCAGTCGATATCGATAAATACCTACGTTGTAAACGCTGTTGCCTATTGCTAAATGAAAAATTGAAATGTAAGGAAAAGTGAATTTCTATTCATTTGTTGAAAAAGGTATTAGAAGATCACACTCACGAAAAATAAATTAGGGGTATACAGGGTCTCTCGGTAAAATTTGGAGGAAATTGGGTCTTACTTGAAAAAATCATGTATGTAGTCAAGCCTAAAGATTTATTATGGCTGACAGAAAAGACCAATATCGTCTAATTATGGTTAATTTCTCACAGATATTGAGATAGCAAAACGAAGCCCAACAACTACATGTGTACTGAAATAAAATGGTCATATTATCTTAACCACCATCTCTAAAGTAATTTCAAATCATGCATTTTCACCCAGAAGACCTCATATAGATTGAATGAATCAGTGGAAGTATATATTTTTTCAGGCCTTGAAGACATCCCATTTCTAAATCACAATAATCTCCTATACCCAATCGCGACACAATAACACTGAACGGTCAATTCAAAATTCCTTTAAGCAAGCAACAATCACAAGGTAGAAGCTAGATATGGAAGATCTCACCATTGAAATCTTATTAAAGCATTGTTATCTTCATATTATGCAAAGTACATTGAACGCTTTCTAGATAATGAAGGAGCGCAAAATTGTGTTTTCTTTTGACTGTTTGAAAAATGGACGAGGAATGAATTATCACGACAAGGATACAATCATTTCGTGTTATTGAAAACGAAATTGCAGTAAAGAACCTTCTCATAGCTAACGAGAACAGCGGATTCCTGGTTTCAGATTATTTATAAAAGACTGGACAAAAAAATACCTCATAGCCAAACAAACAATTATGTACGTTCTAAGATGTTATTCGCTCAACTACCATTTAAAGACACAATAATAATCACCTATACCCAATCACAAGACAAAACTGAGCTGCATGTATGTACTTAGGGTTTTAATGGTCATGAAAAAAAAATGAATTGATGGTATCACTTTATGCCGATAATGTGTTGGAGCACGATACACACTTTGTCGTCTCAAACTTCACAAGCTTCGTGCGGGCCGTTACCCAAAAGAAAAGCGGAATTTTTCCTCTGCCATTAACCAAGGCTGGAGTTGTAACGTACTCGACATTTGATATTTATCGTAATTTTGATGTGATTGTTGTGTTTGATCTTTTAGAGTTGATTTTGGAGCAATAATTCACTACAGCATGACGGCACATTGCCCATCGGCATAACTTATATGTGTAGCGTGAGTTGGAGGTTTTCATATCCTCGGTCAGGGGCACTCACAGGGTAATATCAGGACCAGCTGAACTTCGTCCTTATCCCTGGACAGGGGTCCTTAAAAGGGTACTACCAGCTGGACCAGCTGACTCCCTGATTTTTTAATAAGATTTATTCTCCTTCCTCAGCCCGTGTGTGATAAGGAGATAAGAAGTCCAAATCGATAAACTGGGGTATCGATTTGGACTTCCTCATACTCGTTATGTATGAATCAGTCATATCAACTATGAAAGTCATCTGATGCTCAATTGTAAACTTGCATAGTTCATCATCAGAATAGAAAAATCGTTCATTACTCATATAACCCATCGAAAGGCAAAAGTGCATAAGGTGATACCTTTTTGGAAATATGAAAAACTAAATAAACACTTCAAAAATACTGCAAACCACACTCAAGTGTTATAAGTAGAATAAATAAATATCAAATTTGGCCGGAATCCCCAGTGAATGCACAGTTTTATACCTAGAAATGCTGATACCTTTTTTATGCATGATACTTATGGCATCACCGATGGACTGGCTTTATTGTCTCATAAATACCCAAACGAAAGAAATTGCAATGCAAAATGGAAAACAGATGATATAGTTAGATGGGTACAACTGGCATACGTGAATCTCAAGCATACAGACACTATAGCGACTCGAGAGAATTTTCGGAAAATCAATAAAGATAGGAATAAGGTTTAACACGTTTTTCACGCCCTGGGTTCTCTCAGGACGATTTAAAACACAGGTAACACTTGACCACGGATAGAAGGATGTTTAAAAATGAGATACAATAAGGAGTTTTCACCATGCCCTAAAGCTTTCTCTCACACATTCTTAGAGACCGCATAAACAATTCGCGAATGTTTGTCACTTTGTGTCAAATACACAAACCCTTCAGCATGAATAGGCAGCAAATTCAGCAGACCAAGCTCATTCAATAGATAACCAGATGAAACTGGCACCCAAAAAGTTGTTTCAAATCGTCGATGCTAGAGTAATCGCATGCACATACAGGGGTGTCTGAGAGGTTCATTTTGTGCAACAGCCATCTGATGTTCCCATGACCAAAAACGGCTCTATCATAAGTTGTGAAGTGATTTCTGCTCAAAGGAATAGATTGGACAAGAGGGTTTGAAACCAAGGATATATTCATGCTGGTGTAGTGGTTACTATTATTGACTGAATAATTTGTTTATGAGGTTTTCCACTTCTTGGTTCTGACGTTATTCTTGAATAACGGAAGGATATCACATATATGCAAACTTTCATCCGTGATGTTGTTATGGACTGCCTGTTTGGAATAAATATTCACTTTTTCATTCCCGGCAATACCAGCATGTCCTTGGACACATACGAACAAGGTGAAATAATTGCTCTGGGACAAAATCAGGACTTTCTCACATATAGTAGCTATTCACGGGTTTTTGAATATATTTTTTGATTTATTTTCTATGGCTTCTAGACAGAGAAGAGAATCTGAGAATTTGATAAATGTACCCACTTTTTTGTGACTACTAACATACTCAAGAGCCATAATAATGGCAAGTGAAAGTATGTATTTTTTCAGGCCTCAAAGACATTTCATTTCTAGACACAATAATCCCCTATACCCAATCGCGACACAATAACTGAACTGCCAATTCATAATTCCTTCAAGCAAGCAACAATCACAAGGTAGACATTTGATTTTTATCATGATTTTGATTTGTGTTAGAGTTGATTTTGGAGCAATAATTCATTCCAGTGTGACGGCACATTGCCCATCGGCATACCGTATATGTGTAGCGTGAGTTGGAGGTTTTCATATCCCCGGACAGGGGCACTCACAGGATACTATCAGGGTCAGCTGAACTCAGGTTTTTTTTTCGCGAGGTCTACTTCTCGATCCATATTGAAGTTCTTCGTCCGTATCCCTGGACAGGGGTCCTTAAAAGGGGACTACCAGCCGGACCAGCTGACCCCCTGATTTTTCAATGAGGGGTTCTTCCTCGATCAATTCTTCTTCCTCAACCCGCGTATGACTAGGCCCCAGTCTATCGATCTGAACTTCCTCATACCCGTTATGATATAAATCAGTCATATAAACCATGAAAGTTATCTGATGCTCGATGTTAAACTTGTATAGTACATCAGAATAGAAAAATCATTCATAACTCATAACCATAACCCTTCGATCGAAGGGCAAAAATGCATAAGGTGATACCTTTATGGAAATATGAAAAACTAAATGGACCCTTCAAAAATGCCGTATACCACACTCAAGTCTTATAAGTAAAATAACGCTGCCACTAACTAAGGCTGGAGTTGTAACGTACTTGACATTTGATATTTATCATGATTTTGATGTGTTTGATCTTTCAGGGTTTATTTCGGAGCAATAATTCACTCCAGCGTGACGGCACATTGCCCATCGGCATACCGTATATGTGTAGCGTGAATTGGAGGTTTTCATATCCCCGGACAGGGGCACTCACGGGATACTATCAGGGCCAGCTGAACTCAGGTTCTTTTTTTCGCGAGGTCTATTTCTTGATCCATCTTGAAGTTCTTCGTCCGTATCCCTGGACAGGGGTCCTTAAAAGGGGACTACCAGCCGGACCAGCTGACTCCCTGATTTTTTAATGAGGGGTTCTTCCTCGATCAATTCTTCCTCCTCAGCCCGCGTGTGATTAGGCCCCAATCTATCGATTTGAACTTCTTCATACTCGTTATGATATAAATCAGTCATATAAACCATGAAACACATCTGATGCTAAATGGTAAACTTGTATAGTACATCAGAATAGAAAAATCATTCATAACTCATAACCATAACCCTTCGATCGAAGGGCAAAAATGCATAAGGTGATACCTTTATGGAAATATGAAAAACTAAATAAACCCTTCAAAAATGCCGTATACCACACTCAAGTCTTATAAGTAAAATAGATAAGTATCAAATTTGGCCGGAATCCCCAGTGATGCACAGTTTTATACCTAGAAAAGGTGATACCTTTTTATGCATGAACTGTAAACTGTAACTTTATCATCTCATAAATACCCAAACGAAAGAAATTGGAATGTAAAATGGAAAACAAGTTATCCATGAGATTTGCCTTTGAAGCAAAGAAATACCATTCCGACTTCATCAAGTCTTCAAACCAAAATAAATGAACACACATTTTTGGCTGAGATCCAGTTTCATACGTAGAACTGGCTTTATTATCTTATAGATATTTGGTTTACGGGGAGTTTTTGCCAATGCGGGATGATAGAAACACTACTTTTTCGAAATTGCATTTCCTCAATTTCGGACGAGCAGCTATACCGCTGCGACTCGGTCGCCAGAGCCTCGTTAGTTTCTAGCAGGGTGCACCGGGTAGTAGAATTCACAACCTCTCGTGCAGGTGAGGTTGACATTTAGCTAGCATGATGTCTCCATTTTTGCTTCACGCCCCTCACATCCCCATAAGGTGATACCTTTTTGGAAATATGAAAAACTAAATAAACACTTCAAAAATGCTGTATACCACACTCAAGTCTTATAAGTAAAATAACGCTGCCATTAACTGAGGCTGGAGTTGTAACGTACTTGACATTTGATATTTATCATGATTTTGATCTTTCAGGGTTTATTTCGGAGCAATAATTCACTCCAGCGTGACGGCACATTGCCCATCGGCATACCGTATATGTGTAGCGTGAATTGGAGGTTTTCATATCCCCGGACAGGGGCACTCACGGGATACTATCAGGGCCAGCTGAACTCAGGTTCTTTTTTTCGCGAGGTCTATTTCTTGATCCATCTTGAAGTTCTTCGTCCGTATCCCTGGACAGGGGTCCTTAAAAGGGGACTACCAGCCGGACCAGCTGACTCCCTGATTTTTTAATGAGGGGTTCTTCCTCGATCAATTCTTCCTCCTCAGCCCGCGTGTGATTAGGCCCCAATCTATCGATTTGAACTTCTTCATACTCGTTATGATATAAATCAGTCATATAAACCATGAAACTCATCTGATGCTAAATGGTAAACTTGTATAGTACATCAGAATAGAAAAATCATTCATAACGCATAACCATAACCCTTCGATCGAAGGGCAAAAATGCATAAGGTGATACCTTTATGGAAATATGAAAAACTAAATGAACCCTTCAAAAATGCCGTATACCACACTCAAGTCTTATAAGTAAAATAGATAAGTATCAAATTTGGCCGGAATCCCCAGTGATGCACAGTTTTATACCTAGGAAAGGTGATACCTTTTTATGCATAAACTGTAAACTGTAACTTTATCATCTCATAAATACCCAAACGAAAGAAATTGGAATGTGAAATGGAAAACAAGTTATCCATGAGATTTGCCTTTGAAGCAAAGAAATACCATTCCGACTTCATCAAGTCTTCAAACCAAAATAAATGAACACACATTTTTGGCTGAGATCCAGTTTCATACGTAGAACTGGCTTTATTATCTTATAGATATTTGGTTTACGGGGAGTTTTTGCCAATGCGGGATGATAGAAACACTACTTTTTCGAAATTGCATTTCCTCAATTTCGGACGAGCAGCTATACCGCTGCGACTCGGTCGCCAGAGCCTTGTTAGTTTCTAGCAGGGTGCACCGGGTAGTAGAATTCACAACCTCTCGTGCAGGTGAGGTTGACATTTAGCTAGCATGATGTCTCCATTTTTGCTTCACGCCCCTTACATCCCCATAAGGTGATACCTTTTTGGAAATATGAAAAACTAAATAAACACTTCAAAAATGCTGTATACCACACTCAAGTCTTATAAGTAAAATAACGCTGCCATTAACTGAGGCTGGAGTTGTAACGTACTTGACATTTGATATTCATCATGATTTTGATGTGTTTGATCTTTCAGGGTTGATTTTGGAGTAATAATTCACTCCAGCGTGACAGCACATTGCCCATCGGCATACCGTATATGTGTAGCGTGAGTTGGTGGTTTTCATATCCCCGGACAGGGGCACTCACAGGATACTATCAGGGCCAGCTGAACTCAGGTTTCTTTTTTCGCGAGGTCTATTTCTCGATCCATCTTGAAGTTCTTCGTCCGTATCCCTGGACAGGGGTCCTTAAAAGGGGACTACCAGCCGGACCAGCTGACCCCCTGATTTTTTAATGAGGGGTTCTTCCTCGATTAATTCATCTTTCTCAACCCGCGTGTGATTAGGCCATAGTCTGTCGATTTGAACTTCTTCATACCCGTTATGAAATAAATCAGTCATATAAACCATGAAAGTCATCTGATGCTCAATGGTAAACTTGTATAGTCCATCAGAATAGAAAAATCATTCATAACTCATAACCATAACCCTTCGATCGAAGGGCAAAAATGCATAAGGTGATACCTTTATGGAAATATGAAAAACTAAATGAAGCCTTCAAAAATGCCGTATACCACACTCAAGTCTTAAAAGTAAAATAACGCTGCCATTAACTAAGGCTGGAGTTGTAACGTACTTGACAATTGATATTTATCATGATTTTGATTTTTCAGGGTTGATTTTGGAGCAATAATTCACTGCAGCGTAACGGCACATTGCCCATCGGCATACCGTATATGTGTAGCGTGAGTTGGAGGTTTTCATATCCCCGGACAGGGGCACTCACAGGATACTATCAGGGCCAGCTGAACTCAGGTTTTTTTTTCGCGAGGTCTATTTCTTGATCCATCTTGAAGTTCTTCGTCCGTATCCCTGGACAGGGGTCCTTAAAAGGGGACTACCAGCCGTACCAGCTGACCCCCTGATTTTTTAATGAGGGGTTTTTCCATGATTAATTCTTCTTCCTCAGCCCGCGTGTGATTGAGCCCCAGTCTATCGATTTGAATTTTTTCATACTCGTTATGATATAAATCAGTCATATAAACCATGAAACTCATCTGATGCTCAATGGTAAACTTGTATAGTACATCAGAATAAAAAAATCATTCATAACTCATAACCATAACCCTTCGATCGAAGAGCAAAAATGCATAAATGGTATCACCTTTATGGAAATATGAAAAACTAAATAAACTCTTCAAAAATGCCGTATACCACACTCAAGTCTTAAAATCAAAATAAATAAATATCAAATTTGGCCGGAATCCCCAGTGATGCACAGTTTTATACCTAGAAAAGGTCATAACCTTTTTTATGCATAAAACTGGCTTTATCATCTCATAAATACCCAAACGAAAGAAATTGGGATGTAAAATGGAAAACAAGTTATCCATGAGATTTGCCTTTGAAGCAAAGAAATACCATTCCGACTTCATCAAGTCTTCAAACCAAAATAAATGAACACACATTTTTGGCTGAGATCCAGTTTCATACGTAGAAGTGGCTTTATTATCCTATAGATATTTGGTTTACGGGGAGTTTTTGCCAATGCGGGATGATAGGAACACTACTTTTTCGAAATTGCATTTCCTCAATTTCGGACGAGCAGTTATACCGCTGCGACTCGGTCGCCAGAGCCTCGTTAGTTCCTAGCAGGGTGCACCGGGTAGTAGAATTCACAACCTCTCGTGCAGGTGAGGTCTATTTCTCGATCCATCTTGAAGTTCTTAAAAGGGGACTACCAGCCGGACCAGCTGACCCCCTGATTTTTTAATAAGGGGTTCTTCCTCGATCAATTCTTCTTCCTCAGCCCGCGTGTGTTTAGGCACCAGTCTATCGATTTGAACTTCTTCATACTCGTAATGACATAAATCAGTCATATAAACCATGAAAGTCATCTGATGCTCAATGGTAAACTTGTATAGTACATCACAATAGAAAAATCATTCATAACTCATAACCATAACCCTTCGATCGAAGGGCAAAAATGCATAAGGTGATACCTTTATGGAAATATGAAAAACTAAGTAAACACTTCAAAAATACTGTTAAACACACGCAAGTCTTATAAGTAAAATAAATAAATATCAAATTTGGCCGGAATCCCCAGTGAAAGCACAGCTTTATACCTAGAAATGGTGATACCTTTTTTATGCATAAAACGAATTGATGCCATTCGTTTTATGCATAAAAAAGGTATCACCATTTCTAGGTATAAAGATGGACTGGCTTTATTATCTCATAAATACCCAAACGAAAGAAATTGGAATGTAGAATGGACAAAATTGAAAACAAGTTATCCATGTGATTTGCCTTTGAAGCAAAGAAATACCATTCCACCTTCATCAAGTCTTCAAACCAAGATAAATGAACATACATTTTTGGCCGAGATCCACTGTTTTATACGTAGAACTGGCTTTATTATCTCATAGATACCCAAAACGAATGACGTTGGAATGTAAAATAGACAAAATGGAAAACATATGATCCACCACAGCTTGATAATATAATGACCTCAACAAAAATAGACATATTAGGAAAAATCATTCACATTGATCAAGAAACTGATCAATTAATGAAAGAATCTTTGACATAATGGTTTGAATAAAAGCCAAAAAAATAATCGTCTCTATTGATCCTTATTAGTACATTTTAGTGATCAGAAATCTCTGATATCCCTCAGTGATTCTACGTCTTCGACAGAGCCCATTTCTTCGTCTGAGTCTTCGGTTATAACACCCTCATCGATGTCGAGATATCCGTTTGGACATTGCCATGTGCTGTTCAAGTGCATTGGGCTGAAGAAGAGACTCGGGCTGTAGCTGGTATTTACAGGTTGAGATATTCCGGTTTGTCTGAAAAAAAATATATAACTTTAGCAAAAACCCATGCCAGGCATACGAAACAATCTATAATTATGACAATGTACAATTTTCATACATTTTCAAATAACTTGTACGTAATTAACGTATTCCACCCAATCTTTGAAGGTCATCAGCAAAAACAAATTTTTGTAATACAATTTGCGATTTGTGAGTGGGTGAATTTTTGGTCAATATTTCCATGGTTTTTAACGGGTGTTGTATTACTCTTGTGAGACCTTTAATAAAAGCTGTATTCATCCTCAAGTTCAATCGATCATTAGACCAGGAGTCAGCCCCGCTCCCGCTAGAAAAATGATGCCGGAGTTTTTTTTGCATAATGTTATTAAAAAATGGCTACTTTGTATGAATCCCCAAGACCTAACCATCTGCAGAAAATTCATAAACATTTTTTTTTAAATAAATTATCGATTTTGATACATTGGACATTGGATTCTTTGGCCAATTTTTTTATAAAAAAGGGCTTTTGGAATTTTTTAGCCCGACGCGACGCTTCTCTTTAGAGTTGAAAATAATTTAAAATTGAAAAAACTATGTCAAAAAATGAGAATTTGGAGGTTGCCATTTGTCTGGTCTTTTTATTTATATTCCATTTGATTATATATTTCAATCAATAAATCATGTATTTTTTTTCAGAATTGAATGCATTCAGTTAAATAATACATATTACATTCAATAAAAAAAAATGTATCACAGCTTACCAGAATTTTCACAGAGATTGGTAATTTATTGGAATTTCAGTAGTACATAATGCAATATGTTATTATTCAGGAAACATAGGTGAGTATGTACAGGGTTTTTTTATACAGGGTGGCTCATCGAAAACGAAACGACATTGATTTTGGGCATTTAATGTCACATCAAAATAAAACACTCAGACACGTCAACTTTTTTTTTTGATACTTATTGGGCGTATGAACAATCCCTCATCTGCAATCCATTGGGCACTATGAAATTCACCCCTAAAATCTTGAATGAAAAGTGATACCTCATTTTGAAGGCCCTTTGATCCTGAACACAACCAGTTTCGAGCCCCTGCTGTCTGCTGTCATTCATTTTCATTTAAGACCCTCATCATGTCTTTTGAGTTTAGAGAAAATAAAAAAAAAATAGAAGCTGTCATATCAACAGGAATGACAGCAGTGGCTTGAAACTCGACATTTGTGATCAGAGGCAAAACGCCTCAAAAATAAGGTATCAGTCGACCCTCTTCCCGTCCAAGATTTTAGGGGCGAGTTTCAACCTGTCCAATGGATCGCAGCTTATACGACTTATAAGTGTACCCTTCAAAAACAAAAAAAAAATCAATGCCGTTTCGTTTTTGATCGGCCACCCTGTATATTGACACCCCTTTTATCTTTATTATTTGACGTTTCTGAAAAAAAAAATCATAAGTTTGATGGTTTTGGAAAAAAATAAATAAAACTCTATTTCGCTTAAACAGGGCCTAAGAAAGTCCGAGCATGGACCAACTTTCTACGAGAATCCAAAAATCGATTTAAAAAAATGGATTTCAATTTATAATAAGGAACTTGGACCACGCCCTGACCTTTTGAGGCAGGAAATGAAGATTTTTGAAAAATTCACCCAAAACTATTAAATTCTTATTCGAGACAATCTTTGCAGAAACATCAAATGAAAAAGATGAAGTTTGTGTCAATACTGTCAATTCATAAACATAAGGGGCTTTGAAAACGGCGTTATCATGGTTATTTTGACAAGTGTCTCAATGTTCAATGTATCTTGTAGACTACGATTCAACTAAGAACTATACACCAACGAATGTCAACGATGTGTTCGTCTCTCTCAGGCTATATCAAGACCCCACGCAGCCTGATAGAGACGAACACATCGTCGGTGTATAGTTCTTAGTTGGATCGTAGTCTAAAAATAAATAGAAAACATTTATATAGAAAATTGTCAAAAAAAAAAATTTTTAAATATAAAGTTAGATCATTTTTTTTTAATCAAGAGCACTGAACATTCAAACTTCTGTCAAAATTTCATTGATAAAGCCGTTTTCAAAGCCCCCGATTAGGTACTTCAAGTGCAAATGATGATTTGAAAAAGGTTACTCGTAGCCCACCACTACAAAGTATACCTTTTTCATGAAAATATGATGGAAAAATCCATTTCCCGATTTTAAAAACATGTGTGCATAAAAAAAATTATGACTATTTGAATGAGTGAAAAAGTGTCTAAGTGGCGCCCCCTACAAGAAAGAGCCATACCAAGGCCAGATTTGGATTTTGCGTGTCAAACCACCCTTATACAAATTCGAGTGTACCCAACTTTTTCAATTCATGTTTGAATAACTCTTTGCGTCCTGAAAAAAATGATGTGTCACACTTGCCATTTTGAAACAATGCAGTAAATACGGGAGATATAAAAAAAAAGTGTTTGATCGGTTAAAAATGCGTCGCGCGGATCGTAGTCATGGTAACAATAATAACTTTTGACTTGAATACCTCCAAGCTCCAAAATTAGAGAAAGTAAAAAAAAATAAACGAAAATTAATACAGAAAAAAAAGAAAAGAGTTCAAATAAACATGGGTCCGGAAGGGCATTTTTTTCGAGATACAGGGAATCCCGTTCACGGTTTTAACTTGCACCATGAACGGGATTCCCTGTATCTCGAAAAAAATGCCCTTCCGGACCCATGTTTATATGAACTTTTTTTCATGAAATTAGCTCAGGAATACGCCTTTCAATTTAATGTACCCAAGTAGGAAACATCCTGTATACACAAAATAAAATTTGATAAAACTTAACTGCTGCATAAGTTAACAAAGAAGTAATCGTGGGTTCAAGAACTTCAATCCATTTGTCAATTGACGTGTCGTGACTATTGTTTTTTTTACCTTGTTGAGTGCTCTTGTGTCACCTTTGAAAAGAGGGTTAAAATTAAAAAAAAAAATCGGTCTAATTTTTGTTAAGTGTCTAGTCTAGCCCCATTCGAAAGACGGTCAAAGTATATGTACTTCCTGAAAATTTCACAATAATTTAGCAAATTATTGTCAAGCTTTAAAATTTTGAACTGGACAAAAATGGTCCATTTTTAAAGTTATCATGAAAAATCACATCAATCACATATTGTGAAATTTTCAATTCCATACATACAAGTTATGACTATTTGACACAGTGAAAAACTTGTAGATGGCGCCACATACACGACAGAGTCATAATAATATCAAATTTGAATTTCTTATGTCAAAATATAACCAGAATACCGATTTCTGTAAAATTATCAGAATTATTATGAGATTTATTTAAATTAAAGAAAAATAGAAATTGAACGTTGACGCCCTGTATCTTGAAAACTATGCATCTCCGGACCATTGTATATTTGGAAAAAAAACTTATTTTCTAATGTAGAATCATCCCTCAAATTATTCGAACGTTATTTCCGGACACCCTGTTGACAACGAGCAAGAGTATCTTTTCCTTAGTTCAGGTTGCAAGCCAACCAATTTTTTTTTTGAAGTGTCAATCATGCAGAGTTTTGAAAATTTAAGCATTGATATGTACAGGGTGATTCATTTTCAGCGACAGGGTGCCAGTTCTCGTGAACTATTCATCATAGAGACTCAGGAAAAAATCTGTATAGTAATGTGCCCAAGTGAAAACAGAAAATCAACACATTTTCGAAATTTTCCTCTTTGAACCACCAAAAAAGAATATGGAAACAGATTGAAGACGATATTCTCTACAAAATTGCCCCCCGACACTTTTCTCTAAGTTGTCAAATAAGACAGCTACAAGCCGTCAAACTTGATGTTACTAAATTGCCTATAGCCACGAAATTCCTTGACCGATTTGACTGTTCTTTATCTCGTTTCAAAGAAGAAAATCTGAGGTCGATTTAATCTACTTTAAACGACCACACAACATAAATTGTAAAAGTCAAACCTGTATTTGCGGTTTTTTCGAAATTTTCAAATGCAAACCAACTAAATAGATGCCTCCATCGTGTTATTTGGATAATTTCCTATCACTTTCATACAGATAATTTTTCTATATCTTTTGAAATAGAAGAGTTACGGAACTTTATCAGGAACCACGCGAGAAATACTTTTGAAACAGCCCCGATAAATTTGAATGAGTCAAAAAGATTCACATCAGATTTGTTTTAATTCGCGTTTAACATTTTCTTCAGCTGATGTTGAAAACAAATGCCTATAAGTGAGAATGCCAACTATTTTTCGTTTTTTTTTTCTACGTGCAGCTGAGAAGTAGAATACAGTGCACCACTTGCCAAAAATAATACGGTGAACCAGTAAACACCTTGTTCCAAAAATATTAAAAAAAAATGAAATTAACTGAAAAAAACAAAAAAACTAGTGCCAATGCTCAAAATCCCGACCGTTGACAAGGCACATTCAAATTCACAGGGGCTGTTTCAGAAGGATTCCTCGACGGAAACCTGATGCAGTTTCCGTAAATCTTCTATTTCAACAGATATAGAAAAATTACATTCATGAAAGTGGTAGGAAATTATCCAAATAACACGATGGAGGCATCTGTTTAGTGGGTTTGCATTTGAAAATTTCGAAAAAATCTCAAATTCATGTTGTGTGGTCGGCTAAAGCGGATAAAATCGACCCCGAGTAAATGCGCCAGAAAAAGCAGATTTTCCTCTTCAAAATGAGCTCAAGAACAGCCAAATCGGTTAAGGAATTTCGGAGTAATAGGCAAATTAGAGACATCAAGTTTGACAGCTTGTAGCTGTCTTATTTGACAACTTAGAAAGAAGTGGCGGATGGCAATTTTCTAGAGAATATCGTCCAAAATCTGTTTCCATATTCTAATTTGGTAGTTCACCGGGGAAAATTTCGAAAATGAATCGATTTTCGGTTTTCACTGTACCGTTACGCCCCCTTGCGGCAATTCTAGAAGCTTGAAATATATTTCCAGCATTTTCTCTTGAGCACATAACTATACAATTTTTTTTTCCTGAGTCTCTATGATGAATAGTTTACGAGAACAGGCACCCTGTCGCTGAAAATGAATCATCCTGTACAACGCTTTACCACAAATTCCTCAACCAAAAACAAGGCGATCTAGGCAAACTTACCTATATCCAAAAATGCTTCGTTAAGCCTACAGAGGGCGTCAAAAATGGTTTTACCTACATTTTTCGAAAACGAGCAAATCGATTTTGATAATTTTTGGTACCTAGTCTTGGACTATGAAATAAAGTTGTTCGTTTCTATAGCGACCGGTTGTAATTAACCGGAAGTGTTATAAACGTGACGTCACATGTAGTTATTTGTTTTGATTTTTTTTGGAATTGACTTTTTAATAATTCCGATGCTTTTATCTAATAGTTCAATGCATTGGAGAGATTTTCTCTTTCCTGAGAAATTTCGCTGGGATAAGTGGTTGTACTAGAAAAAAATATTTTCAATTAGGTACACAGATATTTTATTATTGAATCATTTTTTTCTAGCATAACCACTTATCCCAGCAAATTTTTCAAGAAAGAAAAAAGCTTCTCTATACACTGCGTTATTAGATGAAGACGTCTTAATTATCAGAAAGTCAAATCCATAAAAAATCAAAAAATTTAGCTGCATACGAGTCATATGACGTAACTGATTTTTTATGGAATCGACTTTCTGATAATTCAGATGTTTTTATCTAATAATGCAGTATGTAAGAAAATTTTCTCCTCTCCTGAAAAAATTTGTTGGGATAAGTAGTTAGTAGTAGTCAATAATAAAATATCTGTGCAGCTAATTGATTTTTTTTTTCTGGCACAACCACTTATCCCAGCGAAATTTCTCGAGAGAGAAAAACTCCCCAATACATTGAACTATCAGATACAAGCATATGAATTATCAAAAAGTCAATTCCAAAAACATTTTGCGAAAAAAATCGTGATCAGTTTCCGCGCTTCAAAATTAAAGGAAAACTTTCTATAAACATGTATCCGGAAATGCTTCTTTACAGAGCTACAGGGTGTTGAAATTTCATTTTCATTTTTAATTTTTCTAAATATTTTGAACTTATGTCGATCTTTTGATGAAAATTGGTATTCAGGGGTTTTATATCTTGCAAAATTCGAATTTGATGTAAGTATGGCTCTAACTTATAGAGGGCGCACTTATTTTTAAGGATATGAAAAGCCATCACTTTTTTGGACGTCCCTGTATCATATCTTTAACTAAGAAAAACGATGTCTTCATCACTTTAGCGCAGAAGATGTATACCTCTTAGAGGTCGCTACGTGCAACCATTCTCAAGATATTTGGATTTGAAATAATGATACATGTGATAATGAAATTATGGCCAAGCATGCATGGTGTTTCATTGATAGTGCCAAAAATACAGGATGAGTTTGACTGCTTAAAAATAAGAAGAAAATTTCCTATAAACATGTGTCCGGAAATGCTTCGTTACACAGCTAAAGGGTGTCGAAGTTTTTATTTTATTCAATTTTTTTAATTTTTTAATTTGTTTTTGTTCAATTAATATTTGAATAAGAGTTGTTGATAATATTACACACTAGTCGACTTTTATCTTTTTTACTGAAAATATGAAGCAATCATACGAGATATGTGATAACTTCTTGCAGGTTACCTTCGCCATAATTTCAAAATCGCATGTATTAATTATTTCGAATCAAAATATCTCGAGAATGATTCCACGTAGCGACTTCTAACAGGTACACATTTTATACGTAGAAATAATAAGGAAATCTGTTCTTTTACTTAAAAATATAATACAGGTTCGTCTAAAAAAGTTATTGCTCTTTAAAACAGATAAAATACGTGTAGGTAGCGACCTCTACAAGTTAGAGCCATACTAAGGTCAAATTCGAATTTCGCATGATAAGAAACCCCCAATCATCAGTTTTCAACCAAAGATTGACATTGGTTCAAATATAATTTAGAAAAAACAAAAAAGAAACAGTGGCGAAGTTAGAGGGGGGCTTGGGGGAGCTTAGCCCCCCCATATTGTGTATTAGCCCACCCGAAAAAGTTTGGGGGTTTCAATATTTTTACATGAGTATTAATTATGAATGATAGCTGAAACTACAAATATCATTAATGGATCATAGATTCATTGGAGTAAAAACGTTACCAGAATGTGTTTGAACGATTGTGGCCACAAATACAAGAGTTGGAGATGGCCAATAAAAATGACAAGGGGTAGACGTTCGTTCCTCAAAACGCAAAAAAGCTGAAAGCGTTCGTTCAAGTTCTCAAGGAATATAATAATATGGTTTCTTTTTTTATTTCTTTATGTCAAGACAAATATAGATGTGAATGCTTTTTGACTTGTGGGTTTTTCTTTAAGTCTATAGTTATTATTATACCGACACCCACTTACACATGAACACAAAAAAATATACACATCTTTCGTTCTACCCAGAACCCAGAGTAGATATGATCTTGGGGCTTTCACGTTTTAGTTATTTATCCTGATTTATGGCTGCTAAATAATGAATGAAATTATTCTTCATTTGACATTATTTGGTGAATAGTTTTGGCGACTTGTGATAAAATGGCGAATGCGCAGTCAAAAAATCTTGCTGATTTTTGCCTGGGGCTTAAGCTCCCCTTAAGACAAAGACCTGACTTCGCCTATGAAACGAAAATAAAGCTTCAACACCCTGTAGCTCTGTAACGAAGCATTTCCGGACACATGTTAATAGGAAGTTTTGTTCTTATTTTGAAGCGGGGAAACTCATCCCGAATTTCTTCGCAATATTTTTGAAACACCCTGTATGATGGACACTACCAATCATATGAAGTTTGTAGTAAGTTATATTGAGTATGTACTTTAGAAGTTATTTAAGAAATTCTAGGGAAAATTATAGGAACTATTCAACTCATTTTCTCATCCGGGTGTTTTTCTACATTTTCCAGGACCCTGTATATATACTTTTGTCTATCAGTGGGCAGTAGGAGGAGCGTACTAATTTGTTTTCATTTTAGAGTTGGAATAACTAGGGTTCTGGATTTGACCAATCAAAATTTTTTTAACCGATCAATTGACAGAAATGAATCTGAAAAATAACATTAAAAAATACAGTGGATGAAGCATACTACTTTTCAACATTCTTATTTTGCAATTTATGAAAACAGTGATAATAATTTGTTATGAAAGTTTTGCTTATTGTTAGCATATTCCGATACTTAAATTTGGTGATATCAAACAGGATGATCCTAGGGGTGATCAGGTGTGTATAATCATCAGGTCCATTCAAGGGCACATCATGCAGGGTCTCCCCGCTGAACTGATCAAACCTTCCAGAGTATATTGAGAAAAGATAGGAAAGTTATTTGAGATTTGTCGAAGTTTAAAAAATATTTTTTTTTTCTAAATTTGTCTCCGCCTTCACCTATTTTGATAAAATTTCAAGGATGTGTAGTACAGTACAGATGATACTTTTTGAGCGATTGGAGCAGATTCAACTTATCCAGGACCGGACTTCTCAAACATGTGTGTTCAACTTTTGATTAAAAATAAAATGGTACGCCACAATTTTCCCGCAATAAATGATGATTATTTTTTTTCGAAAAAAAACAGTGGCGTACGTAACCTTTTTCTTTTTCTCGAAAATACAACACACAAACTGTATTTTGACTCAATATACAGAGTGGTTTTTGAGTTGGTACTTTCCTTTTAACACTGTATAGAATGCAAGACAATAAAAAAAATATATATGTATTTTTTTTATTTTCCATCACATTTGTGGATTTGATTTAATTTTATTAAATGTATCGTTATTGGATGTTATTTCGATTTTGGTTCATTCAATAAGTTTTGTTTAGTTGTGCAGGTTTTCTAAAAGAATAACATGTCGAATAAAGAAGGATTCATGAACCAAACTATGTGTTAGGGAGACAAGGGTGGCCTAACTGATTTTCTCTGGTATCATTTTTTAGATGAGTATTTTTTCCGACGGTTGCGATACCTCAATGCATTAAGGAAGTCAAAAGAAAACTAGGTCCGTATTTAAAAAGATGAACTTGAGGATGGCCGCTCAAAGACGAGAAGTCAGATTTTTAATTTGATACCACCATATTGTAGAGGAGAAAAAGTGGCAATGAGAAAGTGCAATTCATTTTAAAATATCTTTTCAAATAAACTCAGGAAATATTAACGTTTTTGCAAAATTTCGGTTTTTTTCGAATATCTTCGGAAGTAGTTGGTATTTTTAAATTGTCAAAAAGACATTTTTTTCAGCATAAAAATGCGCAACTTTGAATCCATATAATCGACCCTGTATATCTTATAATAACTGAGATCCCCATGCACGCACTCGAATCTGTGGCACCCTGTATAGTGGTATAAGGAAAGTACCAACTTAAAAATCACCCTGTATATAGCCTAGAACTGTTGACAAGTTGAGCGGGGAGACCCTGTATAAATCTGAATCGTTCATTTTCACATGAACATGGAAAACATACAAGCACATACTTGAAATTAAAAAAAATATCTAACTAGATTTTTGAAGAATGCAGTACTATTATGTAACATGTTTTTAGGGAATGTATTACTATACTTTTCGGATAAGTATCAAAAATAAATTATTAATGTAATGTGAGCTTCACTCGGGGATACATATCATGTACATATTTCTCTTATCATTTTTTGTATTTAGGGTTAACGATGCATGGCTAAATTTCGCCCATTAAGAATGGTTAATGTCAATTATTATTGCAATGTCTCATCATTTTCTTCTTCTTCAATTCTAAATAAATACGATTTATTATTATTATAATTTTTTTTGATATTTGGACTAATTCCTAGGGTTGCGTTAATTTAAATCACCGATTTAAATCGCGATTTCAATCACATGTTTTTTTTTTTTAATCGATGATTTTAAAAAATATTTTCCCTTCTCTGTTTCCATTTTTAAAGAGTAAAATTAAATTAAGTCATCAGAATACAATAGTCTTGCCGATGCGTTTTTTTTATGATTAAATGTCAATTGAGTTAGTATTCAATTATGTTTCACAAATTTTGTTGAATATGACCCAAGTTAAGTGTGACAGTAGTTAAGTTGCGTTGTGTTATGTGCCAAAATTTTGATTGAAATATTTTGTTTAGAATGAATCCATCTGAAATATTATTGTTAAAAAAAATACAATACACGTGAAAAAGAGATTTTAGTTAAAAAAATCGATTTAAATAAAAAAAATCCAATTTAGATTAAAAAAATCAGCAACACTGCCAATTACCAATTCTAAATAAAACATAACTCGCGAAAGTTATTCAGGGTGTCCAGAAGCTAGTAGTCATAAAATAATAGGACATACAGAGGTCAAAATAATGTGGGCACTTCTTATAAAACAAAATTCTGGCTTATGATTTGGACAAAAAAATTATTCTTGATAGAAAATTGATTTTTAATGAAGGGTAGCAGGATAGATGATCTTTCAATTGCAATAAGTGAACAACAATTTCAAGACGTATACATGAGATCAGGAGCTCAATAATTTTTTTCTCTTGATTTTATTTTTTCCAAAACACCGGTTCAAATTAATTACAGGAAAGAATCGGATCGGAATGTTATGTTTCAGGATCTTTTTGATCAGAAAGGACCTCCGCTATCACCTCTTTGTGTTTGACCCTTAACATATGAGACTCCCTGTATATTAAGGGCTGGACAGTACATTATTTTTCTGATTCAGAATGGTCAATAATGTCCTCCGTATTTCACCATATTTTGTGATCGGTCGAAGATTCAAGTAAAATAGTCTTTGCAAATGATGTTCTGAGAACAAGACAAGAAAAACAAAACCTATCAACAATTGAGAGTCACAATATCGTCCTAATAAGCCCAGACTTGAAAAATCTGGATGAATAAATAAATATGTATAAAGGATAAACGATTTTTGAGATAAGGCCGATATCCACCCTTCCTCAATCACCCTGTAAACTAAGTGTAAAGAATAAATTTTGGTCCCAAATTCTCCAGGAAATCTTCAAGAAACATGAAATTCAAAAGCTTGAATCAATAAACGGCATTACTCATTATTGTTTTGTTTTAAAAAAAACTTACCTCGACAAAAACAGTCTCTCAAAATATCTCGCGATATTAAATAACATAAAATAAGTCATCACAGCCATAGTTATCAAATTAATTAAAACCAATAGAAGAAAGTCTTGGATATGCATTTTTACTCCGAATACTTCGAAAGGCGGTACTGGAATGGCAGTACTGGCTTCGAGATAAGTATGGGAATGACGTTCAAAAGTTGCATGTTGTCACGTGATTCTATGTGCAATAAATGATCAAAGTCATAAGTTGCTGAATCCAATATTCTGTGAACAAGAACCAGTCGAAATGATCGATTTCTCAAAAGCGCTGAGTACGATGTTCAGCTGATGAAATGCAACCTTATACGATGATAACAGAAACACTCTTGTTACTTTAAAGTCATGGGATTGGAATGTACAAAAATAATATTGGTATTTTTTCAAACAAATTGAAATTTGCTGATTTTGACTTTTGTGGTGCTCATGAAATCTTTCTTAAGTGCGGCTTCGAGCAACTAAATTGTCAATGAGCAAATATTCATAGTCTAGGAAGCGATTGACGCGATTGTCAATCGATTGATGGGAAGTTTCATTGAAGTACATTGAGCCAGTTTGATCGTGTACCGGCGAGATTGACAATCATTCAATGGTTTGATGCGTTGATTGAAGCTTTATCAATCGCAGCGTCAATTTCATTGTCAATATAATTCACAATCAAATCGATCGTCACTGAAGTATCGTAGAAACTAAAGCGCCTTACACACACACACACAGTTTTGCCCGAAGGTCTGGGTGAGCAGGTTTGAGAGTTGGCCAATAAAAATGACATAGGGCTAGACGTGTGTTGCTCAAAAGGCAAAAAAGCGGAAAACGTTCGCCTCAGGGAATATAATATTGTGGAAGCATCGACTTCGGCGACTGACGATTATGAAATACATTTTTAAGATATTTTGTGAATAGTGTTTGGGCGTATGTTGATAAAATGGCGAAGGCATAGTCCAAACAGACAAAACCACGACAAAGACCTAACTTCGCCTATGCGGTAAAAAAACGTGACAATAGTGATGTCATATAAAGTAAAAGAATATGTTTTTGTCTCTTACCTTTGATACTCAGCTTTTTCTTCAAATGAGGGATGAATGAGAATCACCAGTAGGATGGTCAATGAGACATATCTGGAAAGTGATTGTCGGTTCAAGTTCAACTCCAATTTTTGCATGATTTATTTCCATATCCGACTACTTCTTCACAATAGATAATATTTGCAAAAGATGTTTTACTATTTTCGCGTTTACTGATTTAAGGAAAATAGCAAATAGAAGAGAAGGTAAGTTTCTTCGTTTTTGTTTAGGATCCCAATACGATCAATAGAAATTGCAACATTAAATTGCAGTGAGAGTAGAAATTGGAAAAAAGTAATTCGTAAAAGGTATAAAAAAATTTGGACAATAATAATGTCTCTTACCTTTTGATACTTTTTTCTCCAAATGCGGGATGAATGAAAGTTTTCGTTTCCATTCAGTGGTGGACTACCACTGAATAATGATATATTGAATCGGCAAGGTATCAATAATCATTAAAGACGAAGTTTTGCTTTCCATGATGTAGGTTGCTGAATGGAAATCACAATGGAATCATGTTGAAAGTTGATGTATGACAATCACAAGCAAGAATAGAAATACGACGCAGTTTCCTTTTTCATCCAATTGTAATGTTGATTCGGGTTGATGTATGAGGATAAGCAGAAAGAATCCAAATGCGACAAGTAGTGTTTGTTTCTGGGCAGCTTTATTCATGATATATGTCAACTCAATCTCAGCAGCTTTCAAGAAACTGAAACAAATAGAACAATTATTTCAAATGTGTCGGTTCAAGAATTAATTTATTCATTTTTAAAAAGTTTGAGGTTGATAATGTTTCGTTAGTTTGGGTTAGTTTGGGTTTATCATATTCTATGCACTACTTCGCATTAGGTGACTAAAACATTGAGCAGGAATACAAGATTCAAATGCCAAATGATACGATTGACCTTGAGTTCTGAGAATTTCGCAGGTATGGAAAATTCAGATTCGGTCAAGGAATTATTTCAGCGTTGATTTGATTTTAAAGGACACATTGTCCCCTTTTGCTTCAAACTTTATTCACGCTGTTGTTCCATTATTGTCATTACGTCCAATCCTTAATTGTCCCTAAGGGGACCGTTATCTTCAGGTTTAGGTCGCGAGGGTCCCATCTGAAGCCTTTGGAAATCGACCATTCTCCATTGACGGAGCTAAGTTAAATGAAAATCTTTAAGTGCTCACATCACCAACGGAGAGTGGTTTTCCCGGATAGATTGTTTTCAATGTTTGGAATTGCTCCAAGTCAGTTCAGTTTTAGTTAATTTATCGAATCATAGAGTTTTTGTATCGATATTTGATAAAATTCAATCCCATTGACTAATCTTCCATGCCGAAAAAACATATTCTCGATATTAGAGACTTGAGTCTTTGTCACCCCAAATTTCATTTGAGGGCTGGCTAATATTGAGATTGATTGAAAATTATGTTTATGAAAGCTTTGCTCCCTACCACACAACGATAAAAGATTTTACGTTTTCCCCTATCTTGAATGGGTTAACCACTCCCTTATTTTCTTTCCTGCTTTGGGAATATAGTGTATATGTAGAATTTCAATTTTTTTGTGATCCTATTCAAAAAAAAAACAATTATCTAGCAGAATGTACACTCACCGACAATAAATTCGGGACAAGAATAATTTGAGTCAAATTGATATCCTTATAACTTTTTTATTTGTTGTCCGATTTTAGTGAAATTTGTACCAAAGTGTAGCCCTATGTCTTGAGATATTACTCTTGATTTTGGTGTTGGAAAAATACCGATGGCTTGGTCATTATACAGGGAGGAACAGAAGATACTTTTTTACCCTCAAGTTTTAAACACCCTGTGGAAAAATTGAGTGGCAAAATCTAGCTCCATCTTTTTCTGTTGTGAAGTGCGATCTTTTCTCAACAAAATGTTCCTTTGGTCAATATCTGCTTTTTTAGAGAAGATACAGATGTTTAAAGAAAATGCTGCAGTTTGTCGATATTTTTACCAACAACGAATGAAAACATTTTCATAGATTTGCATGAACAAAATGTTTTCAAATTAATAGCGCGTATTGTCACATCCCATTTTCAATTAATACAAGATCTGTATGGCCATGTAGTGATACCCCAGTCCACACCATGATACTACCGCCTCCAAAGAGTGTTCGGGGTGAACAATTTGCTCAATATGGAACATTGGGTAAATTGGGACAATATGGAATCTTAGAACATTTGTTCATGCCAGTCTATAGGAATGTTTTCATTCATTGTTTATAAAATATCGGAAGACTGTAGCATTTTCTTCAAACATCTGTGTTTTTTCTAAAAAAAGCAGATATTGACAAGACAAAAAAACATTTTCTTGAGGAAAGACCGCACTTCACGACACAATATAATGAAGCTAGATTTTGCTGCTCAATTTTCACACAGGGTGTTGAAAACAACAGAAATCAAGGGTAATATCTCAAGACATAGGGCTGAGCTTCATGCAAGTCTATAAGAATGATTTGGTTCATTGTTTATAAAATATCGGAAAACTGCAGCATTTTCTTTAAACATCTGTATCTTCCCTAAAAAAGCAGATATTGACATGACCAGAAAAACATTTTGTTGAGAAAAGATCGCACTTCACAACAGAAAAAGATGGAGCTAGATTTTGCCGCTCAATTTTTCCACAGGGTGTTGAAAACTTAAGGGTAAAAAAGTAGCTTCTGTTCCTCCCTGTATAATGACCAAGCCATCGGTATTTTTCCAAAACCAAAATCAAGAGTAGTATCTCAAGACATAGGGCTACACTTTGGTACAAATTTCACTAAAATCGGTCAACAAATAAAAAAGTTATAAGGATATCAATTCGACTCAAATTAGTCTTGTCCCGAATTTATTGTCGGTGAGTGTATAAACTGAAAGTCTATTATGTTAGATTTGATTCAGAATTTGAATCCTTCGAAAACGTCTATTTTGAGCTGCTCCAAAACAATTAACGCACCACATCAAGTTTCTACAGAAGACCAAGTTTAGTGTAAACATGTCCCAGGGTAAGGCTGAACAAACAATAAAGAAAAAGCTTCAAGGTTTTGATTTAACAAAAATGCTCTTATTATCCTGTAAACTCCACAGTGTTTTTTTACTTGATTAAATTCGTATTTTACTCCATGCTAAGTACAGGAGCACTATTGCTTTGAAAATTCAAAATACTTTGTAGAATTCAGTGATAAGAAAATATTTTTTTTTATTGTCAAAACCTTGTTCGTTTTTAATGTTTTTATCTCTTGTTCAGCTCGATAGCGCCTTTTTTAGAGTAGATATCAAGATTTACCGTAGGTGTACACTTGGCCTTACGTTTAAATTAGTAGTAGTGCGATAATTTTTTGGAGCAGTGTATTTTGTGGAATTATCCAATTTTGTGATATCCACGTACAGCCGGTTGCAGAGAAACTGGTACGACTCTTGAAGCACTTTTTTTTGAATTTGAGCTGTGTATTCTGTACAATATTTGTGTTTGTTATCCTCCAATAGTGCACACGAATTTACACTTTTCTACACTGCTACACTAAATGTGGCTTTGATTGTAAAATGTTTGTCTGTTTTTCAGGTTAGAATATCTGCACTATATGTAATAACGCATTTTGTGAATTTCCTTTACATTGATAGCCATAAGTTAAACCAGCAATCTGCATTACACTATCCTACACCAGAATAATAAACACACCTAATAATGGGTTTGTTTACACAGCACTCAGAAACAGTCAAGATTTTGCACAATCAAATTGTCCGCGTTCATTTACAACCAACTTTCTGATTGTTTAATATTTAATAACGTAAGGAATGTGTTCACACACGTTTTTCTGATGGTTTTCAAAAAGTCAAACCAGCTCGCGAATATTTTACAAGTAAACTTTCGACTTTTGACTGATGTAGTGAAGTTAAAATTATATTTATCTTCACCGTAATTACCCATGTTCAGTATGTCCACGGATAAAGTACCCCATTAGGCCCATAGGTATAATGGTCAAAAAATTTCATTTTCGACCAATAGTCACTCCTCATAAAAAGTTCTGTTTGTTTTGAAAAGTATATTGCCAAGCTTTCAGTTTAAAAATATTATACCTACAAGGGGGGGGGGGTCGAAAAACAAGAAAACGTGAAATACTACCTTTATTTTCCGTTTTAGAGCAGAGTGGCGAATCAAAAAAGATTTTAAATCCTTTTCGAAGACCAATTCTGAATTCTCAACTCAGTATTCCAAATTTTATTTTTCTGTATAGTTTTAAAATTGCGTTTCTAATTTATATTCTGTTTTGGATCATTTCACTTATCCTTCACCCATGTATGACAAAAAATGTAAATTGGGTAAGGAATACGTGAAATGATCTGAAAAAGAATAAATAAGAAACAATTAAAATTAAAACTTTACAAAAAAATAAAATTTGGAATACTGAATTGAAATTTCAGAATTTGTCTTTGGTTAGGATTTGATTTTTTTTTTATCTGCCACTTCGCTCCAAAACGAAAAATAAAGGTAGTTCACTCTTGATAGTATTTAATGTTTTCTTTTTTTTCGACACCTCTGTGATAGATTTTTCAAAACAAGCAGAACTTTTTATGAAGTCACTTTTGGTCGAAAAAAATTTTTTTTTTTTATCCTTTGATATAGGTACTATACAGGGTGATTTTCTCTTGATATTTTTTCGTAAGAACGAACGGTTTTCGTTTGATGAAATAAAAGTCATTTTTATACACATGGCAAAATCGCTAAAATCTGATAAAGTGTTTTTCATGTTCAATGAGTTTTTGTATAATTTGGTCGATAATTTGTATCAATAAGGTCAATTACTCACATAATAAGTAAAAATAACAATAATAGTATGTTATTGACCTTATTTTAATACAAATCAACATCTACTTCGTCACAGAATACAGAATACATTATCTATCTCCGCCTGGCGTATTGAGTGAGAAGACTCTCTCTCTCTCTCTGTCGGGAGGGAAGTTTGGCTCCACTCCTTTCGATCATACTTACAGTGAAATTTTTGCGTTTTCTTTTTTATTTATTTAGTATATTTTTGGGTATTTTGGAAAAATTTTTCGCTTGTGACTTTACAATATTGTCTAGAATACGTATATAAAAAAGTCATTTGGAAATGTATGCAAATTGTCCATTTTATTTGAAAATTTTCCGTGTTTAAAGGAATGTATCAACTTAAAAATCACCCTGTATAGGTAATGTTTTGTTGCAAAAACAAATTTTAAATGTGAAGAAAAAAACAATATAACTTGAGATTTGAGGTTATAATAGGTCTGTTTGTTATCCTCAACTGGTGCACACGAATTTTCACTTTTGTAAACTGCGACGTTTGTTACGCGGTTAGTGCAAACAGTGTAGCATGTTTGTTATATCAGTATAATGCACTAGTTACACCAGGTCAAGAGGAGGTGTAAAAAATGTAGTGTAGTGCACAATACGGTAGGGATCGAGTCTTTTTCGTGTATTTTATAAACAAAGCTTCTCTCAATCATACTTAAAATAGAGATAAAAGGAAATTTGTAATGAAAAATTTGTGTGGATCTGATTGTAAGTAGATTGTTTGTCTAATTTTTGGGTTAGAATATCTGCACTAAATGTAGTTACGCGTTTGGTGAATTTCTTTTACACAGGTAGCCATAAAAGTTACACCAGCACTTCACTATTCTACACCGAATAAATAACAAACACACCTATTAGGTTTATTTGTTATTTCGGTGTAAGATAGTGTACGTAGTGCTGGTGTAACTAATGGCTACCAGTGTAAAGGAAATTCACCAAACCCGTTAGTAAATCTGGTGTAGGATATTACTAACCCAAAAACCAGACAAACATTTTACTTACAATCAGATCCACACTGATTTTTCACTACAAATTTGTCTTTCATCGTTATTTCAGGTTAGGTTAAACCGGGTGTACGTAATTATCGAATATCGGGTTCACAAGGTTAGTGACATGTGGATATGATTTACGTTCCTCAAATTCATCTATGCTCGTTAAATTTGCTTCGCCTTAAATACCTTTTCCTCTTCATTCTTGAACATATTCGTCGGCGTTATGGCAAAAGTCACTGAGTCCAAAATGATAGTTTTGAGAAAAACGGGTTTTAAAATTGAAAGGTAAACAAAAATTTCATTTTATGGAAGTCAACTGTATAAAGGCAACAATAAAGTACTAAATGATGTCTGCCAGTTGGAAGTTTGTCCAATTCTCAGATTCTAGGTGTAATTAACTGAAAAATGCTAAAAATGGACTTAGTGACTTTTGCCTGAACACCGACGATATCACGGTCGCTTCATCGTATGATATTCTAGGTATTTACAAAAAATCTAGTCAATATGAGAGGCAGGCTACCGTATGTGTGAGATATTCATTCTAGACGGAATTCGAAGAATATGGTTACCGTAACCTATTAGCTCAAAAAAGTAGCTTCCAAATAATACTTTCACTCACGAGTTCACTTAAATCGATCTTGACAAATAGCTTATAAAAATATTTAATAAGAAACTCCTTTGGAACTGTACTTTTAATTTAGAACATCAAAACTTTATTCTGCCATAATAAGATCATTATAGGTTTCTACAATGGTCTTGATTGAAACTAAAGAACAGCTTATTGGCGGAGGTTCCTTGAACTATATCGAATAAATCATTAGGGTCAGTCACATATTCCTATAGACCTGTTTAAAGAATTATCCGCCATAATGTCGAGAGCCCCAAATGATCTATGGACGTTTAGTGAATACTTCCAGAAAACATAGATCTTTGGTTAAAACGTAAGATCTAATGTGCAGACTAGTTTGCTCGTTTGGAAAATATTCAAAAAGTGAAACAAAAATCAGGCGTAAGATCGCTACAAATGATCTTGAGGTGATTCTAACGATGATCCCTTGATGGCGCTCCATGTCAAAAGCTCAGATTTTTCAGGTGGTATGAAATTCCACTTGATCAGAGTGCATGCAACAAATTTGTAATTTCTTGGTCGGTATTGTTAACGACAAAAAATGATAAATATAAGTAGAGTGCAAAAAAGATATTACAATTCAAATGGTCTGTAGCGAATCGGAGGCAAAAAAACCTCATAACTATTTCGGTTCAAATTGGTTTATTGTTGAAGTTCACTTTTACCGTTAACTTTTTCATAATGGACGTAAAAAACACAAATTTGTAAAAGTTATTAAAATTCCCCGAAACAAAAATGATGATTTATCACTGTGAAAAGCTTATTTGACTAATGAGATTACCCATACAAACTTTATAAGGTATAGAATTATTGTTTAATTTGCCGCCAACCGTGTCGGATAACATTCAAAATTCCCGGAATTTTGTTTTTCGTATTTGATTCGGATCAATTCGGATCTCGATTGGAATATACACCGCTTGACTAAAAATGTCGCTAGTATCGTCATGGTTAGTATGTGTATTGAGTTGTCGAAGTCGGTTCGTCGAGGTGTACAGCGAACAGCTTGAAAACACATTTTCAAAGATAAATAAAAACATTGAAAATTTATATTATTACGGTTGTGATCAAATAATTTCTGTGCGTGAAAATTGACACGATTTCGTGATTTTATCCTGGATTTTCAGTGAGTTTTGTCTTGAGAAACTTGCCCTTCTTGTTGGTATTTACCATATCAAAGATGCACCACGATCAAAACTGGATATAACTTTGTTTTGGGGACACAATCTGATGAGTGTTATGAAAAACTATGAGAAGTGAGAGTTTCATTTTCAGCATTTTACAACTTATGGGGTAAAATAAATCTATACCCTTCAAGGTAAGTTCATTCATTGCTATGATATAATTTAATAATGATGAAAATTCTTTTATACATTGGCAATTAAAGTAATGAAAAATTCCTCTAGATCAGAATCTTAGTAATACATTGGTTCATATTACCTGCATTCCTACACATAGCGGTGGTTTGGACCAGTGGCTGAGCATGGTACTATCTCTTCGGCTCGGATAATAAAATCGGTTTGATCATAAATCATTTCTTGTTTTTGATAAAAACAAACCAACAAGAACGTTTCCTGGTCTCTATTCGAATTCCAAGAGGAATTTTTACATGTCTAAAAATATTTCTTTCATTCTTTTGAGCAGTGCGTAAAAGTAGGTCCCCATCACTTGAAGAGTTTTTCTTTTTTTTTATGATTCTATTTTCGGGGCAAATTACACAATAGCAGTCATAAAGAATAAACATTGTCTTTTATGGTATGACCAGGTACTCTCGAATATGAAGAGATGCGCGATATGATGGGAAATGTTAAATTGTATTATATGTAAAAGAAATTTCTACTTGCGCATCCCTTATGAACGTTAAGCGGCGGAAGATTTATAAAATTTCACTCAGCTGCAAGATCCGTATTTGTTATTTGTTAGGAATTCAATTATTCTGTCGAAATAACTAATTTATATTACAGAACAACAAGTATTCCATTTATAAATCTATGAAAAAGTAGTCGCGTGGGATGCGATGAGATTTTTCCACGATCAATTTAATTTCACGAAAAATGTTTTATAGCCGTGGAATTTAGTCCAGTTACAACTTGCGGAGGTGAAGCTTAAAGACAACATTATGATTGATGTTTGTACGTATTTTTTGCAACTTTTCGTTGAAGTACGGCAATGACTTCAGAGAAATAATAGAATACTGGGTAGGTAGCAAATAGCAAATCATAAAGGAAGCTCAGGTAGAAGTTTGGTCAAAATTGAAATTTAAAATAAACTGTATTCCAATGGTTCAACGTTCTCACAAATTAAGGTCTACTAGTTCGTGTGAAGTCTATCAAAATATCCGTTTGAAATATATCATAATCATCCTAATACTGAGGTATGATCATGTGATGTATTAGACAGTTGATAATAGATTATAAAAAGCTTATCAGCGCTTGCATGATTTTTTCGATAACACTGTTCTGATAGGAAATAAACATTTTCATTTATTATTTATAACTTAGAGAATCCAACTGGCGTATTTTTATATTTCATTTGTACGTACTACAAAGAGGCGTGCTTATTCGTTATATCATGTAGAATCTTGAAGTCTTGGGTTTTGGATTTACGATAAAGAATCGCAAATCCGGATCAATTGAAGTTGGCTCGATACAGATTAAGGAAACAACTGGATACAATTGAAATTATTAAATGAACGAAAATATGAGCAACAAAATATTGTATATCATTTTATACCTACAAGTAGTAGGTATGGCAACATAGAAAACTCATTCAACTGATAAGAAATTGTCCATTGTTTTCTTCCCTAAGAGAGCCGTGATGTATGCAATCAGTGGTCAAGAGCTTAGTTTTTGACATTAGCCTAGTTTACACCGACAACTTGGTCCGCGGACCAAGAACTAAATTCGAACTATTTCAGAACCAAATATTTGGTTCGAATGGTGTAAACAGTTGCGGACTAAGCTGGTACGCTCTTGGTTCGGTATTCGCCAGCAGGTGTACCGAACTAAATTTGGTTCGGATCATAATAATTATGAGTTTATGTTGATTGTTATTATTGTGAATTGTGTTGGTTCTGAGTTTCTAAGGCAATCTGTATGTTTTTTTTTGTTACGAATTGTGTTGATAAATAATTTCGACTTGTTTTTGACATTTGACGAATTGCGCGCGTACTCATTTAGTTCAAGCGTTGCCAGACGGTGTAAACGGGCGAGAAGCAAGCATAGGTCCTACCGTACTATCCCCACCCACTTGGTCCTATCGGACCGAACTAAAGGAGTTATCGGTGTAAACTAGGCTATTGATTGCTTTGCCCGGATCACAAGGACATCCGGATTATAAGGCCTTCACTGTATTTTCAAAAGCTATTGATGGCTGTATCGATTTTTTTTTATGGTAAATATAGAAATACATCTGGAAGGTTTCAACTAATTATTCATTTCCTGGATTCATTTTTTTTTCAAGCTCACTACACTTTTTGAAATATTCTTATGACTAGTTACTGTGAACAGTTTTTCTGGAATTATTTCCATTAATTAGTTGAGATAAATTTATGAAGTTGCATTGCGTGTGCTTGTTATTCTCCACCAGTGCGCACTTTTTTACACTACAGCGGTAGTGCAAACAGTGTAGCGTGTTCAGTGTAAGATGCACATTACTACACTAGTAACACCAGGTCAAGAGGAGTTTTAACAAGTGTAGTGTAGTGTGGAATACGGTGGGGAGACTATTTCGTGTTTGCAAACAAAGCTTCTTTTAACCTAATCTAAAATACCTACCTAAAGATAAAAGAAAAATTTGGAGTAAAAAATAAGGGGGAATAAAACGTTTGTCTGTTTTTTAGGATGGAATATCTGCAATCTACTAACGCATTTGGTGAATTACCTTTACATTGGTAGCCATAAGTTAAACCAGCAATCTGCACTACACTATCCAACACCGAAATAACAAAAACCCAAAGAGAACCGTGTTATATGCAATCAATAGTGAAGACAAGTCTAAACCGTGGCTATTTTTGCGAAATTATAGTTGATAGAATCACAACAATGCTGTTTTTCACAATAATCAGCCATAACAACGTGGAGAAATGGCATTTGAACATGAACTTGCCCATGGATACTCAGTGGGGCCAACCTATTTTTCAACTGACAACAATCGATTATCGAAAACACGAAGAAGCCCGAGAAAATGTCTAAAAAATAGAACAGTTGAGTAAATTTGATCGTTGATGACAAAACAAGAATAAATGCTTCATAATTGCATGGAAATTGTATGAATTGGACTTAAATGCAATACGCAGGCACAATTTGTTCGATAAGATGTATGTTCACAGGGTGTTACTGAATGATGGGCCTGGATTCCAAAGGCGAATTTCTGAAAATCGTCCAGTTTATACATTCTGGAAAGTCTGGTTTTTAAAATAGGGCACAGGAATATTCGAATTTGAAATCAATTAAAGTAGTTTTTTTTATCAATAGCGTATTGAAATTTGGCAGTATAATTTGTTATATGGTGAATTAGCTGCTAGATGACAATTATGAGATCTAGTCCGACAAACAATATTTAGAAAAACATGGTATGGCTCTAAATGTTTTCGAAAATGTATTATTTTTTTGGAATAACCATCAACCAATATCTATTGTAAAGATTAGTTTTTCGTAACTTGATTTCGAGAGCAAAAAATTGAAAAAGTTAACGTTGATCGTTACCCAATATTTATTTAAGCCATGTTTTGAATTACTCGAAATGAAAAACAAAGTGCCTAAGATGAGGAAAAATATCCATGGGACGTGAATATTGTATTTTTAGCTGCCTAACCGAGTAAAAAATATGTTTTTAAAGAGTCAGTGGAGTACCCATATTTTCTGTCAATGTGAGGTGTGAGGGGGATGGGAGATGGGACAGTTCGGGCGAGCATCCTTGGAATTACGGCCTATCATCAAGAACAACTATAATCTGTGTACTGAATTTAATATTTAAAGGCAGATTTACACGTATCCAGTAGCTAACGCCAGTTTCAGCTAAGAGTGGCCCTCGGCTGTATAGCATATTAGCCGTATGGCCTGCCGCTAGAGGGCGCAACTGCTATGACCAAATGCAGTATTGAAATGTTGGTTTTTTTTTTTGTGGGATGTAGATTCAAAACGCCTCAAACGATATTTGAGAAATTCGTTTCAGTTCAACTTTTCCAGGATCGGATCTAGAGCGACTCTGATGTTTTTTTTTTCTGATGAGAAGAGTGGTGTGCCACTGGGTTTTCACAAAGTAAAAATCAATTTCATGATCTCTTGGGTGCGTCGTTTTTGGGGAAAAATCAAGGACATTTCCACAAGAAATGTTTGTATTGAAAAAGCGCCTTTTTTGCTTAAAAATGAACGGAACTCTGAAGATTTAACTGAAATCGCACAAGGCGTTTCGAATCTACATTCAAAAATCGACAAAATTGTAACACTTTGTATTTTCTAGACGAGATGTTTGCTGATGTATGTTGCTATACAAAACGTTATCATCCTCCTATACTATATTGGGGCTCACGCTATATATTATCAAGGAACCAAAGCTACATCTTATGCTTGAAATTCTCTGCTAATAACATAGAGAAATCTGAGAAATCAAAGGGTTCTGAGCAATTTTAAGAAAATAACATTCTTATACAAATTTCTCATTATACTGCATTTTTATATTCAACGCAAATAAAAATTTGAACAACTGAAACTTGAGTTTTCTAAACTTTTTGAAATTGCCCATAAGTATCTGATGTTAAGTTTCAAATAAATGGGTATCCCTTTCATTATTGAACTTAGTTCGTGATTTTGGAAAGAAAATATTTTATATTATCGTGAAATCAAGATTAAAGAAAAGAATGAGCCCGAATCAAACGAAACTAACCTAAGCTAACCATATCTCACCCAAAATAATCTGAAAAAAACTCAATAAATTATCAAGTATGATTTAAAACCACGACTCAAAGAAGTCAATGTTCAAATGTATTATGAAAAAAAAATAGAAGAAACAAAATACGTATCAGTAATCGCGTTTATAGCTTTTTCATTGATGACATTAGCGATGATTCATTGATAATATTGTTGATTCTACAAATTGTTCATCTTTTAAATTTATATAATCATTCACCAATTTAATCAAAAAAATGTGACTTATGCAGATGCATAGTTACAAAATGATCTAGCACAATGAATTCCAGCAATCTCAAAGAACAAATTATTTAAACAATTTTCATTGGACGTCTCCGGAGTAGTATTTGAAAATACATACATTCCAAATCTGATGATATACAAATTGAAAATGTAATACAAGGAACTTGAAGCCTCAGTGTATGAATTTAAATACAATGTTTACATACATGATGAGTCCATTTTTCATGACGTTGTCTTTAAACAAATTATTCATAATATAGAAAAGTGGTGGAAATAGCTGAGGGCACTACTTAAGGTTATAATGGCAAAATTGATTTAATGATTGGCATAACAACATGATTTACTTACCATTTTAGCAGATTGTTACATTTGAACATGTACAGGGTGTAACTCTAGTATCTTATTTCGAAAGATATGCGATTCACGAAAAAAAGTTGAAGATAGTCTAATTGTTTTGCAAGGAACTTAATTGATAATATATTTGACATATACAAAGTGCACAGTTTCCCTGGGCTGGACCCAACTTTTCAAAATTATTTCAAGAATCAATTCTACATAAAAAAAGTTTACTTTCTATGGGATGTCCCATACGTATCTTTATTCGTTTGGGATATGATAGCGATTTTTGTTTGCAAAAAACGCATTTATTTCAAGTAGTGAAAATAAATATAGGCTCATAGTGTTTCGTGACTCTGCCATATTTTTCCCACAGACAATACTATAACATATAATTTCAGTTGGTTAGGATGACTGCCAATTATACAGGGTGATGCGAGGGGTGATGTCAGAAGTTGAACCCAGTCAGGACATATAAAATCACCAATTAGTCGAAAATGTTGAATGGAATACCCTGTTTATCGCTACGGATTTTGATTGTTCACCAAAAATAAAGGTTAGTTTGTATGAAATAGTCGAGGAAATAGTCTATACCTACCTCTATGCAAAAAAAATTTTGTGGTAATTCAATGAGTAAAAATGAGTATGTATTAACTCAAACTGAACAAATACATACATATAACAATGATAAAACGAAATCTTCAACAGAGAATTGAAGTAAATATACATACATGTACAGATACATGTTTATAGGAAGTTTTGTTCTTATTTTAAAGCGGGGAAACTCATCCCGATTTTTTTCGCAATTTTAATGAAACACCCTGTATATAACAATAAAGTTTCTTTAAAAACAATGAGACTCTATGTTTAACTTTTTCTCGTAAATCGCATATCTTTCGAGATAGGGGAGTAGAGGATCTTATATGGGACACCCTGTACAGGGTGGGCAACTAAGAATGCGAGGTACTGTATCTGGACAACTATTCATCGTAGAGGCTTGTGGCAAAAAATTTTTTACTAAAACGGACAAGAAAAATACTTGGAAAATATTTTCAAGTTTCTGAAATGGTCGCTAGAGGGCGTAACAACCAGCACCAAGTAGATAAATAGGATTTTTATAGAATTTTGCCCAATGAAAATATATCGATGATACTATTTTCATATTTACTGACTTTTTACCTACACTTTTTGTCTAAAACATTTTTTTTCTATCTATCATTTTTTAAACAAACGGAGATTTCTCCCGTTTCGGTTGACCGATTATAACGAACTTGGGCTCACATGAAAGAGCATAATCTGCACTACAAAATGCTTATTTGGTTTAGATTTTTTAACCTTTGCCGTCTACGCTAGATGGCGTTAATTGAAAGGGAAGCATACTTTTGAGTTTTTTACAAAAATATCAATGTAATGGTATATTCATTTCTATATATTCAAAAAAAGATAACTACATTTTTTCATTAAAAAAATGAAAAAAAATAATGTTTTTTTTTTGTAACCTGCCGATTCTGGGACCGACAGAACAATGATACCGAGAGAGTGTACGATCACTTCTTTTATTGAAAATCGTTCGAAAAACCGTTCGACGGAGTTCTTCTGCCTAAGACCCAGAGAACATGTAACCGGTGATTGTTTATAATATTTTAATCAATAGATATCTCGGTTAATTTTGGTCTTACAAAAAAGTTTCAGGGAGCAAATTGGAAATATTTTTCAAGGACGTTCAGAATATTTACTAAGAAATGCAAAAATGCATCGAAAACCTAGATTTTCCAAAACATAGTATTTTTCAAATGGGAGACCGCGTATATTTTTCGCTAGAATAATCTTTTTTCTCTGATTCCAAATATATCATATCCTACATATGTTTATATTTGGTTCAGCCATTTCTACGCTATTCAAGTTCAAAGTCTCTAGAAATGTCAAAATTGCGACATGACCTTGATCTGGGCTTCCAGAAACAGATGAAATCAACAAAATGTAATTTTCTTGAGAGTTGAAAATGAAAATAAACAAATCAATGGATCGTAAAAATGTCAACAAGCGTAAACGTCAAACATCTAAGTTTCGAATGTAACTTGGTGCTATTTCAAATACGGCATAACGGTGTGGCAACGTTGATCAACTTCAAGGCTGTTCATGCGACACCCGGAATACGGCGATTCGACAAAGTATGAAGTAGGGGATCATCGATGACAGGTTACATTTCTCAGAATCGGCTCCCAGATGTGTACGCTCGTTCGCTTCGCATTCTCAGCAAATTCGCCGTGAAGGACCGTACACACCTGGCGAACGGATTGAACAAACAGCCCACCTCTGTCAGGTGTATTCCCGGTTTAATAGTTCTTGTTGGTTTTATAAAGATTAAAATACCTACATAATGTAAGTGTAGTGAAAAAAACGGAGAACGATAATAAGGACACAACTATAAAAAAACTACGGTCAAACCAATGTGGACGTGAATCACATTTACTCAATTCGTATCAAAGTTTCTCATAACGTGTAAAATGTATCAATTATTACGGTAACTTTTCGACTTACACAAAAATGTTGACAAGCAGTAATCTGGATAATATATTTCTACACGATTACAAAACCTTTTTTTGATGGGGACTCGGATGGGGAAGTGAACTGTCTCGACAGTTTCCGTATTGAGGGGCAAGATTCACGAAAAAGATAAACACCCAATGTTCTGAAAAACACTTGTTATCGCAGTCTATTCCGATAGCCTTATTTGACAGGGATGTAATAAAAGCTAAATATCATAGATTCGAAAAAAAATGCACAATTATTGGGTCTGAGCTTAATAAAGCCCGGTTCAGACGCAGCCAGTTAAAATAGAATAGAGTTCTATATACTCGACTTGACTATGCTAGTATTGCTAGTGGACTCGAATAAAATGAATGTGTTCAAATGCGTACTATTATACTTGACTACTCGACTAAATACTGGCTACGTCTAAACCAGGCTCAAGGAAAGTTGCAAGTTGCAACTTTAATTTATGGATTTACCGGATTTTTTGGGTATTTTTGTTTCGGGCTCAAATTCTAATCACTAACTATACTTAGTGATAGATCAACATGTTGTCAAATTACAGTAAAAATTGGAGCACTTTCAACAGGTGTTGAATTTTCTATGTCACCAAGTATATTATATAGAGGTCACATTCATTTTATTTTGATCATTAATAGTGTTAGCAAGTATTTTCATTTGAAATTCCGTTTACATTCATTTTGTCTCCGCATTTATGATTCCAAACAACTATTATTATTTAGTTCTTATGTGTTCTTGAAATGAATTTAAGTTGTTATTCTTCTACGATATTCAAATATTTGTTGTTGTTGATATTTTTGTGAGTTCTACCTGAAACATAGCTTTAAGTAATAAATACAACCTATTTTTTTTATTTGATGATTATTGTACTTCTCATTGCTCGTAGTACTTACTTACATGGAAAATTACTCCCTCATACTATTTGGTGATAAAATCATTGAACTTATAGAGAAAACTGGAAGGAGAAAAATATCATATCACTTCCTATTTAAGTAGAATTCATTTTCATTCATTCCAAGATTTTGGAGAAGCTGAGACTCAAGCTTGCCCCCCACTAGAATTCTATCGAATTTTTAAAGAGAATTTGATATTTAACAAGAACTATACATACAACTCAGTTCAGCACACTCCAGATGGAATAATAATTCTTTTTTGTTCAAGGCCGAGTGTCAAGTTTGGACTCTCCACTAGGGTTTTTTCGAATATCTGAGCAAAATGAAAGATTTGACAAAAACTAGATATAGCACACTTCAGATAGAATGAGAATTCACTTTTGTTTGCGCTGATTTCCAAGATTTTGAAGGGGCTGAGTGTCAAGTTGGCCCCTCCACTAGAGTTTCTTCGAATATCTGAACCAAATGAAAGATTTGACAAAAACTAGTTACAGCACACTTCAGTACACTTCAGATAGAATAAGAATTCACTTTTGTTTGAGCTGATTTCCAAAATTTTGGAGGGGCTGAACGTCAAGTTAGCCCCCCAGACTTATTTTTTGGATAACTTCCAGGATAGAGCTGCACAGTTCAAAATTATATCAGCACAGTAAAGCAGACTTTGAGCACAGTAGACGAGCATAGCATAGGCTTTTTTCAAAATTCGGTTATGGGGGGGCTAACTTGACGCAGCTCCTTTTTTGTGAAACTATAATCACAACAATCCCGTTTTCCAGTTTTCCCCACAAATCAATTATTATAATGAATAGAGGCTCGTCGCGAAAGTGCGAAAGTACCTAGCTGATTGAATGTTGAATGCCATTCCAAAACATTGGTACTTTTTGCAATAATCGTCAATTCACCCGTAAAAAACAAAATGTATGATTTACCTTTACTTCTGTGTAGAGATCCTCGACTTTCCAGCACTTTGAACTTAAAAATCCATGGAATTATTGGAATTGTAGGATAATTTTCAAGTATTGGGAAGCCTTCACTGCCTTCACAAAATCGCAGTCAATAGACAGTTGACAGTTGTTCGTGGATATGGATAATCGATATCGGAATCACGCACTGGAGTGGATAGAGATGATGCGCGTTCCTCAGTGGTGCCAACCTTTTTCTGTATCGATTTATCTGAAAAATATTTCACATGAATGGAACAGTTCACATGAGTTTATGGATATTTTATATGAGTGGTGTGAACAAGAACAAGTAAATGATTTTACTCAAATATTAGGTAGTATTATTACTATTAGGGCAAAAGCATTCACTTTATTCACACTATTTAATATGTGTGTACTTATAGTGAATTTCATACCTACTCAACATCATATTTTCTGGTAATAAAATATAAAACAAAATATAATATAGCACCACGGATAATGTTGACATGTACAACAAGATTATGTATGTAATTACCAATTCTTTTTTTTGTGTAGACTTTAAAATTGATTGTAAGGGAGGTTGGTGACCTAAAGTAATTATGAGTTGGCTTTTTTGGTGAGGTTCTGGTCAATAATACACTATGGAAGATCGATGATCGATTGGTTTATTCGTTGACGTTTCGACCTCTATGAGGTCATCTTCAGAACGCTACAAGAAGACAGAATTTGGTATAATAAAAAAAGGAAACATTTGAATTATGTATACAGTGTTCATTCAAGTATGTATCATGGTAGATAAACTCATTAGATGCAAATTGAATGGTTGCAAGTCAATCATCATACACGGTGGGTCAAAAAATTTAAAAATTGTAAAAGAGGCAAGTTCCCTTATTTCAAAAAATTCAGCAAAATGTTATAAAGATAAGTTGTTCAGAATCTAAAGTTTTGCCTTAATACCAAAAAACAAAGTGCCCTAGAAAGAAATAGCTTTTTTTTGTATTAAATATGTAATAGAGTTAGGTATAAGCAGGTATTAATGGTATGAAATGAAATACAAAAATTGCACTTTGAATAAGAGTTTATTAATATGCATATTATGATGACTGATAGTTTATCATAAGAAAAAGATTTTTTGCGGAATTCCAAAGTTGTGTTCGAAGCAGTGTTGCTGACTTTTTTGAAAAAAAATCGAAAAAATACGATTTTTTTAATTTAAATCGATTGTTTTTACTTAAATCGATTGTTTTGATTATTTTTTTTTCATATGTATTGTGTTTTTTTTATAATAATATTTTAGATAGATTTATTCTGAACATAATATTACTTTTCAAGTTTTGACACATAACACAACGCAGCTTAACTACTGTCAAACTTAACTTGAATCATATTTAACACAATATGTGATACATAAGTAACTGAATACTAACTCAACTGACATTTTTTAATCATTTTTGAAAAACAATAAAACCAATAAATAAAGCATCGGCAAGACTAAATAATTGTATTTTGATGACCTACTTTAATTTTACTCTTCAAAAATGGAAGCAGAGAAGAAAAAATATATTTTTTTGAACATGCGTGATTTGAATCAACAATTTAAAAAAAAAAGCATGTGATTAAAATCGCGATTTAAATCAGTGATTTAAATCAATTGATTTGAATCAACGCAACCCTGGTTCGAGGTTGTGTTTAAAATCGTCGCAACAAAGATGAAGTATGTGATTCCCTAAAAAAATAAAAATTAATGTGAATTTCACAAAAATGCTTGAATTTGGACAAAGTTATTTGATTTTTATCAATTCATGAATGTGTTCAAAGGTGTTTTTGAGGCAATGATAAATGATGTGAAAAAAAATATCCACGAACCACGACGCCACAATTTTGGTATTCAGGCATAACTTTTGATTGTAGACAACTTTTCTTTATAACATTTTGCGGGATTTTGAAATAAGGATACTTCACTCTTGTATAATTTTTATATTTTTTGACCCACCGTGTACGATGTTTTACATGCACCAACTTTTGGTGATATATATGAATTTGGGTTCTGCAATTAATAAAAAAAAACCCATATGTTGAACACTGAAATGGAAACACTGTATAGACATACTGATAAGTGTATAAAGACGATCGACATTTTGTTAAAAAAAAAAAAGGGAAACATGACATTTCAATAAATCAACGATAGTTCATAAGATACAAATCCAAAATAGCTACTTACATATACATTGATCTCCTATTATCCAAAAAAATGTGTTAAACTTAAAGAACATTGTGGATAAAGGATAGGTTGAAAAACACAAGATAGGATGCTGATCAACCAGCACCAATCGACAAACTGAGCTGTCGAGACGATTTTACAGTGTCTCTTAACATAAAAAACTTGACAAGAATATAAACATAAACATTGTTGGTATTTATACAGGGCGTTGCTTGAGTTTGATTAAATTAAAGTACGAAAGATTAATTCAAACCATCCACGTCCTCCTTTTAATTTATGTTATGACTATGTTTTTGAATTTTGATCATCTCATTCATAGGTCTTTTTCGATAATTTTGTTTTTTTTGTTTTGTTTGTTTTTGTTGAGAGAATCAAGGTATTTTGAGATTTAAAAATTCTGACTTCGTTGATCTTCACTTAATCTGCTCTTGAAGTACCGACTAGTTTGTCCAATATATAGACCCCTTGGCAATCGTTACAGGGAATCTCGTAAATGATATTACCATGGAGTTCTTTTAAGTTTAAGGTAGTTTTTAGTATTGAAAAAAGTTTTCGTGTTGTGTTTTCAGGTTTTGATGATAAATTTATTGTTATGTAACCTACGTTTTTTTTTCTACTTTCAACGTAATGACCTACGTTTTAAATTTTGAGTTTTTGAGAAAAAGAAAGAGAAAATATTTTCAAGTACAGTGTTACCTATACAGGGTGTTACTTAATGGTATGTCATAATTTTAAGGGGGTGTTCCTGGATAAATGTTAAGTCGAAAAAGTCATATAAACTTGGGTCTTAAAATGCTTGGTTTTTAAGATACAGAGGGTGTTAAAGATTCATTTTATTTTCAGTTTTTAATAAATTTCCCAAAGGCGGTTTGAGATATTGAACTGAATTTTGCCACAGGATATTATGGTTTAGGAACACATTTTTTTTTATTATTTTATTTTACCTATTTTATTTTTTTATTTTTTTTTAGACTCAAGTTTATATGACCTTTTTGACTTAAAATTTATTCAGTAACTCCGCCTTAAAATTATGACATACCATTAAGTAACACCCTGTATAAAACGGGCAATTAATTATGGGTTGTCCGGATTACTAGATATAAGTCAAACCTCGAGTCAAACCTTTGATTGTACGGTACAAGTGAAATCGAAAATCATCTTTAAAACATTTACCGATTATTCAACACAAAATATGCAATGCAAAAATAAAAAAAATGATGATGCAAAGTTGTTTAATACTATAAAAAATAGGAAATCGTAAATTTTACTCTTCATATTGTGTTCATGATTCACTTCACAGATATATCCGGATTCCGGATATTTTTTGGAATCCGTTTTTAATTTTCTCAAATTAATTTGCAGAGATAATTGGAAACTAAGGACACACTTTCATGGGGGATAATAATTGGAAACCTATGACATTCTGTTATGAACACTTTTTTACCTTTGCAAGATAGTGCGGTCGAAATTTATATTCGATGTTTCGAATCTGTGCTAGAATCATCAATTTCTTTTTTTCAAATAAAATTTAATTCATATTTAGATGACTGCGCTTCAAAAAAATATTCAAAAATAGAAAAAAAAGAATTATAAGTGTGCCACATCTTTGTTTTCAGGAAATGGAGAGTTATTCAAAACTGAGTTAAGAAAGTTAGGTTGGACGATTTACAACAGCCGCGTAAAGTCGAATTGAGAAAGTGTTCGGATTAAGAAGATGCGTACGAATTATGTTTTGAAAATTGCGGTCCGGAGTACTACTGCATGTTTTATCTGGGCTGGGTTTGAGAGAGTCCGGACTATAGTCTTGTCGTGTCTAGGAGAATTGAGTAGGTATGTACTTGGTCTAAATTTGGAAATTAGGATTTTTTCTTATTTTTTTTACTTTTAGTCTCGATAAATCTCGAAATTGATTTGAAATAAATGCCTTGAAAATACTTGAAATGAATATATTATTATTATCAAGAGAATAAAATATTTTTTTTGCTATAAGTATAGTGTTTTCAAAAAAGGAACGCAAATAAAAATAATCAAATATATAATAATGTACTGAAATTTGGATTTTCTAAAATTTTTCTTTTTGCGAAAAATGTTGGAAAGGAAAGTTATTCAAAATCTTATAGGGGTGGGGGATTTTGGAAGTGATAAAACTTGTTTTCACGCCTTTAGCATTAAATTCCTATCCATGGTAGTAAATTAGATTCGTTCGTCAAATTGTCACGCGTATAACGATCGGTTATGAAACGCTCATTTGAAAAACGTCAACAAGAGGTTATTCTTTGACTCTGTGGTTTTTGTAAACTGTATTACATTGTCAATATAAATATACAGGGTGAACCAGAAATAATGGGATCGACCCACTGATCTGGTCAGTCAGATCAGTGGATCGACTCGAACTTGTCTATTCCGAAAGTTGATATCAAGAGAGATACAGGGTGTCAAAGTTGAATTTCAATCTTTAATTTATCTGAATCACTATCGAAATGATCAAGTTATATTAATGAAATTTGGTATATGGAAGTTGTGTGTCATGCAAAATTCAAATCTGAGCACGGCACTGCTCTTACTTGTAGGGGGCGCCACTTACACATCTTTTCACTCATTCAAATAGTCTTTTTGCACGCAATCGTACATTTTTTTGTAATTGATTTTTCTATCATATTCACATGAAAAAGGTATACTTTGTAGAATATAGGCTTAGTGTAACCTTTTTCAAGATATTTAAACTTCAAGTAATCCATGCAATGTGGTTTTGGATGGAAAATTTTGAAAATAAACATAAGGGGCTTTGAAAACGGAGAACGGCGTTATCATGGTAATTTTGACATGAGCTTGAATGCTCAATGTTTCTTGTTTAAAAAAAAATTATTTAACTTTATATTTTTCACAAAAATTTTTTTTTATTTTTTTTTCAATTTTGTTATATATTTTTTTCAAGAACCACTGAACATCGAGACACTTGTCAAAATTACCGTGACAACGGCGTTTTCGATGCCCCTTATGTTTATTTTCAACATTTTCTATTCGAAATCACATTGCGTGGATTAATTTGAGTGCAAATATCTTGAAAAAGGTTACCCCTATCTACTTTTACAAGGTATACCTTTTTCACGTGAAAATGACGGAGTCACCAATTTTACAATAAAAAAAAATTATCTACAAAAAAGTGATGACTATTTGAATGAGTGGAAAGATGTGTAAGAGGCGCCCCCTACATGTAAGAGCGACCAAGGCGAGATATGAATTTTGCATGTCGAACAATCCTCATTTACCAAATTTCATCGAAATAACTTGATTATTTCAAAAATTATTCGAAACAATAACATTTAAAAATTCAACTTTGACACCCTGTATCTCTCTTGATATCAACCTTCGGAATAGACAAGTTTGGGTCGATCGCAATTTTGTTTTGTGAGGAATCTGCTGTTACCATATGTCTCAATATTTCTGGTCCACCCTGTAGAACATACAAATTGGTATTTCGTAAATACAGAGTGTTCCATAACTTATCCCTCATAGAGCAGCAGGTGATAATATGAATGGTGACAAAAGCTGGTCGCTTTAAAGATACAGGGTGTTGAAAGTGAAACTTCATTTTCGAAAAATTCCAATAATTCTTAAACGGATGATAACAGATTCAAAATTGGTATACAAGCGTTTTCGAGGATGAGAAATCCGAATTCGGTATTGGTTTGAACCTCGGTTTGAACCTAGTCCCCAGACGGCGCTTTCTACGTACTTGATGATCAATAATTGATGTTTTCATAATTTTTTAATCTATAAAGGTAAGACTGTTTTGAAGTCAATCTTTCTACGTAGAAGTATTCTTGATGAATCAATTCGTTTGCGAGAAATTCGACTTTGAAAGTAAAAATACCGGAAAAAAATAAAAATCCGGTTATCAAAACAAGAACTCAATTTATTCAAACTATCTAGAAACATTTTTATATTCCCTAATAGATGATGAAAGTGTCCGCCTTTTACCTCAATTCGTTTAAAAATAATTGAAATTTTTCGAAAATGAAGTCGTTTCACTTTCAACACTCTGCATCTTTTTAACGACTAGTATTTGCCACCACATTTATTAGACAAATCTTCTTATTTTCATTTATACCATCACCTTCTGCTCTATGGCAGATGATTTATGGGTCACCCTGTATATGTCACCTTAATTGGCATCGTGTGGTCTACTGTACCTACACTATCAATTATTTTATTAATGACCTATCACGTACCCACATGTGTTCACAAATATTATGAACTATAAAAGCTATTGAGGAAGTACCGTATGATGTGTCAATCATCACTTACTTACGTAAATATGTAATTACGGTTGGAAATTTGATGTAGTGCATAAATCCTAACATGATACGTTATCAAAATTAAAATATTAAATTTATTTGTGTGGTTTCGATTTTTGAAAGATGTGTTGATTGTTCCGTAGTTTTATTGATGTAAGCAATCAGATAGGTATATTTCCCCAAGTTTCATGTATTAAACTTGGCGAGTAACTCCAATATTTATTACATAGATAGCACTGGGGATTATACTTAAGTGAAAAGCACTCTGGCTGTAATAATAAAAACTTCATTTATGGAAATTTCCATTGCAATTTCCATTTGCGGGTATACATAATTTAAAATGCCCGGTGTTTCATATTTCGATTATCCAATTCAAAAAACAACCGCGATCTTGGGAGTTTTTTGAACTGAAGCAAAACAGTGAACACCAAACTACATACTTCCAAATTCCGTTGAAATGATTTATGTTATTCAAATAAGAGCGTGAATGTTGAGCTTTGAAGCAAACACTAGCCTAGTTTACACCGACAACTTGGTCCGCGGACCAAGTACTAAATTCGAACTATATCAGAACCAAATATTTGGTTCGAACGGTGTCAACAGTTACGGACTAACCTGGTCCACTCTTGGTTCGGTATTCGTCAGCAGGTGTACCGAACTAAATTTGGTTCGATCTGGATCAAAATTATGAGGTTATGTTGATTGTTATTAGTGTGAATTGTGTTGGTTCTGAGTTTCTAAGGCAATCTGAGCAGCGTACTTGATTATGTTTTTTTTGGTTACGAATTGTTTTGATAAATAATTTCGACTTGTTTTTGACATTTGACGAATTGTGCGCGTTCCCATTTAGTTCACGCGTTGCAAGACGGTGTACACGGGCGAGAAGCAAGCATTGGTCCTACCGTACTATCCCCACCCACTTGGTCCTATCGGACCGAACTTAACGAGTTATCGGTGTAAACTAGGCTACTGATATCCGTATATTAGCATAAAATCCCCAACCTGATTTTATGATCAGACAACGTTTGCAATTTTTTTAATGTTTGCTGTTTCCCATGCATAATAAAAAAAAATCACATGTTTCCCATTGTTTACTTTGCACCAGTGACATCCAATTATAGGCAGGTTATGTGTACCTAATTAAAGTATCATTTCTAGCTTACTAATTGAGTTTTTAAGAAAAAGCTCGAGAAAAAGTTTATAAAATTGTTTTATGAGACCACCTGTGACTTGAGTGAAAATTAAATCACACAGGTTCATCAATCTCAGCTTGATTGAGTAATCTTGTATTACTGCTGTCGTTCATATTTCATCATCATAAAAATGTAGTTATACGTAATATAATGATTTTTTTGTTGTGAATAGAATTTCCAGCCGAATATACATCCGAATACTTAGTTTGTTTATGACTCATATATCAAGCATTCCTCTATTGTTAATACTCCCTGACATATTAATGAACCATAACATCCATGTTCCCTAGTAGTTTGTCATATTTGAATATTCTAATAATCAACTGAAACGTTCTATATTTAACTCATATTCCGTATATATAAGTTGGGCGTCATGCAAATTGGATAGTTTGTGTTTGGAAAATACAAAAGATTCATAGTTTTTGTATAGAGTTTAATTTGATTAAAAGCGTAATTTTGATTGGATGTAAGTTAAAATCAGAAATCAATATTTTAACTCATGATTTTTTCAATTAATTGTAGCCCAATTCGAAAAACGGTACAGTACTACCATATGTTCAAGAATGCCTATTGTTATTGTTTATAGAATTTTTGCTCAACAAAGAGACCACACATAGCAAATGCATTCTCATTATAAGATCGTTAAATATATAAGTATACGCAAGCAACTAAGCAGCTGTTTATTACTTTTATTAATACTTATCTATTATTTAATATATCGTTAAGAATTGATAGCCGCAAGAATTCCTCTTCATATTCATATTAATCCAGCTTGAATTGAACATTAACGATAAAGGCAGCCATCTTTCTTAGAAATAGATCGTAAGTCTGGAGCGTGCTTCTGAATATAATTTCAGATATTCCGTTATGACTATAGGACAGGTGACAGATAATAATTATAATGTCTTGGATGAATGTAAAATATCTAGTCAAAGTAACTTTCATGACTCAATAATCATAGAAACTTTGGTGGTCCTTTTATCTATGCCCTCATTCCAATCACAACTGGACACACATGATGTTATGTATTTTATCAACATTCAATTCGAGTTACGTATTTTTGAACTATTGTGTGTGGCACGCCAGTTTATCACGAATGTTATATAAAGGGTTTTGAGAAAGTATCGAAAATCTCACAAAAGACTGGGAATTTTTGTCCGGAATACATTAAGAGAGCCTAGCCTAGACACCCTAAATACCGTCTCAGCTGGAAATATTTCTTTCGGGTCTGATGTCCGATTTACATTATATTGTGATGTTATAAGGATGGCCTATCAAAGAAAGGAAAACAAAAGTAGAGAACCAGATGTTGACATTTTTATGAATGTTCATGTTCATAATAAACTCATAAACAGGATTTTCAGATTATGATTTTTCTTGTACTCACGTTCCAAGCTATTACTCTTCACACTGCAAACATCTGTACTACAACCAGTACGTTATCTTTAGAAGATAATCCTTTTTATTGGATGTGAGATTATTTTTGTCAATAGACGTTGTACTTTATTTGCTGGTGAAGTACAAGCTGTTGCTTGTATAAAACTCCGTCATTTTAACCATTTGGTCTGTATTTAGTCTAGGAGATGGGTAATCGTAGGTATTAAATAAATAAAACGAAAACCCAAATATTTGTATAGGTGTCGTTTATGGTACAAATAAAATTTCGTCACCCCGAAAACGTTTGATTTATAATATTTACCGAATTCATCCGCCTTGCATCGCGGACGGATTGAGGATTGAGATTTGAATACAAACGACCTAGACAGGAACAGGGACTATTACGTATTCTATCCAAAATCCCAACAACGTACGGCCATTTCATACGTGTACGTCATAACTTAATGATTTTCTGATAAAAATTTTTCCTTCTCTGAGTGGCATGGGGAACTCAGTTTTTACATCCCTCTTTTACTTCGCCTAATGCATTTCAAACGGTATATACAGGAAGTCGTTTTTGATATCACAACCATTAAATCATGTTTTTCATAATTCCATAACTGAGAATTTGCATTCTCTTATTATTCCCTGTGAAAGAAGGTTATTGTTATCTTGTATACATAAATACAAAACTATTATCTCATATGTCCTTTCAAATAGTGATTTTATTATTGGTTGATGTTTCCGTACTCAACTCACAAAAACGCAACTTAACTTCTCAACAAAATAAACGGTACACTCGAAATATTCACCTATGTTTAAACTGTCATGTTCTTAACGAGCCGCTGAAAAATATGCGGTCCACAACCTCGACCTCGGTTTACACCACGATTCAGAGCATTTCTTTGCGGTATATTTTATATACATGGTGCAAAAAATAGATTTTCTAAAAAACGTCTTTCGTCCAGTGTGGTTAAGAGAAAACCGTCCCTCATTCCGCACAAAGATTTTTTCAAGTTTTTTTGGTGCTACTCTGTTACGTCCATACCTTTTCACGGTTTTCGAAATTTTTTATCTTTTTGCGTTTTTGAATTTTTTTTTCGAAATTATCACACATAAAGCCTTAACACCCCTAACATCCATGAAACTAAATGATTTTTGCCAAACACAGACTAACCCAAAGTAAACTGTTACCCCACCAAGCACCCGTCTCGCGATGTTTTAAATCGTCCGGGATAAATGAAAAAGGACATACCTGTTGAGGTAAACTCCAAAATTTCAAACAAGGTTAAAAATAAAATAATGGCATATGAAAACGACGTCATAAGCGTAATAACTGTATTGCATCTACCTAATGCTAAATAAGAAATTTTAATTTATCAGTAATCAATAACTCAAAGTGAGAATTGTATTAAATATGTAATATGATACTATTACAGCATAAAATTTGAATATCGAAAAAGATCACAATAAATTTGCGTAAAGAATTGGCAACGTCGCTCACAAATTGAGAATCCCACTTCAACTTCATCCTACGAATTGTCAGTAGGTACGTCAACGTCAACCGTCAATTGATTTCAAATTTTAAAATTGGAGTAAAGTCTTGGGGAAAAAACAGGGGGGTTGCCTGTTTTTTCCCATTGACTTTATAGAACTCAATGTTTTTTTCCCATTTCTACTGATATCAAAAATTTGATCACATGATTAAGTACTCTATCCTTTTTCCCAGTGTAGGTGCTCGGACTTTTTTTTGTTGAAAAGTCATTGTCTTTTTGACCTCTGCCTCTGAATGAAAAAAAAAGGCACTCTTGACGGTTTTTCAAAGTGGTTTTGGAAAAAATGGATAACCCCATTCGAAAGAGGGTCAACAATTATACTGATGCTGAAAACTACACTACGATTGACAATTTTATAGCCTAGATATGCGGTTTTGAAGTTAAGTGATAAATTTCTCAAGCTTTTAGCCAAAATTTCCAATTTTAGGCAATTTTTTACATCTTTTAAATTGCATATCTAGTCTATCAAGAGTTCAATCGTAGTGTAATTTTCAGGATGAGTATAATTTCTGCCCCTCTTTTAAATGGAGTTCGATTTTTTTCTAAAACCATTTTGAAAAACCGGCAGTAAGTAGTAAGTACTGTTTATCCGAGCACCTAGACTGGGAAAAAGAATAGAGGACTTATTTATGTGACCAGATTTTTGATATCTTTAGAAAAGGGAAGAAAACAGGGGGGTCCAAGACTTTTGGCGTTGTGTGTAGGTTAGAAAATGAGCGTAATTTTGCTTAGGTATATTCTCTTAAAAAACTGAAAAGACCACAATTTTGTCTTGTCAACGTGTGTTTTAGAAGTTATCTCGGAAGTTATATACTAGCATCATACAAAAAGAATTTTATGAAATTCGTGGGTCGCTCTCGGTCGCTATAATATGACACAAGAGCCGCTCTTTCTTTATGATTCTGTATAAAAAAAAGTTTTTGAAGAAATTTATTTTTTGCACCATGTACATGTATAAACGGCCAAGAAATTTTCTTAATCGTGGTTTAGACCGCAATTTTATTCAGCTATTCGTTAAAAATGTATGACAGTTCAGAGAAAATTTCGAGTACCTGTAGGTACCGTTTTAAGTTTATTCCAAATTCATGTGACATGGTTTGACTTTTTATGTTCAATTTGATTAGCTGACACGTTTCTAGATTATGTAAATAAAAAACCCGATCTGTCCATAGGTTTTGCACGCAGTTTTATAACCCTTTTGCATGCGTTTTGAAGATTGTAAATTAATCCGACGGCGAGTCCGACGGTCTTTAAGATGTAAGTTGACTAAACATGCTTCGAGGCTACTAGATTTGAAGAAGTCGAAGATCACAAAACACTATTTGATTGATTATTCTCTAATGGTATTATATAATATCTTACTCAACACCTGAAAGGGACAAATTTTCTGAATCAAGTATAATTCCTGATGTTTTTTTCAATTTCGAAGATTTGAGTAGAATCTGATACGTTCATGTTTAGGATGGCAATATTATTGTATATATATAGGTACGACAGAAAGCAAAATGTCTCTTTCATACAAATAGCGCGGATAGTATGTATTTTATTTCGCGATGTTCCATCTGTATCCAATAATTCCAATAAGACTTAGCACATTCAATCTTTAAAAGCATTTTGCCAAATCTAAAATGTTTTAGTTCGGCATGACTTCAAGTTGAATAATTTTAAACGAGATGTTCTATTTTCTTCACAAAAACGTGCTATAGTTTCATGCTCGAACTGCTTTTGTTTTGGGTTATAATATTCTATAAGAAAGAAACCGTACTTCTAACTTTCCTCTTTAAGTGGACTTCATGGACATCTATAAAGTCATCCGACATACTCTGCTGGAATAGTTTGAAGTATAACATTTAATTTCGACCGCAGCTATAAAAATTTTATTTCCGAAATGGAAGTTTTAAGTATAGTTGTAGAAGCAAGCGTCAGAAGTTGCACATAATAGTTGTGTATCGCCAATAAAGCCGGGCTTATCCTTACTTTTCAACGTAAAAGAGAACATTGGGCATTTTATGTGAGATATTAAACACGAATGGTGTTAAATTCATATGAGCTTTCAAAAGTTTAGAACTTCATAAATCTGTCTAGCATAATAGGTATAACAGTCGATATTTATCACAGTATAAAGACGACTTTATGATTTGATCTTCGGGTTTTAGATTTAGAGGCTATCATATTAGTAAGATAAAGCTCTAGAAGTGTTATATATCTCCACGAATCACGAAGTACTAAAAATCAAATTCTACACTCCCAAATTGTCATGTATATTTATTCACTAACCCGGCATTTTCGTCATCATGTAGCACGAGATGCTGCTTAATTCAAGATTCTGGTGTTCCGTGAAAGAAATCGCCGGTTTTGGTAAAATGGCCTAAGAAGATGCGGCGCGAATAAGAAGACGAAGAGAAAGAAAAGGAAAAAGAGATAGGTTATACGGCCTTGCATCTGTATATACCCAGAGTGACCTGGTCGGTACAACTTAAATGCGGAGTTGAATGTCCGAAAGTGACCGAACAATTCGAATATTGTAATAAATCATGAATGATGATTATAAACTCATATTAATTAATGATATCATCGGTCTACCACATTGTTTCAATTAATTACAGCCACTGTCTTGAGCACCGTAAGTGCACATCTCGAAAAGTAAATCGGAATGTTCATCTAATTCATTCCCAATGGATTTCATGTTATGTTTTCCCATAAAATCATAGACAGCTTATATTACTTATCAAAGCGTTTTAATATAAATATGAATCAAACAACATGAATCCTCTATTTCATGTTGTAAATGACAAAACAAAAAAATCCTTCAAGCCGGTTCTTTTGAATCGACTCTAGAGAATAAGGTATCTTGAAGAATAATATTGCAACGTCCGCCCAGATTCATTTACATACATTTTGATTTCACAGAAAATCTCTTTTTTCATTCCACAGTAGATTAAAACTGTTCATTCTGCTGAGCAAAAAAATCCTGTTTGAAATAATATTCATACTCCTACGTGAGTTACTGATATGCATCTCTTCGCATGAATTTTTGTAGCCTCAGCTAATTATGGACTTCAATTAAATTGCAATGAGAGACAGGCATGAAATTTTCTATAAATAAATCATTTAGTCATTGTTATTTATTGCTTTATGAATACATTGCTGCTTGCATCCAATTCACGATATTATTCCCATTTTTGATTGTTTCATGGAGCCGTGATGATGCTAAATTTAAATTCATGGCATTGTTAGCATATAATGTGGAAGTCATCTGTTTTTTGACTCCTTTATTCCAATAGGTCTTCCATGAACTCTTCATAGCATAGTCAGTTTTGGAATTCTAATAAAGTCCATATCCAAGAAACCTAGAGTTTTTACAGCATTAGTCAACTTTAAAAGAACATAAAACCTCTTATTGATCCATAAACCTGACTTAAAGTTTCTTTCATCCATAGTTTTAAATTTGGATATATTGCACGACATATATCTTTCGACAGAAAATGGGATGCATGGGATTTTATTGACAGCTCTAAGTTCACATTTTTTCTATTTTGGAAAAGATGTTGAATAACGATTCGATTGCTCAATTCGCAGTCAAGGTGAATGTTTACACGGCTTCATTCTTCCACTAATTTTAGATACAATATTTCCCAGAAACGCAATGCAGTCTATCCAATTTAACAAATAGAATTGTTTCGAAGTAGAAATATGAATTCCCATTACCTGTGGAGTACCGTTCACTCGACTTCCCTCATTCCTATTACTTTGTTAGATTGCAATTCGGAAACCATATTGAGCTCATTTCATCAGACTCATATTTTGGTATAACGAACGTCTATATTTAACAAACAAGAGGAAATTAATTATCTGTCGGTCAGACTAGCGACTTTAGTAAGGTTCTCGTTTTATAGATCTTTCTTATCCAGGCCGCTATCATTCTGTCAGATTATGGTCATGTCCCTTAATTAAGATTTAGATAATTTTAATGATATTTTACTCACGATGCAAATTCACTCCCAAAATATGTAATTAATTAAGCAAATATTTAGGATGTAGGACCGTACTTCTTCCTTATTTCTGTTTTAATAACGAAACATGAAATGCCCTTGAAAAAATAATCAAGAGAATATGTCCGCTGGTGTGACAACGCGTTGTAGCGCGCCTATTCTCTTTTGCCAGTAACACAAGCAACATTGTAGTATAATGTATAAGAATAAAAGTGGTTTTCAAGACATATATCCATTGATATCTTGTATGTCACTTCTCCATTTGTTAAATTATTTCGGAAAAGGCATGGTATTAAAACACGTTTTTGTATATTACAATTTCCATTTGCTGATTGGGAGTAAAAATTCACTTAAGCCGCGTTACACGGCCGATATTCAACATCGGGTTAAGGCATCCAACCCATCTCTCGAGGACAGGCCCATTAAACCATTACAGTAAAAAGTCGAAAGCAGATATACGACACTAAATCTTGAAAAAATGTTAATCTGTTTATGATAGTGAGCTGTGCTGAGAACATGCTAACAGCATTAAGCTATCTCGAACTCCATTAGTCAAAAATGGTCGAATACCTACTTGACTTTTCTCTTCCTCTCTCTCTCAACTTATCGGATTTTTTTTGTTTTTCTTCAATCAGGTACGTAAAACCCGATGTTGTCTTATGTAGATCTTATTATTTCCTTTTATGAGCTCGATAACAGCAGGTTGAGACTGTTGGATTAACAGCACTGAATAGAACTATGGCCAATTAGAGCGATCCGAATTATGACAGTCGTAAATTTTTATACTTCGTTACAAAATTGGTTATTTGGACTGCATTAATTGGCATACCATCAAATCAGATAGCGCTCAATCGCCATCTTGAAAGTTGCTTCACGCACACTGTGGAGCCACAATATTTTTTGCCCCGTGACAATTTATACAGGGTGCCACAGATTCGAGTGCATGCATGGGGATCTCAGTTATTATAAGAGATACGGGGTCGATTGAATGGATGCAAAGTTGCGTATTTTTATGCTCAACAAATGTCATTTTGACATTTGAAAAATTCGCACTTCTTCCGAAGATACTCGGGAAAAACCGAAATTTCGCAAACGAATTGCACTTTCTCATTGCCACTTTTTCTCCTCTACAATATGGCGGTATCAAATTAAAAATCTGATGACTTCTCGTCTTTCCTCAAGTTCATTTTTTTAAATACGGACCTGGATTTTGTATTTTATTTTTAGTTATCTGTTGACGTCCTTATTGCATCGCAACCGTCGAAAAAATACTTATCTTAACAATAATAGCAAAGAAAATTATCTAGGCAACCCTTGTCTTCCTAACACATAGTTTGGTTCATCAATCCATCTTTATTCGACACGTTATTTTCATGAAAAAACCTGCACCACGAAACAGAACTAATTGACTGAACCAAAATCGAAATAACATCCAATAACGATACATTTAATGAAATTAAATCAAATTCACAGATGACATGAAAATAAAAAAATTACATTTAAAAAAACTGAATCAATTTCTGCAAAAGTGTTCAAAATTATTGCCATTTTAACAAAATATTAAAAAAAACAATAATAGGTGAATAATAACTGACAATATTGAGGTTGCTTAGGCAACACATCACTCTTCAACCTCATCTAATCACCTCAATGCCTCAAAGACGTCAAAAGATAACTAGAAATGAAATAAAAAATCCAGATCCGTATTTAAAAAAATGAAGTTGATGATGGCAGCTCGAAGACGAAACGACAGATTTTTAATTTGATACCACTATCTTGTAGAGGAGAAAAAGTGGCAATGACAAAGTGTAATTTATTTTAAAATGTCTTTCCAAACAAACGCAGAAAATGATAAAAACGTTTTTACGAAATTTCGTTTTTTTTTTAATATATAGGAAATAGTCGGAATTTTTCAAATTTGAAAATGGCATTTTCTTGAGAATGAAAATGCGCAACTTTGCATCAATTTAACCGACCATGTATCTCTTATAATAACTGAGATCCCCATGCATGCACTCAAATCTGTGGCACCCTGTATACATAATATCACAAACGGACAGGCATTAACTTTTATGAAATTAATAATGATAAACAGACATCTTGTCCTGTACAGGTAGTGTACATTTGATGATAATAGAGGACAGGATATACTTGTCATAAAACCAGCTGCATAAAGTAATTATACCCTAATTTCTAGTGCTTAATTTTCTCAACGCGCCTAAAACCCATGTACCATTTCCTTTATATTTTAAAAGGGTCATGTAATATTTCTTAATCAACATATTTTTGCCGACAAGGTTTCTAACTTGTCTTTTTCCTCTTAACATCCATCATTGTGCTTTCAACCACCGTATTGGAATCTTGCCATCAGTCGACAATTTCGAAAAATAAATTCTCTAGAAGTATAAAGTGGTAAATTGTATTCTTGAAAGTCTAAATTAATATGAAATGAAATTCAACGTCATGTTTCACATGTATCATTGTTAGGCAACTCTATCCAAGTCATTTATTAACCTGTTGCCTACATTTCTATAATATTAAGGACAAAGTAGCCGCCCAGCATACTTTGGTAATTCACGAGAAAATTTATCTCGTCATGTTATACCTACACCTCATACATAATGAGTAGAAACCCAAGAGGAAAATGTTAAGTGCAAATAATGTAAAATGTATAGTTTGTCCAATATCCATTGTGTAAAATAAGGAGTTTGAATTTCAAGGGTAGTATTTATGGTTTGCACTTCAACCCCAATTAATTATTATTTTTCATATTGACAATAATATACACGTCGGTAGTATTTTCTGTAATCGTGCCAAGACCGTGGAAAAAAATGTTCCAATTTCATCATTTTATATTTACGTTTCAAAACAACATTTTTTAACTGGTTAGATGACACTCTGTAACTCAAAGATGTGATGGTTGAGAATGTTTGAAAAATTATTTTACAGAATGTATTTTTCTGAATGCCATGCATGAGAGGTTTTTCCAAATTGAAAGAAAGTAGTAGTACCTGGTAAAGTATTGAATTACAGAGAAGTGAGCCAAGTTTACCGAAAAGATCAAGAACATGGCCATCTGGGAGTGTAATAACAAGGGGTTTGTGTTCAGGGGTTCAGAACGTGAAACGGAAACCCTTATGAGATAACGTACGTCCGCCCGACGCGACTTTATCTAAAAGAGTGTATTAAAAATATCAAAATGTTTTTTCAACGTTACCATAATGGACAATTTGCAAGGATTTTCAAATACTTGAATATTTACATACGTATCAGCAAAAAATGGTTTTCCAAATACCATAAAATATTCTGAATAATCGCGAGAAAATAATTATTTCGCTTTATGACTAAAAACGGGGTGTGACTTAAGTAGCACGACGTGACGTCATCACTCTTGTTATAAATTCGTCCTATAGAGCCGCGAACCCGGCGAACCGCTTTTTTGCAGAATTTGAGGCGAAAAGGTTTATTTTTTCAGGTTAGTACACAAATGGACCCGGTTAGATTGTGGTTAGTTTGGGTTAGTAGTAAATAACCTTTTGACCTCAAATCCCGAAATTGGTACAACAGTTGAAATTCGGATTTTAGACATGAGTCTCATTTCCATTTCTCAATTTCAGTCGATTGATCTGGATTGACAGTGGCGGTGCTTGTTGTTCTCATAAATTATGAGAGTGCTGTGCTGGACAATCAGTTTTAAAAGGGACAGAGTGACAGTTTGCCAAATATTAAGTCATCCATGTTGATGAACTTCAATGGAAAAATACTTGACTTTGTTGGTCTTAAAACAAAGGAGAATCAAAATGGAAATTTAAAAGATAATATAGGTAAGTAGTGTTAAGTGTAACAGCTTTCAATAACTGAACAGCTGATATAACATTACATGAAAAAAAAAGAAAACATCGCACTAAAACACATGTATCAGATGAATCAATATAATATGAGTAATAACAATAAGAATTAGCGACTTAGAAGATACTATGTGTTTGTCACGAATACGCGCGATTCTGGTGGGCGAAACCAGACGCAATTTTCTTTAATCAATTATCACATTAGTCAAGATTGTCAAGTCCAGAGGTGGATTTTTTTCATTTTTATTCCAGAATCTTTATATTTTTTCCCTCCAAAAATTGTGCAAATTGTCCGGTTGAAAAGATATTTTTCCCCCATCGTATCGTCGAAGAAGACCCCAATTTCATTAAATAAATCTTTTTGATTAATAACCCACCAATTTTCTAGTATAAAAGAACAAACCAATCTGATTTCTTCTGATTTCAATTCAAATTTGTTATTTGAATTTTGTAAAATAAATCCAAATCTTTATATGTACTCATGAGCAAAGTACATAATGCATATCTTGATTCTACTAAGAAAAAATATGACATACCCTTTTTTTCTATATTTTTCGTTGATAGTAACAGGTACTCAGGAGATTTCATGTACCTGCAGTAGAAACTTGATTTATATTGTATCCACATAATATCCAACTTTCTATGTAGCACCAATTTGTGAAATGCAATATTTTTGTGCGGATTGGTATTAATCGATTCAGTGTTTTAATTAATATTTTTGTTCAATTTATGGAAATTATATTTTCAAAATTGTGATCTGAGAATCTGAGCTGAATTGATAAATATGTTAATGTTTTATTTCTTAATTGAATTCCGTGATTCAGACTGTATTAGAAGTCATCAAATAAATCTTCGATCATGATATTAATTATCTTAATATATGTTTAAAAAACAAAGTCGTTTTAGTTATGTAGGTACAACAATTATAACACAAGAACCGCTGGAGCGATTTTTATGAGTTTTGATTTGTTGGAATGGTCTTCACCCCAAATAGCAGAATAACGATCGAGACATTATGAAAAAAAAATGATTCAACATAACATTTATTGATTACAGTAGTTTTAAAAAAATAGACCCACGTTGCAAGAAAAAATAACCTCAAAAAGTTATTCACGTAACAACCTCCTACCCTTGCAAAAACTATACCCTTTCCGATTTTCCAAATAATTTTTCAGTTTCACCATTTGATTTAGATTTAGAGTCAAAATTCTTGTCAAAGATTTTTTTATCGAAATTTCATCTCGTTTTTTAAGCCTACAATTTCAAAAAAACCGTTTTTCAAATTCACCCTTTCAGTGCCCCTAACTCCCTTGATATGCATTTCCGCCCTATACCAGGGGACTAGGGGTATACTATCACTTCCCGTTCTTGTTAAATTTCAATGACACGCTGTATAAAACAAATTCGTGTTGGTTACAAATTTATAAGTTAAAAACCGCTGGCGAATTTTCATAAATTCCTGAGCAAAATTATTTTTAGATGTAAAACAGTAAACGTTGTAACAATTTCTAACAGGAATATATCTACCACTGAAAAATACATAGGGCTGTCAAAAATAATGCTTCACCAATTTTTACCAAAAAAGAACAAATTACAAAAAAAATAGTTCAACCACCACAAACATTGATCAAACTTCATCAGAAGAACATGGAACAGTAATAACTTCAATAAATTGTTTTGTTTATCTTTTTATAATTTTCAATTTGAAAAAATATACCTAAATCGCCAAAAAAAATCATAAAAACTTGTCAACCACACTGAATCACATAATCCAAGCGTGATTCCCAGTTGCACTATGTTGTACACATTTCTTTCACTTCTTGTCAAAAGTTTTAAATCGATATTCATTATATTAATATGTTGCATATGTCTGAAAAAAATCGAGAACAAACAAGCTAGCAAAATAATACCACTTACCTCAAGCCTCAAGCAACAGGTTCCGTATGAGCAGATTGAGCTATAACCTATAACCATTAACAATGAACACTGAAAAATGTGGCCAAATGAAACGCTTCTTGAAAACTATACTGAAATTTTAAAACCGGAATCTTCACAAAAATGTCAAATCTGCACTGATATATTTATCACCAGACTAGTTTTGGTATGCAATGATGGAATGTTTTGGATGCTCAGATTTCAAGAAAGTAAATTTAAACAAAATTTTGTAGATTCGCGCAATTCATTTTTTGTAATTTTTGGCAAGAGTTTTTTTTAATCGCCTGTGCGTGCGCTGGACCGATTCTTATAGTTTTTGATTCGTTAGATTGGTCTCCGCCCCGAAAAATTCACGGGAAAAAAAATCTTGAAAAAAATCATTCAACATAACGTCTATTTTTTTGATTATGAGGCGGTATGAGAGGTATATACAAAATTAGCGTCTTCCGTATGAATATTAGGATAGTCTTTGCTGTCTTTGTATCAAAACGTATGGCGTACTTGATTTAAATTTATTAAGAAGGAAATATGCCGGTGGAATATTAAACAAAGAACAGCGAATTGGGCATGTAACATAAAATTATTTCATTTCGAAAACTAAAAAATAACTTCTCATATTGCAATTTGAAAATGCCAAAGAGATGCTTAAGATATAATATCTAGCTAATTTGTAGAATAATCAATTATCTAGCTTTTTCATTCATTCGGAGTTTCCAATTAGAGATATCAAATATTCAAAACAATGACGAAATGCCTGCTATTTTTAGTTTCAGGAATTTGGTGAAAATGCAATAAAAGCCAGAGTACTTGATAACATTGTTATCAGAATAATCATGAGTCATACTTTTCTACACATAGTGAAGACAAATTTTACTAATAGATTATTTTGAACAAAAATCGTTCCTGTGTTTGTTTGAGAAAATAAGATTACATAACGAAAACACTTTCACACCTCCTGGTAAGAACAGGGGTATGAAAGTACATAATTTGATGTTGGGCACAAGAAAATACATTCGACAAATAACTATGTTTTCCGATATCGGGGCGTGAATCATACTTGTCTGAAAATGATCGTTTTCAACATCGTTAGGAAAACTTATATTAAGGGAGAGTGATGTAGGAACTGTTTTGCTACCAAAATTGATGATGGGGGCCTATAAAGCTAACAACTTCACGTCTGAAAATATGTCTTCAATTTCTATTTTGGGAAGTGATGTTATGGTGTTGTAAAAATATTAATAACAAATATATTCATGGCAAACACAGATAACCTCTGGGGAATTTATCATCGGATCAGGTCGACTCATTTTCGTACAAATAATAAAAATGATGAGACTATTTAGTGATAATAATTCTATAACACGCAATGATCATAGCGTTTGGAATTATTCATGAAATGACTTATTATATCGTATACTATAAAAACTATGTAGTTTTTTAGTGAAAAAAAATCAAATAACAAGCCGTATTTGGATAAATATTCATCTATATTATAATCTTATCAATCAACTGTGGTAGTATATACATATGATAATAAGTTCTCTAACACGGAAACTCGTGTTAATTCAGTTAGCAGCGGACGTAGTAAACAATTATTAATAATTTTTGACGCTGCTGGTGTCCTGATTTCTTATAGCGTGGTCAGTAGTCAGTAGGTATACCTAATGTAATAATCACAGGAAGAAAAGATATTTTTCAAATTTGCAGAATCTGCACGAACTAACTCCGCATTCTGAAATAGACTTGCTTCTGAGGAATTATGTATACTGCTTACTATTCGTCATTAAATTTGCATACATTTGAATACTGCCTATGGCGGATTCACTTAATTGAATTTTTAAAAAGCAAAAGCTTATTGTGAAATTTTGAGCGAACTAGGAGAAATGAAGAGCAACAATAAGAAAATAAATATTTTTTGCTGACTTCCATAAACGAAGGCTCTCAATCAATGGCATCTTCCAGATTTGTTTGAAGGCGAGTTGAATTCCGCTTTTAGTATTCAACTTAGACTAGATTTTATTCTTAGATCATTAGTCATGGAAGGTTGTAGAATAGACTGCCTTCACGCCTACAAAAGTATAGATAGACTATCAATAGACTTTTTTGTCGATTAGTAATAAATTATAGGTCTTGATTATCAGCAGCACAGACTTGGTGAAAACACATTATGGACAATTATTATTACGATAGATAGAAGTGAAGAATAAAGTTATATAAACGTCATTTCTAATTCATAAGAAGTGTATGCACAATGGCTTACGTGTATTTTTTAATAGAGCTCACTGGCAAAATAATTTAGCTGTATCGATTCGCTACTGAATTTTTAATTGTCATAAACGTGACCCATATTACAAATTATTGGTTTGACAATAAGTCGTTTGTTTGCTTTACCTCTAACAAATGCCATGTACCAGACACTGAATACTTGAATTTATTGCTCGTAAAATTATTAAATCGTGGAAAATGCATACAGAACGGGATAGCTTAACGAATATGATGAAGGACTTCCACCATTTTGCAGGTATACGAGGGAAAATAAACATGACGTGTCTTGACGGATTAAATTTTATTTAAATCAAAATCCCAAAACAGTTGAATTTAATATTCGTCTTGTAACTCATACATTTTTAATCAAACAAATAATGTATTAACATTGTCAAAATATCTAGAGAACATAAAATGATCATTATTTTTGTCACTTTATTCATGGATATGGATATTTTATGTGTGCATCATAAAATACAGCATTATAATATATCCGCTAGGCAAAATATAATAATTCACGTTTTATTATAATATGCATGAGACACGAAAAATGCATTTTATAAAAATTCTTCTGACATTTATTTCTAAAGGACTGTATAAATATTGCCGGCAAATTCCAAAACAAATTCGTGGATTATTGTCGCCATAAGAATACATTTTCATGATTGTCGATCGATTGCTCAAAAAGTATTTCAAACAATACATATTTTTAATTCTCGCCAGCTGAAATTCGATAGTCCATGTATGGATTGAAAGAGTATTTTATTCAGTCCGATATTTTGTTTACCATTTAAATAATAATTTTCGAAAATATTTACTCATTATAAAAACATTGAATTTCCAGTGCCCAAAATGAAATAATTGCTTTTCGTTTTTCAAAACTGTCAACCAAAAATATTTTTGATAAAACAGCATAATCAGGAATTATTGTACCTATTATCGTATAGTTTTAGCCATTCATGTTTTATATCTGGACGAACGGTTTTCAGGCAGTATCGATTATGAATGAAAATATTTCATGTGACAAGACCAGAAATCTCCAATAGTACCCGACTTAGGAAACAATGGTGTGGCTTCCTCCTTCTAATAATAATAATTATAATCAAGAGGAACCAAGACCACAGGGTAGTGGTAGTGGTATTTCATCGTCAAGCGTGTGCGACCACGGCATACACCACAACCTCGGCAGTTGGATTCGCTTCGAGTCAAAAGATGGGATGGGAGATGGTAATTTGCCCATCGTCTATTTACAGTGTTGTCATTTGCTCAGGAATTGCAGTTTGTGACTCAAGATTGTCCGTAATGGACTGTGTGTAATATTCAAAACATATTTTTCTAGTTATCATGATTTAAATATAAAAATACATTTTAGATCATTGGTCGGAAAACAAAATACATGCAATGTGTTTATCATCGACGTTTTTCATGATATCGGGAAAGTAATATGAAAATTGCATTAAAATGGAATTATAAAGATAAATTTGAAATCAGAGGTTTATTTGGTAGTTTGGTGAAACCTCATCGAAATAAATAGATATTACTGAAATTAAAAAATATGTCTCGCCTATTATACCAATATAACAATATGTTTGTATAATTCTTTCATGGCTTTTAACTATTTCACTATCCAAATTACTTTTTTCCCATCTGCAATATAAAATGGTTTTTACATTTGCAGATCTCATGAAAAAACTATTCAGCTGTTTGTTTGATTTGAGACGTCTTAATGACATGTCAAAACGTCCCATGTTTAAATTAGACCTAATCAGTAATCATTTACATTGGCAACGCACCGATGCGATGTAAACAATTGTATGACATTCGTGTCCCGCGACGGGTTCTTGTTCTTTTGTATTCGTCTTCATATCGGCTGCAACTTGTTTTTCTTTTCTGTCTCGTTATTCAAAATATTACCCGCTCCGATGAAAGACATATATATTTCTTATTTTTTATTTTTCGAACTCATTTTTAGAGGATCAAAGCTGCGTGTACGCTCCATTCCGTTTCGTCAGTACTCGAGCTTTTTGTCTCGGGGATTTGAAAAGCGAAATGTCGCTAACAAGGCATTCGTATCGCTCCCCAAAATGGCAAATAAATGCCGTTTTGATATATTTCAACCGGTCTTTCATTCAACTCACAGCGAATGTTTCCTTTTAAAATTCCAAACAAATGGCAATTTTTTCAGTGACTCTATCTTTTGAGTTCAGCCATCTGAGGATTTTGTTCTTTTCTATATCTAGTATCAGTCGTTCTTGTCAGATATACAAGAACTCTTATGGAATAACGAATTCACATTCGTATTCATACTAAATCTGGGGAACATAAGCAAAAAAAAGACATTCTGTGAAAATGATTAACATAAGAAATCTTTTTGGGTAAAGTTCCATCTGGAGTTCCATAATCTGAATGCAGCATCCAAATGTATTAATCTTGGAAGTAATTTTAATAATCCGAGTGCCTCCATATTTTCGGGTGACAATTCATACACATACTCGACAAAAAGTCCCGGCTTTAGGAGTAAACTTGAAAATGAATTATCGCACTCCCCATTTTCCATCCAGATCCGCGGGGAGAGAATTGTTTAGCACTTATAGCAGTGCCGTCTCATAGCGTTACCTTCCCACTTTCAGAACTTTACGTGTTCGGATAAATCATATCCTAATTCCACCTCCTGACACTATGTTTTGTTGAACGAGAATCTTTCTCGTTAAATATCGCTGTTCTAACTGTAATTAATTTATACAGTCAAAGCACTCTTATCCGGACTCCACCAGTTACCGAATTTGTCCGCTCAACAAAAAAGCTGCGTTAATAAAAATAAATTGTAATATCAAGAAAATAACTGTTGTTATATTCAAAGGAATGGTTTAAAACTAGAATATGTATATACGACATGGACTATGTTTTATTTTTACATACTCGAGATTATAAATTTAACTCATAAAACCAAACGTGAAAAATATTCTGGAAACACCCTTGCCGGTTGATCGTGAATTGATGCCAGTCCGCTTTGAAGCTCTATTTCACTTCGAAAAACAAACATTGCGGCTTTTAAAATCTTCAATGAAAACTTGCATATAAAGACTCAGCTTTTATTATTTACCAAAAAATGAAATTCGCCAGTCAACTGGAATTAATTTGAAGCCAGAGTCCGTTAAAGGTAGTTTTTTAACCCAAACACAGAGCCCTATGCTTGCATAATAGAGAGTATCCAATAAGGGAGGCTGCACAATACTTCTTCCAATAAATGTGGCATTATAACCATCAGTCTTGAAATCGTGTTTATCAGTTGAAATGATTGGTTGGGAAACAGCTGCGTCTTATTGCAAAATCAGGTTTAAATAATTAATCAGCTTCATTGCTGTTTCTCAATGGCCGCCACTGACGAGAATACAGCGGATCTGAGATAATGTGATCTTAGTCATCCGCGTGGCAGTTGTCCTTTTAAGCTATTGTTATCAAAATGGTGGCACCGAGGGGGTGCAAACAGTCAAAGCGATATAATATGTTTATTAACTGTTTTTCATTTTCGTTCCCCTCCGTACTTTCCACCCCTCGTTGCTACCGAGAAATAATTATTCCGGAGAACCCCCGACTTATTTCTTGATCAGATGTGTACACATTTGGACACCTAAGAAACAGTCCATTTACTTTCATCCACACCATGAGGGTGACAATATTAAATATGGAAACTCATTTCCAATTACATATCAATATATGAAAACGATTTTTCTTCCAATGTAGTCCTGGGGCCTGGGGCATTGTCTGGATAATAATCTGCTAATATTGAACAGAATACGTGTTAATTAGTCATGCAAAATGCTCAGAGAAAGATTTTCATCTCTACAAAGAACGTTTGGGGTCGTTAAGTGAATCAATTCTTTCCCCTCTTCAAAGCCCCAAAGGGAACATTCTTTTAATCGTTAGGGATCAAGTGCTGAGTACTTTATTTACCTGTAAAGGTGAGTCCATTTCAAGGATGGTTTACTTGATTCCAGAGCTTTGGTGTTGATCAGAACAGTAAAGTGAGGAAAAGACAAGATAAATTTGGCACTCTCCCGACGAACGACGATAAGAGGTATTTGGAAAACACGATTTAATAAGATTTTTTCATTAGGCTTTTTGCCGGAAGCTTTGCTATCTTCCGTTCAATCACGTCTCTATTAAGATCCCCCTCTATGTTTCGATCTTGAAGAGATTGCCTCTTTTATGTCATCATATCCCTCTCATTTTATAAATGCAAACATCAAAAGCAAGAATAGACGATATGACAAATTTTCAATAAATTGATATCTGATTGCTTTCTTGGTGGTAAGAGTATCATGTTCATCAGTGGAAGTGGAAAGCGGCTTATGGAAACATTTCCGTATAATAATTGTGGTAGTCATAAAATATTTTATTCGATCAGATTCGATTCAAATTCTATATACAGTGTGTCCATGATAAACATTCTCATCATGGGGATCTTGGAAACCATAAGAGATACGTAGATGCTTAAATTAGAAAAAAGTTTCGCATTTTCAAGCCTATAACAATATGCCGTTTAGAAAGTTTTGAAATTCCGAGTTGATCCGGAGACATGCCTAAAAAACCGAAATTTTATCTTTTTCTGACGTTAAGTATTTAAAAAGATATGGAAAAACAAAAGACACTTTTTGATCTCTACAAAACAGCGTTGAGAGATTTTCCGTACGGCGTTTCGATTCGGAGAAACCATCATCAACTTTATTTTTTTATAAGGTGCGTAAAAAAGTATACCCTGTATTCAATAGCATATTTTATCACGAGTACAACGATGTATGACAAAATATGATTCTGCAATATTTAAATTGAAAAAAATGGGTTTTTATTGAATTCCGAATGTTTTGGTGTAGTAGGCGATGAAATGATGGCGCTGATTATGATGTAGTGAGCTATTTTTACTCCATGTTTCGAAATATTAAACTAAAATCACGTTATTTGCCATTCAAAAAGTCTATTCATATGCGTAGGTAGGTCACGTCATATGTATGTTAATTAATCAAACAAATTAGATAAGAACTACTTACTATAAACTCAAAAAACTTATTTGGATTATAGAGAATGTTCAAACCAATTAAAACAGCACGTTCCATTTTTTAACAGAAAAAAGAACTATAGCAACAAGACGCAAGAACAAAGTCCAAAAACACTATGTGTCAATAATATTGCAATAAAATTATTTTGACATTTTCTTAGCGCCATCATTTCACCGCCTACTACACAAAAACGTTCGGAATTCAATGAAAACCCATTTTTTCCAATTTAAATATTGGCAGAATCATATTGTATCATTTATCGTTGTATTGGTAATAAAATATGCTATTTAATACAGGGTATACTTTTTTTACGTGCCTTATAAAAAAATAAAATTGATGATGGTTTCTCCGAAAAATGTCTCAATGCTGTTTGTGTGGCCTTTGTTTTTTTGTCTTTTGTTTTTTCTTATCTCTTCAAATAAAGTAATGAAAAAATAAAAACGAAATCGGCAAATTTCGGTTTTTCAGGCATATCTCCGAAACTACTCGGAATTTTAAAACTTTCTAAACGGCATATTGTTAGGCTTGAGAATGCGCAAATTTTCTCTAATTAAACCTTCTTCGTATATCTTATGGTTTACAAGATCCCAATGATAGACATTCTTATCTTGGACACACTGTATTTAAAAACAATTTTTTATTTCTAGTAAATCCACAAACTATTTAAGCGTCTTAGACCCGCTGTAAATAAAGTATAGGTAATTCATTATATGACAATTATTATCCGTTTATTAGGGCGGAAGAAGTGTCAGTGATGAGAATTGAAAACTGGGGAAACTTTGGATCGATTGACGAGGGTGACAATCATCAGTTATTGATTCTCGCGCTTTCTAGGCGGCTTGAATTTAGTTATTTACTTTTAGAATATGCCAAATTTCTACTGTGTGAGGAAACCGTCAAGTAGATTATGTGGGAAGATTTTCTCAAGTTACGCTATATAGAATCGTCATTTCTCGATTGAAGATGATTGGGTCTCCGAACTAGTAAACAATAAAATGCCAAGTGACATTACAACGAGAATTTGTTAAGTGCCGAAAAGTTTCTGAGAAAAATAAGACGATAAAACGATAATCTGGTGCAAAAGACAAACGACTGTTTTTGTCCCTGCGAAATAAAGATTTAAAGAATGTCGATAAAAAGTTCGAGAACAGAATTGACTAGCTTTCGAAGTCCTGACCTGAATATCCGAACAGGCCCTACCGGCAATGTCTTTCTAGCCCAGCTGAACATCATATAGTTCTTTGGGGCTCGGGCGGCTTTAACATCGACGGTTTATCCTTGCGTCTCGTCGAACGACGTTTTTCGAAAATTAATGCCCTTTTTAGATCTCGTCACTTCTGGTATTTTCGCATATACAAAACGGAGACTTTAAATCTGCTCCCGAACATGACATAGCCGTTTATCGGGTCTGCGATCCATTGTGCAGTGAAAAGTGAGCGGGTATTGTTATTCAACGATGGATTACTATTATGTTAATAAAAGTAAGTCGTATTTTCCATTGGTTTTTTTCAGTGCGAAGCTTGAATGTCTACTTGAAGATTTATTCTCGGTGGTTTCTAAAATAAAAACGTGAAACCGGCTGCTGATGCCATCAGAATCTCTGCTCGATGATGGACTATCTCGAATGTCTATTTCCAGCATCTGACATCTGTTAATTTGAATATAGTCCATAAATTACAGATGTATACATGGACACAATTAAATTAATAGTAGCCGAAATGATTTATTTCAATCTTTAACATTCTTCCGAGCCAATTAACTACTGTTCAGACTGATATGAAATGTGTGTTCCCAGATGACATTTTTATTACTAGGTTTTTATTCCCGCAAAACGGGAAGTTGAGCACGATTCAAAAACTAGTGAAACCATTTATCAATCTCAATACAATGATAGATTGTGAATTATAACATGTGATTTATGTTTTGTGATAAAGTGTTAACATGATAAATGTCACCGCTCTCGTCACCGCTTTTATTCTTAGTTCACATTCATATAACATTCTTGATGCCCATCCCAACTGGATACAATTGCACCTTTTACATACACACGCAGCTCGTTCTAATTGATACCAAAAAGAGGATTGTAGCTAATTCACCATAATTACAGTACGTTCTTATGGTAGATCTCCTATACGGTTTCCAAGAATGCCCAAAAATATCTGTAGCATCTGCAATCTAGACCACCCTGATTCGTCGTGTTGTTTCGCAGAAATCATTCAATGAATACCCTTCTTTTATAATTACATCAGTCTGAATGCTGAACATACTCTACTTTTTCGATACACGTATAAAACAATAATCAAAATATGTTTGCTGTCAGACCTGTAGTTCTTAGAGATTCTCAGGTAATGTTTTCCTAGGGCCAAAACAGGTAGACCAAACGACCTATCGGGTATAATGCCTATCATATCAACGGGATACTTATATATTTTTTTCTGAATTATAAAGGTCCTAGATGATCACGTTGGATTTGAACTATTATGGTACTGTATGGTATTGATGATGGAATATTTGTTTGTGGAATGCAATTGTAAGTTGAGTTTAAATACTCATGCGGAGGCTTTTTGATGCCATGCAGGAAATGAATACCATTAATGACCGGATCCATGCGCACAAGAATTCCGAACTTCATAATATACCATATGACAAGACAAAAGGCTTATGAAAAGTATCATACACGATTATTAGACTTTGACAGGTGGTTAGAACATTTTTTATAAAACGAACTTCCAAATTAACTGATTAAAGCCATTAAGTTGATTTATAACAGTTGAGTATAAAAGTCCAGGCGTGATTCCCAAGACCGGAAAAATTAAGTCAATTCATCTTTTTTGAACCGGAAAAACAAACGTACTAAGATTACGTGATTTGTGTTAAATGTATGGTTCTTCACAACTTAAATTCGAGATTATTAATTGGTAAACTGAATCTCGATAGCACTTAAAAATAGCGTTACCAACCTGTAATACTAACACGCGAATTGTAATTTCGCAATATTCGAGGAAAACTTCTGCTGAAAATAATGTGTTTTGTTTTTTGTCAAAACGCAAAAGCGTCTCTAGAACTATATTAGGGTAGAGAAGCCGCATAACGTATAGGAAAAAAGCTGCGTTTTATAGATTTGATTAATACGACCGAAGCACGCGAACAAATTTGTGTAAATCGCTCACAGAACACCGAAAGTAGCATTATCGTTGATGGGCCTTGCAATTTGCCTTGATTCACTCCAAAAATTAGTATGGATATTTACACTCTACAGCTATACATGCTAGGAGTTATGTTGATAGAATTCACTTCATAATAACATGAGTAAAAGTCAAGACTAATCAATCGGGTTTGTTATTAGATGCATTGAAATACCAACATTGTGACTCAATCGATTTGACTTGCATATTAACACATTCATAATTTTCTTTTCAGGGTGACGGTGTCATGGCCTGGCATGGAAAACTTAGGCCTGGTTTATTACTTCTGCTCTTTTCATTCGTTGTTATATCGGAGGCGACGGCAAAAGCTTTAGGTAAGTAATATTTGCGCTAAATTTCCAATAGCCGTCACTATCTTCTTCTCTCATGACAGTTTAATGTTCAAATCTTCACGAAATTACTTGAATGTGACATATTATGCTACAAAGTCAGATAATGAAAACCTTGATGGAGATCATACCATTTGTGGTTCATAATTGGAATTTTATTTTAGATGAAGGAAACTCCGTGTGTAGCTCTAGTCATCTTCCATATTTTGTAAAATTACATTGCTTTGTTTTTTTTGTCATAATTGAGGTATTAGGTAGTTGATATTTTATTGTTCTCTGTATGCCAACATATTATAATAAAAATTAATATCCTCTCATTGTTGTGCCCTGATGAAGCACTAATATACATGGGAAACGTCGGCCATTGAGGAAAATTGGTTTTCTCTTTAACTTCCGTTTCCTTATTCATCAAGTATCAAGTCAAGAAGCTGATAGTTATTTAAAACGAAAACTGGCACAATACTGTGTATGTATTCGTAATGTGTAACATTTTCTCAGATGCATGGCTATTGAATGCATATTGGCCTATATTGTCAAAATATCCGACAATACAAACGAATAACTGCTGTTTATCATACCCGTACTCAAATTACCAGAGATAATAACTATTTGTTTACATCAATTTGTTTAATTACGGTGACGCACACTAAAAACGGCCTTTTTATATTTCCATATTCCGTTTATTTGCATTCCTAAATGCAAAAAATGCAGTTGATGAACTGCAAATGCCCAATAAAACACTAGTCCATTGGATTATCCCTTTAAATTTATGAACTATGTCACTATCACGCTACTGATTTGACACGCATTCGTATATTATAACGTGATGGCGTTCTTTAGGGTCAGAGCCTCAGAGCCATGAGCCATATGGTATAATCAAAATAGAAAACACATGTCATAGGCAAAAAGTCGTTTTTTTATCAGGGTTCCGGTTAAAATCAGTGCCTGTAATGGCAGATTGTTTTGGTTACAGTGTCACTCCTTGAAATTTATTCCAAATATATAAGCTTTGAGAGGTTGGTTAAGTGGCTTCAGGGTTAGGTGCCAGGTATGCGACTTGTCAAGCTTATTTAAGTACCACATATACTTTTGAGATGAGTTATTTGGTGTTGCATTCAAGATTTTCATCCATTATCACTTCTCTTGAAGGTTTCTGTAACACACTCAAGTGCAAACATTTTCATGAATTACCTTCCTCGTCCTTTTTTGCATTTCAATAGGGCTTTGATCTAGAAATATCTATGGGGTTTCCTGTTCTGTCAAAACAAAACTTGCCACTGTTGACATAGCCTCGTGTTTATTCTTAGAGCTAAATTCATTTTCCCCAATTATTCGATAGGGGGCAAAACTTGGCGCACGGCCCCCAAACTTTTTAAGATCAGCCCGCAAATTAAAAAAAAAATTGATTCCGTCTAAATTGTGCTGTATCTAGTTTTTGTCAAATCACTAAATTTCTGGCTAAGCTTGAATGAAGATTTGCCAGATAGCTATGTAGTGCTTTTAATTTAATTTGTCACACTTTCAAAAGGCTGTAAAATATTTATTTTTTGAGCTAAAAGGTCGACCAAAAAAAGGAATTGTAGGGTTTTTCGTAAAGTTTTGTGTTATTGAGTCAAATATTTTCTTAACTGTCAAATGTCAAAATCATTGACATTTACTTTTTTTTAGATGGCACATCCTATACCTATGTATATCATTACATATTTAGAAAGGCGTCTTTTTTCTGATCACGAAAATATAGCACACATGCCCTTCCTATTCAATAGTTTAGAGGAAATTGGTATAAATCTGATTAAAATTAATTGTAATTAACAGGCATATTTTATTTTGCTTCCAATAATTTCTATAGTTCTTGTTCTGAATATTTACTAAAATATAGACGATTTTCTGGTTTGTAAATACAGCATTTTAATGAATTACTCAAATCAAGAAGTATACACATTTATTTATTTTTACCAACTTATTGTAAAGGAACAGTATTCACGTATAACATTTGAAAATTCGAGTGCTACCCTGATAATTCTTGGAAACAAATGAATAAACTCGTGTATCTTCATGCTAAAAAATTACAATTTCGATCATATTTATACCAATTTGCGCTAAACTAGTGGATAGAAAGGTCATGTGTGCATTTTCGTGATCAGAAAAAAGACGCCTTTCTAAATATGTAATGATATATAGGGTGTGCCATTTAAAAAAAAGTAAGTTATGTCAATAATTTTGACATTTGACAGTTAAGAAAATATTTGACTCAATAGCACAAAACTGTACGAAAAACCCTACAATTTCTTTTTTTGGTCGACCTTTTAGCTCAAAAAATCAATATTTTACAGCCTTTTGAAAGTGTGAGAAATTAAATTGAAAGCACTTTACGTACATATTATTTTGAAATCATCTTTTTGAGTGTCAACTAACTCAAAAAGATTCCTTGTTTTTAGAGATTTACAAATACGTGAACATACAAAACATTGATAAGTGGTTTCAGTTACTTCGACCCGTAAATCTTATGTACATACAGGGTGTCTCACCGGGAACAAACTCGATCTGTATACGGCAAGTCATACAAAGGAAAATTTTGAAAATTGGACAGTATACCATCATCGATGGGGACAACCAGGCTAAAATATTTTCAAGAGGGTAGTACTTCCGGTTGTACCGGAAGTAGGTGTCAACTCGCTTGTTTCAAATGGAACACCCTATATATTAATACATTTTTCAATTCTACGTAAAATTCTAGGAAGACTTTATGTATGATGTCCTATACCTAACTATAAGCGTTTTTGAAATATTTCAGTTTCCATGTCAAAAATGACGTTTGTAGGTTCCTATTAAAATGTAAATTTTTCGTATAAGAAAGCCTTTATGGTTTAATTTGTATTGGATTTCTTGTTGAAGGGGACCTACTTTAAAAGATTTTTCACAATATTTTGTTAACTATTTTTACAGGGTGGCCCAAAAATAAGGGGGTTTCCATTTGAAAAAATTCATTTTTGGCAGTTTTCTCAATTTTATTTTTGATCTTATTTGTGAAACCAAAGGTGGTAGTTAGGAGTGTACTTTCAATGGGGGGTTTATGATAGAAACAAACATAAGAATTAGTTTTAATTTTAATTTTCATATTTTTTAAATAAAATCTATGATAATTTAAATATTGGAGTAAAAATTGGTGTCTGGGGGTTTTTTGGTATGACGAATTCGAATTTAACCTTAGAATGGCTCTTACTTGTAGGAGGCGCCACATACATGTTTATCACTTTTTGGTACGGACCCATGTTTAAATAGACATTTATGTTTATTTTAAGGCCCTGAATCAGAATACGTACCTGAAATCTTGACATTTTCTCATGAATCACCGTGTATAGATAGTCAAAACCCATTTGATTCATGGTAATTAAATTGTTGGATGCGGTGAGATCGACTTCAATTTGATTTTTATCTAAATTAATATGTTTTCATGGAAATAATAATTAAGCCGACTCAAAGTTGGTTGTGACGTGACTCATTATTACTCTATTTGGTAAGTTTTTGTTACAAAAGTTTTTCTTGCCTTTTGCTGTGGTATTTCAATTTTTTTGTCTTATTTCTCAGTCATTTTTTTCTTTTTGAGGAGGCTTGTCACTTTTAGAGGTTTTTGAATAATCATCAATTAAAATTTTCTGGTTCCCTCTTTTCAAAACATTGTTTTTCAAAATACTCTAATGTAAGCATGTGTGAAGATTTCCTTATAATAACAAAACATCATTAAAAAGGTTTTTTCTTGTAGGTTCATTTTAATTTTGTCTTAATATTTGAATATTGCTTGATTTTTTTATTTAAAGTGAAATAGTGAATTATTAGAATGTATCTGTTAAATTATTCAAAGGAAAAAACCACAGCAGATGATAAAGGAACAGCATCAACTTTGATAAGAGCTTCTTTATAATTTTTAATTCAAAAAAACATATAGAACAACATCGCAAAATATCGCAGCCGAGATCGCAGCTAAAATTATAAAAACTTGTCAACTATTCTCTATCACATGATGCAAGCTTGATTTCGTAGTTGCACCAATTTCTTTTACTGGTCAAAACTTTTGAATCGATATTTATAATATTAAAATATGTTGAATATGAATGAAAAAAAAAAAAGAAAAAAACAAGCTAGCAAAATAATACCACTTACCTCAAGCAACAGGTTCCGTATTGAGCTATAAGTATTCACAATAAACAATAAAAATTAGGGCTAAATGGAACACTTCTGAACAACTGATCCTGCTAAATTTGAAAACCAGTATCTTCACAAAAATGTCAAGTTTGTACTGATATATTTATCAGCAGACTAGTTTTGGTAGCGAAAGATGGTATGTTTTGCATGCTCAGGTGTCCAGGAGAGTAAATAATGTGAAGATGTAAAATGTAATTTTGGCCAAGATTTTTATAAAAATCGCCTGTGTGAGTCGGTTCTAATTTCGTCCAGCTAGTGATCTTATCTTGTGTAGTATCATGGGTACGTATCATACTATTAAAAATAAGTGTAATTACAATTTGACAATTAGGTTATTGGCTGACAGTGACACATAATCTTTAGGCACCAAAGTTTATCTACGGCAAGTTTCACCTGTGTACTTTGAACAGAACTACAGCTAACATGGGACTGAAAATTTAACACGTCTTTAAAAAAACGCACTATATTATATTTTTGTTGATTATTTCCAATTATAACGAGATTATATTATAAGATATGAAATAAAAACAAACTTATTTTTTGATTATTATTTGTGATAGTGAAAAATCTAATCTAATGAATTAATATATTCAATAATACACATGAAGTAGGTATGTAGGTATGCGAGTATGTAGGTAGGATGTATCTTTTCTGTTGAAAATAGAATTTTTGAAGTTTGTTTAAAAATGTCAGTTTCTACTACATGGACACATATTCTACATCAAACAAGTAATAAGTAATACAATAATTAATTACAATTTTATTTTGCTCACATGCAGTAGCAGTAGATTTGTTAATGCTTGTGGTCTTCTTCAGTTTTCTGGTACCTACCTACTACATATACAGTTTACGTGGCTTGTCCTCTTTTTTATCTCGTGATTTCACGGTTATTTGAGGTAAAATGAATTTACGCCGAAGAGCTCTTGATTTTTTGTCCTTAATTCATTTGGCAGATTCAGATGGAATAAGAATTATCTGTTATTTGGACTGATTTTCAAAATTTTTGAGGGCCTAGCGTCAATTTAGCCTCCCACTAGAGGTTTTATCGAATAATTTGGGAAAATGAGAGATTTGACAAAACACAGTTCACCACACTCCAAATGGAATAGCAATTCATTTTTGTTCAAGAATATTTCCAAAATATTGGATTTTTATTGTTTTTCCGTAAATCTTATTTTACTGAAGCCCCAAAGAAATCCTATCCATCTCAATTTTTATATGTAAATAAAACATGATTTAAGCTTCATATTTTACCTTGAGGATAAAATTGAGATATTTGATCCATACAAAATATATTTTCAAGGGAAAATTTACTCATTGAATTACAAAACAGTGTTCAGAATTCGGGTGGGAATTTCTAAAAAACACGGTTCATCGGTAATCGGTAGATGAAAATATCAATGTTTGGATATAAAAAAAATTGGCTGCGAGAGGTGATGAAAAATTAGAAAATAACACAAACTAACGCGAAGCAGAGATAGGTTAAAATAATAGTAATTATTTGCAACAAAAATACTAGTTTTGGCTATATATTTAAATAAAAAAAATTATCCAATAATATTCAATGCGTATTTGATGGGAAATGAATTGGGTATTTCCACACACGGATCATACACGATCCAATTTATCTGCATTATGTTTGCAAATGAGTCATATTTTTAGTGTGTTTTTGCGAGCAGGTTTCAATGTTTGCAAAAAAGTTTGAGGACATTTTTCTTGTGACACCTACATTGAAAATGGATTGATTGGTGATTGAGATTTGACCGCATAATGCGAACCATACACGGTCAAATTTGTTTGCAAATTGGTTTGACGCTTCCAGTACAGACTATCAAATACATAATAAACAAATAAATGCGTTCCAATATCGATCAACAATCAATGCAAGCTTGTGGTATGTTCATTCATTCTCAATGTAGGTATATTGCAAGAGAATGTTCAGTCAGGAAGACATATATAAGCTTTAATGATTATTTCCGTGTGGTGAGGAATAGTGAGGATGGGACAGAAATTCAACCCCGCGAGCGAAAACATATGGGTCTAACGAAAACTGATAAATGGCGTCCACAAAAATTCCAAAACGTTTGATTCCGTCAAACATGCCACACACCCCAAAATATGACTTATTTGCAAATAAATTTGACTGTGTTGTGTATGGTCCTTATTAGAGACCTAGAAAAGAGGTAGAGACGTTTCCTCCAAAAAGTAATATGTCAAGGAAAATGGAGTATAGATCATGATGCGTTAACATATAAGATAACAGACTGTACATGAATGGCAGAACATTTTTTTTCATTAGGAATAACCATGGGGGAAATTAGGTGTAAATCATAACGGGATCTCAACAGATGGAGAAATAAAGGGGGGTGAGATATGGGGTGAAAAAGGGGTGGAAACACGTTTTCTTCAAAAATGTCATGTGATCGTTGCTCAAGGGAGAAGTTCTGAATAAAGCCGCTTCAATGTTAATTCAAAAAGCAAGAATTTTATATACTTATTCCTTATTCTTATTACAGAGCACGTTGTTAACGTTTATTACTTTTTGTCGTGCTCACAGACTCACAGCACAAAATCGACAATGCTTATGGAAGCAATATTTAAATTTTGTGAAGATGTTATCAATCACAACCTTCATGAAGGTTTTTTTATACGTAAGATCCAGTCTATTTTTTAGTTGAAATAATCAAAACGAGAGAAAACTAACCCATACTAACCGAAACATAATGGTTCTGACGACATAACTTTATATTTTTATATATATATTTTCATAAAAATGGAAATCTTATCAATCCCTAATAATAAACTTTATAAAATACATAAACAGTTCATGTGAGGCAACTCCTATCCTTAATGATGATATACCTGAACAAACAGGAGATAACGGTGCATATGTTGGCCTGTATAATTACATACATTCAAGTTGTCAAATATTTAGCATTGAAACCATGTTATTTATAACTTTTATAAAACAAGAGGGAAACCACAAGTCTCTAACGATAATGAAACTTTATCGGAAAACACTTAAGTCGCCAAGATTAATTGAAGAAGCTTGATATATTCGGTTATTTACCGGGATTAATCAGTAAATACATCAAAACTTGACTACAGGGGTGAAGCACACTCCTAAGGGTGGCTACCTCAGTGAATCTTTTCCCCTCATACGTAGAATTTCCGCTATATAGGCCTTTTGAAACAAGGCGAGCCCCATTGTAAAATAGAAAATGGTGAATGCATTCTAACGAAGGATACTTCTCCCTTGTCGCTTATAAGATTTATTGCCACTTTTTATTGGGAACGCTTTCCGAAGCTGTTTATTTTCCCACATGTTCACCAAAAAATGAGATTGTCATTAAATGATAATTTATTTTAATAAAGTGGTGCGTCATCAGAACAAACACATCATTATCATAACGGTTATTGAACTCCTAAAATGTAGTTCGAATAGTTTTAGTTATATGTGTTTTACTTTCCTTGGTTAGGAGAAAAGTATTGTAATCATGAAAATATACCTTTTCTGAAAAATCTCGTTTTTACTCCATTTTTGTGTTTTTAATAATGAACTTATTTTTTATCAGAAAGAATAAAATTGCAAAGGAGAGAAATATTACACTGGTCAACTAAATTTTGTGACATATTTTTGTTGCCAGGAATTTTTGAAAGAATTCCGGGTATTTCAGGCCTGCTGAATTCATGAAAAAAATAGTTTTCTCAAATTGGCTCTAGTTTTTGTGAATCAATTTTTGTGTAATTCTGACAAAATATCATAATAATATATGTCAAAACTCTATTCTTCTCGACTATTCCACTCCTGTTTACTTTTTTTTTTTCGCGTGCTGATGATCGGCTATACAGATTTGTCCACTTTGAACAAGTGCTTAGCGTCGAGTTTTTTGAATTTTTATATATTTAAATTACATTGCCTTTAGTAGTTAACATGCTTATCAGCACCATTGTCCTAATGGCTTCCATTTTTTTTTAGTTACCCAGTTATCTTCAAAACTAGAGCCAATCCAGGAAAATGGAATTCATATTCTTGATCAGCACAACAAAATTACTGAGAATTGGCTCAAATATCCCTGGCAATAAAAATAAAATGTGTGTTGACTAGTGATTAGTTACTGTGTTGATGAAGTTTCATGCAAGCATAAGATTGCTAATTTATCGAAAGTGTCAAAACAGGGTCTAATATTTCTCGACCTGTCATGTGCAGAAAACAAATACAATGAAACATTCACAAACGAAATGAAGTATTTCATGACGCAAATAAAATCGGATTAATTATCAGTCTGTTGCGATTTTTTTATAACAGCAAAGGATATACTGTATACGACATTTCAGTAGCGTGAAAAATAAGTTGTATGCAGGCAGACAGGCCAAAATGTAATATAATAATCCTCATCATTTTTCCAATTCAATTCTGCATAAAATGAGTTTGGTTTTATTTATTACAAATTCAATATCGGTAACACGTTTTTATTGGCCATATAATACGTGAATATTCAGCGAAGTAATTATAACGAATAAATAGAATTTTATGGTCTGTGAGACGTGCTTTCCAGAAAATAGGCTAGCTGAAACGCAATAAAGTTTCAAATTCCGTAGATTGAGTTATTACACTTTATGAGTCCTGCGGGAATAAGTTGTAATAGCGATAAAAAATAAGTTTTCTTGAGATGAAAAGGGCATTATTTCGGACAAATTTATCAACAAGGACAACTGTGTTCAAGATTGAGTTTCGGGCAAGGCAAAGAATCTAATAAACGGAGTAGCGTTTATGACTTGATGCTGGGAGACCTAATACATACATATTGTAATTCTATCAGACTCTAGTTCGTCATGAGGGTCAGTTGAACATGAACATCATTTAATGGTTCTGTTTTCTGTTTGGCACTTCAAAATTCGTCTCAGCGGCAGAGTAAACTAATTTGTTTTTAAACCCATAATCGCTTTAATCATTAATATATCCAGAATTGGATCTGCAGATATCAACCCAAAACAATTACCTGGGCCATTATCATTATTGAAGGAAGGATTTTGTGACGAATTCCGGACACCCTTTTATGTTACGTGAGAGCTTGACCGGTCCAAGTAATAAAATTGTGACGAAATTTATATTGCCAGCTGACAGTTGATGAATCGATACCTACTAAAATTGCTGCATAAGTTGTATGCAATAATATCGGAATCTGATATTTATTGGGGAATATCATTATAACAACATAATAACGTATCAGGTTTCAAATTATTATATTTCAGTAATATTGCTAATGAGAATCAAAGTCTAAAGACATCAATATCAAGCTTATACAAACGGGATGGATATTTTGTAGAACGACAGGCTCTCTAATTTTGGTGGATTATTCTGATGGCCAAGGCATATAGATTCGCTAGCAATAATAGGTGTGTTTCCTGAGCTTTAAATCCCCATCGCTAATTTGCTTTTGTGTGTTGTATATGGAGGGGTTCATTTGGCCAAATTATACAAATTTATAGTTTGCGTTCAACAAAGAAATATATCTTGACATTGTCAATATTGTCATATTACAACGCAATTAATGCATATGTTCCTAACCATTTCATAACGTAATTGAGTTTCCCAGCTACACGATTGATTGAAATCATGTACAAAAATTGAAAAGTAGTTTTTGATGGACCATTAAGATACGCGTTATGAATAAAACTGAAAACAATTAAGTTAATGGAAAATCCCTCGCTTTCTGCGCTGTGTTTTGAATTTAATATTTTCCATGGGTAATATTTTATCCCAGCAAAAAGTCTACTGGTAGACAGTTTGATTGATATCCGAATAAAACGGCCATATTTGAGTCTGCTTAGCAACCTACAAGGGTTACGTGGTCGTGACAAAAAGAAATTTTATATTATAAAACACGAAAGTTTTAATTTCCAGTTAAGAAGTTTTCAATGTTGTGATTGCTACTGGAGATGAGAATTTGGAGCTTAGCAGCACATATATAAGTATGTAGATGTAGTCAATATGTAATCATGTCACTGGATGAATCTTTCGGTGTTGGACCTAAAGTTTATGTTTTTTTTCCTACAAAAACTCCATTAATATTTCAGACAGTCCTCAACAATGATTGAGCAATACTTTGTGCCGTGAACTTCTCGGAACAGCGTTGAAATTTCAGTGCTAGTAAATTTTGAGGTCTGTCACATTATCCGTTTCAGTTTTGTTATGAGCATGAATCATTTGACATTTCTTAATTATACGTTGAGAAAAAGTACAGTGGTCAGAGGCAACGATGTTTATGGCTCTTTGTTAGGAAAAAACTGTGCTTTAATATATTGACAGTCTTGGGCGACAAGGCATTGACCTTGATGAATCTTTGAATGTTCTAAGTTCTAAAGTCGATGTGGACTTCAAATAAGGAATAACCAAATTACCTACATTTCTTTTTTTTTCATACAATCAGAAGTTGATTTTAGAAATGAGTATCCTCAAATACAATGCCATGCAGCCGTGACGTGAAGTTTTTCGAAGAAAACTTAGAACTAACTTTTTTTACAACCATTTTATTGAGAAAGCGCACTAAAGCGACAAAGGCGAATTTCCAAAAGTTTCCGGAGTTGTTTTTTATTCTGAAGGAATTAAGTTGCAGACCAAGCGTTCATGTATTTACACCCGATTTTCACTGGAACTGAAACACGGAGAAGATCTCTGGATGACAGTCAAAATGTTAGATACCAACCTCAGAATAAGTCATTCGGAGACTAAGGGCTCCCAGTATGCCAGCCTTATCACAGATATGATAACTCGTCAATAAGATCTAGAGGAATTCACCAGGTGATTCACCTTGGCGTAGCTCTGCCAAATGCAGGAATGTCCCTGTTAGAACACAGGAGCACTCCTGAAAATTAATCGGATTCATGCATGGAAAATGATAAAACTGAAAGTAATTTCCTAATAGAATCTCCTCTAGGAAATTTGCATATAGGACACCTTGAAGAGGAAAGACAAATGACTAACTGAATTCGTATCGGGTTTACACTTTAAGTTTTTTTGTCTAATATAATAAAATATCAGGTGCTGCTATGACTTTTTTTCTATACTGTAATTCTCTTTATCCTTAATCATTGGGTTTCTTGCAGCATCATTTTTTTAATTCGTTTACCCAAATGTCTGTTCCAACAATGTATATAAAAATCATGTCCAGTTTTATGACACATTCTCGAATGTTCTGTTTTTTGATAAAAAGTCCTCCCCTCTTTCAATGGTGTCAAATTTCCAAGATGAACAACAGACTGAAACTGAAGCTGTTGGTTTACCACGTCAATTTTAATAATAATTATAAAACCTTCTGTGTTTTGATGAAACATTGAAAATAGTCCACTCAGTGAATAGTGTCCAATTTCCAAGATAATTCATGATGCATTGAAACTTATTCAGCTTGATGTAGAATTGAAATTGAACCAAGTTATACTATGGGTTGTTCAACATTTATTCAACATACAGCTGGTAAAGGGAAGCAGTTATTGATTGGGTTCGTTGGCAATCCAAACAACTGATATTATTCGGGCTGAATCTGTGCAATATCCTATCCATGACGTGAATGCTGCAATAAATAAATGTAATTCGCACCGATCCTTGTTTCTTAATTGAAGTAGGCTCTCCTCTTCGGCATTCTTCGCACTAAAAACCTTGGAATAATTATTTACCTATTTGTTCAATCTGCATTTTAATATCGTAGTTTCGAAAAAAAGAACGGATAACATTATAGTAAAACATACATATGTTTCTACCTCTAATTTGTCATTAGTCAGAAAGTCTTTATCAAGAACAAAAATTATCTGCTTATTACTTACATGTAGATACTCTATTTTACACAAGCAAATGATTATTGTCTGTTTGATTATTGCTACAAAATGACGGATTGAATATGAACTAATTCCTTCTTATTCAGAACAAAGGAACCGCAGAGGATTGAAATGCGAAGAATGTCTTTCTCAAGAGCATTCACGGATGCTTATGAGAAATATTTAAACTTTGATAAGTATCTGATTGGAGTAATGAACATGTTTCATCAAAAAGGAAAATTCGTCTGCATGACTTATTTCAAATGTAGTTTTTTTTCTCGCTTTTTTTTCGTATGTAAATCAAAGTCTAGTCAAGACATGCAATCCAAAGAGATCAACGCAATAATTTTTTTTCGGGAAATTGTCCCTTCGTGATCCTCTTTTGCGAGGGTTCTCCCCTAACAATCTCTATAGGAGATTCCCGATAGAGTATCTAAGAGACCATCACAAATTTAAATAGAGGCTGCTACTGAATAGCTTGAATTTCGAGTGGATGCCGATACAGAAACAGATTTTTTGATCGTTCTATTTTTTGAGTCCGAATCAAAAGCTAATCTAAATAGTAATTCGGAACAATATTTCCACATTCCACATAATTAAAAGGCCCTCTCTCAGATATATAGATACTATTGTTATACTTTGAAGCAGTTTTTCTCTGTCCACTTTGTGGTTCGCGAATTTATAGATTTGATTCTGAAAATATGCTTTTCTTGAACACTATAAAGAAATTAGGGAACTTTAAAACGACACTCGACTCCAGCAGCGAAATTTTGATAAATAAAACATGTCCCAAAGAATTCGGTTTATTTTCGAAGAGAGAACTGCTGAAAATTATTCATACAGAAAATAAATTTAAATTTTATTCTTGAATTTGCGAATTGGAAGAACAAGAAATGCATTGTATATTGCTTCTGTTACGATGCAGATACCACACAAAACCCGAATATATTTTTCTGTATGGTTATTGGATCTATGAATTGAATAAATATACGGAGTTTTATCAAATAATACCAGATTTCATTGAATTGTGCATCTGTGTTACAATGTTAGCAGGTTTGAGGTTTTCACTACAATCAAGTAGATCATTGTGATTATTCTCGAGATGTTTACTCAAGAAACCTAATGTCCAGTTCCTACATTAAGCATTCGAATGGGCTGCTATTAACTTACGATTATCATATTATTCTTAGCTATGGATAAGAATCGTGTTTTGACAAAGATGTAAATTTCACGTCGTTCCTCTGTGTCCGCTTTATCGTGGATGTTATATGTAAGCTTTTAGTGTTAATGGATACACCCAGATGATTTTATATACGTAGTGTTATCGTAATTGCTATTTCATATTCAAATGAAGGTTTTAATCGCACAGTCGCGCCAAACTCGAAATCTTGCCAAAGGACAAAAAAAACTTGTTCGTCGCAACACAACAACCGTTTTATGAGTTTGGGTCATACCTACATGTTCGAAAAACAATAACTCATGTTACAGGTTAATCTGGTAGAACTAAATCAACACGTTCTTAGAACCTTCGCGAAAAGTTTGGAAATGTCACGAAATTAATTATCACCGCCTGGGTAATATTTTTTTTAATGGACAATAAAGTGAATAATATATGGTAACGAATGTGATTTGGTCTCACATTTGCCTTTATGTTCATGAATCGATTTCTATTTCGTTTTTGGCATGTTATGACGGAATTCATCAATCTTATGATTGCACTATTCATGTTTTCGGAACGTTTCGATATAACCCCTTTTTATTAAGAGAATCGAAAAGGCAATCTTCGACCAACATTATCAACCTTATTTGAAATAATGCATGAATATATACACGGCAGATACATATCCTAAGGTATTGACTATATTTAAGCTACGCAGAATATTTTGTATGTATGTATATAAAATAACGCGATTTATGGGCAACGGAAAAAATGTGTCCCTAACGAAAATAGAATTGAAATTCTGTAGCCTCATAATTTTTCAGAAATTCACCGTTTACATATATTCGCATGACATGTGGAAGCCTATAATCTCATTTTAGTTTTTTGCAAATGTGTAATTCAACTCGTTTTATCAACGATATACTAAAAATTCTATTGAGCGAAAATGCTTTCGCTTTTTGCATCGACAATCTTCGTTCCCATTACTTCTAGTTTTGAAATTACACAACGCTATTATAAGTCTGCCTTTCTCCTGACTGAGTAATCGATTGAATCTAAACAATAAAATTGCCGGCAGTGTGTTTCTCATATAAATATTACATCTTCCTAAATTCTGCTTCCTAGTTATTCGATGATTTTTTGTATTACAACACATACATATTTCATCGTTTCCTGGATATTCTTACATAATCTATTATGAAATTCCCTTTGCTGGAATTATTCATTTCGTCGTGATAATTAACCTTCCCTATTCTACTTGGGTGAAACGCTGATGAAGTATTGAATCTGTGACTGATACGATGAAACAAAGCTCTGGAAAAACGTCATTACTGTGGATGAAAGTAGGTAATCAGATTGGTGCGGATAGTCATGATCGGCTGAATCCTAAGTAGAACTCCGATAGCATTGTCTAGTGTGAGTTTTTGTCCCTTTTCAAGAATAAGTGGTTGGTCCAAACGGGCTCCGCTTTTGGGGGAGGTATGAGTGCTCTTTACGTGAACAGCCACGCTTTCGGTCGTTAGAAAATCAATAGAGACCCCGTTTTGTGTAAAGTGGCTTACCCACACCCGTTACAGACAGCTAAATATAAAAGGTGTTTTGCAATCGGGATTTTATCTGGATGCAAAGTTGATGAAACTTGAAATCATTAGTGGACTCTACTATCGTTTATTATTCTATACAGTCTCAGTTATGATTGAACTTACCCCAAAAAACCCAAATGTCTTTGGGTTGTTGCAGCTATCAGAAACAACATTGTTATCTGTTTATTTAAGTGTGTCCTATAGCACGAAAGGTCGATAATGCTAGAACTGCTAGATAACGATAACGATATAATTACTTTATTTGCGTTTCGGCGTCGTATTATCACGAGCATGTAGATGTGGGAAGTAGAAATATCGTCTGATTTTTGGAAACAAAATCGCCGAACTGATTATTTTGTTTTCATGTAGGTACTATATTTAGAGCGTCACCAATGACACCAATCAAGCATTTGTATCAATCAAAATTCTTCGTTCTTTTAAAAATGGCATTCACGCCAAAATTGTATGGATAGAGACATTGTTCAATTAATCACTCTGAGATATAATGCTATGACAGTAATAGGATGTTGATATTGAAATAAAACCTTTTCAAGACCCAGAAACATTTAAAATTTGGACGATTTCTCCGTCAGAAATTCAACACCGCACAAAATTCATAATCTGCATATTACATTTTATTTTAGGACTGACCGTTCAGGATATAGAGCTCCCTTCTAAATCCATATTGAAATCTCTCTCTTTCAACACCTTTATTTGGTACCTAGATGGATACATTTGGGGAAAAACAGATTTGACTTCCTTGTATTCCCCAAATGTAACCATGTACTGAATAATTTTTGTAACAACTCTATTCATGGATTTTGCAAATTATGTACTGCAACTTTTGTATTCATTGTTGTAACAATCGATATGATTCCGCACTTATTTTTTTTTGTGAATGCATACTAGACTCTGTCGATCCTACTAAGTGATTTTTCCGTTGACGCCACTGCTATGGAAGTTTTTTTCTACTTCGTACAAATGGACCTTCGACAAAAAGATTTAAGCTGGAATTGATTTATCCCCGTATTTCTATAGAAAGCGGGATTCACACCCTGCTTGGGGCATGCATCCTAGACGGAATCGTGATTATTTTCCATTTGACTTCATCCATATATTATATTGTTGGGCTTATTACAAACGTGGCCTTTGTGATAGAGAGAATTCCTTGAATTCTTCACGCATCAGCTTGCAACTCCTTTGTATGGCAAAGATTTCATATCTTATAAAACACTCAGGAATGATCTCAATTTCCTAGATTGTGAAATTCATAATCGTTCTGAATTTATCCAAACTGAAATGCAATTTCATATTCAGTCAAAAATGATTCACACTAGATTACCTTAAAGAATGTAAAGACTTCTGCGTATTTCACTTACGTGGAGTTTTCAAATTTATACTTCAGGCGGGAAACTTCGACTTATAGGAATCCTTAGCTTATCGGTGGTATAATTTTCAAACTTCGCGGTTTTTACCGTCTCCTCGAATGCGAATAAAAAGACCAGTCGATTACGACTAATAAAATGCGGAAAGTCCACAAACCTGAAGATTTATCTAAATCGTGCGACCGAAGAGAACCTTCAAAATTAATATAAAACTATCTGGGATTAAAATTCTGAGCGAACGGGACCGATTAATGTATTCATGGAAATTTCAATGCTAATTCCCTTTGGATATTGCACTTAATGGATATAAAGTCGAACGGATTTTGGAGGAAATCTTCGGAAAGTCGTTTGCTTGGCTGCTCAAATTAGAAAAGTTTTTTAAACCGACTCTCACGTTATCTATCGAACAGGGAAATTATGGCCCACTATTTCTTTTCCTTATCAATCGTGACTACGATTTGGTCGTAGAACTCTAACATATAGGACGTACTTTATCTATCAATTGGATGGAGAATCGATGTATTGCAGGCAGAATGGAGCGGACTGCATTTATTGATTTATTTTAGAATCCATAGTCCACTTTACTACCTTCGACCATCCGCTGCAATTGTTGAACACGAAAACTTGAGACAAATATGCACCTATGTATTTATTTATGAGGTTTATTTGGGCAACATGCAAAAAGTGGGATCTAAATGTTCATTATCTTGGCAAACATCATTCACCTAGATAACAGAATCTATTCGATTCACTAAAACCTCAAAAGCTATCACGGCCAATATCAGACGTGTAATAAGAAATATGATCTCGTGATAAAGAGGTAATATTCGTATTTCATTCAACATCTGTTGCGATAAGTATATAGTGTCAAGAAGTGTCGTTTGTATATTAGGTATGCTCTTTGTTAATTAAACATAAGTTGAATCAGCGACATACACGTAATTGGTGTGAAAGTGTCCACAGATCCGAATAATTCTGGATGCATTACCCGATTATGATGCTTTAATGCTTAGTCAATGCTTTTATAAACCTTTTGTCCCATATCTCGCGTCCGCGTTGGTTGGATAATACACTCTTCTATTAACTCATACCCTTCCGATGAATTCACCATTATAGTGAAAATTGGAGCAGAAATAGAAACTTCAGTAGGCATGTAAAGTGATGCCAATGAGAAATAATACAATTATTGTAGGCTATTCAAATCCAATTCTAGTTGAAAACTTTCCTTCCAAAAGTTGATATCAGCCCTATAATTTGTGAAGCTGTGGTATTCTTCTTACGCACATATACACGATCACTTATTTTTTCAGTTCCCTGTACTATGAACATCCTTTGTGATTCAACAATCAGTAATTATCATTTCAAAAGCTAACATAATTTAATGCATGCTTCGAAAAGCCACGGGTCTATCATGGAACTACTTCTCACATAAATACGGGATGTTCATGTCTACAGAAATAAAATCACATCTTATTCAAGAAAATAAAAGAGACAAAGTCATATATTTATACGAAATGCTCTAGCGGCGGCAAATGGCAGGATTAACACATGTTCGTGTTTCAAAATTGCTCTAATTTTTGTTTTTGATCGGGTTGTTCGCGCTAGCCACTTCTTCAGACGTCCGGTTTTCTTATTTTTGCCTCAGGCCGAGAGCTACCTCACACTATGTATATGATTATTTTCAAACCGGTGTTCACTTTTTCTTCTTATTTCAAAACCGAAGGGATTTCTTTGTGCCTTATAGGAAAGTACTCACATACATCCTTAAATGTTCTAGTTACATATATACATATTGATATTGCATAACTGAGAATCTGTTGATGAAAAGTTGGCCATACCTATAATTTTATGACAAAATCTTTTTGGATTTAAGATTATTCTATCGAAAATACAAGCTTTGCAAAAGCAGCGGATGAACTCCTCACTTGAAATTGTGGCAAATTGCCCTCGGTGTTGAATTTGGGACCTTTCGCTTTCGCGCTTATTCTACGACTCAAAATAAAGTTTTATGGTATTAAAAAAAGTTCTTGGCAATTATTCAGGTGAAGCTTTGGGAACTTTTCCCGTATTTCGCTTTAGGTCTCAGTTTAATCCATTTATTTTATTAATTGGTGGTAATCTCGCCCCACGAGTTTGTTTTCTTGAGAAGTTTATTTGAATGAGTTCGACCAGTGAACTGATGGCAACCTCTTGAATGAACAAAACCGCTTAATATTGATACCAACTCCATGAAATGTATGATGTAATGTAATTTTCCGAATAGGTAGAGGCTTTGTTATACCTACATAAAGACTAATCTTACTGATGAATGTGATTTTGATTCGTATCTGAACAAAAATTGCTAATAATGGATGCGTACTTGTATATGGATTAATTTCCGATATCCATCAATAAAGCATGAAATTAGAGTTACGAACATTCAAATTGTTGGCTCACCATTAATCCTTATTGCAGATGTGTACATTTATTGTTTCGCAATGATGTACCTATAGATCTTTGATGTGTTTTATACAGAAATTGTCATTTTCAAAATTTTAACCGGTTGAACACCTCAGATGAATGTTCCGAAAACCACCTGTCGCCTTTTTTTTTTTTAGAACCCTCCCAGTAATTTGATATTACCGGCCAGCATTTTCAGTATGGGAGTAATTATGAGACATGAATGTATATGAAGCCACTTTTGATACAATTAATTTGCAAGGATGTGCATAATAGCTAAAACAGACAGACAGAGTGAATGTTCGAAACGTGTTGTAAACTATATGGCTGTTTCTCATTTTTGCTAAAATGACGTGTTTTGATTAAAAAGTTTCAAATAAACATTTTCTGTCAGTTCAACATAATAAGGCTGGATCCGAACGCCGACGTTGCATTATATATAAATAATTATATTCGCTTGCTGATTTGAGAAGGTACATCACAGATTGTGAGTCCTGGTAAGCGGCAACTTCAAAAACATTTTATAAAATCTTTAAAACTGAGTATAAGTATTTTCTTCACATGACTGACTTCAAACCTGAAACTATTTTTTTAAATCGTACTCCAATATTTACTCCGAAAAGTATAGTCTCTGAAATTGACTTGATAATTTGCGTGGTAGCTTCGGATACACTAATACAATTTTGTTTATCAAAGTCGATTTAATTTTTCGTGACTAAAGAACTTTCATAGAAAAGTTAAATTTTCATTTGAAAATTAGGTTTAATATTAAACTCTGAATCTCTTTTACTCATAAGAGCATAAGAGCATTAGAAAACAGTCCTACGCTATATCGATCCACTTACATCGCGTTCTTTTCAGAGGTATATGATTTAAATAATATCAAACATTCTAAGCCTCGAGTGTGATATAAACAAAATGCCATATGAGGTCTATGATTTTCTATAAATTTCGTGTCAAACGAAAGTGAATTATGTGTTAGTATTGTTAGTAATTACAACGCCAAATGGATACACTTTCACCAAGATTATCTCAAAGAGCTCGCTTCTTCTAACAAGTCAGCTTATGTAATGAGTAGTAGATATTATTTTTGCGGTTTTGATTTTGTGTTAGAGTATACATAGAGGATTATTTTTGAAAATGAGCGCTAGAACTAAATCGATTTTAAATAAACATGTTCATAGTCTCAAAACGTGTGTTTTACGGCCCATAGGGCTACACATCGGACATCGTGTTACGCGCTTCACTAGCCTCAGTTCGCATTTTGCTCTAAAAAATTAAAACATGCCAAAAAACTACATTGCCTGTTAGGGGATTATACGTTCCACAGAATAACTGGAACAATATCAAAATATTACCATTTAGGAACACTCATGGACTATAATAGAAAAGAGATATGCTCCAAAACGCCTAATTTCTGTGAGGCTTTGGCCATTAAAACGATACGACAATGCCTGTCAAGTTCTTTATGGATGACGTACGACACTATGTCATAAATGATCTGACTCATTTATGTATGCTTCAAATCTGATCGTTTTATTTGAATCATCAATCTGTTTATTAAGTATTATTTTTAGTTGAATCGCCAACATGTATTATCTTTTTTCAAATCGCCCCGTTGAAAAATTGAGAAATATGTTATTTAGACTGCTTCAGTTTATTATTGATCTGGATGGAATTAAATTATCATGGCGTCATCGAAATGTCATTTGAGTGATTCCATTCAATACAGTCTGTTTCGTTTGACAAAACAAGAAATTAGAGCCGAATGTCAATGATTATACATTCGATTGAACGTGACTTAGATTAAGCTCCTGCTTATACAAAAGTAAACAGTTGCACAGTGTATCCGCTTGATGAAATATAACATGAAAAGTTGTATCATAATTAACGAAGTTTCAACAATACCTTTAATATCTAAGACCCTATGATCTCATCTGAGTAATTAGACAAATATTTAAATAGCTTGCATCACCAGAGATGGGCTGTGATGAACGGATATTACCTTCAACGTGGTATAATAAAAGAACGATTAGGCATTGTTTATTCGCAATATGTTACAAATCGATACTATAAAATTATTAGATGAATTGTGCCAAGGCCTCTAACAGAGAAACAGCTAACGCAGTGACTAATTGAATGGCGACCTTTCAAAAAAAAATCTTGACAATTTATCGGACTCAAGTTACACAATGTATCTAAGGTATACCATTCATTGTGTTCAGGGAACGTTAGGAATCTCGCGTAGGATATTGCTCAACAACTCATGATTTAGTACGGTGAGCCCAATGAAAAGCAAGTGCTGATTTTTTAAATATATTCCATTTTGCAAAATGAACTGATTTCAGGTTTATAAACCAATTTATTGGATAAAATTGGTGATAAAATTTTATATCATTGTAATATGTATACCGTCGTACGACAATTTACAAGATCTTTTTTTTTTCGGGATTCTTATGGATAATTACTGATTAATGAGATTATAACGGATTAGAGCGTGTATTTTACGAAAGTACTGTAATCATTTGTCGGTAAAACCAGTTGAAAACCGAAATAATTGAGTAGGTACACAACACGATAAGTTAAAACCAAAACAGTGTAGTTATGATTGAATCAAAGCGGTTGGCCACTTTTATATTTCAAGTAAACTGAAGTTATTTTTAATACCTATAATGTACTGTTTTTTTTCCGAGCTCATATTGGCTACCTCCACTGAAATACATGTATGTTGAATATGGAATACGATTAATACGAAGGCTAATAGCACTTAAGTATCTCAAATGTTGTATAATTCTCAATTGGCAATATGTATGTGTTTTGTAGCAAGATGATTGATAATTGAGTTCAGTACACCACCATACAGATACAGATATAATAAAGAATCAGTGAAAGATACTACACACAGAATTAAAAATATTGGTGATTTATTTTTACTATTCTCAAAATTGTAACTAATAGTATATTCAAGATTTGTGCCAATATAACGTGTGTGTAGTCACTAGTCACTACGATAGAATAATCAATTCGACATTGGACTACCAATAGTGTCACTGTACAACGGAAACGAGTGAGAATGAATAAAACAAAATATATCAGTCTTCAGAATAAAACACCCAATTCGACGAAGTACAGCACAGATGGAGTTGTCTGAATAGCTTTGTTCTTTTTGATTCAGTGGCTCAAATGGCAACTCTAGGAGTATAGTGAAAAAAACCACCAGATGCAGTCCATTGAGCTATTTGAATTGATATGATTTATTTAATCACGACTAAGATTTAATAGTTGTCAAGTACATTGCAGAGAATATTAGCAAATACGTTATTTCCATGAAGCAAAAAATACGATGTAACTCAATTAGCCAACAAGTAGATTATACGGCCAATAATAAATCCATTAAATACCTATACCACTTTATTTCATCCATATTACATATCCAATACAATATCAATTACGACATTCGTCTTTCGAGTAATTGCTTGATATTAGTACAAATCAATTAATAGCTTCGCATAGTCTTGCCGCAACCAATTGAACAAAAGAGTAATTCTTGAAAATCAATAACATTCACATCAAAAATGATGTGTCATCTTGCGGCTATTGGGTATTTTTTTTCATTTGCCGCATACAGGGTGTCTCTAAAAGGTCTTTACAAAATCCTACCACATGTTTCTGAGGTCAAAATAAGCCGATTTAACGCAACTCACCTCAAACCGAAATGTCAGCATTTTCGAGATACGGGGTGATCAAGTTCAAAATTACCAATTGAATTTTGTCGTTATTTTGGACACTTTTTCACATACTGCTTTGAAAATTGGCATACGGGGGTTTTGTGGTATGAGAAATTCGATTATGAAGTCCGTTTAACTGGAGGGCGCCCTTTACTTTACATTTTGTGGTTTAAAATGTCCATAACTATTTTCTCAGTTATTTTTTTCAATCTTTCATTGAATAAAAAGATTCTCCAGACGATTTTAAGTAAATGAGGTACTTTTGTTAGAGTTCGCTCAAGTTAGCCGTTTTCGGGATATTTCCATTCGCAACTTGCCTTTGTCCAAAATTGCTCCGTTTTCGAGAGGGTAGTGAAGTTAGTCGAAAACGGAGCAATTTTAAAGAAAGGTAAGTTGCTTTAAATCTCCTTATTTTGACTTCAGGAATATGTGATGATTTTGTAAATCACTTTTTGAGACGCTCGTGTGAAGAAGGAGGATATTAAGAATTTTCCGGTGTGGCATGGAACTCTTTAAATGGAAATATCTCGAAAACGGCTTACTTGAGCGAAGTTTGAGAAAAGTACCTTATTTACTTGAAATCGTCTGGAAAATATTTTTGTTTAATGAAAGATTGAGAAAAATAACTGATTATGTACATTTTGAACCACAAAATGTAAAGTGTAGGGCGCCCTCTAGCGGCCACAGTAAAACGGACTTCATAATCGAATTTCTCATACCACAAAACCCCCGTATGCCAATTTTCAAAGCAATATGTGAAAAAGTCTCCAAAATAATGACAAAAATTCAATTGTTAATTTTAAACTTGATCACCCCGTATCTCGGAAATGGTGACATTTCGGTCTGAGGTGAGTTGCGTTAAATCGGCTTATTTTGACCTCAGCAACATGTGGTAGGATTTTGTAAAGACCTTTTAGAGACACCCTGCATAATGGAACAAATTGTTTGATTGTTGATCTAGTCATAGCGTATTCCATGGCTTGGAAGTCTACTTTCTACTTGCACTTCGACCTGCACCAATTACGGAGTGAATGGTTAGAATTTCCCATTACATGGTACTCTCGTTATTGAAGACTATCAAACTGTATAAACAGATATTCTATTATCGGTGAACCATAATGGAATCTTATCGAATAAATACTACTCATTACATTTTATGAATCTGCGGGTATCTATGCAATCATTCCAATGATGAAAGTTAAAAATTTCAATGCTATCCAAAAGGCGATAGTGTTGAATAATATCCTAAAAAGCGACGTCAGATGGCTTCCAACTTCTCTTTCAGATTTCACAATAGATGACATAAAATATGAAAAAAGTTTAGCAGTGCTTTAGACGGAATGAATAATTTTAAGGAGATATAGAATAAATCACGAGAGGAACTTTTCATTTGAGGAAAGTTTCTCGAATTAATCAATATCTCAGTCGGTCTAAATTGTAAATGGCATATTCTCCGATTGAGTGAAAAATCCTCACATAAATAACACATGTACTGTAAGGAAATATGTTTGTTATGTTGTAGGTGCCGATTCCACTAATTAAGTCACTTCTAACGTTCTCGGTGTATTATTTCAAAACAGTGCAACCTAATCCATGTCACAATGCCATTTACTCATAACGACTGACGACGGCCATACGATACATATGATATTTTAAAGCAACCTGCCTTTGGCTACCTGTTTTAATTTCATACTATTGATTTATGTTGTTACATTGTAGCAGACACGGAGTGTGCTATATGCATTGACTTTAAATATGTGATTTTAATTATACTCTGGCTAAAATTTAGTCCGGTGATAAGGTGGAGCGAGCACACTTTAATTTTTTTAGTATGTAGTTCTCTTTTATGTTCCAATAGCTTTTCACAGCACAAATAATGTCACACCATAATTTTTCACTTGATTAATATTTTTTAGCAGAATTTATTACTTTTTTGAGGCGCTATCGCTTACAGAATCTCTGATATTAAATTGCGAACGTTATATATAGGGAGCTACTAATGTATTTATGGTAATTTCGGCGTTAATTTAGGTTTATATTACCTTCTCTAATGGATTCCGGTTATCGCTCAACTTTTGCAGGGTTCAGTATTTTTTTCTGTGCAAACTCTTGGAGAAACTAAGTTCCATGCTCTCTGTATGAACGACTTTATTATTTTATCATACTTGGCAACGTGTTACCGGTATCTGCGAGTCTACCCATCAATGCATTTCTTACGGAAACATCGGTAACGCTCGGAATGCTGCTTCTCGACTAACGTTTTCAAGTGCTCATATAATAAAATGATGCCTAATTATATAGGCTTAGCCGGCAGAGTGAAACTCCATTTATCTTTAAAATCTCATTGCCTTCTACAAAGGAACAGATGGACGCTTCTTATACCGTATTCTGTTGAACGAGCGCACTATTCTCGAGCAATATTCACGAAAATATTTGATTGAAGAACTGATCAAAAAAGAACTGTACTCCTATATAAAAGAACGAAAGTATTTTTTTTTGCGTGTTTACTTCGTAGTTAGGATAAGCAACAAACAATTCCATGGCATAGAAGGAATCGCATTGAAAATATTGAGTTTTTTCAGTATAATTATGAAGCTCAATATGGCTTCGAATAAAATACAAACGACCCACTTAATTAAGACGAATAAAGCATAAAAAGTATTACTTTAACAAATCAGAAGCGGGTAGAACCCGTAGTAAACATTCAAAAAGAATGCCTCTTGGTATGCGTAGTTATTCCACAGACTCAAAAAACACTTAACCACCTATTTGTTTTCAATGCATTAGTTTTCCAAACAGGTATATATAGAATGCCCTGATTAGCAGTACCTGTTTTCTGTTCTTCGATGTTCGTCGATTTCATTTCGGCCAGTACTTTCATGGCATAGGTACCTACTTGGTCGGATATGCGACTTTGTCTCCCGTGTCAGTTTTCTCGAACCGGTCTGCACTCTGCACGCAAAACGCCAACTGTTATTCTACAATGTTGCCGTTTGGGGTTGTTTTTCGTTTAATGACTCGATTAAACCTATTTGTTCTCATCAACTCGACGACTGTAATAATATAATCAATAAAACAAGGTATTAAAATGTCCAAGACAATGAAATTAAAATGTCATAATACCATTGGGTTTAAGTTCAACACTAATATATCGAACTAAAATATTCTCAAACTTCTGCCGATGACACTTGCAAGGATTCCAAGCAGCTGTGAGCTGGTTTTAGCCCTAAATTAATTAGCCAGTATCTCTGAATACGCAGCGTAAAATCTTATCTCTTGTTTTATTAAACCTTGCATGGAAAATACACTTCGTTGGAAAAGAGCTCTCTCTAATTAGATACGCTCTCATAGCTACACTATCGAGATGATGCTCGTGGATTATCGGAGGAAAATAATGACATCGTGGGCTGAAAATAAAAAACTCCTTCCACTCTGGCAATCTGAAAATGTTTCCATTTTAATAGATAGACACTAATGAAGAAATTCATACAGATCTTTTCATTATACCATTCCACTTGAATCTACATTCAACAGGTATTACGAAGCAAATTATAACATCAAGTGTGGTTTAATCTTTGTCTCATTTTACGTTATAAACAACCAAAGTGTCTCGATTAAATTAAAAATCATAATAATGATTCCTGACCTAATAACTCAAAATCACAGAATACATATATAATTTACCGTTATGTTCAATCGTCAAGTTTATAGAAAACATACTTTTTTTGGAAAACGTTTTGCATGCATGAACACTAATGTATTCCAAGTATTCATTTTTCCATTAGAGTATGTAAACCTATTCACAAAATGATGAGTTCAAAAGACGAATGTGGAATGTAATTCTCTGATTCCTACTCATTCCGAATCAAATAGATCAAAGTAAATATGAATTACACGATCACACCATTAGTCGCAATACAGAACCACAAATGAGATATAGAGGAATAGAATTACGTAATTGCTTCAACTCAAATATCCATACAAATCTAGACATTCATAGTTGAAAACAATATTTCATCAGGTTAAAAGCACAATTCAATTGTACATTTAACCACACGCATATAGCGCAACAGATACCGCTTTGTTTGAAGGGTCGTTTCATAATATCCGATTTTAAGTTACAAATTAATCACCTTCTGTCTTTCGAAACCATGGTAGCTCATCGGACATGGGGATAATGAATCAGTTTATTTGCTACTAGATAGGGGAACTTCGATATTCGATGAGGTCAATTTCAATCTGGCCATCGAGGTCTCTATATCAATAATGTATTGAATTCAGAGGATAAATCAAGAATTAGGTCAATTGAATTAGAATAGCACGATATTCCAGCCATGCTCTGCTTGATTGGTTCGTAGCTAATTATGTATGATGAAGATAGAACAGTATCTAATGGAGAGAATAACCTCTTGTCGAATTTAAATGTCAATATTACCAATTTCGATCAGCCCTGTTCATCTTGAATTATTTTCATTCAATTCAGTGAATCCAAATTCATTCCATGTTATTCTTATGAAAATGACTAGTGAAACCACAGTGAATATGGCATACTTAACCGACAATTCCAAGGTAACTGTTATTCAACAATGATTTTTGTTTCAGAACAATACAGATATGACACGGCATACGCGTGTGAAGGGAAAACATTGAAAATCGAATGCAAGGATGGAGAAGTGATCAAACTGATCCGAGCCAATTATGGCCGATTTTCGATAACAATTTGTAACGATCACGGCAATACGGAATGGAGTGTGAATTGTATGGCACCTAAGACTCTGAGGGTACTTCACGCAAGGCAAGTGACATGCAAATAGCTTTTGCTTTTGTTATTCATTTCATCTAATTTCATCGATCATCTGATATTTGGAAATGTCTACATCCACAAATAATACGAATATCTACTGGGTGACATGATCTTGCTGACTGGAAATTGTTCTCTATTATTCCAATGAGCAAGTTTGTTGTCTATTCAAAGTTCAAACAAGTTGTCGGCCTATCATCTCAATCAATCTCTCATTTTCTCACATCTCAAATCGTGAATATCTGTATTATTTTGATTGTTTCATCAACACAATATACCTAATCTCATGAACATTCTTCGCCATATGGTGAAGTCTGTTTTTGAACATTTTTAAAGCTTACCCGTCAACTTGTTTACATCTTTTTTGTGAATGAAAAGGCCAAACTGAATCATATTTCAGGAATAAAAATCTAGTTAGTCGATATAAGTGGTGATATCGTCCTTCACCTTGCGCTAATTTGCATCAGCTTTTGTATGAGAAAATGTTCAAGCCGCATAAAAATTAACGTAATCGTATAAGTTTCGCGTAACAGAATCATCCTAATATTTTATGTGTGCTGTTTCAAATTTAAAACCTTCAGGATGTGGCATGTATAATTTCTATGCTTTTTGTTTTTGTCAGTTAGGTATGTTTTATCGCTCCACCTGCGCGTTTTACGCAAACAAAAAAAACGGGACCTGTCTGTTTTTCGCGCGCAATCATACCGCTGTTCGTTTTGTTAATTTCAAGTGTTTACCTTTGCTCTCTTGCTTTTCGCAAACAGTTAACAGCATGATATTTTGAAAGTACTTGTTGTTTTTCATCGGTAAATAGATTCGAAAACAAACGGCATTGTAACAAGTGGAAAGCTTGAATTTAATTTGAAAGTAAAAAGAGAGTATATTTGACGCCGATAGAGTGATCGTGATTGATTTTCTAAAGATTTGTATGGCTCAAGTTTCTCTGGAACTTAATTAATTTTGGATTTCTTATGAAAATCCGATCCTATTTTGAATTAGAACGATAAATTAACTCGTACTTTCGATTTCAATCTGCTCAAGCTTTCCAATTCAATACTCGAAGAATATTTTCAAAAAAAAACTCAAGTTTATCGCAAATATTATTCAGTACCAATTTCAATGTGTCAGCTTCATTATCGTTTCAATCAAATCAGTGAATTTTTATCGAACATACTTCGGAGCCGAGTTACCTGTTAATTTTCCCGTTCCACCATAACATTATGCGCAAACATTTTGGACATTGTGCCTCTAAAATGTTTTGTATCTCTGTGTTTCAAGCTGGTAAAATGCCGTCCCTAAAATCACAATCATGAATTCAGTCAATATGAGCAAATGCTTTTTGAACGAAACGAATGCTCGATGTTCTCTCATACCTCTATCAAACAGAAAGATTTGCAAACTCGGCATTTTTTCCATTGCTTTTTTGGGTATCAAAAAGATTTCACTGTGGTTGGGAGCTTGTGTGTGTCCGCTTCAAATGGGAATCAGTTTGCTGACTGTGCGTAATCCCGGACGGGTTTTGTCTTTTCAGATGCTCTTTTAATTCTAACTGTTCGATTGATGTGAGTAATGAGGTGTTTGACGACCCTTGCCCTGGAACACCTAAATACATTGAGGTGCATTACTTTTGTGAGAACGGTAATTCCAGTTTTGTTTACATATTATTATTAGTTAGTGGGTGAAGCGGACTATTGTATCTGCTTCATTAATAGATTATAAAATTCGAATTCATCATTAGAACAATTCCTTGAGTGTCAGCATAGCATGTTTCTCTATAATTGTCTATCTAGATATGCCGCTGTTATTTCCATTTTAAGCCTAATGCAGAACTGTTTTAGTAGGTAATGAATTCAAGCTTAGCTAATCGAACCAAATAATAGATGTGCTAGAGTCAACAAATGATGCGTTTAGTTCAAGCAAACACTGCAACTGGCTGATTCAAGAAAATCGGGTTTATCAACGTTTAATATTAAATATTGGCAAATATGTAGTTCACGTGCATTGTAACATACAATAATTATGTCAGAACCGAGGAAGTATAGTTCCGTAACTAATTGCGGTTTGTTGATAAAATTTGCTGCGTCTGTTTCAGAGAGATGACTTAGTTTTAAAACTTTTGTATGGAACGTCGCGTCGATTCGAATGTGGACTGGAATTATCTCTTTTTTGGATTTGTTTCGTTTTATGCCTCTGGGAATGATTTTGTCGTCTCTCTGCTTTACTGCATGTCATTGATTGTTTGATGAAATGGTCCGAGCTCATACAATCGTTAAACATACCCCAAGCACAATATTGGATGAGTCAATGTGTATAACTACAGCAACGACATGGGTGAGTTATTCTGTTAAATAAATGTGAAACAGGCAGTTAGGGCACTAATCCTATTTTTTGTTTTCAATTAGGAATTTTCAACAACATTAAAACTGATTTTATAACGATCAAATGGAATGAGAATGAGCTAGTACAAACAATCTTTCTGTCTGTGATCTAACCAGGCTCTCAACTGTCAATCGCAATGACAATCAAAATCTAGTTTTTTGTCTTTCTTGATAAAGCTTTCTAGGATCATTAATTTTGTCCACAAGAAACTTAACGTCGATTTGGACACTGTTGAATAACGAATCACGACACTTCTTGGTCTCTTCCTTGGCCCTCTTTCTTTTGTCAATTTGATGGGCCAAATCAGTTTTTGTATTCTTGCTCGTGGCAGCAGCGATGGTTCTTGACGTGACTGCTGCTGAAAACCGCGTTCGATGCAACGCTCATCAGCCATTGTTAACCCATTTTTTAATGCGGTGAATATCTAATAGTGCCTCGCGGTATAAAGATAGAATTCTGTTCGATATTCTGGTCGTTTGAATTTTTGTCTTACTAATTTTTGTGCATAATATTCCATTGTTTGAAGGGGGCATTTTTCTGATGAACTACTATTGTCATATTCTTTATGATTTTGACCAGCGTTTAATTGTGCAAAATTTGATTTCAATTTGTGATGACAATAATTTTTTGTTTCCCTCCGAATCCGAATGGATTTTGTGTTTCAGTGGAAATCAACTACACTGGACAGATCGAAAACATTCATATAACTGCTCTGCAATTAATTATATTTGAAACAGAACACACTTCATTGGATGACGAATATCGTAATATACATATTTTTGAGCTAAAATGTTCGAATATGTATGACGAGCACGTTAGTTATGCTTTGATAAACGCCGATAGTTTGAAATATTTCTCGTCAAAAGCTGCACCAAGACGCAATTCCGGCACAACGAACACGAGGTTTGCCATGTCCAAAACACCGTAAAGTATATAAATCCGAAACCACAAAGAAAAATGCGCGGTTATTGTCGGAAAATCCAATTTGGCCTTTCTCATTCTGGATAGCAACGGGATATATAGATAGCGGGGGTTTTAACAAGGTGATATTGTCATTTAGGTGTACGAATTATAAAAACTGCAGTATACCGGCCATTACAAGCATGTTCGGAGACCCCTGCCCTGGGACACATAAATATTTAGAAGCTCATTATCAGTGTCTACCTGGTAAGTTAATTAAAGCTGTACTTAATTAAAGTACTTCCTCGATTTCTCGCAATACTTTCTCGTTCATATCACGCCTACATAAAGACGCGTTGATGTCTGGAGTGGACCTTTTATATGCATACCTGCATAGACAATCAATTGACTTATGTCTGTGCATGCTGGAATACCGAGGAACTATTAACATAATTTGATCCTAAATTTGGTAAAAGTTAGTTGACTTTGCTAATGTAAAGACTGATGAATATAAATGGACAGTCTTCTTTAACAATATGATGAATAACGTGTTAATTAGTTTTCCTTGAAAATGTAGATGGAATTGGAATAGTCTCATATTCAACGCTCATAATTTTGCTCACACACACATACACATATGGTTTAAACACCTTTTTAGGTAGAAAGTTCCGTAACACAATGGCCTCTATAAAACTTTTCGAATTACGCTCAAGCAAAGTTGCTAGAGATGGATATAAAAGCGGGAATAATGGTTCCTCACCCCTCTCAACTACAAACGTTTCCAGGACGGCAAGGGTGTTAATTTCCTTTCTCAAATTTCGACAAAAAACTATTGAGTTCTGGAGACTGGAAGTTTTAGAAGTTTTCGCCAATTTGAGCTGATAAAAGCAACGCCAACTATTCTTGTAAAAAAAAAGTTGCTAACTAAGACGGCCCAGACTATGAAAATGTTTCGGTTCCGAACTGGTTTAAAATATAGACTTCGAGGTTTTTCTTTGGTATATATACAGCACAAGAATAACATTTCAGCGACCACAACATCAACAACAAGCCGTCCAAGTCCTCCATGGCTGATAACATCTCAGCCGCCTATGTGGAGCACCATCAAATCTGCATCAGCTCGACCTTCAACTACGAAAGTTATCATAAATCCTCCTCCAGTTCCTGGGCCCATACCTTCATCAACCTCTGTAAATATTCCTTCCTCTACATCACGAGGATCTCCTTTAGATGTACAACCCATTGATAATTCTCCCAAAAATGATGAAGTTTGGAGTTGGGAGCCTAAAGACCCGAACCAATATGATATAACTACACTACCTCTCACTACATCTACTCCTGATACAAATAGAAAACACGCAATTTGTAAGTTTTGCCCTTCAAGTCAGCAAGAGTTCCAACAATCCTGTTTTTCCATTTTAGCTGATTCAACTTCACCTTACTCGTATGCGCCGTCCATTCCTAGTGTACATCCTTGGCCAAAAGATTCCGAATATCTTCCTTACCATTGTAATTTCACAACAGTTCGTAATATTTACTGGAAAGCTACCAGGATAAATGAGACAGCGGTGCAACCATGCCCTCCGGGTACTACTGGTTTTGCCAAATGGCACTGCGCGGAAATTTCGTCACGCTATGCTGAATGGGTCCCTAGTAACCCTGATTTGAGTGGATGTCGTTCAGTTTGGTTGACTAGTCTAGAACAAAGATTAGTTGTGGGCAAAGATCTATTGATGTCTATTAGTAGGGATTTGTCTAGAGTAACTGGAAGCAAAACTTTATATGGGGGAGATATGGCGATTACGACAAAGATAATCCAGAAAATGACTGAGAAAATGTCTCAAGATATTCAAACTTTTCCTGATACCAGGCAGCGGGAGGAAATTGTTACGGAAATGTTAGAATATGTGACAAAGACTAGCAGCAACCTATTAGATGCAGCGCAATACTCATCTTGGAGAGATCTTAGCTACAAAGATCAAATGATCGTTGCTACTTCACTGCTAATTGGGTTGGAGGAAAACGCCTTTCTTCTAGCTGATACTGTAACTAGTCAGAAAACTGTGAATACGAAGGAAGCTAATATACGTAAGTCTTTTCCAATTTCCTTTTATCATGCAATAATGTCAATTTTTTTAGTACTCTCCGTAAGAGTCTTAGATACAAAACATTTATCCGACGAATATTTCCCCAGTGAAGACAATAGTGCGGATTGGAGAGCGAGTAACGATTCAATACAATTGCCTAAAGAAGCGTTACTTGAAAACAGCGATGGAAATCTTGTTAGACTTGTGTTTGTAGCGTTCGAAAGACTGGAGGAAATTCTTCAATGGCAACCAGATAGTTCTGATACTGCCAATAATATCACCAAAATTCTTAACAGTAAAGTTATATCTGCCAGCTTGGGCAAAGGCCGACATATCCAACTCAAAGAGCCTGTAAGACTGACATTGAAACATATTAGAACGGAGAATGTAAGTAATCCCAAATGTGTATTTTGGGATTATACGACGAACTCTTGGTCGGAGGAAGGCTGCCACGTGGACACTTCAGAGTCGAACTACACGCACACAGTGTGTTTTTGCGAACACTTGACCAATTTTGCCATTCTTATGGATGTTCATGATGTTTATCTGCCCATTCCTCATGAAATAGCGCTTCAAGTTATTACTTATATAGGATGTATAGTATCGATCATTTGTCTCATTCTTGCCATAATGACCTTTCAGTTATTTCGTGGGCTCAAGGTAAATTTGTATATTTTTTAGTGTGACAAGATTGAAACGTGCTTTTTTTTTGCAGAGCGACAGAACAACGATACACTGTAACTTATGTACATGCCTCCTCATAGCGGAGATAATATTTTTGGTAGGAATTGACCGAACTGAGAATAGGATATTTTGTGGTGTGATAGCTGGATTCCTTCAGTATTTCTTTCTATGTGCATTTGTATGGATGTTTTTCGAAGGTGCGTTCCATTCAATTGAATGTTATCATTAATTTACCGACAACTTATTTTAGGTTTCCAATTGTATGTAATGTTAATAGAAGTATTTGAAGTAGAGAAATCAAGAGTACGATGGTACTATATTTTTGCCTATGGTTTACCATTCCTGATAGTTTTTGCATCCGCAACCGTTTATCCTGGTGGTTACGGAACGATGCGACATTGTTGGCTGAAAACTGACAATTATTTCATATACACATTTGTAGGTCCTGTCCTTCTAGTAATGCTGGTAAGTTGCCTCATTTATGATTCAAGCTAAATTTGAAGTCTACTTTATTATTAATCATATCAATACTCAATAAGCTTTTCAACATTTCAACGCCTACATTCAGATTTGTGCTAAGTAGGAACAGATTTTTATTGATAGGTGTTGACGCGCCTCTGATGGTATGGCATACTTTTAAGACTTTTGAATTTTGTTTTCAGCTGAATGTCATTTTTTTGACAATGGCAATAGTAATGATGTGCAGGCATGCAAGCGCTTCTGTGTCCATGAAAAATAAAGAACATTCCCGCCTTGCTAGCACGAGGTAATTATTTTCAAACTATGTGAATCATAGATTTATTTGGCAAATTGGAATTTGTAACACACGTAGTAATGTAGATCTCAAATTCATACTCTCAATGGTCTGTGAATTGAAAAACTGAAATTGATAGTGGAAACTGAAGTGCAACACAGGAAGATAAATGATAATCATTCCCAGACAGTTTTTTGTTATTATATTATGAACTTTTTTGCACTACAGTTCACATTTACGTTGTTCAATTATTGGAAACACGATTGATTAGAAATTTCAATAATTAACGTTGCATGTGAAATGTCATCCAGTACATAGATTTGTTCCAATTTGAACACATTGAAGGTATTCGATAGAATATTTTTGGAAAATGGAAATTTTGCTTAGTCTAAATACTGAGCTCAGTGAAAGGGCTGAAATAATACTGAGAACAGTCTATACAAAGACTATACGGACTATTGAAATTATTACACGGAGAAAGGGTGATGATAAATCTATCATTTGAAAGAGCATACATTGTAATATTCCCTATTGTACAAGCATGAGATTGTAAACTATTATCTTTCCTCATAATCAATTTGCCCAAGAGCATTATCACTTTGTTTGGGAGCTACCCAAGTGAAAACGAATACGTCTCAAGCCTATACAAAAAAAAATAATTTATTTGTCATGATTATTATGAATTAGAACCGTTACTTTCTCAAATGGGAATGAATAGCTGAATGATAGATGTTGAAACAATCTCAACATGATCTACATTGATATTTCATTACAATCAATAGAAATATGTTTTGTCGAGAAAAAAAACGTGCTTATGAACCGTATTTGATTTAATATTTTGCTTTAATTGTTGTAGTTGTAGATGGATATACTAAGATAGTGTCGTCGTAGTTGAACAATTTCTCCACTGCAGAATACTAATCAACTTTAATTGTAGATTTCTAAAAGGCCTGGTGTATATACTCTTCTAATGTTGTATTTTTCTTGCATGGCAATCTTACATTGGTAGTGGAAAGGAGGAAAATGCACTTCGAATGAAATTTGACTTGTAAGAACAGTTTTCATAACATACACTTACAAAACTCGTCAATGATCATTCAAAAAAATGTCAATTCCAGCTTGAACTAATCAACATCCGCGTAATATTTCTGTATCGACTAAAATGTTGAATCATCATTGGTGAAGTTTTTGAAGCATTCATCTAGAAGTAGATCTTAATACAAACTGAGCATGTCTTCAAATATAGCATGTTAGAAATTCCGTCTTCCATACGTAAATTTAGCTAGAACAAACAATTTCCAAGTTCAATAATAGCAAGATTCGTAACTTGAGTAAACATTCCAGGGCATGGCTGAGAGGAGCCTTCATTCTAGTTTTCCTACTAGGACTGACTTGGATCTTCGGGTTTTTCTACATTAACCAGGAATCCGTCACGATGGCTTATTTGTTTGCCACCTTCAATTCTTTGCAAGGATTCTTTATATTCCTGTTCCACTGCGTTCAAAACGAGAAGGTAAGAGGTTCAAAGGATTTGTCATTCCCTAGTGAATAATGAGCAGCGATTGATATATCGATTGTAATTTATTTTCCAGGTTCGCAAAGAATATCGTAAATTTATTCGAAGACATTCATGGCTGCCAAAATGCTTGCGATGTTCGAAAGCAAACAATGGTGCTAGCAGCAGTACTGGCAACAGTGGCAGCTGTACTACCTCCGGAGGTGTTGGCAAAGAGAGACGGCCGAGTCTCTACGGTTCGAACGGGAATCCTTCTGGAGGCACAAATTCACATTCCACGGACAATTCTGTGCTAACACCTCATGGAACTAGTGTGGGTACCAATAGCAACAACAGTATAGCGATCTCGAATAATCTAAATAACGCGCGGCCTACAGCACTAGTGCAGATTTTGTCTCGAACCGATCTGAACAATGCTAGTACCACCATGACCAACCACAATCGACAGCATAACGTGTCCCAACAAGGTACAAATGCTATTTGATCGTGTTTATGCACTGGACGAGTCAGCCATTTGGCATCAATTCGTCTAATGTATCGGCACCTCAACGCAGACTGATCTACTGTTGTTTAAGTCTTACTTCATAGTTTTGTTTTGCTTCTCTATAACTTTCGTGCAAGTTATAGTTTACATTCCATTATGTGTACCGTGTCTTCTGTTCTCTAGTTTCTTCATTAATAGTTCACTCCATTACACTAGCAGTTCAGCACGCAGTCTTGTGGAAAGTTCTATTCTAGGATATACTTTAGATATAGGGCTATGATTGGAACTTTCCTTCAAGGCAATACAGCTTATTGCTCCTCCTTCTATACAATACTAGCACAAGTAGAAACAAACTCTTGGTCAATCATTCTCTTCTATCTCACTTGTCGAAAAGACAACTTGTTACAGCCCACAGGCAAAATCATAATTCGTAGATCAGTGTATTTTCCGCATTTCGAAAGATGTCAGTCAGGTGAAGTGATGAAAATTGACAATTTGTCTTTCCTCACGAGTTTGGAGTCGCGCTCATGCTTTTACTAACTGTGGAGTGCTATGGTGGTGCCCGCATTGTCACCTTCTTTCTTTGGCATGCCTACTTAGGTGGTACCAGTGTTGTGGAACTGTACTAACGCTTTCCGCTTTTTAAAACGAACCTAGAACCTTCAGTCGACATAACTGCAATTCAAATACATATGTTCAGTATAAGTACAACCAATTTTCTGGAAAAGTTTTGAATTCGAAAAATTGCAGGTTTTGAGATTGCTGAGGTTCGATTAGATGGTGATGGTTTGATTTTACTTTCAGTTGCACCGAGGTTGGAATTCCCAGAGCTGTACGAACGTCAATCGGGCATGTCGCACGCCTGTGCCCACCTCTACATCGGCCAACATGGCTGCTACTCTGTGTCGCCCCCTCCGGACCACAGATTCCGTTCCTTCTCCCGACCTAGATGCCCCTAACACCTCCACTCTTCCTTACATACGCAACTTTTATAAAAGCTCTACCGTTAACCCTAATATCCCTAAATCCGTATCTACTTGGGGTCCTTTGCACAAACCCTTACACTGGAAGGTTCGTAACATTTTTGGTGCTTTGTAGATTCCTTAGCATGATATCCCGTAGAGACTCAATCACACCCAAGTAACCTTTCTTTCTCGTATAAATAAGAGATAGCTGGATTCAAAAAATCTGAACAAACATGCATAAACAAACCTATTGTACCAATTTGTGAAAAAATTGCGAACTAATTTTCTATTGTTTTTAGTTAACAGGCGGTAATTAACGCGAAAAAACAATTTTGATTGGCATATTGTTTATTATGATTCCCTTGAATTGTCATTGCGTTGAATTTTTGATTTGGCTTTTTATTCAGCTAGCTTATTGATCACAATTCGTATGACGTATGAAGTATAATAATGAAGTCAGGCTATTTCGTTTTTCATAAGGACGAATTTTCCTCATTCACCTGTTGAACAGAAGTTAATATTGTGCCAGATATAGTTTCTGCAGACTTTTTACAGTCGAAACACTTTGAAACGTGGAATACAGATCTGAGACAATTCAGTCAGTTTGCTGTAGTGAACATGACTAAACTCGCCTTTTCAATCGGGTTTTAAACATTTCTTTGCGATCTTGGGTCATTTGAGAGGTGTCATTAATGAATAATTATTATTCCTCGAATGCTCTAGATCCTTCTTGAATCAAATGGAATGCAAGTGAGGCGCCTAAATGCAAAACCAGACATTTCCATTTTTCAAATTTTATCGGTGAATGTAGGAATATTTGCAGTTTGATGAATAACGCATCGATTAAAAGCATAACCAACATGCAAAAGAGAATATTTGACATACTAAATTTGATTAAATATTTGCCTGAAGTTCAAAACAAGTTATATCCAACCATATGAAACATGCAAATGCAGATGAGCAGATACAAAAAAATTACAAAATCAGATATCATTACATAATTCGCACAAGAATATAGTTTGGTTTAGCTTCTCGAATTTTCAAATTTTTTTTAATTAAAATTGAGTATTTCTTCTTGACTTGCATAGACCCACACCAAGTGTAGCGTTATTACTAAGTCCAAGAAATAACGCTAGTAGCAAACTATTTAAAATCAAATATTTTGCATTCTAACTTTTAAAAGCAGATATTTTCATTCTATTATGGTTAATTTCTCTAGATGTTGATAAAAAATCTACAGTATTTAGGATAACATCAGCCAAAATCATATTTCAACCCCCTATACAGGGTGTTATGTTACAAATTCGAGTGTATAGATGGGGATCTCGTAAACCGTAAGAGATACAAGGTCGGTTAGATGGTGGCAAAGTTGCGCAATTTCAATCTCATGAAGATGCTGCTTCGAAAAATTCCAAAGACTTCCGGAGATATCCGACCATAACCGATTTTTTCGAAATCTTTTTTTATTTTGTCCTGAATTTATTTGAAGAGTTGATTGAAAACAAACGACACATTTTCATGGCTACTTTTTCTGCTGTTCAAGCATGGTTGAAATTAAAATCCGACGTTTCGAATTCTCGCAACGATCATCAACTTTTTTTCAAATACGAACCCAACTTTTTTAATTCACTTTTAGATAAGTCTTCGTTCTTTGAAAATAGTGATACACCATTCTTTTCTTTTTTATAAATATTTTTTTTATTTAATTTTTTTTGTTTCAATTTTTTTTTCGAACTTTGAGCTTGGAGTCAAAATTTAATATTGTCACCATAACTACGATCCGCGCGAGGCGTTCTGAAAGCAACAACTGGATTTTGATAACTCTCGTATTCACTTTCTGCTTTGTTTCAAAATGGCAGGTGTGACATATTATCATTATTTTCAGGAAGCAAAGAGTTATTCAAAAATGAATAAAAATGTTGGGTTCGTATTTGAAAAAAAAGTTGAAGATGGTTGCGAGAACTCGAAACGTCGGATTTCAATTTCGATCACGCTTTTTTGAAGAGCAGAAAAAGTTGCCATGAAAATGTGTCATTCATTTTCAATCATCTTTTCAAATGAATTCAAGACAAAATAAAAAAGGATGCCCAAAAAATCGGTTATTGTCGATATCTCCGGAACTCTTCGGAATTTTTCAAGTTTCGAAGTGGCATTTTTTTGTGATTGAAATTGCACAACTTTGCCTCAGTCTTACCGATCATGTATCTTTCACAGTTTACGAGACCCACATGCATACACTCGATTTTTTAACACCCCGTATCCATAGAACAATTGTGGAAATGACGGAAATATCTGGTTTTGCATCTAGGCGCCTTAAGTCATAAGTTCCATAAAAAAGCAACTGTAGTACCAAAAGCGCAATAATAAACTTATTGCTTCGGTAAAATTATGACTAAATTGACAGAAGTAAAACATTATTTATTCCACACATCTTGGAAATAACGGTTTTATTAGGGAAATCTAAATTATCTTCATATTTGCGGTGTATGTATCATCAAAAAGCATAATTAAACCTCTACATTGAAACGAGATAATTTATGGATATTGTTAAAATGGCGGAGATATGATTATCAAATTTTACTACTGTGGCTGGTCGGAGATGGAATCTTTGATATACCTGATACTAAATTATAGTCTTATGAATGCCGTGAGACCGCAAAACAAATTGTCAACTCCACCTTTTTCCGTTTATTTCTACTTAGCAACCATTACTTTGATTTCACATCAGTTTACACATAAACTAGTTAAATTTTTTCATAAATATTTTTCATCATTTAATATTATATTATATACTATATTTAATATTTATAGAAGATGTGGTACGGGTCTCCCATAGTGATTTTTACAATATTTCATTTCAAATATGTATTCCGCACTGGGCTAGAATGTCAAAAATGGTTAGACGTTGTAATAGATCCAATACCGGTAGTTTTCTTTTTTGCGACCAAGATATTTATTTTGGCAATTAAACTGCTCAACAATTAAAATGATCCACTCTGAAAAATGCTGTTGTAGAGGAATGGAATCAGCTGGATCAACATTTCATATCTAACCTAATAAACAGCATGCCAAACAGGTGTCGGGAGGTTATTCGTAAACGAGGAGGACCTACCAAATATTGATTCGTTTTCAAGATTGTTGATTAAAATTATTCGTGAAATATGTTTTGTTCGTTTTTTCATTTTTTTTTTTGTAATTACGTGAATAAACTTTTTTATTTTGGGAATAAACACTGACTTTCTATTAAAAATATGTTACTAACATTTATTTTTTCCTTAATGTTCATTTAAAAACTCCAAACAATTTTTAAACCATTTTGCGGAGTGGATCATTTCAATTGTTGAGCAGTTTATTTGGCAATCCAACCCGATAAAATCAATATGCGGGAATTTATCAACGTGATCAACTCGATCAATCCACAGACTGTCCACAGATACGGTTCACCAAAGCACAAATGAATAAAAAATTTAATTTTTCGGAAAAAACTCATTCCTGATAAAAAAAGTTGCTTGTAAAAAATACGATACGAACGACGAAGAGAAAATTTTGTTTTTTTATACGGGGTTCGCAAAAACTTCAAAAACCTGAATTTAAGTAAATTATCTTTATTTTTAATTTTTGAGCAGAATCTCATCCAGAATAACTCTTGTAAGTGAAAACCGAGATTTGGAAAAAATCTTGGATCTTTCTTGTTTTTCTTATCTCAAGTTAATACAGGTTGTCGCAGAAGTATTGGGAGATATTAGAGGGACGGTAGCTGGGACTAAAATAAGTCTTAAATAATCTAAAAATATTCTTGTACGACCTTTCCTTTCGGAATGATTCGTTAAACCCTGAAGAAAGTTGTTCCATGAAAGCGCCGAAACGGTGAAATGAATTGTAATGAAACTTGGACAGTATACGCAGTACGGAAGGACAGATAATTGGAGACTATAGCAACATTTCAATCTACTCTTGAAAACCTGGGGCGGACCTCCCCTACCATAAAATGCCCCTTAACTTTTATACTCTTTTTTTTATTTTAATTAAGGATAAGAAAGAAGGTACTCTTCATTCGCACCGAAAAAATGAATCGTTTTGAAGAAAAATGCCAATTTATTGAAATGTTCATTCCAAACACAATATTTTTATTCATTAAACATACCTAAACTTTAGTTTTTTTGATCGATATGAGTTATTGTCAGGTTGTCATAGTAAATAGCTGGATAATTTGACGAAAATTGGTGTTTTTCTTGAAAACGATTAATTTTGTCGATTTGAATGAAGCGTACCTTTTTCATTCTAAATTGATCAACGAACCTAAATCCAAAATTGCATCTAAGAAACAAGGCGTATCAAAGTATAGGGGATTTTATTGAAAGCCCAGGCTTTCAAGAGTAGATTGAGATATTGCCATAATCTCTAATTTTTAGTGCTAGGTAGTGCATATACTGTCCAGTTTCATTAAAATTGATTTCACCGTTTCGGAGCTATAACGAAAAAACGTTCTTCAGGGTGTAACATCAAAGTACGAATAATTCCGAAAGGAAGGGTCGTACGAAAATATTGTATAAAAACCCTCAAATATCGCCCAATACTTCTGGAACACCCTGCATCTAAACTTTGACTGTAGAGTACAACTTTAAAGTTCTAAATGCATTCCCACCACCTTCTGGGAAAACACGGAATCTCTTTTTTCAAAATAAATATTTTTGTTGAAACAAAAATCATTATTTGAAAGTTTTCGATACTTCTGTATTGAAGATACATCCATTAATCTTGTTTGTATTTCAACATCTAATGCTGTCCAAAAGCAAAATGAATTGGAATTTTGCTTAAAAATAAAAATGAAGGTAGTTTACTCTGGGAAAAAATCAAGTTTTTGGAGTTTTTGCGAACCCTGTAAAAAAAGTCAAAGTTTTCTCTTCGTGAATTGTATTTTTTTCGAGGTCAGCCATAACAGTAAATTGAATATGTTTTTCTAATGAACTTTTCGTGTGTAAAAGACCTGTAGATAACTTTTCTGGCTTACGCTTAACTATACAGAGTGTTTTATACCAAAAGGCTGATCCTTGATAGTATCAACCCTTGAGTGATATTCAGAACAAAAACAGTTCATTTATATTGAAATGAATCTCAACACAATCAAGGATCAGCATCATGATGTGAAACACCCAATACAAAACCGGTGAATAAGGAAACTCGTCCATTGCTAGTAGTAGATAATAATTCTAACGTAAATATTTCAACTTACAGAACATTTCTTTTAAGTCATACAGCCGTGACTCTGGCCATGGGGGATCGGAACAGGAGGAGTCTCCGAGATCGCACATGATCATCGCAGAGGCACATCGTCATTCTTCAACTCTAGCCAAAGAAGTTCAGCGTCAGACTCAGGCCCTACAACAGGCTGTTTATTCGGACTACGGTATGAGGCAAGCAGCTCAGCAAACACATTGCATGGCCACGGGCCGCAAAAAGGCATCCAAACCTCATTGGGGCCATCATACATATACAGAAATATGTGATGGACAAAATCCACGGGGTTTATTAACTGCTGTTGACGATCCGGTGTATGAAGAAATTGATCGAAATGAAATACAAGTGAGCGATATGAGTGATGAAGACGCAAAACGACAAAGCGATATGAGCAGGCAAAGCTCAAGATCTTACGGGGATCATAGACCGTTGATCCCTTATAGTCCAGGTACCGAAAGAAGCTTTTTGGATGTTTTGAGTAATAACAAAGAGCTGGAGAATACGTATAGGCTGCGGTGTAATAATGTGGGACTTCCTTATCGGAATCCGCAAGGTGATGCAGCCGTTCGCTCTTTGGCAGCTGTCTTGGATGGGGAAACAGTAGTGTGTCATCTGGAACCTCCCGAACTGTATCATCACCCTCATCTTGACGTTACTTATGTGTCTCGAACTTTATCTCACCTTCCTCCTTATAGTGAAAGTTAGAAACTGCCATTCGCAAGTAATTATCTGTGATTATTGCATGATCAGACTGTTTGGTCATATTTATTATTAATTTTTGTTAGTAAGGCTCAGCTTGAATGAAAGAAAGTGATAATTTTATAATAATCGACTATTTTATAAAAAAACAACTACTATTATGTATGAGTTATTCCAGTCAACCTGTTAGCTTGTTTAGTGATTCTCTACGTATGGGATATTTTGTTGCATATGAAAATTTATCGAGTGCTTACGGTGCAACGGATTGACTGACTGGTTTGGTACAAACATAATTATGTTTTTATGATCGTGTGGCGTTTATACAGGATGTTGATAATATCAAATATTTTGAGCTATTGCCTGAATACGTCCTGTATGAACTGTCGGTTTCACGAATTTTCCTAAGCAACAGAATTGTCCAAGATGAAATGACTTGTTGCAATAAGTTTCTTGTTTATATAATCGCGCGGCTAGAAGGGCCCATATATATAGTTTCCGTGAAAATATAAGGGATTATCGTAACAATCGACTATTTATCACAAATACGAACCTAGTGACTCGTTTGTCTATTTCAAAAATAGTCGAAAAAAATTTAATTTCTGTAAAATAGAAAAATGTCAATATGTTTTGATAAGGAAATTTTGGAAATATTTCGGTGACTGACGAGTAAATTCAAATGTGGATTTCAAGGAGACAAATGTAAAATTAACACAAGTGGTGATTTGTCCATAATAATATTGATGTACCTGCAGAAAACTGTTGTCTTACCCAATCCCCACTGAATCCTGAAATAAATGTAACACCCAGTACAGGCATGATAATATGTAAAGAAACGTGTTTTCCTTTGCAAATTATCACTCCTCTGAATGTATGGTATAATAAGAATATTACGTATTTAGAATATTCTTTTGTCCCACTGTTGTGGTAATAAACGTATAGGTCCTTGAATTAAAGCAATCCAAATTTTTACATAACCTTATTTAGCGAACAAAATCAACATTTCTTTATTTATTTGTACATAAAATTTGTATGATTTTATTTTGTAGTGCTGTTTAAGTTAAGACTTAGCTAGCACAGATTTGTAAATATTTAAATAAAAATGGCAATTGCAAACAATCGAGTTTTCATTCGATGACTAAATTAAAACACTATTGATTGTCTGAAAGTGTATTGCGAGGATATCAATACAAACTTTTTTCCTAAACAGCCTCCTAACCGAGATACAGAGCCCCAAAGGGGTAACCATCGATTTAATTTTTTAGCTCTTAACTTTTGAACCGGCTTGTATAGTTTGATTAAATTTTAGTATGTTGTGTAGGCCATAAAGACTCATAAAACCATAGTAAGGTCAATATTTTAAATTGCATAGGAAACCAGGAACGGACTGGCCACCATACCTTTTGGGCCCGATTTTTGACAGGTGTCATTCAACAGAGCTGAAAACTACTTTTTCAAATACTCTGACCTGTTTTCATCAAAAAAGATGCTTTTCTTTTGTTTCGATAAAACTAACCGTTTTCGAGAAAAATAGGTTTTGTTTTACAGGTTATTGCAATAATACACTAAAATACTACGGCGAAACATCAGTTCTTGTTATTGTTGATATTGATTTTTTTTTTACACTCTCAGAATGATTGACTGTACTAGAATTTGTCAAATTAGAAAAAAAATCACTTGATTTTTTTTAATTTTTTTTTCTTTTTTTCTTGTTTTTTTTATAATTTTTAACTTATTCTTGTATAGGCAATCGACCTGAGAGTGTCGAAAAATTTTTCAATACCAAAAATACCAACAACTGGTGGCTCGCCGTAGTATTTTAGTATATTATTGCAATAACCTGTAAAACAAAAACCTATTTTTCTCGAAAACGGTTAGTTTTATCGAAACCAAAGAGGAGCATCTTTTTTGATGAGAACAGGTCAGAGTATTCGAAAAAGTAGTTTTCAGCTCTGTAAGATGACACCTGTCTAAAATTGGGCCCAAAAGGTTTGGTGGCCAGTCCGTTCCTGGTTCCCTCTACAATTTCAAATATTGACTTTACTTTAGCTTTATGAGTCTTTATGGCCTACACAACATACTAAAATTTCATCAAATTATACAAGCCGGTTCAAAAGTTAGAGCTAAAAAATCAAATCTATGGGTACCCCTTCAGGGCTCTGTATCTCCGTTAGGAGGCACTAGAAAAAAAAGTTTTATGATAAACTGGGATTATTTTGACTTCATCTATACGCTCCCGAAATTTTTTCCCATACTTAACGGACACCCTGTATAAGGGTGAAAATAAATAAGTGAGAAAAAATTGAGGAGGCGATTCTTGGGTTGATTTTAAGAAAAAAATCCTTACTTTCGAGATACAGGGTAGTAAAGATTTAAGAAAAACATATGTTTTTATACAGGGTGTCCCTGAAATGACTGTACAACGTTCAACCACAAATTCCTTGACCAAAAATAAGGCGATCTAGAGAAACTTACCCTTATCCAAAAACGCTTCGTTAAGCCTTTCGAAAACGTGCAGATCGATTTCGATAATTTTTGGTACCTAGTCTTGGACCATAAAATTGCGTTTTTTGTTTCGATAGCGACCGGTTGTACTTAACCGGAAGTGTTATACACGTGACGTCTTATGTAGTTGTTTCTTTTGAATTTTCTTGGCTTTGACTTTTTGATAATTCATATGTTTGTATCTGAGAGTTCAATGTTTTGGGGAGTTTTTCTCTCTCTTGAGAGATTTCGTTGGGATAAGTGGTTGTGCCTGAAAAAAATATTTTCAATTTGCTGTACAGATATTTTATTATTATCTATTTTTTTCTAGCATAACTACTGATCTCAGCTAATTTTTTCAGGAGAGGAAAAAACTTTCTTACACACTGCGTTATTAGATAAAAACATCTGAATTATCATAAAGTCAATTCAAATAAAGACTTTCTGTTTTCTCTGATTTTATTTTGTGATTCTCATCTATTTCTGAGTAAATTTGGTCTCTTGACTTTCTTTCGTCCGAACTTTCGTATTCGATTAAAAATTAAAAACCAATGTTTGTTTAAATTTACGTTCATATGAAGTTTTTTTCTTGAAATTAACCCAAGAATCACCTCTTGAATTCTCACGCACTTATTTATTCAAACCCTGTATAAACAAAAAATAATAAAATCGCACTGTAAAGCTTAACTCCAACAAAATCTTGACAGTTTATCTTTAACAACATTGAATATCACATTTTGTCTTCAAGACCTGAATACGGAGAAATTCTAAAATTGTCCTAAATATAGAATCGCTCCTGTCAACTTGGGCAGGGAGGGGGATTCAGGAACCTTATAAATTTCATACACATTTCAAATCCCAGGAAACAAGCGGCGTTAGCCGGGAAGGCTCTCAGCAAAACCGGAGTTACTCCTTTATATAAAGCCAAGGGACCTTCTGTTTTCATCAAGGTTTTGAAGACGTCTCTTATTCCGTTCGGATAAGTACCTTCAGGAGCTGGAAAAAATACCATTTTTGAAAAACTACAGTGGATATTTTGTAAATAGCAATCTAGCAACTGAACAAACTAATTCAAGCTTCACTCACAAGCCCAGAAACCATATCATTACAATGAAAAAGATGTGGCCATGTGAACAAAGATTTGGATATAAGTTGAAGAGAAGATCTTGTTAAGATGCTTAGTCCATTCATGGTTGAATTCATTCTAATTTTAACTTTTTTTGACATTCCTCTTGTTTTTTTTTGAAAACAATTTTTTTTTATTCAGCTTTTTCTGTACTAAAATAAATATAGGTGAATAGGGGGGATGTGGGTTGCATAGTTTATTCAGTAGTTACCGCGGTCCCACACGTGAGATCGAACTCAACGACATGAATGGATCTTCTTCTAATTTCACCAACAAGTTACATCGGCGACTAAAATCAGAAAAGGCTGATAAAGAAGAATAAACAAATCGACCTTTCCAACATTTTTCAGAATGTCGATAACCACAAGAGATATTTCATTGCACTCAGTCAATATAATAATTGTCATGGTGAAGAACATTGGTTTTCTGCAAAGAGGATTTCACATCTTCAAAATACTAAAAATGTTATACAGAGTGACCCATTTGAAAGCGGGCCACACCCATAACATTTTTATCTATGGAGCGATTTTGACGAAATCTGAGGAGGTTTATTTTGAGGCCATACGTCGCCCAGTTTTTTCCAAACACCAAGGAGCATATTAAGAGGTTGAAAAATCCAAAAAACATATTGGCGATTTTTTTAGAAAAAATCTGTCTATGCCACTGGATTCGTCATACCCTGAAATGATTCTGTACCAAATTTCATGAAAAAAACATTAAAAATTAATTAATAATTTTTGTATGCACCAAGAAGTATTTTTCCTCGAAACTCTTGCGACGGCAAATCTATCAGAATTTTTTTTTAAATATGAACATTTAATAGATATCTCATGTCAAAATACTACGAAAACAAACAAACGAGACTGTTAAAAAAAATAGAAAAAAAATACTCACAGAATTGAATTATTTTTTCATGAAATTTGGTGCAGGGGATGAAAAATCCAGTGGCGTAGGCAGATTTTCTCTGAAAAAATCGCTAATATGTTTTCTGGATTTTTCAGTCTCTAAATATGCTCTAGTAGGCCTTGGTTTTTGGAAAAACCTGGGCGACGTATGGCCTCAAAATACACCTTTCCCCTCTCTACATTTCAAAGAAACAATCGTCAAAATCGATCTATAAATTAAAAAGTTATGAGGGTGGCCTGCTTTCAAATGGGTCACTATGTATGTACAGGGTGTTCACAGATAAATGGACCCCCCATTAACTTTATAATTTGATGTTTGGGAAAAAACAAATCAAATGAAAGTTTAATGGTTCAGGATGAATTTTGTGAAAACAAGGTTTTCACATATACAGGGTGTTTCAGAATTTCTGGGCGTAGTCCAAGTTTCTTATTTCAAATCGCAACCCTATTTTTTATTTGATTTTTGCATTCTCTGTAAAGCTCTTAACATTTTTTACATAGCATACCCTATACCCAAACTCAACCAATAAGAAGATATTAACATCAGAAATTTGCTATTTTTTCGAGCATGTTTGAAATATATGGTATTATTTGGAAACCTTGGGAACGAGGTAGTTGTCAATAGATGTCAACTTCTCAAAAAGATTCTAACAACTTACAGGGTGACCCAATTATATCCGAGAATATTCAAAATTTAGATTCTACTGATTAAAATGAACATTCTTTATTCTATGGACATTTATTCTGAAAGACGACGAAATAGCCCCTCGAACAAGATCCACTCCAACAATAGGAGTTATAATCATTTTCAAAAAAGCTTCTAAAAACAGACTAAATATTTTGAAGACTTTCATAGAATAAAAATTGTTAATTTCAATACTTGGTAGAATCCGAGGTAAAATCTTAATTTGAAATATTGTAGGATAGAACTGGCTCACCCTGTATGTATAAAGAGAATATTTCAACTTTTTCCTCTTCGCAATATAACATGCTCAAATCTCTCTTGACAAGTTGACATCTATTAACAACTACTTCTTTTCCAAGGTTCCAAAATAATACCATAAATTTCAAGACATGCTCGAAAAAATAGCAAACTTCTGACGTTAATATCTTCTTATTGCTTGGATTTGTCTATAGGGTATGCTATATAAAAAAAAATTGAAATTTTCCGGAGGATGCAAAAATCAAACAAAAAAATAGGGTTAATTTGAAATAAGAAAGTTGGACCACGCCCTGGAGTTCTGAAACATCCTGTATTTGTGAAAGCTTTGTTTTCACAAAGATCATTTTGAACCATTAAACATTTATTTAAAACATTTTTTTCCAAACATCAAATTATAAAGTTAATGGGGGTCCATTTATCTGTGATCACCCTGTACTTGTCAACACCGAAAGTGCAAAAAACTTTACACAGTGTTTTCAAAGTTGAACTATTCATTTCAATAGCTTGTAGAACTCAACGAAAGAAGTTGATACACCAAAAATCACCTATATGAAAGTTTTGAAATAGAAGTAATAATATTTTAATAAATAGCAATTCTATTACCCGCAGATCTTGATATTTCCGATCACTGCTATGCGAAAACTTAGCGTAACTTGTTCACTTTTACTATAGATATTGCATTCTACTAATAGGTGATGAATGTTTCTATTTTTTTTTTCAATAATCGTTTATAAAATGTTGCTGTAATTCACTTATTTTGCAAGTTTTATACAGGATTATTTCTTTCCCTCCTTTTTCAATAATCGTTTATAAAATGTTGCTGTAATTCACTTATTTTGCAACAGGATTTATACAGGATTATTCAGGATATACAGATCGTAATACTGTGGCTAAAATACGTGACTTTGAAAAAGTTTGACTTTTGGGGTATATGGGGGTATGTTACGGTCACTTTTTAAAACTATTTACATATTATACAGGATGTCCCAAAAGCCTTAAAAATATCAAAGTTAACTCTTTTTAAATGGAACTCCATGTATTTTATTGCATTTTCAAATTGTCTGATCAAAATAACTGTATGTTCCAATAAGGTTCACAATACCTAAACCTTGAGGTTTTTAAAATAATTTGAATTTTGTGAAAATCTAATCTAATTTTCATGTCTTAAATTCTTGAGAAGTATGTGAGTTATGTAAGCGAAATTTGCGGTAAAGTGTTACAATAAATCATAATCCATATCCCAGTTCTGATAAACTTGTCATCTTATACAGGGTGTCCAAAAATTAAGACTAATCAAGTCAAATCTTTCAGTGGCTATAAGTTGACTAATTTTAATGGAACCTCATATTTTTTACTCTATCGGCAATTGAATTTTTCAATTACCTGTCGATTGGTATTGGGGTGACCTATATCCATACATATACAGGGTTATCACGTTATTCGACACGAAACATTATGGCTAAAGTATCTGATTTTGAAAATATTTTTTTTTTCTATATGGATAGGGACTCTTCAAGACTACATTTTAAAAATATTTTCATGTTATACAGGATTTCCCCAAAACACTAAACGTATCAAAGTTATATTTTTTTAAATGAAACCCCTGTATATTAATTGATATTTCGATTCTTTCGGTACCTTCTATTCAAATGACAGAATAGCTCTTGAAAAGTCAAGATAGGAAAGTGCAGACCATTTTTCTCCAACTTGAATAGTTTGAGTTTTATAGCATGTCAAGGATGCAAAAATGACATTTTTAAACCGCGATGAACGGTTGAATTTAGAAACATTATTTGTACCACAATTTTTGTTCAAAATTGAAGGAAGAATTGAAATATCAATTAATATACAGGGGGTTCCATTTAAAAAAATAAAACTTTGATGCGTTTCGAGTTTTGGGGACAACCTGTATAACGTGAAAATATTTTTAAAATGTTTCCTCAAAGGGTCCCTATCCATCCAAAAAAAAAAAACTATTTTAAAATCAGATACTTCAGCCATAATGTTTCGTGTCGAATAACGTGAATAACCCTGTAAACAGGGCGTTTCATGAATATTGCGAAGGAGGAGTTTTCCCGCTTGAAAATAAGAAGAGAACTTCCTATAAACATGTGTCCGGAAATGCTTCATTACAGAGCTACAGGGTGTTGAAGTTTTGTTTTTATTTTTTCTAAATAGTACCGGCTCCAATGTCGATCTTTTGATGAAAATTTGTGTTTGGGGGTTTTTTGTCATGCGAAATTCGAATTTGATCTTAGTATGGCTCTTACTTGTAGAGGGCGCTACCTACACTTATTTTTACTATTATTAACAGTAGTAACTTTTTTGGACGTGCCTGTATTATATTTTTAATCATTATATTTTTAAGTCATAAATCAGAAGTCTTAGTCATTTTTACGCAGAAAAAGTATACCTGTTAAAAGTCGCTTAGTGCAAACATTCTCGAGATATTTGGATTTGAAATAAAAAATACAGGTGATTTTGGAATTATGGTCAAGCAAGGTCTTGCATTTTTTTTGAGAAAAAAATCAGGATAAGTTTCCCTTGTTGAAAATAAGAAGAAAAATTCCCATAAACATGTGTCCGGAAATGCTCCGTTACAAAGCTACAGGGTGTTGACGATTTTTTCATTTTTTCCATTTTTTATTTTTTTTTTAAATATTTCAATAAAAATTGTTGTTCACATAACTCATTAGTTGAATTTTATTTTTTTACTAAAAATATGTAGCAATCATACAAAAGATTTTATAACGTTACCTCCACCATTATTTCAAAATCAGATGTATATATTATTTCAAATCCGAATATCTCGAGAATCGTTGTCTGTAGCGATTTTTAACAAGTATACTTTTTGTGCGTAAAAAATAAAAATAAATCTGTTCTGTTGCTCAAAAATGTTCTAGGTGTACGTCCAAAAAAGTTATGACTGTTTATATAATTGTAGAGGTAGCGCCCTCTACAAGTTAGAGCCATACTAAGATCAAATTCGAATTTCGCACGACAAAAAACCCCTTAACACCTATTTTTATCAAAATATCGACATTGCTTCAGATATTTTTAAGTAAAAACAAAAATAAAGCTTAACACCCTGTAGCTCTGTAATGAAGCATTTCCGGATACGTGTTGAAAGGAAGTTTTCTTCTTATTTTTAGGCAGGAAAACTCATACTGAATTTTTTCGCACTATTAATGAAACACCCTGTATACAGGGCTTTTCACAAAACTCCGCACGTCAATATCTCGGAAACGAATAGGAATATTTGATTTCTGTAAAGAGTAGTCAATGTATGGGGTCGAGTAGTTATTTTTCACAGTTAGAAAAAATCGACGCTTACCAAGAGTAAAGCGTCGCGACGCATCGAAAATATTAATCGATTGCAGAGACTTTGAAATTACGCGCATCCAAAAGTACGAGTTATTTATAAACTTTTTTGTTATATAGTCGAACTCATTTATTCTACTCAGTTTTGAGATATACAGTGTGTCCAAGATAAGGATGTCTATCATGGGGATCTTGAAAACCGTGAGAGATACAAGGTCGGTTAAATGGAGGCAAAGTTGCGTATTTTGATGCTTAACAAAATGCCGTTTTAAAAGCCAAGAAATTCCGACTAAGCCCGAAATTATCCGAAAAATAACCGAAATTTTTCAAAATTGTTTTCATTTTTTTCTGACCACATTTGAAGAGATATTTTGAAATGAATGGAACTTCTTCATTGCCACTTTTTGCCCTTTACAAGATAGAGTTATTGAATTGAAGAACCGACGTTTCGTCTATGAGCAGCCATCATCAACTTTGTTTTTTTAAATACGGTCCTGGATTTTTTATGACGGATTTTGAGGGCCTCTTATGTTCCTAAACCAACAATGTATCGCAATTATTCAAAAAAATTATGTTGATGGATTTTTCCATAAGAACTCATGTGTTAGAGAGAGACAAAACATACATTTTTAATACGATTAAAAACAACCACCTCTTTTTTAATTAGTGCGATACCTCGTTGGTTTAGGAACATAAGACTCTCTTTAAATCCGTAATAACAAATCCAGGACCGTATTCAAAAAAACAAAGTTGATGATGGCTGCTCATAGACGAAACGTCGGTTCTTCAATTCAATAACGCTTTCTTGTAAAGGGCAAAAAGTGGCAATAGAAGTTCCATTCATTTCAAAATATCTCTTCAAATGTGGTCAGAAAAAAATGAAAACAATTTTGAAAAATTTCGGTTTTTTCGGATAATTTCGGACTTAGTCGGAATTCCTTGGCTTTTAAAACGGCATTTTGTTAAGCATCAAAATACGCAACTTTGCCTCCATTCAACCGACCTTGCATCTCTCACGGTTTTCAAGATCCCCATGATAGACATCCTTATCTTGGACACACTGTATATCTCAAAACTGAGTAGAATAAATGAGTTCGACTGAATAACAAGAAAGTTTATAAATAACATGTACTTTAGCATGCGCGTAATTTCAAAGTCCCTGCAATCGATTAATATTTTTGATGCGTCGCGACGCTTTACTCTTGTGGGCGTCGAATCTTTTTTACTGTGAAAAATAACTACTCGACCCCATACATTGACTGCTTTTTACAGAAATCAAATATTCCTATTCGTTTCCGAGATATTGACGTGCGGAGTTTTAAGTGAAAAACCCTGTATATGACTTCGCGTTTTTACAGAAAACGGCGAATAATTGTTTTTTGGACCATTTGTCGTTTAACTAAAAGTTTCTATGTATCCACAATGGAGGACTGTAACTAGGAGAGGAATCGAAATGCATGAAACTGGTCCAAAATTCAAATCGTAGTTCGGCTTCAACTGTTTCCCCCAGATATCGAAGAGTCGTTAGCGCTTTCGGATCAAACAAAAACGATGACCTAGGTAATATGATGAGACTACATCATGAATGCTCAATGAAATTGCAACAATTTTTATCAGCTAGGTTGCATCAAAATCCCTTAATTTGATGCTGGTTGGTATTATCAATATATTTTTTGTTATACATTTTTCTGAAATTGCAAGATTTTCATATTTTTCCGTTTAATTGCACGTATTAAACATGTTTGAGTCCTAGTGCCCATAAGGCTCTTTATCCCTGTTGGTGTAAAAATTTTTTGATAATGACCAAGGTGGAGACCAATTATAAGCGGGCCTCCAACGCTGAAAAAAAGTTGGCTTGAATCGCAAGTCATTAGTGACCGTACAGTCGTTGCTGAAATCAAATGAGTTTTTGCACTAGGGTTGGGATGTAATCCAACTGGAGGGGAAAGTAGACGGAAAGGAAGTGGAGGTTGCAGAAAAGGGGAGGTGAACGTGCTAAAAGGTTGTTAGTTGATAGATTTTTCAAGGATGCTAAGATCGGATTCCAACTTGTTGAATTTTTCTATGATAAGATGAAAGAGGTTTTCGAAGTCTTGAGTTTCAACACAGTCTCCGTTTTTTTGGGCCGGAGGGTCTGTTTTGGATTGAAGATTGTTGGGTGTGATGATGCTGGTAGCGGTTATAAGTTGGAGTTCGTTGTTGATAGGATGAGTGTTGTTGATATTGTCTGTGATTGATGTTGTTTTTGTTTGGATTGTAGGCACATCCGGTCCAATTCGCCGAATGTGGGCCATTACAGTTGATACATGAAAAAGGGGTATTTCTGGGCTTGATACAACTTCGATAATGATGTTTGCCGGAACATTTGCTGCAGATTGTTGAATTATAGCTGGCTTTGGAAGTATGAACATGCATCCAGCAGTTCCGACATTGCGGGATTCCATAGCTAAGGCTTCTTTGTCGTTCGATTTAAATAGGTTTTTGAAGTAAGGTGGTGATTTTCATATTTCTCTTCTAAAGGCCGGAATAGAACCAGTGTACTTCTTCAGGCATAAGTGAGTGGTTTTGAAGTTCTTGTCGAATATCGTTGGTTTCACTGTCAAGTACACGTATGATGAAGCTTGATTTCCTTTGAGATTTAATTAATCCTGTGTGGAATTTGTCTGATGATATTTAACGATTTTTACTATTTTCTGGTGATGTTGGTCGTTCAGCGGGAATAACTCAATTTCTTCTGAGAAAGTAGCTTTTCTTGTTTTGTCGTTGATTATACAGATGTCTGCATCTTCCAATTTTTTTTTGGATTATAATCCAATCAATGTTGGTGTTTAGCTTGATGGAGGGTGTGCGGTGGTTTGGTATTTCAGGTTCAATAGGGTTCGGAGTGGTAGAAGGTGATGATGGAGGTGTGGCTTTGAACTCACTTATTTGATTTGACAATTTATCCAATTGTAGTTGTAAATTTTCTATTAGTTTGTGCTATTCGTCGGATGCTTTTTTATTTTCTGATAATGATTTTTCCAGTCCTGCTTGGAAAAAATGGATGTTCATCAATTCTTTTTGAAGGGTGGCCGTATGGTCGTCCCTGTCCTTCAGTGAGTTTGGAATGTATCCAATTTCCAGTAATAAGTTGTCGTTGTCACTGAGCATTTGTTCGTTGATATTTGGATTTTTCAACTATGCCCAGATTATAATTAAAGTCATCCAGCATAGTCTTGTGTTCATGATGTAGTTCATCTTTTTGATTTTCAATTTCTTTCATCAGCTATATCTAGCTGTTCTTGAAGATAAACGATGAGTTGTTTATCCTTTGTTTCGTTATTGTTGATGTTGACGTTTTTTGTTGGGTCCTGATGTTTGTTGTTTTTCTGTTGCTTTTTGTCGCGGGTTTGGGGTGGTCACTATTTCACTTTCACTTTCATCCGATATGAGCACATCATATTTATTAAAAGAAAAAAAGATGTTAGTGGGAAGAGGGTTGTTAATGACAATATTGTTAGAATTATCTGAGGGGGTAAAGGATGTGGAAGAGTTGAGAGTGCAAACACTCCCCTGATGTTGATATTCAACACTGCCCGATTTTAATCTCTCGACCGTCGCAATCATCCGCTCAAGTTGCCTTTCAACGTCTGTACGCGGTGAAGACATACTTGGTATAATCGACTTTGTTTTTGAAAAAAAAATCGTGAGCGCGATCCGACCGCTGAACGAGTGCTTTGGGTCAGAATTAATAGCATTAACAGGAACAGTAACTGACTGACGTCATATCCCTCATTGGCAGCAGTCATCATTAAGCAAACCATGGGTTTGAAACACGATGCTGAGACGATTCACCTCAATTTTTTTGCCTTGGAGAAAATGCATTGCATGTGGAATGTGGAGTGGAAATTTGGGAAAAATTAAGGAGATTGTGATAAAAGTCTGTTGACAATCATTGACAAGCAATAAACGTTACCCCCAAATGAACTAACAAAAAATAGGGACAGAATTTCAAGGATATTCGTATATCGATTCTTTTCCTAGTTATAGTCCTCCATAGTATCCACTAATCTAGTTATCTAGGCAATTCAGAAATGACAAAGAATTAATTATGTTTTTTACTATCACCAAGATTTTTATTTTGTTTTTTATGATGAAACTATTTTTAATTATTGTTGCATTAGTTCAATTTCGGTTATTTAACTTTTCAAAAATCCATAGGTAACTAGATAATAAGATACCAGAGGATTTGTATTTTAAAAACACTAAAATTGGCAAAAAACAATTATACCAATCGTCAGGTAATTAAAAAAATACATCAACTGATAAACTTGAAAATATGAGGTTCCATTTGAATCAATCAACTTATAGCCATTGAAAGTTTTAATTTGGTTACTTTTAATTTTTTTCGATTTTTGGGCACCCTGTATGAGAAGACAAGTTTATTCAGATCAGGAAATAAAACCTGATCTATTGTAACACTTTAGCGCAAATTTCGCTAACATAACTTGAATACTCCTTGAGTATTTGAGACATGAAAATTAGATCAGATTTTCACAAAATTCAAATTATTCAAAACACCTTGAGGTTTAAGTACCTCGATCATTGAAACATACGCTTATTTTCATCAGAGAATCGAAAAATGCAATGACAGGGGGTTCCATTAAAAAAACCCAACTTTGATACTTTCAAGGCTTTTGAGACACCCTGCATAATAAGAAAATAATTTTAAAAAGTAACCACAATATACCCCCATAAAGAAGCTTCCAAGTCACGTATTTTAGCCACAATATTACGATCCGTATATCGTGAATAACCCTGTATAGAAGATTTTTGGTATATCAACTTCTTTTGAAGAGTTTTACAAGCTGCTGAAATAAATGACTCAACTTTGAAAACATAGAGAGTGTTCCTAAACATCATGTACAAACGAAGAGGGGTGATTCTTTGGTCCATTTTATGACTAAAATTTTTAATGAACATAGGTTGGCAAACGCTTTTCACCGATCTACAATGTTCTGATATCTCAATATTTTTTTAAAGTTTTTTCTTTATAGTTCCTGAGATTATCAATGTATTCAGCTCAAACTTGTGATGTAGGTTATAACATTGGTAACCTATGTCAAACGGTTGTCAGGATCTACAGGGTGATATTTTTTTAGTGGTCATGACGCCTTTTATTCCCCTGGCCTTTTTTGCGGGGCCCGCTGGTAGATTCTGAAATATACAGTGGCGGACATAAGTATGAAAAGGCCTAATTTGATTTGATAAAACTCTGATCCTGCATCGGTTATCAAAGAAGTGATGGTGTATTTGAAAACTTCAATCCATATGTCAGTTTAGGGGGACTGGCTATTTTTTTTTCAAAAAACTGTTTAGTGCCCTTTTTCCACGTTCAAAAAAAGGCTACTTTTCTGATTTTTTTCTGTGTAACTTTTGATAGAAATGGCTAGTATACCATTTAGAAGAGGGGCAAACGTTATGTACTTCCTGAAAATTTAATAATAATTGAACAAAGGCTGGTTTATCTATAAAATTTTGAACTTGGCAAAAATTACTCATTTCTGAAGAAATCATGCAAAATGGGTCATTTGTATCCAGTTTAACATTTTAATGCCAGGCTATCCTTTCTTCAATTATTATGAAATTTTCAGGAAGTACATAACTTTTGCCCCTCTTTTGATTGGTGCTAGCCATTTTCATCAAAAGTTACACTAAACAAAGTTAGAAAGGTAGCCTTGTTTTGAACGTGAAAAAGGGCACTTGACAATTATTTGAAAAAAATCCCCAGGACAAGTTAACTGACAAATGAATTGAAGTTTTTGAATGAACCATGACTTCTTTGATGACCGATGCAGGATCAGAGTTTTATTAAATTCAAGGGCCTTTCCATACTTATGTCCGCCACAGTAGGTTTTCCCAATGAGATCGTTAAAGTGTAATAAAATAAAATGTTTAAATGAAAGGGACACTTTTTTCAACACACAGTGTGTTAGTTTGGAAAAAATCAATCATGTCTTGGAAATTAACCTAGAAGCTATTTTCCCACTATAGTTAAGTATCGTATCTTTTATAAGAGATACGACAAAAAGTTATCGAGTAAAGTTGTTCAGAATGAAAAAATGAGTGAGAATGCAAAATTTCAAAACCCTGAAAAACAATATATTCATCATCGAGAATAATTAAGACAAATCTAGAAAAATATTGAAATTTCAACACCATGTTAATAGGAACGGAATGTCCGCGGACCTATAATTATAGGAAACCTTAATCATAAAATGGAGCAAATAATCTTCGTTTACAAATGATGTTTGGGAGCTCTCTGTATCTGCTGACGCTAAGGTATTGTAGAAGCTGAAGCTGTAGATAATAATTTGACCTTACAGAAGAAGCAATACATTTGAACATATCATGAACTATGAACTAATAGAGGTTCCTTTTTACTGATGAAACAGGAAGCAGTTTATAGAATTCCGTCCGTCAGATCTCATTAGTGAAAATCAGTCATAAACCTTACGAATAAACATTCTCTATCGACGAAGAACGGGAAATTGTTGCCCAAAATGAAATCAATAACTTGTTTGAAAGCATGCCAAGAAGGTGTCGTGCGGTAATAAATGCCAGAGATAGACAAACCCGCTATTATGGGTTGTTGCACATGACGCATCCGTGCAGAAATTATAATCATGACGGGTGCAAACCCCCTAACCCCTAACTGTGTTCGGGAGACCACATCTCGCATTATTTTTGTTGACGGTGAGGTTTAAGTCTGAGGTAGCAAATTGTTGATCAGTTGCGTCAATTGAGAACTTCTCTAGCCAAAAATAAACATATCTAAAATAAAGGGAATAATGTATTTTTGAAAATATGACAAGTAACAAAGTCATGTTTAATTGTCATAGAGATTCTCGAATTGCTTGAAATATAAAAATGTCTGCAGATTCTTAGTTACACTTACACCCTTTGAAATACAGTTTCGGTTAAAATTGGATGTCGCCGATAAACTGTCTGATTGCCGATAAAATTTGTCACAACTTCGTCTCAATCGCAACTCAATGTCTTTCTGGTTTTAAAGTTATTACGTTATAAATTTTGAGGAAAAATAATTAGCCACCTACTATGTTTCCTTATTTATGACAGAGTGCAATAATAATTATTTTCAAAGTGAAGCAATGCATACAAAGATTCAATTTAAAACAAATAAACCATGCAAATTGAACGCAGACTAGAAATATCAGAAATGCATTTAGCCATAAAGTTGGGTACACATGTTTTTTTTAATTTATCTATATTTTCTAGTAACATTCTTCGGGAATAGTTTATGCATGTCGAAAATTTTTGTACTAAAAAGTTGTTTAGAATCCACTAAGGACGCCACATAACGATTTTGTAGCAAATCAGATTGGAAAAGTTAAAATCCATATTTTACCTCTTCCATCAACAGGAAAATCGAAAATGATGATTTTATTTTAAAATTAGATTTATCCGACTAAACTACATCGGTTATATGTTAAACTAGTCGAATATTTTGTGAAATAAAACATTGAAGGGATATTAATCGAAAAATACCATCTGGTCGTGTACCCATGTACACGATTTTATTAAATCATTATTTTCCAGATTTAACTGTAATCAAGCTCGAGTGAATGTTCGTCGATTAATTATTTTTCTGATCTCTAGAAAATGTGAGAAAACGGACATGGGTACAGTTAGGGACACGACCAAATGGTATTTTTCCATTTATAACCCTCCACTGTTTTATTTAAAAGAAAATCGACTGATTTAACATCAAACTTATGTAGTTCAGTTGAATAAGGTAAATTTCAAAATAGAAACATCATTTTCGATTTTCCTTTTAATGAAAACAGTAGAATATGGGTTTTATCATTTTTTTATCTGATTCGCTGCAAAATTGGCATATGGAGTGCTTGATAGATTCTAGACAACTTTTTCCTAAAAAAATGTTTGATATCTTGTCAAATCAACCCATTTTTCCACACCAAAATTAACTTTTTTTAGAATTCTCGCCAAATCGATGATCTTATGGCATGTGTCCCCCGAAAAAAGTGTATTGAAAATATAAATAATAAAACAATTCCCATATGTACCCAACTTTATGGCGGACACTGTAGTTACTACTTTCAACTATTATACAGGGTGTTAGTAAATGAGTGCGACAAACTTCAGGAGGAAATTCTGCATGAAAAATAATTACAGTTTGCTATATAAACATATGTCCGCAAATAAGTACAGATAAGACAGCAACTTTGCATTCACATCATATCAGTCATAAAATGTGTCAATGCAAAATTATATAGTTCCAGTTTCCAGCGATATGCATGGATTAACTAAATATTACCTGTTTGTAAGCGGCTTTTCAAAACATCAGCAGGCATGCCAACCAGCCAATTTCCAATACCAGCTAGTCCACCAGCAAAAACAGTACCCATAATGTCTGGTTCCTTCTTGCCATGTTCGGTGAGGTAGTTCTGTACAGCTTCATATGTCATAAAATAGCATCCGCTTGCAGGAACATCTGAAAACATTCAGAGTTCATTCACGTAATAAATTTACTGAGTGCCTTTTTTCATGATCAAAATCCATTATGCGATAAAAGCAATATCACTCCATCTTCCATCTGAATATTTCAAAGGCAGTAACCATTATGTACCCAGGTAATTTTCTTATCTCTGTGAACACATTTTAGCTAAGAACATCATTCTTTTATGGAACGACATTACTTTATATAGATAAAAATTGATTATTTCAAATTTTGTTCGAGCTTTTAAGGAAATATGTGGGATGCGATATCCTGTGAAATATATCGTATATTCCAGTTGTCAGTTGCAAGTCTTATAGTCAATGTAGCTGAGTAGATCGGCTTTTAAACATGGAATTATGCAGACATTTTGCGATACTTGTGGGATATTTTATTTTTGGGGTAAGTATTTCTTTTTTTTTATATTTTAATCTTATATTTATGGTCGATGATTGTTAAGATCGATTTATCGAAGCTGTGCGATGGAAAACAGACATTCCTAATATAAAAGGATATTATGTACCCCACTTTTTTCGTGGGATCTCTAAGATTTTTTTAGGGAAATAAGAATATTTTTTATGACCTATAGCATTTTCTTGTGTGTGAATAGAGATGTTACGAAAAATATTTCACTAGTGCAATGCTGCAACAACCTCTTTATTCAAATAACTTGGATCATTTTTACTATTAGCCAAAGCATATTTTTTCATTTTTTTTAATAAAACAAAAATCTGGGAAATTTGTAACGGTGTTTCAAAAGATAAAGGTGGAGAACTTCGATATTGGTCAAGTATGTTCCAGTGAAGATGGAAAAAGTACTCAAACTAGTATTTTTTGTTTTGGAATGAACATTCCTTTAGGCGCGTTCAGCACAATTTCTTCGTTATCAAAGATTAAATTCAGGTTATCACGTCGATCTTGGCTATGAAGAGCTCGAATTTTAACGTAAACGGGTCATTTCTTGATAAATTATGAAAAGCAGCTTTCGAGAAGAAAACAACCATCAGGTTCATCATCAACTATTTTCATCATCAACTATTTTACCATCATCTATCTAAACCTCAATTTCAAATGCTACCAAGATACATACACAGACAGGCAGATTTCAGTTAATGTTATTCAAGTCTGTCTTCAAAAATATAACTGTATTTTGTAGTTCAAACATATAAGTTCGAATCCTAAGTAACTCTATCATGGAAATTTTTAGAGCTATGCCTGGGAAAGAGATCAATCATGCCCATTAATCTGCACATGTCAACTGCAGCATTTGACAGAAGCACCCATCTACAGATTTATGCAAAGAGAAAAAACCAAATTAAATCCAAATCCTGGCGAATCAAATTCAATGGAGAATAATGAGGTAAGGGTTTTTTCTATCAAGAAAAATTATGTCTAAGGTGTGTTTTTCTTAGGTTGTAAATGACGAAACATCAGACACAGTAGACTTATTAGAAGAGGGACATCGCAATGTTGTGATAAGAGCAGCAACCTGTATGCTTCAAACTGAAACGGATCCGATGGAGCTCATTGATTCGCTGTCTTCAAACATTGAAAGCCTTACATTCATCCAAGCGTATGAGTCCGGAAACAAGAGCATCAAATTCAGCTGGCTTAGTAAGTTCGAAAAACTCATAAGCCTTGAACTAATTGGGCCAACAATTTTTCATAAAGATGTTACAAATCACCTTCTTTGTCACATTGACTATCCTATAGATAATTTGAACTATCTCAACTTGGAAAGGGTTTTGGTTCAAAACTCTAAAGAGCAAATCCAGTCATTTTTGGAGGTAATTAAAGAAAATGTAAATATTACTTTTGAATATGTGCAAAAAGTGGACGGAAATATTCATCCATTAACTATTGTGCACAAAACGTCTGATAATGAAGAGATAGTACCGTATGAGGTATTCAAAGAAAGACGGAGGAATAATGGAGAAATACCGCTTTTTATAGGCTTCAAAAAACTCCTATTACTCAGAATTGTCAACTGTGAGATAAGTAACATTCACTGGGAGATGTTCGATGGACTCAGTGATCTGCAATATCTCATTTTGGAGAGAAACAATTTAGCATATGTTCCCGCATTCGCCTTTTATGGGACTCCCAATATAAAAACCCTATCCCTAGCTCACAATAATCTTTTAGATATAGAAATAACTGATTTAGCGGGATTGCTCCAGCTGGAATATCTAGATTTCTCATTCAATAACTTCACGCAACTATCTGAATTATCGTTTCCGCCATTCCCCAATCTGAAATTAGCAAATTTTGCCAATAATCCTATAGAAATGATCTTCCCGAATACATTCGCCATAATGAACACAACTGACTCCCTTATCATAGGCAGTGATTCTATGGCCTTAACTCTTCTTCCAAATTCTTTCGTTGGTCTTCGAATGCTCAGAACACTGAATGTGAATCATGTAAACGTAGAATTACTAAAGAGAGACTTTTTTACTGGATTGCTTCAGCTGAGACAGCTCGTTCTAACAGGAAACATCAGCAAAATCGAGTTTGACGCCTTTCAAGAAGTCAAAACGTTAGAAACTCTTATTCTGAGTTACTGTCACATATATAACATCTCTATGGATGGTTTTCTAGGGCTCAGAAAGCTAAGATACTTGGACTTATCCAAAAATGAGTTAGAGTATATTCCAACGGGAGTTTTTGATGATCTGGAAAACATCCGTGAATTATACCTTAATGGAAATAAATTCAAAACACTGCCAAGAGACATTTTTTCCAAAATTCATCCAAAGCTCTTGAGACTTAACGAGAATCCATGGCATTGTAGTTGTGAAATGAGTGAATGGAAACCTATCATAGCGAGCAGAATAAAGCAAAAATCGGTCAAAACTTGTGACTTCTCACACGATAAAGGCGTGGGTTGTGCTAATATGGACAATAGACTTGAATACAAATATGTGTATGACACAAGAGTAAGCCCCAGATGTGCTGAGCCATCACATTTCAAAAACTGGAGTGTATTTCATGCTATGCGAAAGATATTGAAATGTCCGGATTATAAACCCAAATACAAAAAATATCCCACAGGTAAAAACGCTTCATCAACAACTTTGAATTCTACTACAATCGAAATCCAAACTTCAACGTTATCACCAAAAATCACCAAGCTTGAAAAACGCAAACGTAGAGCCAGAATCAAAACGAAATATCTTAATTACAAGTTGAAAAAACATGGATTAGCAACAAATAGATTGGAAGATTTTGTGAGCACAAATGACATGAATATGTATTCAGAGGACTTGAACACACTGAATAATAATATCAATTTAATATAATGCAAAAACAGTAACTATTGTTGTGTAAGAATAACCCTGAAATTCCACTGATTTATTGTGTACATCGGTTGAAAAACTGTTCAGATTATTTTTCGAACCGCGCCGAATTGAATTGTATATTAGGAAACATTATTTATTGAGTTTTTTAGAATGTAATTAATTCTGTCATATTTTAATGACTTTTCAATAAAACAAGACTAAATATAATATGTACATTTACTCTGACATTGTTGTAAGGGATTTCTTTGAAAAATAAAAAAAACATCCAAGCATCGTATTTTTTAACCACCTGTAGACTTCATGAAAATCAGGTAAGAGATGGGTTGACAATTTAAGGCGCTAAGAGTCTAAGAGTCAATGTGGGTGATTGGAAATAGACATGATTGAATACTGCTCAAAACTTAGTGTTGTTCACTTATTGTCACCAAGTGGAAAAGAAAGTTACGCCCCTTTAAATAGGTCATCCTTAAGATGGGTTTTTCCTCAATATTTCCGAAACCGTTAACACAAAAACTATGAAATTTGGCACATCTCCTCTCAAAATATTATGTAAGAAAGGAAATCAAAAATAAATTATTGAATTTCAAGTTGTGCTTCAAAATATGCAATCGTGATTGATGAAGGAAAAAACCACAACATTTTCAAAAAACCATTTCAAAACTGTCACAAAAAGACTATGGTCAAATGATCAGGGAGGTTTAACAAATTTTGCAAAAAAAAAACAATCCCAGAGTCAAAGTAGAAAATTGGACGTACAAAACTGATTGAAAGCAATCATCTATTTGAAAATAATCAAATTCCACAATTTGGTTGAGTGACCTGAAAATGAACATATTCTTCTCGGTTTTTTGTTTTCTTTCAAACTATAACTATAATGAAAATAATATACAGGTTGTAGCACCCAGATTTTCTCTTAAGTAAAAATCGATCGGATATGTCAATTTTTTTGTGAAAGTTTCTGAAGAAAATTATTTGTTAATTTGACTCAACCTGTTTATGTCGAGGTTTATGTAGAAGTGAATCACCCTAAGATGACTAAAATTATCAATGATCACTTTTAATTGATGATAATGTGAACAGGGTGGACAACTAAGGATGGGAGGTAAGTACTGTATGTGGGAAACTATCCATCGAGGCCTGCGGTAAAAAAAATTATCACTAAAACGGTCAAGAGAAAAACCTGGAAAATATTTTCAAGTTTATGAAATGGACGCTACGGAGCGTAACTGTAATCTTGAATCTAAAATTGATGTTTTCGCGAATCTCGCTATATCCCTAATAAAAAAATTCCTGATATTCAACCTGCATCATCGAAACGACTAAGCCGATTTCAACATACTTGGGCTCGTTGAAAGAAGCTACTCTTGGGCTACAAATGCTATTATATTTGGAGTTTTGTTGATCTCAAATATCGCCATCAGAGGGCCTTTTTCGACATTCCGACCGAGATGGTTAATTTTCTCAAAAAAATTAAATGTTTTGGTAAGATTTTTTTATAGGGATACATCAAAAAGTGTCAAACAAAAAAGTTTATTCTCGACTTAGAAGATCAGGATGTATACAAACAAACGGACAAACAAATTTATAAAAGTATAAACGATTAAACGAAGACTGAAGACTGACTGATCTTAATGACACAGCTGTCTAGAGTGTGTTGTCAAATCAAAACAGTGTTGCCAATAGCAGGGAATAAGGCGACAAAAGAGGAAATTTTATGAACAGTGATCGGACATGCCCTTGCATTTCAAATATAAAATAAATCAATTATGATTTTGATTATACCCATATTATCCAATTTCCAGCTGCCGCCACAAACTGTTCTTTCAATATAAATATATTGTTAAGCATAAATAATCATTATTCTCAAGTTCTATGTTTTTAGTGCGTTCAAATAATATATTATCTAAAGTTTTTCGTGTCTAATCTGTGGACGCTCGTAGAAAAAATATTGTTCCTAACAAGTTCGCAAAGTGTCTTTCCCGCCCTTAAAGCATATCCGAACTCCGCTTCGCGTCGTTCGTCTAACTGCTTTTGCGTGCGGGAAAGCATCACTTTGCGAACTTGTTAGGAAAATAACTATTTCCGTACTCAATTCTGCCCTTGGAATCACTATACAGGGTCAAGTCAAAAAGTTATCGGGCCCTGCTTTATTTTTTTAAATGTGACACCCTGTTTATTTATAGGCTATATCATTTGTCTTTTTTGACATTTTCAGAAATATATAACAGTATGCACTCTTTCTCTTAAACACCCAAATAAATGACAATTTTCTGAAATCAAATGAATTTAATAGAAGTGCAGCGAATAACAATAATAAACAACTAATCGAGGGGCCAACCACCTACCAGAAATGTGTACACCGAATGCCAAAACGGCATTAAAATGCCATTTACTGCCGAAAAATGCCAATTATGCCAAAATGCCAATAATTACGTTTTCGAACAATTTTGATGCATACATTTACAAAATTATCATTTCAAAACACGTCTCCAGCCGCTCTCTAAAGTGGAGAGATATGAAAGATAATACGATACTCAAACAATACACTTTTTAGTAAAAAAATCGTTTCTTGGAGTTTTTGAGTACCTATAGGTTTTACGTTTTCCAAACTTCATAACAGGCCTTGACATGGCATAGTTCGATTTTGAATAACCGAACTTAAGTGCTGGACAGTTGCTTTGCAACATGGAAATTTTTACCAAAATTCAAAATTCGATATTTTCAAAACGGAAAGGGATATGAAGCTGCGGTCCTCGGGAGGTCCTTGACCAATTATTTCGAGAACATGGTTGGAGTGGTGTATTTTTTTTAATCATCACAACCAATTTTTTATTTTATTTTTCATGCATAGAGTGGATTGATTTTTGACCAGAGAGAAGATTCAGGAATGCGTGCCTACACCTTATTGAGTCCAGTGGCCTGCAGTAAGAATTTGCTACTTTAACAAAATGTGATTTAAACTAAATCAAATCCAACTTAAGACTCTTTACTCCACGGGTGTTTCTCAGTAGCGTAACTCGCGTAGCACCAAATAAATTTTTCTAACCAAACCAAAAAAAAAGTATTCATAAGTAATCATTGGACACTCAAATAACTTAAATTTGATGTTCGAAAAAAAGTGACATTTATTATTCAAAGTTAGTAGGAGCGAGGAGGGTTATGTCCAAGTGACGTTATTTGACAGAAAACCTGGTGATAAACAAAGCATTGTTTGCTTGTTATTTGAATTGTGAGTTAGTCCGGCTGTTTCTAGTGCCTTTTTGATTGTTTTTGGAAAATTTTGCTCTTCGAAGGGAGTTTGTTGATTTTTCTTTCCTTGTTGTCATTGCTGTCTTTTTTTTCTGTTAACCACCCATATTTCAAGGGTTTCAAAATAATACCATGGGTATTGAATTTCATTCCGCGTAAAATGTCTAGAATAAATGACAAATTTCGGATGTTTATTGGTGAAATTCTGATAAAGGGTACTCTATAGCGTATGCCCAAATTTAGTTAACAAATGGAAAACTTTTTTATCATCACTTTTGGCAAAAAAATCCTCATAACATGTTTTGCTTTCAAAAAAACATGATTCATCTAGAAATTAAGTAATTTGTATACACGAGGTAGCCAAAAATTGCAAAAGCACTATTTTACATAGGACTAGATATAATTTCAATTTTCAAGAAAAATTTTATGTGAAATAATTGTTTATAATCACATACTCGAATGATATACGAAATTTCACTTTTTCTTTCCAACATTCCGAGGATTTTTTACTTTCTCCATGGGTAACAAAAAAACATAATTTCTCTGGATGAATCAGGTTTTCTTTGCAAGCAAAACCTTTTATGAAGAATACATTTTCCCTCTAAAATCGTGTATACAAATTACTTAATTTCTGGATGAATCATGTTTTTTTTCAAAGCAATACTTTTTATAAGAATATTTTTTTGGTAAAATCGATAATAAAAAATATTTCCATTTGTTAACTTAATTTGGTCACACGCTGTGTATAAAAAGTGTTGAGAATTTTCAGGAGAATGCTAAAATCTTGGCTAAAATGAAATTAAAAAAAAAAGGCTTGTAATTCAAAATAAGAAATAAGGACCACGTTTTGAAACACGGAATAGGTAGGTATGTGAAAAAATTATTTTAGAAAATTTAAAAAGTATTAATCGAGGTTTTAATGATCGTCATTTTTCTTGTGAACGTATTTGAAGGGAAAAGTGAAATTAAATGCAAGAATTTGGGCTGCTTTTAATACGCTTAACTATCTCAATGCCAATATTGCCACTAGATGCTGATAATGCTCATGTAATACTGGTAATGCCGTGATTTTGTACACCGGATGCCAGAGGTGGTTGACCCTTCGCAACTAATCTTCTTGCATAAAAATACTCATAAAGTAGTATAGTATAGCATAGTATAGTACCTTTGGAAACATAATTTCGAAGCTCTTCAGAATTTTCATTACTCTGTATAAAACATAGCAGCATATCATAATTTTTACCGCTAAAAGTTGATCCAAAAACAATGAGACGAATAATATTTGACATTTATTTTTATTTGTTGCCATAGCAACTATTAAATTATACATTTAATTTTGTCATTTATTTGGGTGTTGACGAAAAAAAGTATATACTGTTATATATTTCTGAAATAGTTAAAAAAGACAAATATTATAGCCTATAAATAAGTAGGGTCCGATAATTTCTCGAGCTGACCCTGTATACTTATTCCAAAGGCGGAATTGAGTTCTAGGGAAAAAGCAATAGAAGAAACAGTTTTCACATTTTTGATAAGTTATCTGATAGGTAGTTGAGATACGAGGCGTGCCTGAAAATGCAACATTTTCAATTCAGCCTTGTATCGTTAAAACTGAGAGGGTAATGAAAGTTTTGTTAACGGCATCTTCAGTTTTACGAAAAAGTAGCACACTGTCGCGAAAACCGCAACTCTCAATCTCAAAAAATAACGGACCCCCAACAACCCCCAAAAGTACTCAAAATGTACATTTTCGAAGTATCAGAGAAACATATTTCAAATTTGTCCGAATCTACGGCATCTATAAATTGGATAGGAAGACGAACGTAGGTAATTCATCATTTTCAAATCTTTATAATCATGAATAAAACGTTCTTAATTATCTTTACCTCTCAGCAGAGTAGCTCCCGAACCTCTGAAAATCGCCGCTAGACCACCGTGCTTATATAGTTTTTGTATCACATCAAGAGGACCATCATATAATCTAGGAATTTTGCTACCTTCTTGAATTTGTAGAAGACATTTAATTCTTTCTCCCGGAGCCATTATAATAGTAGTGAATACACCAGAATATGCTCCAGCTGCAAAATATTGTGCATAGGTTTGATCAGAATGAGCCGGTGGACAAAAAAGGTTTTTGCCTACACCATAACCCATGAAGGAGAGAGCAAAAATTGGCGATACACCAAGTAATGGTGCTCCCATTCCTTTATAAAATCCGAGAGGTCCTTCGTTATTTATGGTTCTTTTGAAACAATCAAGAGTACTGGTGTAGAGAGGAGGTTCTCCTGCTTGTGGTAGAGGCATTGTTTGTAATCTTACCTAAAAAACGTTAAAATCTTGAATTATATGACAGAACAAAACATTTACAGAGAGGAGTAGATCAGTCATCATTCATGTATCTTGAATATATGAAGTGTTCATGGCTCGTGTTATACAATTACACTAAAAATTCGGAAAATTCGATGAAAATAACTCACTTTGATTGTATCCAGTGGATGTCCCACTAATACAGTACAAATACCACCAAACCCTCCGCAGAAGAAATATTCACCCGGTTTTATTTCACTCATTTTCTTTCAGTTTTAATTTGTTTTTTAATCAAAAAGATCTATTTTGCAATATCTCCACTTTATTTCAGGTTAGATTGACTTCAACCTCAACCTCAACCAAAATCTCGTGACAACGTTGCCAGCTGTGTTTGAAAATCTGCTTTGTTCGCGGAGCTATACAGTTGTTCCTATTCAAACTTCACCAGTTGGGGGTCGATCCATTTTTATCAGGGTGCCGATTCTGGGACCGATAGAACAGTCATATAGGGAAAAGTGAACGGAGAAGTTCATGGAGGTGATCGTTTATTTCTTTCGATATAACCGTTCTATCGGTCCCCGAATCGGCACCCAGGTGGGTTTCCTCTATTACAACAAATTTCAAAATATTAGGTGTGTCTGTTATGCTCCACTAGTGCACACTTTTCTACACTACAACACTCAGTGTGGCATTGTTTGTGAAATGTTTGCCTGTTTTTTAGGATAGAATATCTTTTCTAGTTTAATGAAGATATTCTATCCTGAAAAACAGACAAACAAAGCCACACTGAGTGTTGTAGTGTAGAAAAGTGAGCATTGGTGGAGCATAACAAACACACCTATTATGTTCTGCGTGTACTCTATTACACAAATGATCGAATTCAAGTTAAAGCGTCTCTACACCATGTGGCCAACTAAGCAAACGTTGGCGATGCGTGGAGTTGGAAACATGTCTTTACACTTACATCTTTTCTTGTACCTTTGTAGCTTTATAAGAAAGATTATTATTTTATTGAGAACCGATTAATCGATTTTTTCCGGTTTTTGCCAGACTAGTTGGCATAAATTTAAAAATCAAATATAACACGGTTCATTGCAGGTACAAACAAAAAATCATGACGTAAATGAGACGCAAACACGCTAGGAACAATAGAATTCTGTCACTGTGTAATATTCTTTTTCCAAAAGCATGTATCTTTGTGTAGCCTTCTGGAAATGTGCGTTGATTTGGACCATCTTAATGTGGATAGGAATGCTGTTGAATGTATTTCTTCCCTCGTAAAAGACTGATCTTCTCTTAAGTCTCTTCTTTCATGCCAAGGAAACTCTGTGGGCACTTCTGATGGGTTGCTGCACTTTTCTCATGAACAATTGTGACAATCTCCAAAATAAATAGAGAGATTAGTGTCAGAATTAGTTCGACGAAGAATGGTCTGCAGAAGAAATGTGTATCTCACAGCCCCCTTTTCCAAGACAGTCAGAGCTCTGGTATTGGTGCTCGCACGAGCACCTCAAAAAGTAACTCCATATCCCAGATTTGATTCGAATAGAGATAAATACACCATGCGAGCAATGCCAGCTCCCACGTAATAACCTTTAATGGCAGAACAAGCTGGTGAGAGTTTTCTACTCTCAATTCCAACACAGAAAATGGCAAATAAACTCGAAAATCACCCTCTACATCTTAATCCGCACCGTGAATGACTGATAAAAGATTCATCATATCATATGAGTTAATTTTGTAAAAATAATTTTCTAGAAAGTTCGTGTAAAGAAGGTTCGGTTTGGCATGGAACTCTTTAAATGGAAATATCCCGAAAACGGCTCACTCAACACATTGCCTGCCACGTCAGTCATATATGCCTGACACTCATGTTTTTGTTCAGGCCGCGTCAGGCATATATAACTGACACGCACTGTTCATACCGGGCCGCGTCAGTTTTTGGCGACTGACGATACATCTATTTTCTTATGAGATTTTATACTGCGGCCTGTGGGGAACATTTCGGTATACATTGGTTTGGACAAATTCGGATTTTTAATTTTTTTATCGGGAAATATACCCAATAAACACGCGGGCACGCAATGCGAACTTTGACAAGAGTACCTTATTTACTTGAAATCGTCTGGAGAATCTTTTTATTCAATGAGAGATTAAAAAAATGACTGAGAAAATAGTTATGGACATTTTAAACCACAAAATGTAAAGTGAGTTAAACGAACTACATAATCAATTTTTACACATAACAGAACCCTTGCATACCAATTTTCAAAGCGATATGTCGAGAACTGTATAATTATGACAACATTCAATTGTTAATTTTAAACTTGATCACCACGTATCTCGAAAATGGTGACATTTCAGTCTGAGGTGAGTTGCGTTAAATCGGCTTATTTTGACCTCAGCAACATGTGGTACGATTTTGTAAAGACCTTTTAGAGACACCCTGTATTTTATATCGTTGGTAACATAAACAATTTTTGAAATAGGGTGACCAGAAATTCTTGAACTAAAAAGGACATATTATTACAGTTAGAAAGGCGCGATTTTGTTTTTTTTTTGCGTGTCACGCCCAATTTTTGTTCAAAAGTCATCAAAAATCATTCAGTAGACCTAAGAAAAGGGCGCTTTCCCGCTTTCATACGTTATGTTATACCCAATAAAAAAACTCAACTCAATGATAGTGATTTGTTTATTGTTGGTAGTACGATCTAGAATTTACGTAAACCTTGATCAAACGCTCAGCAGTTTAAATCAAATTAAAAATAGACAAGTGGAATGGAGCGACGATGCAGACTCCCAGAATTCTTTGCCTAGACAAGGAAAGAATAGTGGTGCCTCTTGTGCGAGCGGGATCGAGATTCGCTGGTGGATGAGGATTCCATTTCTCCAAGTTTATGTTTTCGCCGTTAAATGTACTTTGCGCACTCGTTATAATCTGCTGTCACGCGACCTAACCTTGAAAGTTTATACAAAACGGTACAAACCCTCCAAGCACGTTCCCTTCTTTTTGTAGAATTAATCAATAATTGTTGTTTTTTCTTGAGTGATATATGGCAACAGATGAGGATGTTTCTCATTTTTAATATAAACTTTAGGCAACGCAATCACCGGATCGTCGTATTACCAAACACCCGGCGCATAAAAGGGTGTCTTGATAGTGCCATAGTGCTATTTCCCCCACCCCAAATCTCTCAATACCCAAATATCCGAATCTCCCAATACCGCTCGCTCAAAAGACACCTTGATTGCATACGAATAAAGAAGACATCTGCTTGTCCTTTGATAATGGGAATAGGGAATGGTCGTACACATCGATAAAAATATCTTATTTTGTACAAAATATAATTTTAAAAAATATATGTACCGGATTAAGTTTCGCTTTCCATCAGATGAATTATTCAAGCATACTCAACTCTTGAATATAAAAAACATATACTACAAAGCATCTCTGCATGATAAGGGCAGTTGAACTGTGTCCTTCAAATCGCACGGCAAATCCGGTATACGGAACCAGGCATATGAACAACGATAACTTGATATTGCCATTTAACCATGAAACTTTAACGCAAAAAAAATCATATTTATAAGTAGTTATAGAATAATATACACATCATTATGAATAGAGAATTATAGATAGAATTGTTAATTATTGCAAATCACAAGCCCGCTATGAATTGTATAAACAGGATTTTTTAGATACTAACTCAACATCAGACAGCCAATCTTCCAGTCAAGCATTCGCTTTGGAACGTTGTGTTGTCTACTTTGTAAATATCTAGGTATCTATACTTATCTACATACATAACATTATGAGTGAAGCTGAATATTTATTTCCATAGGATTACGTATAATAACCAATGTAACGTATTGTACAGAGAGAGATATAAATATACTTTTTGATTTGATTTGATTTGTAAAAATATCGATATAACTATTGTAATAAAAGAGATTTGAAAACGTATTTTTTTCAGGAAAAGAAAGAGTGATGAATAGTATAGTTTATTCCTTTTGAAACAATCCAGTTATACCTTTGAAAATTTCCAAATTAGCATAACAATTTTTTCACAAGACAAGAAGAACTAAAACTAGTAACATTTTATTAGTCTTATGATTGAATGCTAGTTAGTACGTGAGATCTAGATTGGGATAGACATTTCATGGTTAGTATTATATCAAAAAGTCTCAACTGCCTAACGTTGATGATCAATGCGATATTAATTTTTTCTCAAACATCAACTTTTTCGGATGAACGGTTTGTTTAAGATTTTCATGTGTGGTTAAAGTCGAACTAAAATTGACTGATGAACCCAAATATTAATATGTGAAAATTGAAAGAGCAGGCCCGGGTTTCATTTGACAATGCAACCCGGTTTCATTTGACAATGCAACCCCTATTAGGCGGATTTTGGCGTTAACCAGGTAACGATTTGTTGTTACCTGGTTTGGTAAGTCATTGGTTACTAGCCTAGTTTACACCGACCACTTGGTCCGCGGACCAAGTACTAAATTCGAACTATATCAGAACCAAATATTTGGTTCGAATGGTGTAAACAGTTGCGGATTAAGCTGGTCCACTCTTGGTTCGGTATTCGCCAGCAGGTGTACCGAACTAGATTTGATTCGATCTGGATCAAAATTATGAGGTTATGTTGATTGTTATTATTGTGAATTGTGTTGATTCTGAGTTTCTAAGGCAATCTGAACGTACTTACTTATGTTTTTTTTGATTACGAATTGTGTTGATAAATAATTCCGACTTGTTTTTGACATTTGACGAATTGCGCGCGTACTCATCTAGTTCAGGCGTTGCAAGACGGTGTAAACGGGCGAGAAGCAATCATTGGTCCTACCGTACTATCCCCACCAACTTGGTCCTATCGGACCGAACTAAACGAGTTATCGGTGTAAACTAGGCTACTGTATCGATACCAGCTCGGGATCAAACCCCAAAACGTTCTGGTTACTAAACGTATTATTTATGGCATAACGTAACTACTCAGGTACCAAGAGATTTGCCCCTACTACGAAGAAAAGTTAGGTTAGAAAATTCGTAACCTGGTTAACGCCAAAATTCGCCTACTATGAATCACCCTACCTCATACTCGTACGAGTGAATTGAACATATTCTAGGATTTCAACCGTCTGTTTATTCTTCGGCGACGAATTTCAAAAATGAGAGCCCTGATATCAAAGGCGGCTATCTCCTTTTGATAAAGCGTGCGAAACTAGTTTTTATCGAAAGAACATGCATGCCAATCCCAACAGATTTTGAGGTCATCATACCTACCTGAACTTTCTATCTTTTTCGAAAAATTAAGAGTAATTGAATGGAGAATTCCGTCTTTGATACTGACAGTTGGATTTTGCCGGGTTTGATACCAAAAGTTTGTACTAAGATGAGTTGTGAGATGTATACCAAGTATTTTGGATTGGAATGAATTTACGAGCAAAATAATACAATATTGAGATTAATCCTTGTATAATCAAAAATATTTTATTGAACATCATGCAAGTCGAGATGGCATTTTCACGTCTTGGATCGCTGTGAGCTGATGGGTCAAAACAGACATCACCGATTTTGGTTCTCAATGGATCGTGGAGATTGCCCGGATTGCCGGATTTGATTCTCAGGTGATTTTTCAATGTAGTTTTGTGAGGGATAGAGCCAGTTTGTCAACTTGCAAACTTTATATTTATATAGAGCGAAAAAAAAAACGAAAAATACCATGTATTTAACTCAATTTAGTCAAAAACTGGAGGTTGCCGCCTCTGATACTAGTGCTGTCAAATGTGCTCCGATCCAGTCCATTTCTGCAAAAAAAAACTGGCAACACCGTGCTGTATCGAATCCCATATTATGCTTGGTTTAAATTCAATTTAATTTTGAAGTAGAACTGTCAAATTTTTGGTTGGCAAACTGGATTCGTATCCTGCCATCCACATTGAATTTGGAGTAAGCGTGACTTTGGACAAAAATTAAATATAGTGGTGGAATAAGATTTTCGTTTGGCAAGCGAAAATTTGACAGTTCCAATTCGAAAACAAATTGAATGTAAACCTTACATTATGGTGACAGGTCTCATACGTGCGACTAGCGACATCTACAGTCTGCACTTTATACAAACTACAATGTCGGTCTTAAAGCTTTCTGTAGGCAGCAACGCGCTGTTGCCCGGTCACTAAAAACGTTTGGCAACGGTCAATATCCAGCCTTTACCACGCCTACCATCAAACCAAACTCAAATAAAGACAGAAAAGAAAAGTGAATCACATCGACGTGTATGTGAAAAAACAGCATATCTATTTATACGAATTCCAGTAATATGCAATGATATATAAGAAAGTACAGGAAGAATTAGCAAAAACTGTTTAATTTGTCGCGGAAACAAATTCGATCCAGTGAAAAAAAAGCGAGTTAGCCGCACCTATCTCTGTTTGTGTGCTCCGTGTCGTAGTCTAGTCTAGTAAATAATCGTTATGAAGCTCGTTTGCTCTATTTAGGATATTTTTGGTAAGTTTATCTTATCTTTATCATTTGATTGCCTATTATCTTTTTTTTTGTACATACAAGGCTGATTATATTTTTGTTTGTGTCTGTATCAACTGGTCGACCAGATGAATTTAGCTGGCAAAAAGTTTTGTTTTGATTGTGTTGAATGTGTTGAGATCAACTCAACGTTCGTTTATCACAACAAATAAAACCTCTAAACTTACTATTTCATTCATAATTCCAATAAAAAAGGCTAAATTACCAGTGTAAATATTGAACCTACTTATTATTGAATGATGTCATCTACTCATGTTATTCTGATTAGTCTATTTGTGTAACAGGCCTATTTTCGTCTCATCATCTTATCAATGGCAATCTATTTTTAAATTTTGATTTTGATTTTTTTTAAATTTGTTTTGCCCTTGGCTAAGAAGCTTTCCTTGACAGCATTATCTGCTATTTCTTCTATGATGTCATATTTATTCTTGTGGAATTAGCTAACTTTTATTGATGTTATTGCGATATTGTGGTCTATGTCATGCTTTATTCAGGAAAATATTTGTCATTTTCATTCATCTCTATTTCGTGGTCGTTGTTTGTAGGTATTGAAAATGATGAAAATCTCGATGAAAATAAAAGCCAATAACAGGATAAGCCAATACTAAATAAAAGTATACCTACTCACCGCCAGAGATAATCCATACGTTATATTTTGGTAACCAGCAAATTACATAGCAACACGCTTGGTGGTATAATGGAATAATCTTATTTTAAGCATATTCTTGATTTGCGAGATTTTTTTGGATATTTTGCCACCACTTATTTAAAAATCTAAGATTCATTCAAGTGTCTGTTTACTTGGAAAAACAATCAAAGTTATACCTGATTTTCTTTGTTTGTTACCTCAACAAAAAGAGCCTATTAGTAAATATTAAAACCTATAAATGTCAAACGTTTCGGAAGCGAGTCTGCTTCCGTCTTCAGTGGAACCTTAAAAGAAACAATTAATTCAAATTCAAAAAATATCTCTTATGCTTTTGATAATAATAGTCATAAAATAAAATAGGATAATTCCTTGTATAATTCAAAAATCTTAGTGAAGGAACAAGGAAAAATGTTTTGAAAAACTTAAACTAAAAGAAAGTGCATAAGTATTATACCTTCAGTCAGTTTATTAATTGACCGATTTGTTTATTAATTGACCGGTTGTCAAACTGTATCTGCTCGCCAAAAATGACCTCGCTCATACAAAATACACAGCCTTCTTTGTCAGTTCTCGGAAGCAAAATTTTCGCAAACCCTCGGACAAACCTCATTAGCGGAAAAATCGTCCACGCACTCGGATTCGGCATCCTTCAAAACGGGCCTATACCAACGATCAGAAATATATGCATAGTAGTAGCTATTTCGTGGAAAAAAAATAGATTAGAAACTCCACAGTTGGTTATGTCATGAAGACACAACCAAATTCTGGTAATCTCCACCAAACCACCATTTACTTCAATAGACCTATCGTTTCTTTTGCGAATATTGAAAATAACATCCCTGGTAACATCCGGTATTTGAATAAAGTGATTTCAACATGGGCGCGAATTAAGATTAAAAATTAATGATTAAATAAATCTTTTTTCGATTAAATTTGGTATGGGCCCACCTTGAGGGATGCCGAATCCAGTGGCGTGCACAGTTTTTTTCTGAAAAAAACCGCTAATGTACTAGTTTATTAACATTTGTCACATGGAAACTGAGAAAGTTGGCATTGGATTTGGTGTGAGCGAGGTCATTTTTGGTGAGAAGATACAGTTTGTCAAGCTGTACAATTAATAAAAAAAACTCGAGCCAAATCGGTCGATTCATAAAGTTTTTCTATAATTATTCAAGAATAAGTGTATTATATACATACACTGTCTATTGGTTAATGTGACTGGTTACTCATACCAGTGACTTTCTTTCATTACTAAATTGTTCTCAACCAATGAAAAAGATCTAATGTCTTTACTCCACTGTTTACGAGCCAATCAGAAAATTCGACAAGTTGACAACATAGTTATCGACGCACGAATAGGTACGTAACCCACAACAATGCATAATGATATAAAAACCCATCATATAATTTGGTTTATCCCATAGAGAAGTTTTAATTTGAAATTTATAGGGTTTTTTCGTCCTCCTGAGAAATTTACTTTTTGTGGCTTACGTCATTTGGCCAATGAGGTGTCGTTATGAAACAAATAAATCAAATCAAATCAAAAAAATCTGTACTCAAAAAATCCAGAGATTACACATATAATCTATATGGACTCATCCTTTGAAAAAAAATAACATTTTATACAATTATTATTGAAAATCTAATATTTCAATAGCAGTGGGGTTTGAAACCTTTTTCCTTCCACAACTATTATTGAGAATAATGGGAAAGACCAAGAAAAAAAAAGATTCTTTCTCCCTTTGATTATAACAGGGAATATAGATAATATAATAAGTACAGAATATACAGTGTCAATTTTAATTCTTTTTTATCATATACCATATCTTGGGAACGAAAAACTGAATCAAAAAACGCATAAAACAGATTCTATAAAACGAAGGGGGAACAAAAAAAGCCTACAAACCCACCCTTATCTGTAGCCCCTAAGACAGGGTGAGATTCACCCCTGAAATCTTAAATAGAAAAGGGGGTCGAGTGAAACCTTATTTTGAAGGGTTTTCGACAATGATTACAACTGCCGAGTTTCAAGTCTCTGCTGTCATTCCTGTTGATATGAAAGCTAGTCAAAATTTTATTTTTTCCATTTTATTTTATTCAATAAATAATAACTCGCAAGAGTAAAGTTCTCCATACTAAGAGGATATGATGAAGGACTGAAGACCTTCAAAACGAGCAATCAGTCAGGCTTTTTGACGAGGATTTCTTTCACCCATTTTTTTTTTTTCTAAATACTTCTTGGAGTAATAGTATACCTCGTTTTAAAGGTATTCAGTCCCTCATCATATCTCCTTAGTATGGAGGAGTTATTTGGTATTGGTGGAGGGTCAAACCACTGCCCGGAGAGATGACCTAATCAAAGCTTTCTTCTTTAAAAAAAAAAACATCAAATTAACCAAAAAAACTAAATGTTTAGGAGGAGGAGAAATTCCATTTCTACCAGGAAACTCTATAAAGTGTTTCAAAATTTTGTAGTCAAACTAGCAATGCAATTAGCATTGGGTGGAATGTGCTGGAAATTCAAAACACTTGAAGCCTTATTAATTCTGAACATTTTGCTTTTCTGGTTAATTTGATATCCCTTTTTTCAAAGGAAATATGAAGCTTTGTATAAGGTCATGTTTACATTGTTGAGTCCTATGGGAAATAAGTCGGTGTAACACTTCTAATGTCACTGATTATAGATCCGTAATAAATAATATGGAACACCGATAATATACAGAAGATACCAAAAAATGAAAATACATTGACACTTTCACCCTAGCTTTCACCTCACACCATCAAAATAAAATGTGTGGAAAAGAAAAACAAAAAAAAACTGTATACCTACTCTAACTATATAGTTTCTTAAGATGGATCTTGAAGCTTTTCCAATCATTTACATTTCTCAAACTTTGAGGCAGGGAATTATACAGGGTCCTGCAATAGTGCGTCAGGCATCCATAGCTCGTATACCATACAGGTTAGGGATTTCGTTCAAGCGCATACCTATACTATACATATGAGTGTATTTCAGGAAAATATTTTCGCAAATACAGAGTGGTCCAAGAAAAAGGGACGACATTTTTTTTTTTTAATGGGACACCCTGTATTTTTTTAGATAAAAAGATTTGTTACGGTGTTCTTTCCTATGTCCGAAATTTTCATGTGATTTGCTTTGATATTTTTCGAGAAAAAAAACAAAACAACAAAAAAAAATCGTTTTGCAACCTTTCAAATCATAATCTTGGGTCTGTTTTTTCCCAGCTTCGCAGTGGCAATTCCAATACATTAAGTCCGAGATACTCCATCATCAAATGTTTTTTTTCTATTTTGTACAGGGTGTCCAAAATTTGATTCCGAATGTGACAACTTTCAAAGTAGTTTTTCTCAAGATTTTCAAATGGTACACCCTGTATATTATTCCACAGTTTAATGCAGAATTAAGGTAAAAACACTTTTTGTATTCACAAGTTTATTTAAATTCTGAACCGTTAAAAAAATATTCACCAGAAACCATAATTAGGTCCATCAGTAAAAAACTGATTTTTTTTAGTTTGCTATGGAAAAACGCTTTGTTTATCCAACAAACAATACATATTGTTTTGACATCAGTTGTAAAAAAATATTGGCGAATAATTTGTTGAGAAAATTAATTTCCCAAAAGAGCTTATTGATATGATTTTTTATCGGGAAAGAGTGAGAAAAATTGTTTTTTGGCAAGTAGGTATGCGGATGAGTCTCCCGATAGGCGTCATCCAGAGCCAGACTACTGGAGCGGTTTCTGGAAACAGGGAACGTAGAATACAAAAAAAGCAAGAACGAAAACAGTTTCAACTGAACAAAATAACTAGCAGTTTTGCTGACTGTTACAGTTTTAGTCAGGCACGTGTGGCAGAAGAAGTTGGGATAAGTGAAAGGTCAGTGCAGAGAATCTTCAAACGACATCGTTTTCATGCGTATCACATCCAACTACACTAGGCTTTGAGTGAAAACGACTTTCTCTGTAGAGTAGAGTTTTGTAAGTGGGCCCAATTACGGATTCAAGAGAATGATTTTTTTTTAAATCACAAAAATGAATCCGTGAACAAGCATAATTTCCATTATCACTCCACCGAAAATCCAAGAATATTACGAGAGATAGACCACCAACACCGTTAGTCCATAAATGTTTGGGTAAGAATTGTTGGAGAACATGTAGTAGGCCCTTTTTTTTAACGGCCACCTTAACAGTCCAATGTATGTTGATTTTTTTACAAAAAATGTACCTCCATTTATTTTGAATTTACCACCAAATATGCAGGCACAAAATATTTGGTTGCAACAGGACGACCAGTTAGATGGCCGGCAAGGTCACCCGATTTAACCAAGCTTGACTTTTTTCTGTGGGGGTACGTGAAAGACCTTGTTTATAGGGAGTTATAAGTATATGGGAGTCCCCAACAACTGAGCAGAACATGCGACAAAAGATAAATGACGCGTTTGCAACAATTTCACCCGCAATGCTCAGAGATGTGGACAGGTCTTTTCAAGTGAGAATAAATAAGGGCATTGAAGAAAACGGAAGACATTTCTAACATCTTTTAAAACAATTTTATTTTCCTGCAAAAATGCATTCTTTTATTAAATGAACAGCTTGATTCTCCATCGTGGCTATTTTGTGTAGATACGTAAGTATCTACTACCCATACTATTCTATTGATAAAAATTGACATATTTATGATTTTTGGTGAATATTTTCTTAACGGTTCAGAATTTAAATAAACTTGTGAATTCAAAAAGAATTTGTACCTTCATTCTGCATTAGACTGTGAAATGATATACAGGGTGTACCATTTGAAAATCTTGAGAAAAACTGCTTTGGAAGTTGTCACATTCGGAATAAAATTTTGGACACCCTGTACAAATGGAAGAAAACCATTTGATGTTGGAGTATCTTCGGACTCACTGTCTTGGAATTGTCACTGCGAAGCTGGAAAAAAACAGACCCAAGACCATCTTTAAAATTATGTTTTGAAAGGTTGCAAAACGATTTTTTTCGTTTTGTTTTTTTGAAAACTATCAAAGCAAATCAGATGAAAATTTTGGACATAGGAAAGAACAACGAAAAAAATCTTTATATCCAAAAAAACCCTGTATTTAAAAAAAAAATAATAAAAATGTCGTCACTTTTATTGGACCACTCTGTATTTGCGAAAATATTTTCCTGAAATGCACTCATATGTAAAGTATTATAGGTCTGCGCATGAACGAAATTCCTAACCTAAGTGGTATACGAGCTATGGATGCCGGACGCACTATTTCAGGACCCTGTATATGTATGTGAACACCTCTGAAGGAAATACTATTTTGACCCAAGACAGATGAAATCCTTGCAACCTCTAAGTCCTCCCCTGCGACGGTTATTATAGCTATGAATATTTGATCTTGAAGAAAAGGACACATTTGAAAGTCTGGAACCAACACTAACCTGGTGAATATGAAGAGAAATTTGATACTTATATAGGGTGTCCGGAGACTCAACGATAATACTGAAAGGGGTGATAGACCAACTCATAAGCTTCCAGAAAAACATAATATTTTTTATTTATTTTTTTATTATTTTTTTTTTCTGACTGCTCCCCACCACCTTTTCCTTCGCAATTACAAGCCAGTCACGAAAATTTCCACGTACTTAGTAAAAAAGAGATTAAAAATAAATTCTTTCTCTGTAAAATAAGATTTCTTATTGAATATTTTGAACTTTTAGTGGCAATATCTCGAAAAACATAGAGTTTTTACATATTATGTTTTTCTGGATGCTCATGAGCTGGTCCATCACCCCTTTCAGTATTATCGTTGACTTTCCGGACACCCTGTATATGTTCTCCAAAGACATAATATTATCCTTGACGTATTAATAGTTAGTGCTATATCGTCTAGAGAGACTGTATATATTTTTTATTGCTCTATTTTGTAAAGTTTGTACTGGTTTAATCAAATTTTTACGTGTGGGATATCATAACAGGGTTAAGTATTGAAGGTGACAATGGACAAGTGAGTAGTAGACAGATCGTAGGAGCTAACTTGGTCTTGGTACAGAGTAGCTTAAACGTCTAAGTACACCTACTGGAGCCAGCATGCGTGTACAGACCTAGGTATTTGACTGAACTAGAACATTGTGGGCTCACCATTGCCATACATAATAAGTTGATCATTTCTCTCCCTACCACTATTGATAAGCATATATGAAGATTTCTTTACATTCAGAGACAGTTTATGGGATAGAAGCCACTTCTCGATCAATTCCAAATCACAATTAGTTTCCATCCAAGCAGGGCTGAACCCAGAAGATGAAATTTCAATTCAAAAATGTGTTGTCTTCTTCACCTATTCATGCGTTGATCGGGGACACACTGTATTCGTCAACCTTGAAATCCATCATTTTGAAAACACTCAATACTCAAGTACTGCTGAAAATGATAGCGATATGGAAGTCTTACATTTTATGTTTTCTTTATTTCAAATTTGAACAGATTCAGCAAAAATATTGAACGTTAAACATTCCATTCAAAACGTCCGTCCATTCTTTTTGTATAGTCATTGTGCTAACCCAATCTCACTACAGTACAGATTTCAATTTTGGGTTGGCGTGACGAGAAAAAAACAATTCTTTCCTGGAGAATGTGCTGCTGGCCTATTTCACAGAATTAACCTATAAGTACAAGTCGTCGTCATTATGGTCGCAAAAGCACTATCAACATTCATCACAATATAAACATTGAAACGCAAATCTGCAACACAAAAATAAATACAAAAATTATATATTTGTATCGATTTTTCATCTGCCATGGCCATAACTAATTAGTGTGTGTATAGGTGCTTCTTATGATAATTATTCTGTTTGTGAAAATGTATGTGATTTCCACATTTTTTTCATTACATTTGAATTGTAGTAATGTAAGTAATTGACCTCACTTTAATATAAGTTAAACAAAAAAATCCTCAACAGAAATGAAAACTACACCATGGCGAAATTAATACGTGAAATACATTTTTTTTTTGTTGTTCGACGACTGCGCATCCCATTTTTGTGGAATGGCAAGGGCGCTGACATCTTGAACTTGATCTTTCAATTCTACTTCATTTTAATGTCATTATTGTCGAGGATCAAAGCTTTGATCCTTTCACCAATGATTGTCGTAATAATGTCATGATTATGTCGTCTTGAGTTTGTTCTTGTTAATGGATGCATTTTCTGATACATGTTTTCTCTTTTTATGGGTATAAATTTACATATAATGAACAATATTATCTCGTGTCTTCAAAAATGTTTTTTAAAATGTTTTGTGATCAAGACATTGAAGACACACTGTTATTTGTGAAATATGTGATGGTAACAACACTGCAAACTAACACTTGTGTTCCGCTTCTTCAAAAATGTTCTGAATGCGGCCATCGAGCGAGCCGACTTTACCCGAAGGAGCGTTACATAACCGAGCGTGACTGCTCAATCTTATTCAGTACCCACAAAATATAATATAATAAGTGCTAAGCGCGCCTGAAGTAGTTTTCATTTCAAAAACGTATTTTACATACAAAACACCATATCAGATTTTAGCGATTCTGCCATGCATCAAAATGGCTTTTATTTGTTTGAACGAAAACCGTTCGTTGTTCGAAAAAATATCAAGAGACTAAATTAACTCCAAAGTAAATTTCAATTCGTACATGAGTTATTCTGTTCGAACGCCACGGGTATATTTTTTAAAACTTTGAAATAAAAAAATGTAATTGAATGGTCAAAAGAAGTGTACCAAATTTTTTGGAAATATCTGGAGTGGTAGGAAAGATAAAAAGGGCATTTTTCTCTTAAAATTTGAACACCCTCTATCTCGGAAACGAAGCATTTCCGGTCATAATTTTGGATTATCATGGATACGCCACAAAAGTACAAAGCATTTATAATAAAAATATTCTTGTACTGTAAATAAAAACGATTGCATTTTTTTTACATGTTTGAAGCTATAAATATGAATTTTCTAGTACAATGTAGGCCTGGAATCTTTTTATACATATACATATTCAACACTTATCTTATGCTGACTAGAAACATTTCAACACAATGTCTTTATTACTTCGCAGATATTGGCATAATCCTCGTTTGAGAACACATAAAGCATTTCGATTTCGTATTTTCAATATCAATTAGTAGAATCTAACTTTTAAATATTTCCGGATAACACTATATACAGGGTGTCCGGAAAAATGTGGGAAATCTCTCGGATTCAGGTAGCGCGGAGATATTGCCCACACAGCGACCCCGCTGCAAATCGGTTTTCTCAAATAGCTTTCAAAGTACTCAATATAATTTAATGAAAATTTTATATGATGTGCACTACTAAGGACTTAAAACACATTTACCTTATTTGGTTTACCAGGGGCGGACTAGGTTGTATATTTTATTGCTTACATTTTAAACACCCTGTATGATAAAGATCGATAAAATGAACCGTTCCGGAGAAAAATGAAATATTTAAGAAAAACTCGAAAAAAGCTACGATGAAGTGGTGTCCTTGACGAAATTATGTTTAAAAAAAAATGTAAACCTATGTTTTTCTTGAAATGTTTATCAAAATCAATCTGAAAAAAGAATTTAAACTTGTTACCTTCCTTTTCATGTTTTTCCTGAATCCGAAAGATTTCCCACAGTTTCCATCCCCATCCCCACAACTTTTATATCTACTAAGGTATTCAGTGTTTTGCAATATATTTTAAGATAAAGAAATTACAAGGGTTTTCACCAATTGTTCGACATATTTTTTCATGAATTTAAAAAAAAAATGTTATTGTATTTCTGTACAAATGTTTTTTTCTGCATTATTGTCATTATTCAAAGCCTTTTGTTCAAAACGTATTCGAACTAACAAACTTGTATTGATTAAAAGTCTGTAATCCGCATTTGAATGATTTTAACCACATCATTCACCCTTCAATTTGCATAAAATTTACAAAATAAAATTGATTCAAAAGACTGTAATTTCACCCCGAATTTTCCTGATTCATAATTTTAATCAATATTGTCTTCTTTCATCAGTATCTTTTTGTCAGTTGATTAATCTGGTCCCTCGCCCTGTTTATACTCTTCACAATATGTGTAAATGAATAAAACTGATTTATATTATAAATCCTGAATTGATGTGATGTGTGTTTAAAGTTCTGATTTTTCCATAATAAAATGAGTATTGAGAAGTTTATCAAAGGATTACACATTCAAATCATCTTCCAAATATGCATGATTCAGACCATGATTCATTTCGAGAATACTGTATCTTTTGACAGCTGTTCTATCCGTTATTGCGAAATAAGTTTAACATGTAACTCATTCTCATATCATTCAATAAATGAATATAGCCAAGATTTCATCAAAAATGCCTCCAGCCAAAATAATTCTAATTAGTTTTGTAACGTAAAAAATCTGTGTAGGTAGTAGATCTTAAACATATATCATTGTAATGTGAGGCTAAGGAATAGACCACAATGTAATGACACACATCCCAATTTAGAAGATGAGATTGACAATTAGCATTTCTGCTTAAATTGAAAATTTGTGTCATTATTGATGATGAATTAGATGATGCTAAATTTAGGTAACAAGGACAAGTTTCGAAGAAATAAAAACTTTTGTTATCTCGATATGAATAATTCAGTTTAGTTGTACATGTGACTAGTTTTCTGATAAGCCGAGTTGAGAAACAGCACGTTCGCCATTTATCACAAAATCACTGGATTCATCATGACTCATCTATTGTTCAATAGGAAGTGCAAATAAGGTTTCGTTAAAATGGGGCGTACAAAGAATTCTTATAACTACCAATTGCGTCCTTGAGACGTCTCAGGAAATGGCGATCTTCAACTGCATTTTTCATTTCGCCAGTCACATAAAAATCAATTGGTTTAAATCTATATTGTTTTGAGACTTATAATCCATTTTCAGGCCCAAAAATTGAACGCTTTATTTGATAAAACTTATAATTGTATAATAATTGGACGAATTAACCGTCAAAATTCACACTTTTAAATGGCATTGTATGAAGATGGAAGTTGTGAGGCTGATGAAAGACATAAGTTCCCTAAATATTTTTTTAATGCCACTGTGCTCCTTTTTGAAAACCACCTGTAAAATGTCTATTATAACTCGTCTCCAGGGGTTAATTTTGCTAATTACCTTCTAATTACCTCTATCATCCCATAGAGGTTCAACAACTTTTAAACAAAAGTAGAATAGGTTTTTCGAATTATTATCGCCAGTCCTGATCGAAAACGTATTTCAAAAGATCCACCTGGTTTCGTCATGGCTCTGAATTTAGGGTTCAATAGCAGATGTTTCAAAATCCGAGCTTGAATTTTCAAGGTCAATTTTATCAGGTAAGATTGTCTGATTCTGTGTTTTAAGAGTAAATCAGAATAACACCAGGTAGCAGGCAAGTTCAGTTTGTATATAAAGATGCCATATCAGTATACACAAATTTTTACATTAATTTGGATAATGAAACAAACGGACGGTTTAACACTGCGACATTAAATGTAATTACTGCAGATCAAAACAGGAATGATTGACCTGTAAATATTTGAATAGTTGTTTCGATTGTCAGTTAAAAATGTCAATTACTTATTGTCTTGAGCACAATCAACGAATATAAATGTGTTTAAACCAATAAAGCATAAAAATTGAAATACTTAATACATGGCATAAGCAAGGCGTAGAATTCTTGACTTTATAGTTTTATTGCTGAAAGCTAGCGGTCCGAGGTGGTTGACCCTAGACTGCACACCTTATTCCTATCATTTTCGGGAAATGGAAAATGCCAGGGGCTATGTCGTGTCTAAAATTATTTTTCGGGGGTGATAAAACTTGTTAGGGTCGATGATTCGTTTTCTCATTCAATTCACTTTTGGTAATTACCTGTAACTTGTCACGAAATTCGTGTCTTCAACCAAATTTTATTATCACAGTGATCAGGAGGAAAAAACATTTTTCATTACTTTGCTATCTCTTTATCTATCCAAAAAAGTGGAATCTGGCGAATTTTTCATCACTAAGGCTAGTTTCTCGCATGTTATTTATAATTTGGATGCACATAATAATTATTGTTCGTTACACTCCTCTATCACATGAGTTTAGTGAATTAGGAGAGCGTGAAAATCAACCCATCGGATATCTTTCAAATTCTTTAGTCATTCAGAAACGTATATTCTTCTCCAGTGCGTCATCCAAACGTCATATCCAGATTTGGTCCTTGTGGTGACCTGTAATAGATGATCGTTACTTCTATTGTTATCTTACAATGCCCCTATATCACCGCAGGTTATTTGAAAAATAGCATTGATATAAATAGACAAGAATTATTCCAAAGTGCATTTAACCGTAAGTTCAGTTGTCAAGCAACGGAATAATTATTCGAAATGGCTTTATAAAGCCGCACCACTTTAATTAGAAGTTCACACGTTTATCAAACAATTAATTCTATAGACTTTGGCCAGAACTCTGTTTTGTTTTCAAAAGCCTATTGAATAGATTCAAAGTGGAATCCTATTCTAGCTCAAGTTTTGATTCATTTGTTAGGACGAACAACAGATGGCAATTTCCTGAAGTTTCACACAAAGAAACAACTATAACACGAGCATTAAAAATTCTATTTATGTTTACGATCAGAAAACCTCGAGTTGGAAAATCATTATTTCTGGATTATAGGGGCGGATTCGAAGGGAAGCTTATTCAAACATGGCTGATGTCAGTTCGCGTTTCTGGTCTCCATCGTGGATTTGACATAATTAGAATCACTCAAGGCGACATACAGACGAGAAGGGGGAGTAGAATAATTTGGCATAGGAAAGATAGCATCTGAAAAAGGGTTGTGGATAAGTTCACTCATCCCAAGATGTAATACATTGAGGATATATCGGAAATGAATACATCAATTGATTCATGCATACACGAGAATTGACATATTAATTTGTCAACTTGATCGTGATAGACGTGTTTTTTTCCTGTCAAAAAGCGGTTGCTCTCTCATTTTTATGATATTCGAAATACCCCTGTATAATGCTATAGAACGCTGCCAAATTTGTTGTCATGAAAAATAATAAATTCCGAAGGTTGCCAAGTTCACTCCACAAACATTTCCAGAAATATTTTATTCTCTTATAACAGTAGCTTGAAAATGGTGATGAAAACGGATATAACATCATTCTATGACTATGGAATAATCTCTTTTATTGTTCCTATCACAGGATGGAGATAGTTTTAAAATTGCATATCAACTTATCATCAAATATTGTTCTGGACAGTGCTTGTATTGTTCTAAAGCTTTTATCGCATGAACTACTTTTGCAACTTTTGTTTTTTTTTATACATTGTTACCCGAAGCTTATCTCATATGAGCAAATTATCGTCAACGTATTAATTAATCGACCTATTTTGAGAAATCTTCATTAAGCCATCCGATAGGTTTTCAGTATCTTCTTTATAAGGCATACGTTGTTCCCAGAAAACAAATCGAAAGTTTATGCAATAAATGGTTGAGAAGTGTAAGGCACTGTGGTTGGTAGGTCTTCAGGAATCGGATTGAATGTGGAATTGAGGTACGTTACAATGAGTTCATTTTTCAAAGAAGCACTTTTCTGGATATACAAGTTCCAAGATATCGGCTGAAACCTTGTTCTAGTCTTATTTTTCTGAAAAACTAAAAATTTTTAACTAAAAAAACCATAAGTTAAAGTAATAAAATCTGTCAAATCCCAAAACGAAGCGATTCAAGTTTCTTCCTTAGCGGATATCTACAGGGTCTTTCAAAATTGAGTACGAAAATATCAAGGACATATTCACCAGCCCAAAAAAAAGTTTTTTTTTCATAGGTATAAACATAGGTATATCCTAACTTGCTTCGTTTTCGTGATACAGTAAAATTTTCAGAAAAAAAAAGAAGAAGAAAAAAAAAGAAACGGACATTATTCGACTGAGTGACGGCCCCAAAGGCCAAAGTTCCGGAGGAAAAGTGACCACAGCCTTCTATCTATGACAACGAAACTACAAAACACGTTTTCACAGGGCTTTGTTGAGTTTGAATTTTGAGTGCACTGCGTTTCAAAAAAAGACACTAATTGGGAACCAATATTTTCATTATTTCATAAAACATACTCATTGCTTACAACCAGCTATGATTTGAAAGAAATCAAAATTTATAATTAAAAAGTTGACGTTGACAGTGAACAGGTGTCAACGTGACATTGTTGCCTATTAGGGATTTAAGCTAAGTCTTACGCTCTCTGCTCTCGCTCTTGCTCTCTATTATTAGCCTCACTTAGCTCGGCTGCTAAACACGACCGCGTCATGAAAAGTATTCTCCATAAAAAAAATGTACTATTCTATTAATTATTCAAAAACCTTTCAGCTGATTTTGACATCATTTGCCACGATCATTTGGCGTCATAGGTATTTTTTTTTGTGTGATTGATATAAAATCATCCATTCCAGTGGTGTCCTAGAGGGTGATCTAACTGATTTATAGGTAAAAATATGATACGCCACTGCTTTTTTGAAGAAAGGCAAAAAAGCGCAATCAATTGAAATCATCCGTTGGTGAGTTCTTACTATTGGTCTCAAAGGTATATTTTGTTTCTTTTTTTCATTTCACGACTTGGCAGACTTTATCTCCACTAATCTATGTAACATGATAACGTTGACAAAATCTAAAGGTTCTAGTTCTAGGGTATACAGGGTGAGTCGGGTCGGGAGGAACGGATCACATTCGAGGAGTGTATTATGTACGCGAAAACAATGCTGAAATTCGGTCCATTCCTCACTCAGCCTGTATATCACCAATAAGAGCGCTCGTGCCCGCGCACTGCCGGCGAAAAAACAAACAAAAAAAAATAAATCCGAACAGAATATTTTTCATGTAACGGAGTATTTTCGCTATTTTTATATTGCTTAAAGACCCACAAAAGTGCAAAAATACCCTATATATTAGCACAAATTTCCTGCGGTTTTCGCATCTTCCAACCCGTTGAATAGTCATTATGCTTTCTGTCAGTCTGTTCCAGCCCATGTGTGTATTCATTCGGCGCTCAAGTCTAATGCATTTTTGCTATGGAAATGGGTCAGATCTATTACGCTATTTGGATATACACCAGGGCAGGAAATCATTTTTACTTTAATAATTTTGCTGATTTAACTGCTATTTTAGTTCAAAACAAACAGGACAGATGTAGTATATTTGTCATTGATTTTCCAGTACAATTGTAATCTGCGTTGATCAGTTGTTACTCTTGTCATTCAGTCAGTCCGTTGCATTCACGATACACATGCTCCAATATCAACCAAAATCAACTCTAAAATATGATAAACACACAAAAAACCTAGCAAAATTAGGATATCAAATACGTCAATTTAGCTTTAGTTAATGGAAGAAGAAGAATAATTCCGCCTTTCTTCTGGGTAACGGCACGCGCGAAACGTATAAGTGAAATACCGCTTTACTTTAGGTGTATCGTGGTTCCATCGTGGTCGTGATTTGTAAACAGGAACATGTAATTTTTATTGGTTTCTTCGTTTTTCGAAATTTTTTTTCCAGGCTATTGTGAATGAGTACTAGACAAACTACGTGTCGATTATGTCTCGTGGGTGCTTGTCAAAGTGAAAATTCCGAACAATTCGGTGCAAAAGATATTCTCAATTAATTTAATTTAATTTAAATGAAAAAGTAGAAATAAAAGCATAATGACGGGCATTCATGGTCCGTATTCCCCGACGTCTATACAGGCATAGCAGTTAAAACGGATCGTCAGTGTGCTAATACGGACGTATTTGCTTTTAGAATGAGTGACCGTCTTGAACTTCCGTATATGCACGTCCGTATAAACCTTCAGGAATACGGGCCCCAGCTTTAGGAATATACGTATACTATTGCCGGGATGGACTATTTTTATTGGTAGGTAGTAGGTAATAATCGATTTTTTGTTTTTACGAAACAATATTTTACTTGTTTTTTTTTGCTGAGGCTATAAATACACCGATTTTCTAAGTTGATTTATTTCGATCTTGTTTGGATCTCATTTTAGTTGAGTCACAAACCCAAAATCAAGTATCCATTATTTAAATGAAGTGGTGAATGCGCCTTATTTTTTCCTGAGATTTCCTTTTAGTAGCGCACACCGATACACATCACGAGCCGCCACTGGTATATATGCTAATTTTAGTCGTTCTATGTTCTAAGTTCTATATTGACATTGATGATCCGAGGTTTTTTTTTAGATCTATATGGACCTACAAATGACATTACAGATTTTAGATTTTCCCTGTCGTGTTCTGTTCTTACATGTAGTGGCAACATCAACGGGTGGAATGATGCAACAGATGGCCAAAACATATGCGAAACCTGTGCTGTACAGATGCTATAAGAACCTTTTTGCATGAAAAACGCATGTAGAAGCAGGACAAGTGGAAAGGTGTTCGGATTCACGAAGTCTTGCCTGCTATGTGGTTTATATGAGCTTTTTCTGTTGATGATAAATGCAAGTCACATATTATAATAGTCCATCTTCAAAATAGGTTGTTCTGGTAGGACAAAGAAGCAATCGACATAAAAACATAGTTTTTATATCAATCGAACCAGAACACACACAACCTTTTCATGCAGAAATTTCATCACAACAAAGAATTTGATTGTACTATATAGACATGGTTAATGCATTTGGTACATGAGTATGTTTACTGATGCTTCAGTCGGAGAACAGTAATTCTTCAGTTTTTTTTAATAAATAAGAAACGCACGGTTTGAGTGAAAACAACAAATAAAAAGTTATCAATTTCTGAATAAATTGGCAATATCCCGACATCGTTTCTCGCTTCAAGACAATTTAAACTCATAATAACGAACATAACTCCACAAACACAATAAATTATAAGAAAATTCCTTAACATTATTTGCAAACCCTCTTTATATCATTAAAATTTCAGTATAGGGTGGGTGTCGCAATACACGGTGACCAATTCATCCATTCATTTTAAACCCTTTTAAACCGTAATCTGTAATGTAATTATATGTAATGTTTTTTTTGGGAAGTACTGCAAGGACATACTATCAGACAAAGTGTATGTTTGTCGAATTAATTCTCATCCGAAATAACTTGCTCAAACATTTATCAAATTATGACGTAACGGTATTTAATGTCTGTATAAATTTACCATACAACAGGTTCCTCCGGGTTCCTCTCTCAATCTGGTTGATTTTTTTTGTTATTACATGATTCTTAATCAAGCCGCCACAGTCATTATAACGTAATCTTTGAACATTTCAACGCGCTAGATCCATCCATTTTTTTTTCTTTGTACAATAAATTAGCAGTAGATTAATGTAAAGAAACCTTCACCAAAAAGTGTTGATAGTGCCTTAAAATGTTTTTTTTTTCAGGTCTACCATTACACAAACATGAAGTCCAATATAGGCTGTTACTTTTTTATATTCATAGTTTATTACTTCAGCAATTGCTGCACAGCTAGAGAAGGTAAGACTACATGTTACTTCTTATTGGGAGAACTACATCTTCAGCGTTTTATCTAATGAGTCATATTGAAAATCATCACTACTTATTCAAATTAATTAATATGTACTGGATTTGTTAAGAGAAATCGTCTTGTCATGGTTAGATCTGAGAACATTCAACTGACGAGAAGCGACAAATCCCGGACCATTTTCAATTACGCATGTGCGAGCTTAATAAGGAAAAATATCAAATTTGACTGCGGCAATCAGCTGATCGTTAGTCCATCCAATGTTCACCGTATCTTTAAGGAACTTTTCTGTTTATGTTTGTTGAAGTACGTTTCGTCAAAAGTCGAAACCATGTCTCATGTAAATTGTGCCTTTTGGAACTGTTTATTTTGAAGCGGCCAAGAGCTGTCATAACATCAATCATTATGAATTAGCAAGGAGGATTTCTCTGGAACCTCTCAAACCGTTTGAGTTTTATAGTATGTCATAAATGCGAAAAAAGTCATTGATAAATGGATTAACTCGAAAACGACTCAAGTTAGGAACATTATCTGGAACACAATTTTTGCTCAAAATTAAGGAAAGAATAGAAAAATACTATAATATACAGGAGGTTCCTTTTAAAATTATTACTGTCTAATAGATATATAAAAGTCCTTCGACTTCTGTATTTAACTTTTTTCATTGTCATTTATTGGGGTGTTTATGAGAAAAAGTGCATACTGTTATATATTTCTGAAAAGGTGAAAAAAGACAAATCTTATGGACTATAAATATACAGGGTGTTCCATTTAAAAAAATAGTTGGGTCCGATTACTTTTTGACCTGACCCTGTGTACTAATTCCGAAGGCAGAATCGAGTTCTATGGGAAAGTTATTATAAGAAGTAGTTTTCACATTTTCCATAACTCATCTTATAGTTTAGATACGAGGGGTACCTTAAAATGCAACATTTTCAGTTTAGCCCTGTATCTTGAAATCAAAAAGGACTATGATTTTTTTTAATGGCGTCTTTAGTTTCACGAAAATGTCGCGAAAACCGCAACTTTCTATCTGTAAGAATAACGGAGATACCCCGCAAAAGTACCCAGAATGGGACACCCGGTACAATGTGATTCATTAAGGGTGAAGAGGAAGAGTATCTCAGGAAATAATAGCCGTAGAAGTTTGGGAAAAAAATCCTTCATAGAAGATTGCCCAAGAGAAATTGCTGGACTTGTTTTTTAAATTCATATATTCGCCGCTAGGGGGCGTAATTGCTTTGGTCGAAAATTTTGCAATATAAGTTCAGAAATAATAACGCTCACGTTAATGCCACCACAAGTGGCATTAACAAAGCACAAAGAGGTCTGGTTTAAAAAAGGAAAGGTTTGCTAAACAAAATAAAAACACACTCATGTCATTCTGATTCTTACCGCACTCGCTAGGGGGCATGTTTTACAAAGTTGACCGTTTTTTCAATTTTTTTCCGGAATCTCGAATTGAATTGTACGATAATTTTATCAGATTCTGAAAGTAGATCAAGTTTCGTTTTGCTAGATAGTTTCATGTCAGAAAACGATCAGGTTAAAAATGTTCTAGAACCTGTTGTGGTCGAATACAGAAATAATGCCGGTCCAGATTATACACTTATGCATGATAATGCTTCTCCACACACAGCGAAAACCACAAGATGTTCTTTCCGAATCTGATAAAATAATCATACCATTCCATTCTAAATCTCGGAAAAAAACTGTTTACTTTGTAAAACAGAACACCTAGCGAGGGCGGCAAGAACTAGAATGACATGTGTGTATTTCTATTTCATTAAGCAAACCATCCTTTTTAAAATTAGACCTTGTTCACGACGTTTCTTGAAGTCAAACCCAAGTTATTGACACTTACAGTCCGAGAAGTTTAGCCTCCCCTCCCGCCCTTATTAAACATCTTACGATAAAAAGTCATAGATCAAAAAGATGGATTAACTTGAGCATATTTATTTCTAAACTTATATTGAAAAAATTTCGAGACAAGCCTTTTTTAAATCGACCAAAGCGGTGGATAAATCAATTTAATAAATATTTTCAGCAATTTCTCTTGGGCGATTCTCTTCAAAAGATTTTTTTCCCCCAAACTCTTATGACGATCGCCTCCAGAGGAATGCTACCTCGTCACCCTTAATGAATCACTCTGTACAACCAATGCATTAGAGTCCTGGTTTTCAAGACAATAAACCTCTTCTACTTCATCCCATCCCTTTCACGTATAAGATCCGCAACGTTAATTCAACTTCCTGGTTTTTGATCCGTATGCCAAATCATCTTGATTGGTCAAGGAGTCTGGAGACAAACTAGGTATATCTCCAATAGACAAACGGATTTGAGTTAATGTGATTTTGATCGCGTTTTAGGAATGCCTCATAAAAATCACACTTTTTTATAGTTCCCTCACCTCCACTGATAGTGAAACAACCCCCCACTGACGAAGTACTATTCCAAGTAGTTCAAAATGACGGAAATGACAAACCTTTTTACATCGAATGTGAAGCTGAAGGAGAACCAGCTCCAAAGTACTACTGGATGAAAAACGGGAAAAGATTTGACTGGCAAGCCTACGACGACAGAATTTCCCAACAAACTGGACGTGGTACGCTTTCAATATCGAAGCCTTCTAGAGAAGACATTGGTCAATATCAATGTTTTGCTGAAAATCAATATGGTATTGCCACCTCTAATTCAGTATTCATGCGTAAAGCCGAATTAAATAATTTTAAAAACACACAACCAATTCCCCTGACTGGCAGAGAAGGTGAACCTTTCAATTTGACTTGTCAACCACCAGATGGTTGGCCAAAACCCATCGTGAATTGGCTTATGATTTATACTAATGGAGGTTTCAAGACTATCAATTCGTCCAGAATCACTTTGGATCCTGAAGGAAACTTATGGTTCTCCAATTTGACTACCGCTGATAGTACTGACAATTTTATGTACGCCTGTTCAGCCACAAATCCTACCAAATACGAGTACAAATACGGCAACAGAGTTCTATTGAATGTCATTCCTGCTGCCGTTTCTTCTTCCCAGAACAAGGTCGGTCCTGAGCTACAGTATGTGACAAAGAAAAACGAAATTGCCTACAGAGGCAAACGAGTTGAATTGTTCTGTATATATGGGGGAACGTGAGTTTTTGATTTCTGCCTTGCATTTGTTATAATTGTAATTCATAGGCCACTACCGCAAACCGTCTGGTATAAGGATGGGTCGCAGATTCGTTTCAATGATCGAGTGACGCAAGGCAACTATGGAAAATCTCTCATCATCAAAGTGGTTGACTTTGATGATCGAGGGGTTTACACATGTGAAGTGAGCAATGGTGTACGTGATTCAAAATCATATTCGATCGATTTGAAAGTTATGGGTAAGTGTACCGTATGCAATACTGTATCCAACAGTGTTACACAAAACTTTTGCAGCAACCCCATACTTCATTGAAGAACCAAAAGTCGTGACAGCGGCCGAAGATGAAACTGTTGAATTCCGTTGTAGAGCTGGAGGGTCTCCTGAGCCAGAAATCAAATGGATCTTCAATGGTCAACCCATTGAAAGGGCACCTCCCAACGAGAGACGTAGAATTGAGAAAGGACGACTTCTTATTGAACGCCTTGTTAAGAACGACACTGGTAACTATGGTTGCAATGCTACCAACTCTTTGGGTTACGTGTACAAAGACGTATACGTTAACGTCCAAGCTTTGTCACCGGAAATAACGGAAGCGCCCAGGGACACTGAGGCAGTAGATGGGAAAAATATCGAGATGACTTGCAAAGTTATGGGTGCTCCAAGACCCACAATCAAATGGATACATAATGGAGAAGAGCTCACTGGAGGAAGATTCAAGATCCAGGAATCTGGCGATCTGCTTATTCAAGATGTGCAGTTTGACGATAGGGGCACTTACACTTGCTATGCAGAGAACAAACTTGGGAAAACAAATGCCAGTGCTAGACTGGACGTCAAGTCACACACTTACATCACAGATGGCCCTGAAGATTATGAAGTAGAAGCCGGTACTCCAGCTACATTTCGATGCAATGCCGTAAGCGATGAATCATTAGATTTGGAAATTGTATGGCTAAAAAGCGGGCAACCAATCGATTTCGAAGCCGAGCCACGCTTTGTTAAAACTTCTGATTATTCACTGACAATCACCAAAACCATCGAACTTGATTCAGGAACGTATACTTGTCTTGCCCGGACTGACTTGGATGAGGCAAAGGCCCAGGCTCAACTTATTGTTCAAGACGTTCCTAATCGTCCTGGAGACATTGGCGTGGAATGTCATAGGATGGATGCCACTATAACGTGGACTCCTATGGGAGATAACAGAGCACCGATTTTGAGATATATTGTTCAATACAACACAAGTTTTACACCCGATACATGGGAGGATGCTTACAACGCTGTGGGTACAACATATACATTCCCATTGAAACCCTGGGCAAATTATACTTTCAGAGTAATTGCTGTGAATAAAATTGGTAGATCTCTGCCTTCTCCACATTCTGATGTCTGCACTACCCATCCCGCTGTTCCTCATAAGAATCCTGATAATGTAGCTGGTGAAGGTGATAGACCTGATAATTTGGTTATCTCATGGACTCCCATGCCCCAGATTGAACATGCTGCTCCTGGATTCAAATATCGAGTGTATTACAAGAAAGATATTCTTGGAAAGGAATACGATCCTCCTCAAGAAATCAATGACTGGCGTGTTGGTCGATTGGAGATTCCTAATCAACCGTCTTTTCAACAATACCGGATTAAAGTTTTGGCAGTAAATGATGAAGGTGAGGCTGATGTATCACCAAAAGAAGAAATCGGTTATTCCGGAGAAGATAAACCTACAGAAGCTCCTCAAAATTTCACGGTTCTTGATGTACAAAGTTCTACCCATGCCGTTTTGAGATGGATTCCAGTTTCTCCAGATTCTGTCAGAGGTCATTTCAAAGGATACAAGATTCGCACATGGAGTGACCAGAATCCAATCTATAGTGAAATTCAGGTCCAGGGTTTGAATGCACAAGCACTAGTCAATACCTTTGTACCAAACACAAAGAACTACGCTCAGGTTTATGTCTTCAACGGAAAATATAACGGACCACCTAGCGAAACACTGAGCTTCTATACACCAGAAGGTGTTCCGGGAGAAATGGACTTTTTGGAGGCGATTCCTTTAGGATCCTCAGCATTTCTGCTCAAGTGGCAGAAGCCTGATAGGCCGAATGGGAATTTGACTGGTTACAACATCTACTTTGCTGAAGTCGACGATAAGTTAAAGGTTGGAAAACTTATCCCGAGAACTCCTCAGATTAATGACCCCACACGTCTTAATGCTAAATTGGCAGGTATGTTATTGCTTTGTGATTGAATCATTTTGACAGACTTTCTTATATGCAGGGATAATTTTTTTCAAGCTTTGTTATTGATTTCAGTGAAATTTTTTTGGAATGCGAGAATAGTTTAAAAAATCCTCAACACGCTAAGTTAATTTCAACTTTTATTTCTTCAAAGATCGGAAAACCCGACATTTGGATAGTTGAACAAACAATTAAAGAGTGTTCGTTATGAAAAAGTTATGGTTATAGAAATCGATAGATTGGATGGTTTTGAAACTTATTTCGAGATACACCGTTAATCAGAGTTAATAAACCGTTGAGGTACTTTCATTCACGTAAACGTGAATATGATGATTGACATCTGGGCGCGTTCTTCACGTTATCTCTTGTATGTCTCTTGAGGCTACCCGTCATATTTTCACTTTGTTTCAAAATTCAATCATCAAATTAACTACACTTTTTTCACTTCCAAAGGTCGAAAAATTATTACCTCGAGGGTGCAAATAACCCCAAAACTACCCCAATAGGTAAATGCAAGATACCTAAATGAAAGGTCTAAAAATTACTTACAAATTGGTATATACAGTGTCCTCCATAAAGTTGAGTACATATTGGAATTTCTTTTATCGTTTATATTTTTAAAAAACTTTCTTCGGAGATAGTATGCACAAACTATCTCCGAAGAAAGTTTTTTCGATGCCAAAAAATCGATTTTGACAAATGTCTTGAGATCATCGGTTTGGCGAGAATTCTTAAAAAAAATCATTTTGGTGTCAAAAAATGGGTCAATTTTACAACATATTGAAAAAAATTATTGGAAAAAGTGGTTTAGAATCCACGAAGGACTCCACATGCCGATTTTGGGGCAAATCAGATGAAAAAAAAATAAAACATATATTTTACCCACTTCCATCAAAAGGATAATCGAATCGGTTTGATATTGAATCAGTCGAATTTCTTATGGAATAAAACATTGAAGGGATATGAATTCAAAAATACCGTCTGGTCGTGTCCCTAAACTGTACCGACTGTACCCATGTCCGTTTTCTCACATTTTCTGTAGATCAGAAAAATAATTAATCGACGAATATTCACTAGAGTTCGAAAATAGTTGAATCGTGAAAATAATGGTTCTATAAAATCGTATTTACTGTTCGTAATTTGATGGTTCCATCAAAAGTGGCGTGCAAGCAAACCCGGTAGATATTATTTAAAACCTCAAATAATGCATTTTGAAATCATTCTAAGTGGTTTTTTGAACATTGAACATTAGAATTAGGAAAAAATATAAAAATAGTCTAGTATAATAAATAACTCATATGAATCAACCAGAAGACTTCCAGACAGTGGCGGACTATGCTTGTCGTACTATGCGTTTGTGTAGTGAAAAAATCTCAAGCTCAGGAGTTTGTGACAGAAAACAGGATAATAGGTCCGTTTCTTTATGCTTATCTTTTACACTATTTGGTGTACAATTTCACAGGTGACCATATGGTCTATATGCTTTCATATGGACGAAGTTGAGCCTGCCAAACTGTACACCAAAAAGTGTAAAAAGTGTGAAAAGTGTAGCGTAAAGAAACACTTCCTCAATAGGACAACATAAAAAAACACAATCATCGCCGCCTCCGTTTTCAGTAGTTTGAAATATATTGCTGCAAGATTGTCCTTGACACTGTCCAAACAGATGAGCAGTTTATACCAGCCTTTCTACAACTACCGAGTTTTCCACAATCTGAATTACAGTTGCAGAAAATCAATCTCAGGATTAATTCCGGTGCGATTAGTTTATTAGTTGTACCTAGTTGGTAAAAGAAATTCTCCATGCTCCCTTTATCGTCAAGAATTGAGTTCCATTTCTTAACCACTCCTGAATCTGGTGATATACCCGTAAACTGTGATGTGATGCAGCATCCCACATCCCATGTTGGTGGTAGAGAAGCCACAAAAAGTCACCTACTTTCACTATCACTACTTTTCCCGCACCATATAAAGCTAGTGGAAACTCTTCTGCAGTGATCATGTCATTTTTGTTGGCATTAGGATTTAAAAAGATGGCTACCTAGGCTTGTAAGTCTTCACGCTTCTCAACTAGTTTGAATGTGGATAATTTTCCTTTTTTATAAATTGTGGAAATAGTATCACATCCAGAAATGGCATGGCAAAATAAAATGGAGGATGTAAAAGTACTTATACTATTTTGAAGCTCACTTATAGTTGTTGTTTTGTTGGCTTTTGCAGCACTGCCTGGTCTTAGCATATGAATATTGTCCATGCCTGCTTTGAATAATAATAATACCATTAAATCGGTATCTTCGCCAACCAATGTTACCGAATTTTCTGTTTTCCTTGATTCAAGCACTTTATCTACAATCAGTGCATCTGCATCACCCTCTACCTGAAATACTTGAAAACCAGCTTTCTCAAGTTTTTGACATAGTTGTGCAATGAACAATATCTTGTTATTATTGGAGAAAATGGAGATTGATTGATGGTCGTCATGTTATTTTCAGAAAATATGACGTAGAGCAAAATTTTGTTCTAGATACCTATACACATGTTGAATCGACAAGCATTGCACGCCTGACTGACTGACTGGCTCTGACGTGTATCATTTATTAAAGTAGACTTCTATTTTCCACATTTCCCATACTAATGTTCAATGCTCTAGAAATCATTTAAAATTATTTTAAAATGCATCATTTGAGGTTTTAAATAATATTTACCAGGTTTGCTTGCTTGTTGCACGCCACTGGTTTCATCATATCACAAACATGTATTCACCAATTTGTAGGTAATTTTATGACCTTCTATTTAGGTATCTTGCATTTTTTGCGAAAACCCAGACATTTTTTAGATAAATGTACCTATAGAGGTAGTTTTGGGGTTGTTTGCACCCTCGGAGGGGCGAGCACTTCTAGTATGTTAATCCGAACGACAAGACTTAATGATCCTCCAAAAATCATTTGTTCCACTAGCAACATATGTATAATAATTGAAAATAACTTTCTCGGACTATTATTACTAAAGATAGAACCTTGCGATTTTGAAAAATCAAAAAAATCCTTTTTTTTTTATTTAAATATTTTTTTTTTATTTAGGGTGAAGTGGGGTGAATGTGATCATGGGGTAATCAGACCACCTGTATTTTTTGGTATAACGTTTGCGAACTTTCATTGTTCACAATTCGAAAATATCACCCTTTGTATACCCTCATTACTTTCCATCAACCTTGTTCAGTTCCAAATTCAGATTATTTTTAATTTTTTTATTGGGTCTGCATTTATACTCGTTTTATGTGTGTCGTTCACGATTTTCAATTCTCTGTCACTACCCCGAATATAACAGTACAGATGTGATATTTTGCTTTCTTAGGTAATTTTTGAAAAGGAATCTGATTATGACGTCAAATATGTATTTCCATTTTGTGTTTTATTTTTCAACTAGTGATTACATTTACCCCACCAAAATGAGCATGTGGGGTAAGTGTAATCACGACGCTGGGGTAAATGTAATCACGGATCATATCAGACCAAAATTCTCATAATTCAGTTTTTCACTCGCCTGAACAAGACTCGTAACTAGAGGATCATGATACAGTAGCTGCATCGGACATAGAGCTAGTTTTATCAGAACTCATTTAAGGACAAAGGGCAGAACTTGTAATTTTTCCCGTATCCTTCACCCACGTTATAACTTAAATTTAAAAAAATGCATTTTTCTTTCTATTCGCTCAAACACCCACATCATGGGTATACTTTTTGAAAAAAAAAATGACTTCGAATTTCTTGTCATTGGCCCACAAAAAAGTTAATAACTTTCTAATGAATCAAGATATCAAGATAATTTTTTCTTTGTTCAAACTAGAATGTTCCAATCCATATTATACTTGTCTCAGATCCATTATGGCAGTTCCAAGCCGTGATAATATTTGCTCAATTTCCCGGGGCAAGTGTAATCAGCGGACATGTTTTTTTATTTTTGCAAACAGAAAAAAACTAAGGCGGGTCGAAAATTAATAAATATTATATTTATTGTGGAATAAAACAAGCGGTTCTGACAAAAAAAAACCCGATATTTCTTTTGGTTCTCTTGATATAAGAGTTGAAAGTTCATCTATAATTTTTTTGAGTAGGTACACTTACCCCACTACACCCTAAATCGGATTTTTTTGATTAATTTTTTTTTTCATGTGTATTGTGTTTTGTTCTATTATTAATATTCCAGATAGATTCATTCTGAAGATAATATTCTATTTCAAGTCTTAACACACAACACAACTCAACGCAACTACTGTCATACTTAACTTGGGTCATATTTAACATTTGTGAAACACAACTAATTACTGACTCAACAGACATTTCATCATTTTCGAAAAACAAAACCAACAAATGGAGCATCAACAAGACTAAATAATTGTATTCTGATGACTTTATTCAATTTCACTTTTCAAAAATGGAAAAGAAGGGAAAAAACATAATTTTTAATCATATGATTTAAATCAACGATTTAAAAAAAAATCATGTGATCAAAAACGCTATTTAAATCAAGTGATTAGTTATTCTTCACTTGATTTGGTAACAGTTCTCAACGTGTGTGTATGAAGTGAATTTGCGATTAGGACAGAAAACCATGCTTTAGAAAATTTTCAAAATATTAGTTACCTGTTAAAATGCATACTACATTTCAGATACCGCTTGAACATTTCCATTATTTAATACAAAACAACTTGACCTATCGTCTGGTCTTCTGCTGTAATCGCAGATTGACTTCATACACACACAAGTTAAGAACTGTTACCAAGTCAAGTGAACAATAACAAACATCATTGTTTTTCATGGCCTACTGCAAAATTTTGATTGCACGTTTTGAAAAATGGGACTATTGTTTTTGTTTATCAAAATAGACCCACATTACATCATATTTTTGGAAAGCCTATTAAAAGATAAATCATTTTTTTGAAAAATATAAACATGGTGTACCATTCAAAAAAACTAGATATTGGTCAATATTTTAAAAACAGTAATATCTGGAAAAAACTGAAGATGTCGCTGGATTTTTCGAAAAAAATTCTAGTAGTGTCCGTTTTCACATTTCCGATGAGTTACTAGATAGCTGCAATACGAATGTTGTCCAAAAATGTAAGTTCAGCAACTAAAGGGCCTATGCCATTTTTGTTTATGGTATCTTCACATAAAGAAGTGTCAAACAAAATCGCAAGGTTTTCTAGTAATAACTGACATAACCCGCAATTGCATCCAAAAAGTGACACCCTGTATATTCAAAAAAATATATATCAAGTCAACTCACCACGTTTCACGGACGTAAAATGCCACACTTCAACTCGCTTTTGGAACCATCATGTCAACGTGAATTTTAAGCCTTTAGACGTGTACGTGTTGGTTCGAGTTCAACTGTGTAATCTCATATTCAAGCGAACATAAATGCACACATGACTGTCTTTTTATAAAATGTTTTCAATGAAGGGAAAGATCTAACAAATCGTGGCTTTTTTGGACGAATTTCGGGTTGAAGAATCCTCTGTTTTCAAGGCAGTCCATTTCATGTTCTCCAAACAGGCGAATTCACACGGTTCAAGTAGCTGGAACAAGTACTAAAGACGGCAACTAATTAAAATATGTTGTTTTCGTTCAAATTTAGTTTAATCAAGGTGTCTACACTAGCAAATGCCTAAATCACAATTCATAATTGTATTTTGAATATTTTGTCTTTTCCTAGGTTTGAAATCCGGGACGAAATACCGCATTTTCATCAGTGCGACAACTAGAGCCGGAGAATCTCAGCCTTATTATATCGAAAGAGAAACGAAACCTTTAGGCTTTCACAAACCTGGTTTGCCCAAATTCTATTGGCAAGTCATCAGAGATAAAAAGGCAGTTAGAGTTCACTGGGTTCCAAGTGAAGATGGAAAACCTGGATCTCACTTCTACGTCAAGTACAAGAAGAGGGGAGAAACTTCTTATTTGAAGACTCCTCCTGAAAAGAATGAAGATTTCCTGGAAGGTTTGTATTTGCATGATCAATTGAATTAAAGTGAAAGTGGAGTGTTTTAGTCCCTGGTCTGGAAACTCATGAAGCCTACGAATTCATTGTTACGTCTGTAGATGGGGAATATGAAACAGACAGTGAGCCACAAGAGGTATACACAAATGATGGCATTACCATCAAAGCACCTGACGCTGTAGCTACAGCTGGTTGGTTCATTGGTATGATGCTGGCCATCGTATTTTTGTTGCTGGTTTTGATCATCGTATGCATAGTCAAAAGAAACAGGGGTGGAAAATACGCTGTACATGAAAGGGAACAAGCGAACGGACGACACGATTTTCCTGACGAGGGCGGATTCCACGAATATTCTCAACCGTAAGATATTTGCATCTTTATTTTGTTTGGTTTTGGGTAATTATTAATAACTAATGTCGTGTGTGCTTTTAAATCTAGTTAAGATTAACATTTCGTCTTCCATTGATATATTAGATTGGACAATAAATCCCATGGTAGAGCTTCCATGAGCAGCGAACCAAAACTTGGTCCAGAGAGCGACACTGATTCCATGGCTGAATATGGAGATGGAGACACAGGTGAGAATTAATTTCAATTTTGATCTTGGGAATTTTAGATTTTTGTCTAGTTTATTTTCAATTTTGTGGGTTGAACCAGTTGCTGGGTCGAAAATTGTCTCCTTTGTTTGATAAGTAACTAGAAATCATATTTTATGGTGCTGTCCCAGTAGATAGATTTCGGTATATCAAATTTGTGGAAACTACTAAAATAGTTTAAACCCAATTACAAAATGCCATATCATGTTATTTGAATATTTTGCTCTCAAAAAAGTCCTATTTTGAAAAATAATTTAAAGGTTCTTTTTCATGATGATCCCAACGGTATTCACAAGCATTTATTTCTTGATTAAAAAAACTGCCTTGCTTTTAAAGCAAATTTGTTTTATTGGATTTTCTGTTTCTATTCAGGGCATTTTTCTGTAACCGAATAAAAATATACTGGTTCATTTTTTAGAAAAAGTTGAATATAACACGACAATTCCCAATTTTGTTTATTTTTGTTGATACTGGTCGATAGATTCCTCTACATGCGAACCAGGTCAGTTATCAACCGTAGTAGTTTGTGATTGTTTTGGGAGATACACGTTTTACTTTAGAGGAGAACCAGGCAAATAAGATTGATTGAGAATCAATACTAGAAATCGTTGTAACTGATCTATGTTGTTATTCACTTTGAAAGTCAATATAAATAAGTTTGGGCTAATATCTCCATTTAGTTTTTTTATGTTTATTTTATTTTTTTTTGTTTTTCATTTTTTCTATAGAGGGTATGAATGAAGACGGTTCCTTTATTGGCCAGTATGGCCGGAAGCGTGGCCAAGGCGAAACTTCGTCACAAGGTTTTGCGACACTGGTGTAATATGTAAGATTTTTTTTGTCTGTTTTTGTTTTGCTTGTTTCATACTAACATATTAACAATTTTTCAAGTTCTTATCAGGTGTATGCAATTGAGGGTATAGTAGTATTCTGGTGATTGGAGTACGGCAAGACTTGGAAAGTGTCAAAGACAATTATTGCTTACGATTTTATAATCAAGGTTGATGGTAATGGGAATTCTGGATTTTGTTTAATATTCTCAAAATGTTCAAAGTGGCATGTATACAAGCAGTGCTAGATCAAGAAGTAGTTGAATTTCTCCTTCAGCAGTGAATAGAAACGCCTTTCCATTTTTTTTCCCATCACGAAACTATCTTAAGTGTATGCAATAATAAATGGTATCTGGGTGTCTGAAATCACCTAGAGTTGAACAAAATGATATTTACTATGCCTATCACATAATTGCATATACAATATTTTTGGAAATGGAAAGTGCCGGTTGTCTTTGATACGCTCAGATATTCCTGTGGCATGTTTATAAGCGGTCCTGATCTGGGAATGGGTCCCTCCATAAAAGATTAAAGTCTAAACGCTTGAACATTTCAGAGGATTTCATGATTCGTATTTTTTAAAGCAAATTCTCATTTCTAAAATTCTGTTTTTTGGTAGTGATGGTAGTGATAGAGTATACAGGGTGTTACAAATTCGAGTGTATTCATGGAGATTTCGCAAACCGTTAGATATACAAGGCAAAGTTGTGCAATTTCAACCTGAAAAAAAATGCTGCTTCGAAACTTTGAAAATTTCAAAGTCTGCGGGAGACGTCGGATATCTCCGATTTTTTCGAAATCCTCGTTTACTTTGCCCTGAAGTTATTTGAAGAGATAATTGAAAACGAATTTTTATGGACACTTTTTCTGCTCTTCAAGATAGCATGGTCGAAATTGTTTTGAATTCTCGCTACCATCAACTTGTTTTTCGAATACGTACCCGACTTTTTTAATTTATTTTTAGCTAACTCTTCGCTTCCTGAAAATAATGATACATCACACTCAACTTTCTTTTTATTTTTTTTATTATTTTTTTGATTTCCATTTTTTTGATTTCTAGAGTTTTCAAACCTGGAGCTTCTTTATTCAAGCTCAAAAAATCAAAAATCATTATTTTCACCATAACTACGATCTGCGTGACGCGTTCGAAAAGGATCAACATCTTTGGATTTTAATAACTCACGTATTTACTTTCTGCATTGTTTCAAAATGGCAAGTGTGACATATCGTTTTTTTTTTCAGGAAGCAAAGAATTTTTAAATATGAATAAATGGGTCCGTATGTGGAAAAAAAAAGTTAGGATTGTTGCAAGAACTCGAATCGTCGGATTTCAATTTCCACCATGATAACTTGAAGAGCAGAAAAAATGGCCATGAAAATGTGTCATTCGTTTTCAATTATCTTTCGAAATAAATTTAGGACAAAATAAAAAAGGATTTCAAAAAAATCGGTTATTGTCGGATATCTTCGAAATTTTTCGGAATTTTCCAAGTTTCGAAGCGGATTTCTTTTGAGATTGAATTTGCACAGTTTCGCCTCAATTTAATTCACATTGTATCTCTTACGGTTTACGAGATCCACATTCATACATTCGAATTTTTAATTCCCTGTAGATAGCAACATCATAAAACTTCCCAAATTATCAAAAAATAATTTCACATTGGGTAACTTGCATAAAAAATTAAAACAATTATTGCAAACTCTAGAAAATCGCAAAAATCGATATGTACGTTTTTTCTTATTTCGTTCAAATGTGATTTTTCAAAAAGTTATTCAAGTTCGGTATATACCGAGCTTGGCGCCATAATTCAGCAATTTTAGAACATTTCAAAGCTTTGTACCTGTCAATTTTTGACTATCAAGAAAAAGAAAAGTTATCTCTCTATACGGTGCGTTCATTCTCGTACAGTTAACAGTTCTTTAGTGAATATGATCTTGAAGTCTTAGCTGAGAATATACAGATTCATGATTTGTAAGGCGATTGTCTTATTCAGGCAGCCATCATCATCTAGAACTACTTTGCTTTGGTTTATAAAGCGTTCATTATTACACAACTTTTTGTTGAGGGATGAGTATCAAAGAAAGCAGCTTTGAGGGTTTTTTTGTTCAATTCAAGGTTTTTGAAAGTTATTTTATATTGGACTATGAGAGAGCTGCCTTGATCGGTCTTATCATATTTAAAGTTGATCTTGACCCTTTGTGAGGTTTTCCATGTCGTAGCTTCTCATACTTAGTATGTTGAAAGGCCTATTTTTTTTTATTAGTCTATGTTTTCGATACATAGAAACGTTATCACCAGGTTGATATCTCATACGTGCTAACAATATACAGGGTAGGGTGTCCCAGAAGTATTGGGAGATATTCCAAGGACGGTTGTTGGAACAAAAATAAGACTAAAATGTTTTATAAAAGATTGTGCAACGCTTTCTTTCGGATTTATTCGTACCTTGAAGATACACACTGAAGAAGATTTTTCCGTGATATTTCAATTAAACTTGGACATTATACGAAGGTCGTAGGGAATGATGACTCAAGATTACTTATTGCCCGTAAACTTTGATACGCCTTCTTTTTTTCGAGTTGCAATTTTTTATCAAGCTTCGTCAATCAATTAGGAGTAGAAAAGCTACTCTTCATTCACATCCAAAAAATGAATCGTTTTCAAGAAAAACACCAATTATCGTCAAATTGTTCTGCGAGTTACTATGACAACCTGACAAAAATCTTGATCGGTCGAAAAAGCTTTTTGTACCTATGTGTATATACAGGGTGGCCCAACGAAAAGGTCCAACCCTTATTTATGACTTTCATGGTATATTTTGGGAAAAACGCTCGGACACGTCAATTTTTATTTTTAGGGGGACGTCTTTTTGTGTATGACAGATATCGCATTACACTTGACATTTTTAAATTGAAACCCCCAATTTTTTTACTATTTTTGGATTCTCCATGAAGTTTTTGGTAACTTTTGTATTATACAGTTTATACCTATCTTCAACCGTTTATTTAAAAAATTTAAAGAAAAATTAATTACTTAGCTATAATGTGTCAAAAAGTCAATGTGGTAATAAATGTTGAAAGTGGTGTCCGTTTACCTCCATGCAATAATAAAGATTTTGCTCAAATCTATTCCTAACATTTTCACACATTTCTGGAGTTATTTGTCTGCATTCCGCCGTGATCCGCTCCCGGAGATCTTGGATGGAGTCTGGCTTCGTACTAAAAACCTTACTTTTTAAATGACCCCAAAGAAAATAATCTGGAGGACTCAAGTCCGGAGACCTTGGTGGCCACTGAATGGGGCCGCGGCGTCCAATCCACTGATTTGGGAAATGGGTGTCCAAAAACTGTCGTACTGGAGCTACAAAGTGCGGTGGTGCACCATCTTGTTGGAAATTAAGAAAATTTTCATTATAATTAACCTCATTTTCTATTATTTCGGTTATTCGTGGCTCTATTGTATTTTCCAACATGGACAAGTTTAATTTTGTACGGGTGAAATTTATAGGATTTCAAAATTCTTTGCACTGTTGAGCGTGTAAATCCTGAAGAAGCAGCCAGACCACGAGTACTTTGGGTGTGCAAGAGTCACGTGTCCCAAAACTGCTATTTCTCTGGCTTCATTTCTAATTGGACGATTTTCCTGATTCCGGCGAATATTAAATACAAATCCAGTTGCTTCTTATTTTCTTATTAATTTACTTATGGTTAATAGTTTTGTCTGGATGTAACGCATTAAACAACCGGGCGGTAGCTCTTGCAATGCTTCCGTTTTGATAATACAGTTTCGTTATTTCGACCCTTTCTTGAATTGAATGAATCAGTGCAAAATATTATGATAGAACTAGGCAACTTAACGATTTCAAATCAAAGATAAAGTTGTTCTATGATTTACGATGACATTGACTGATGCTAAATGACTTGCTGGAATCCGTTATTATTATTTTTTTCCGTACGATCCATTATTATCAGTATTAAATTAAATGAGATGAATTTCATGAAAAATTCAAATAACTTTAAAATGGTTGAAGATAGGTATAAACTGTATTATACAAAAGTTACTAAAAACTTCATGGAGAATCCAAAAATAGAAAAAAATTGGGGGTTTCCATTTAAAAATGTCAAGTGTAATGCGATATCTTATTTTTGGAACACCCTGTATTATACAGTCATACACGAAAAGACGTCCCTTTGAAAATAAAAATTGACGTGTACTAGCGTTTTTCCCAAAATATACCAGTAAAGTCATAAATAAGGGTGGGACCTTTTCGTTGGGCCACCCTGTATGTCCAATGAATAATAACATTATGTTTTGAACGAACATGTCAATAAATTGGCATTTTTTCATGAAAACGATTAATTTTTTCGATTTGAATAAAGAGGACCTTTTTTACTCTAAATGAATTGACGAACCTAAATCAAAAATTGCAACTCAAAAAGAAGATCAAAGTTGAGAGGTATTTCATGGTGGTCCTCCTCAGACTTCCAAGATGAGATTGAAATACTGCTATAATCTCAAATTATCAGTCCCTTCGAACTGTGTATACTGTTCAAGTTTCACTCAAATCGATTTCGCCGTTTTGGAGCTATCACGAAAAAACTTTTTTCAGGATGTTACTTCATAGTACGAATAGTTCCGAAAGGAAGGGTCCTACGCAAATATGTTATAGAACATTCTTGTCTTATTTTTGTCGTAACTAACCGTTATTCAATATCTCCCAATACTTCTGAAAAAACTGCGCATTTTGTCATGGTGGAGTATACTGAGATAATCACTTTTTGTGGAGGAACATTGCAAAAATACAGATGTTGAAAATTTTGAAAAAAAAAACGATTTTTTTGTCTGTACATTCGATACGTCTCAAGCGATTTTCTTCAACCTTTCAGGGACTATATCTGGCGGCGGCGTTCTCAATCATCTTCTTGAGGAATTCGTTTAACTTTTCCAGGACCGGACCCAGAGCGATTCATATTTCTTTTATCGAAGAAAAAAGTGGTACACCATCAAGTTTTCACAAAGTAAAAACCATTTTTTGATTTTCCGTTCAATTCGATGCGTCGTTATGGAGATGGAAATCAATATAATGCCGAAAAATTTACTTATTTCAACCTCTAGGAAAAATGGAAAATCAAATGATTTCATAACAACAACAATTATTATTCTTATTATTTTTATTCTCTTAACAAAACGTTTGCCGAATTTACATTTACAAAAAGTGATTGTCCTACCACACACTATTCACCATGTCAAAATGCGCACTTTTTCAGACTCACCCTGTATTTTTTAATTGCGAATGAAAAGTTGCAAAACTGAGAAAATACTGTATCAAGCATTTCGATAGACGGGTCACATAATTGGCGATCTTTGGCGGAAATCGACTGCTTACGAATCATGATATGTTTTGAGAATAAAATGTTTGAGCGTTTCTATTTAAATCTTTTTATATAAGGGACTTTGAATATATTTCTAGCAAATCAAAACTAAATAGTATATTTTGGAAGTTAGCTTATGGTTCTCACAGGTCGCTTCACTGAAGACGGGTCTTTCATTGGCCAGTACGTTCCAAGTAACATGAAGCAAATTGGCAATGCTGGTACCCCTGGAGCCACAACCAATTCAATGGCAACATATGTTTAGAGAAATTGCTTTCCGTGTGGATGTCTACTTCTATTATTTCGTATTTAAAATAATATATGTAAGTGATCCTATTATTGGTTAAACTAAATGGTAGCGTGCTAGATTTTTTTGTGATTCAGTCTCATCTATAATTCGTCCAATTGTTTTTCTACTAGTTTGTAATGTTCTCAAATCAAAATATGAATTTAATATATTATATAGTAATATATTTTGTTGTTCGTTGCAGTTTAAAAATAATAATCAAGTATCATTTTTAAATTGTGATGATTTTGTTGATCAAGTACTAATTTCAGTCTACGTTTATTGTATTATATTCTATATTAAGTTTAAATCATAATGGCTTAGGATAAAACAACAACTTTTGAAAGGGACCTTCAACATTTTTCTATCGTCGTAAGTGTGTCTCAAATTATTGTAGTTTCGCCAAGTATTGTTTGTTTTGCCCTAATGCCTCAGTGGTAATCTCACGCTAGTTGAATTCGAATGTGTATAGATACCTTGAGTTTTCATCAGTAGTCCTGCTCTCGATTTAGTAATAGATTTTCTTAATAAGTTTGATATTACTTTATATATATATTTTTTTACATATGACACTGCCTATCGACTATTGATAAGTTATTGCCATATATTCCATGTTTGTTTATATGACTCATCAATTCTCATTTCCATGACATTTGGTATTATTATGTGCAAGGTTACAAATGGTTATTCGACGTCAAAACTATACGAGAATGCACAAACTGCATTTCAAGACTGAAATCTTTCAAAGATGGTTCTCATATTAGCTTCATTTCTCTTATTTGTTGTTTTCTCGAGCGATAAATTGATGTTTTTAGATTGAGAGCACATAAATAGTGACACAGACTGATTTAGTTTTAAAACCACTGGATACGTCACTTGTTACCTTGCATCACAAGGCAAGTTTATCTACGGAGCAAAACATGTTATTGTATTTTTGATATGATTTGATAATGAAAACTAGTCGAGACTTATTTACAAGTCAATAAAAATGTCGGCAGCTATATGAAAGTTGGGCGGAATAGCGGCTCAAATATGAGAAATGCTTTTGGGCTCTGCGGATGTATCAACTTGATGATTTTCTCGGAAGCGTTTCATTTCTTTTATATTCCAAAGTTTTTTAAGTGACCTTCTGCTCTCTTATGCATTTGAAACTTTCTTTTTGACGACGAAAAATAATACGTAAGGGAGATGCTATTTTTGAATGAAAATTTGTGAAGAGTAGTGCTCGATAGTAGTTGTCGTAGTTGTGTCAATTTTCTCAAGGGTTGAGGGTTATATTGACGGGAGCGGTGCTATCTAGCTGGTTATCATATTTGTTGCATCTTGTTGCTTGTTATTTCGTACAGTTTTCTTTTGGATTTGCATTGTTAAGGAGGATAAACATAATGAAACCACTTCTGAAATCAATTGCTATATCCTTGATTGTACAAAGTTCCAATTATTAGCTTATGTTTTCCGGGAAATACTTCAAAGTGCAAATTTCTGATCTGATAGTTTCTAATTCTGCGTATACGAATCTCAATCGGATTTTGATCATAAACATCGAAGGAGCAGTAAAACCAAATTATAATCTTCAGTACATTTCTTGGCAAATGAATATTGCTTAATTGTAGGGCCAATACATACAATCAATAACGAACATTTTTGCAAATGATTCAAAAGTGGTTTTTTTATGATACAAGGACAGAACATCATCACTCCTATGAACAATGATGTCTTTTTGAAACCAACTCCAAAAAACTAAACATGTTGAATTGTGTTTCTTGATTGAATGGATTTATTATAAATAATTTGTAAGCAAACTGTTTATGTAACATGAATTAGATTCCAATTCCAATTGGACACATTTATTCTATGTAATATTCAAGCACATGTAGGAAACATATTATCATCTTCGCTTCAATAGGATTTTCGAAATATGCTTACAAAAACATTTGCTTACAGGTTGATATATTACAAAATATTAAGAAAAAACGAAAATACACATACATAACTATTATGTACGTATCCTGAATTCATGAGCTTCTTAATCAATAAGTATATAATTAGGTATATCAGCTTTTGTATGTAAAATATATGAAAGGTTTTTTTGGTATGCGAGCACTTTTTTTATAAGGTTTATTCGTCGGATTGATGCACTGTTGGGTATTAGATAAGGGATTCCGAATAAATATATTTAATCGTTTAGAAATTTGAATAGTACTGCTTTGCGTTTATCTCAAATCTCAAATGAGGTTAAGATTTTTTTTTATTGTCTTGTACAAAGGACCTGTTCAATGCGCAGAAACTTCGCCTTACTGGTTAAGTTTAATTTCTTGTATTAACTCTAGCAGCTATGATGTATATTTTGGTTAGAAACGAATGGTTAGAAGAAATTGAACATAACTATGTGAAGTTACCACGCTCATTTTCATTTGTTTGCAGGTAAAGGTAGCTCATATTCTACAAAAATATGTTTTTTACTTTTTATAACTCCAAGTATCGGTTGTAGTTTATTTTCAAGCAGACGATTTCAAAAATGTTCTGTTTATGATTTTTTGCACTAATAAATCAGTTAAAAAAATGCCATCTTTTCATCATTACGTCCTACTTTTTATACTTTGATCACTCCATGAAAAATCATAATTCGATTCCAGACGACTTTTTAACAAATGAGCGTTTCATAGCCGTGCGTGGGGGCTAATCTTGTTCACTACAAAGGATCAGAGTATTTCTGATTGTGTTAGCCAGGGCAATCCTCAAGCTTAAGCAACCCCCTATAGTTTAGAATCAATGTTTTTGAGTTGATTTGATACACAAATTATAAAGTAATTACCAATTCCAATCAAGCTTCGAAGAAAACATTAGGTCTGTTCGTAGCACAATCACAAATCAGTCAGAGCCAATCAGCAGTCAGCATTTGAAGTTTGCAAACTATTTATGACTGACATTGACCAATCGATGAAACACTGACTGGTTTGTGATTGTTCTATGAACAGACCTATTATTTAATTTCACAAATATAGAAAAAAATAATACGAGAAATACAAGCAACAGTGAACCCAGAAATATAACAAAGAAACTGTTATCGACTCTAGATAAGGTCTCCGTTCAAATGCAACTCATTGCATTTTCATGGGTACTGTTTTAAACACGGCTTGATTAGTGAATATTCTGGCAAAGTCATCATACTCTTTTTGGGTATCGTGAACAAAGGTGTCTCTTAGAATATTTAAGCTGCTGAAACTTCTATACAGGGTCCTACAATAGTGCGTCAGGCATCCATAGCTCGTATACCATTCAGGTTAGGAATTTCGTTCATGAGCAGACCTATACCATACATACAGTGCGGCTCTAAAAGGCATTTTTTAATGTGTGCACCAAAAATTTTGAAACTTGGCATACTTTAATTGCTGTCGAAATACTACTTTTTGATGTTACTGACGTACTTTTAGTATTCAAGATGGCGGCTGGGCGCCATTTTGAAACATTTTTTTAAATGGACCCCCCTTCGTGTGACACCTCATTTTGAAGATCCTGATGAGTACTTTATAACCCTAGAATATTGAGTCGATATCTTCAAGTACTACAAAATGGCGGTACATTTAATTACTACATTGATACATACAGTGTGACCCATTTGTTTTGGGAACACCCTGATAAAAAGTTTATTTCTTAACCGATTTGGTTCGTTTTTTTTTTTGGATTGTAGAGCTCGAAAAATTGTATATTCTTGGCAAAAAGTGACCTTCGCCATTTTGACTTCAAGGCCTACTATGTTAGTTTTTAAGAGCAAAATTTCAGGAAACCATATTAGCGATTTTTTTAGAAAAAATCTGTGTGCGCCACTGGATTCAGCATCCTTTAAAACGGGTCTATACAAATTTTCAACCGAAAATATCAAGTTGAAAAAAATTCAAAATTCGCACTTTAACAATCTTTGATTCTATCAAAAGAAATGATAAATGCATTGAAGTTGATGGTGCTTTGGTAGAAGTTACAAATTTTTAGTTTTATGTCATTTTTATTTGTTAGATTTTTAAAAGCCCCACAATTTTTATATGACTGTTTTTTCTAACTCGTGTATCTTAAATAATACTTCTCTTCTGGTAATTTCTCCTAACCCTGTATAATTCCGGGTATAATGCGGGTGTGTTACATAAAGTCAATCTGAAATTGACTGAGGAACTCAAATATATGTAATAATATACAGGGGATTCCATTTTAAAAAATGTAACTTTGATATGAATCACCCTGTATACGCAGTGCGAATGATGTGAAACTATTTCAGTTTTGTAGCCTTAAGGTCTGTCTATCACGCCTCAGCAACGAATTTCGATAATGTGCTTTTATAAACCGGCAATATCTCGTCCACGCACTATTGGCGCACCCATAGTACAAGACATTGATTTTTCATGGAATATCAGACTGTTTTTCTGAAAACTTATTCGATTCAAAAATTCACATTTTGGACTTTTAGATTTTTACTTATCTTGATAACCTGATGAATGATTTTTTCTATAAAATGTTCCGACAAAGCAGATCATTTTTGATTCATTTTTTTTAAAGTCTTGATAAAATCTTTTCATTTTTTTCCATACGCAAAATCTCGCGAGGTTCTTTAGTTTCTTTTCAATTCCAATGTATTTAAATATGTTTTTTACCATTCCTTTTTCAAAGGTCCAATACCTAAGGACAAAGTGAAAATTATATTATCCTTAGAAAAAGTGGCTGGAGATCAAAATGTCACCAATGTAAGCCGATATTAAAAAAACCATATGGGTATAAGTACTTTTCTAGCTATAATCGACTAAATAATTGGAATAACAATAAATTTGTCAAAATAAACAAGGAAACTTGCTTAGAATAATAAGTACACAAAGGCGGACATCCTGTGGCGAATCAGAGAAAAATAAGGCGTAATCGAATAATTCACCAATTATAATAAATATGCACTATTGCTTTTAATTTGCTGTCATATTGTTGTTCCTTATATCGGTAAGTACACACAAACACAACAAATTATTATAATACCGACTATACTGAAATAAGTTAGAATGTTACATTCAATTTTACATCGAAGTGGAACTGTTAAATTTCCGCTTGCCAAACGGGAATCATAATATGCTACCATCTATATTGAATTTGTGTTCAAAGTCACGCTTACGCCAAATTCAATGTGGTTTACCAAGCGGAAATTTGACAGTTTTACTTCGGAATGAAATCGGATGTAACTCAGGCATAATGTAAGAGTTATAAAAGGCCAACCTCAGTGACCCTTTGGGGATATAAAAAACTAATCGGGGCTAGATTTGGACTATGAAGCTGGCTTCCCACGGCCAGTGTTATTACAGGCCGGGCTGCGCCGTGCGAGCTTGTGCAAGCCCGGATCAATTCAAGAGACTTCGGGCGGCTCCATTTCCATGGCCCGTTATATTGCAGGCCGCGCGGCGTATTCTGTAGTCGGTGAGCGAGGTTCAGTTAATCCGTTGGTGCAAAAATGTCGCAAGATCAAATGACTGTTGCTGCAGCAGCTGTCATATTATTCAGTGGACATTATTTGCTGAACGGAGCAAAAAAATACGCTGGTGGTCATCGTCTATTAATAAGAGCAGTGTTCCAAAAAGCAGGCTCACTTTTATACAAACTCAAAAATTCCTTAATTGCATCATTCGTCCAATCTATATTTACGTAGACACGATCCGACCTCAACGAATATCAAACAACAAATGTCGACATGTCGGTAGACAAGACAATACATTCAATACATCTTTTCTTGTGGACAATACCCGTTTTTCCACGGGCCGCCAGAGGCATGTTCGCGTCGCGCCGGATCGGGCCTTTGAAGTTACCGACTCGCGGCGGATAGAACGGGCCACCACAGATATGCTTGGACTACCACGGGCGAACCTCTTCCCACGGCGCGTTGGCGCGGCCCGGCCTGTAATATCACGGGCCGTGGGAATCCAGCTTAAGACGGATGCGGACCACGATAATGTTTTTAGATTTGGTTAGAGACTCATATTATTTGTGTTATCTGCAGCCGTGCATTACAGCAAATAATGAGATCTTGCCATTTTTTTGTGGTGTGATCCTTCATACATCTTCATTCGGCGATGAGATGATAAATCCAGACGTCGCATTTTCACGCGAGGTTGCTGGAGTTACTATTGCCAAACCTGATTTATGTTGACTTAAACGTGAATATTCATAGGCTGAACCAATGATCTAATTAGATCATTGGGCTGAACACCTCTAATCCCATATAATGTTTCTTCACAGACGCACAGCCTATCAGTAGTGGAAAATGCAGAGTTGAACTACAGAAGAGGCGACTTGAACCAGAACACAAAAGTTAGCCCACAAAGCAAATAGTCACACTAGTTCAGGTTTTCAAGGAAATATGACATGTGTGCCGCTGATTAGTGTACTTCTGATAATTATTACGTTTATTTCACCTGGCCGAACAATCAATTATCAAATTTAGAAAACGGTTATCACTGAGATATTTCAAAGAGTGTTCAAATTAATATACAGTGTGGTCACTCAAGTGTGCAACATATGGGATTTTTTTTTATTAACTGCAGATCCAAAATACAAATTGCCGAAAGTTGGTGCATGTTCGATAATCATATTGGGTGCACTTAGAATGGTTGCAAGACAAACAACATACAGGGTAGGCCAAAAAATATGAAAATGGTACAGGAGTGAAGTACCCTTATTTCAGAAAATTCGGCAAAATTTTATAAAGAGAAGTTGTTTAGAATTAAAAGTCATGGCTATAATTTTGTTTAAACATCTAATTTTTTGCCAAAATATATTTATTCACCCTAAACAGTTTCATAAATTATTCAAAAACAAATCAATTTCGCAAAACTTAGTTCAAATTTGAGCATATTTAGAAAATTTACCTAAATTTTAAATTTTTTAGGGAATCACAAATTTCACTAAAAAAAATCACTTTTTATGCGAGTTCTTTAATATGCATATTATCATTAATAATGTTTTACATTGTGAAAAAAAAATGTTTGCGATATTTTAAAGTTGATATCGTTGCAACAAACATCAAGCTTGTTATTCTCTAGAAAATTTAAAATTTAGGTAAATTTTCTAAATTTGCTTAAATTAGAACTAAGTTATTAGAAATTGATTTGTTTTTGCATAATTCATCAAATTGTTTAGTGTTTAGGGTGAATATAAAAGAAAAATTTTTTTTTGGAGGATGTCTAAAAAAAATATATTTTTTTTTCTTAGGAGGTCATGATTTGGTATTTAGGCATAACTTTTAATTCTAAACAACTTTTCTTTATAACATTTTGCCGAATTTTGTGAAATAAGGGTACTTTACTCTTGTACAATTTTCATATTTTTTGGCCTACCCTGTATGCTGTTTGACTTGCAACCATTCTAAGTGCACCTAATATGATAATCGAACATGCACCAACTTTTGGCAATATTTGTATTTTGGTTGTGCAGTTAATAAAAAAAAATCCCATATGTTGCACACTTAAAAGTGACCACACTGTATACTTAAAGTAGAGTATCTATGAACTCAACAAGTATGCCGACTTACCAGAGAGTTCAATATATATAAGCCTTTCATAGACAAAATGTATGAATAAGATCGCTTCATCATTTTGGATTAAAAAAAAACTATTTTTTTTTCATTTCCTAATCTAGCAAAACAGTACATAGTATGTGATGTGCTAAACAATGATTTTTGCACGATTACATTACGTTCAGCTCACCTATGTTAATTTGTACGTCATGTAGTAAAAGAGGAAATTAATCAACCGGATTTGAAAGTACTGGTAGAATCCCATCGAATTATTTGAACACTTTAGGATGAGGATGAAGGAGTTAGATTGGGGATTATATTTATCGGAAGTGACTCGTGTGTTGTGAATACTATAACCAACTTTGATTTCCATAATTCCTTTTTGTCGGCTCTAATTTGATCGATGTCCAATAGTCGGAGTTTTATTCATCTTAACTACTCGGTACACCCGAAATGTTTGGTCACTCATGATTTTTTAACGAATCGATGAACAAATATGCGGTTTGCACCACGATACAGAGCATTTCTTTGGGGTTTATGCGGATGGTTGAAAAAATTAATTTCCTCAAAAACTTGGTGGTAAAAAAAGTACTGTGAATTTTCTTTCTCTTCACTGTCCCCCTATTTCCACAGAGATTTTTTGGAGCTTTTTTTCGATATGCCCAAGAGCTTGTTACATCCATACCTCGGGATATTTTTGGATTCTTGTTGATATCTTCTTTCGTTTTTGAAATATCGGCTTTTTTTCAAAATTATGACACATATAGGGCTTTGAATGGCTGTTCTGCTAATTCTTAGTTTACAACTGACAATGTTATGGCATAGATCTATTGTTTAGCTGTCTTTCTGATGACTTATTGGATACTCAGCGGGGTATGTCAAAGAATTTTGATCATAAGTAAAGCACTTTTCAGTTATTTTGTCAGGTTTTCTTGAAAATTAATTATTAATTAATTGATTGATTCAGCTCCTTCGACATAATAATTTTCAAGAAAACCTGACAGAATAACTAAAAAGTGCTTTACTTATTACCAAAATTATGTTTAATTGATTAATTAATTGATGCAGCTCCTTCGACGTAATAATTTTCAAGAAAACCTGACAAAATAACTAAAAAGTGCTTTACTTATGATCAAAATTCTTTGGCACACCCTGTATACTCAAAATATTGCTGAGTATCCAATAAGTCATCAGCTAAACAATAGATCTTTGACATAACATTCTCAGTTGTGAACTTAGAATTAGCAGAACAGCCATTCAAAGACCTGTGTCATAATATTGAAAAAAGTCGATATTTCAAAAACGAAAAAAGATATCAACAAAAATCCAAAAATATCCCGAGGTATGGATGAAACAAGTTCTTGGGCATATCGAAAAAAAGCTCCTAAAAATCTCTGTGGAAATGGGGGAACAGTAAAGAAAAAGAAAATTTACCACCCTGTATAAAAGAAGTTTTTGAGGAAATTAATTTTTTGAACCCTTCGCATAGACCACGAAGAAATGCTTTGCATCGTGGTGCAAACCGCATATTTTATCATCGATTCGTTAAAAAATTATGAGTGTCCAAACATCGGCGAAAATTTCGGGTGTACCGTATTTTTTGTTGAGTAGTTAAGTTTGTCTATGAATAAGAGCGTCATTATATTGTAAACTCAGACAGTATATTTATTAAAAAAAAACGGTATGTGTTCTTCGACAGTTTTTATCAAGAATCATAAGAAATATAAATAATAAAATCAAAACAATCAATTTTTGCTTTACAAAAATAACATTATACTATGTATATTTATCACAAATGGTCCCTTCATAAATAAAGTACATGATCATTCCCTCTCACACTGCTCTTTAAAACAAGGTACTTGGTAACAAAATAATTTATTGACCTTGACAGACAATCAACCAAATGAATAAAATCATAATAACATACTCAATAGATGCACCGGCCGCGTTGTCTGCTTCACTAAACTCCCAAACCTTTTGACAAGAATGAGTTGGCCTACATAATAAATATTTGTCAAAAATAATGTATATTTAGCCCAAACGCATTGCGTATCAGTGTCCTCATGAATCTATATCTGAGTTCAAATATTTCAACAACATAAATCCAAGTAACAACAGAGTCGAGCCTAGCAAATCACCAAGTGCTGTCAAATAAGGGATGGCGAAATTGTCTGGGTCTATTTTGTATTTCCACATCGTATGGACCATCAAATGGGAAGTGTAAAGTAGAATCGTCAGTTGCAACAGACTTACACCAAGGTAAGTACCAACAAACGGGACATGAACGTTCAAAATACCATTGTTGCTAATCAAGTCAGCTGATAAAACAAATACAATTTGTCCTGGAATGGACATTGCTATAAGGATTCTTGCTGTTTTAGCTGGGTATACTGGAAGGAAAAATATTTATTATGGATTTCTTCAGAAATAAATCATGCCAATTACCCCCTTTTATCAGAGCAGTCCAAGGAGCGATCCACTGCTTACTATGAGGAGGAATAACACCCTTGATGGAAGTTTTATGTAACATCGTGGAAGTTCTACTCGCTTGTACCGACACTAGGTTACCACCAATTCCGTTGATGATTGGCTGGAATGTTACGTACGATGGGAATTGGCCTACTGCCATATCCAATACCAAACCACCAGTTCTAAAAATGACTTTGTTAGTAGTTTTGCTTGATTGTTGTAAGACCGGACTTACCCACTAATAAATAAGGCAGATAAGACGGGTGTCCAACCCCTATATAGAACTTTTTTGGTGTAGTCGTTTTTTCTTACATACATTATCCATAGTGGCAAAAGTACTGCTATGTATATAGCCAATATCCCATACATGATCCATAGGTCTGTATCTGAAATATAAAACATCATAATTATTCACCGAGCATTCCTGTTGTTCATAAAGTTAGTGTTGGGCGGAAAAGCGAAATTACTATTTTGTAATTACATTGGAAGTGTATGTGAGACTATAAATTTTATGCTTGGCTGGTTTCACAGTGAGATGTACAATTATTGTCATGCAATTATTAAAGCAAAGATAATGACACTTACCAACGACAAGGAATAAATTTCGGGCGCAGAAAGACAAAACCAATAGTGAAACCACATCACCTATACTAGCTGCCAGTGGCGTAGCCAAATTGTCCGGGTTCAATTTGATTCGATGTGAGACAAAAATTACACTTATCAGTAAGAAATCTAGAAATTACAGCTGTTAAAAGGTTCATTGGTTCATTGTGGTGCTCAATATAACTTACCTAATGTGAAACAGGTCAATGTGGCCGTCAGCACAGCCGCCGCTGTTAAAAGCAAAGAATGGTTCCATTGAAAAACGCCATTTATTAGTGCATAGGCACCATTGGCGAAAACTGCTGCTATACATGAAGCTCCTATCGCTTGAATCTGAGAACCAACCAATTGTCAAATCACCCTCCCGAATTCGGAATGCTAATACTTACTTGCACCAATCCAATATTTCCCATGATCATTTTTATAACCTCCTTTTTTCCTTTCATATTACCCAAATTGGCCTGTGTTGATAGTCGGGAAGCAAGACACATGTCCAAGTTCCCTTTAAGACCTGAAAGTGCCGGCACCAGTACATAGAGAGCCCGGATCTCGTTAAAAACTTCGTATTGCTACAAAATCAAATACTTTGATGTCTGGTGATACAATTTCCGTTAAACGTACCTCTACACGACTAAGTACAATTCCAGCTCCTATAGTACCTACACCGGCAATCATAAAAGGTATGAATATCTGTATTGTGACCGAGTACCATTTTTCTTTTTTAAGGATTGCCTCACATTCACTGGGAGTTGACAAGACTGACTCAATGGATATTTGCTTTTCGAGGTCTGCAGATTGGGATAAATTGGATTACACGTTATTTTTATATCTTACTCACTTACCTCCTTTTTTCTTGAGTTTTCCAGTACTCGTTTTTTCAATTTTTTCCTTTTTGAAATTGAATTCGGGGGATAAACTGATGATTGTAGTTGTAGTGAGTTGACTCGGCTCTGGAGATAGCTTTTCAGAATAGTAGTCTGAGGTCTCGTCCAGCGAATTCAACGTTTCGGTGCTTTTCTTATTCATTGCTGGAATGGCAAAAACAAATTGTGTAAATCATATTGGTAACGCTATCGCAATTATCGACACCATCAATGGAAAATCCATCGATTCCAAAGTTCGTATGAATTATTCCAAAGTCATTTAATCAATCAAGAAGTTTCGTATGATAGAAGACCGCATCTTATTAAATTCAATTAATACAATTTTAAAGTTCATGACGACATAAGCTTATTCTAAAGGACGTGATGTTTAAACTAGTAATTATCATGAAACAATGCTGTTTTGAGGCACGTTTTTTATAATATAATTCCAAGACTAATTAATAAGCAATACAGGCTTATTAAAAACTGTAATAAATAAAGTAAGCGTAGAAAATTGGGGAATTTTCATGTCGTCAGAAATAAACAAGACAATGGTTGCCGGTCAAGAAAAAGTTGGGAAATTCATAGGAAATATCCACGCAATAGTTCGTATTGATCAGTGAAGTATGAAATGTGAACTACTACAAAACGTATAACCATGGCATACTTGGAAGTAATCAGTTTTTGATTTGAATATATGAAAAAATGTCTCAATGATTTTGAAATTTCGTAATGGTTTTTTATCATTTACTATTTTGATTATTTTGAAAGTTTCATTTGATAAAATAATTCTTATTATTATTGATTTTCTGAAATCATTTCATTAATTTCAAGGATCTTGGAAATGCACTAAGAAAATCAAACTAAATGAGGTTTACCTTGGTTAAGAAAAAAACAAATTTCACGTAGGTATACTTGCTCAGATAAATTATGAAAAGGCTTTATGTTTTCCAATTTCCTAGATTTATTTTTTTTTTTTTTCATTTTTGTCCCTTTTTTTTGATAAACAATTAAAAAATTTAAGAAGATAATAAAGCCTGAAAAATCACAAAATGATAATACATATTCCCAAATGGTTAGGAAGAGATTGAAGAGCGTTATTATGAGGATCAATACAGAGTGACCCATTTGAAAGCGGGCCACCCTCATAACTTTTTAATTTATTGATCGATTTCGACGATTTTTTTTTTTGAAATGTAGAGAGGGAAAAGGTGTATTTTTAGGCCATACGTCGCCCATTTTTTTTCAAAAACCAAGGCCTACTAGAGCATATTTAGAGGCTGAAAAATCCAGAAAACATATTTAGAAAAAATCTGACTACACCACTGGATTTTTCATCCCCTGAAATTACTTGCAAACATATAACATGATTTTGCACTAACCCAAACTATAGCTAATCAAGCTGAGAAATAAAAAAATGCACAAATAAAAAGACTTTAGTGAAATGGAATAATGCTTCAAAAAAATAAGTGGAAAAAGGAAATAATCAACGTTTTTTAGGTTCTCCTGTTTAAAATTAGTATAAGTAGATAAATTAACGAAAATAATAAGTAGGGGACAACGTTACTGAAGAAATCAACTTGAAATACTTCATAAGCAAGCGGATAAATACAGGGTGTTTCATTAATATTGCGAAAACATTCGGGATGAGTTTCTCCACTTCAGAATAAGAACAAAACCTCCTATAAACATGTATCCGGAAATGCTTCGTTACAGAGCTACAGGGTGTTAAAAATTAATTTTTGTTTTTTTTTTAATAATATTTGAACCAATGCCGATCTTTTGATGGAAATTGGTGATTGGGGGTTTCTTATCATGCGAAATTCGAATTTTCCTTTAGTATGGCTCTAACTTGTAGAGGGCGCTACCTACACGTATTTTACATTTCAAGAACAGCCATAACTTTCTTGGACGAACCTGTATTATATTTTTAATTAAAAAAACAGATTTCTCTATTATTTTCACGCAGAAAATGTATACTTGTTAGAAGTCGCTAAGTGCAACCATTCTCGAGATATTTGGATTTGAAATAATTAATACATGAGATTTTGAAATTATGGCGAAGGTAACCAGTTAGAGCTAGGTTATAACATATTTCGTATGATTGCTTCATATTTCTGTAATGATATCAACAGCTCTTATTCAAATATTATTTGGACCAAGACAAATAAAAAAAAAACGAAAACAAATAAATAAAATCAAAATTTTAACGCTCTGTAGCTCTGTAACGAAGCATTTCTGGACGCACGTTTATAAAAAAAAATCTTCGCATTTTTAAGCGGGCAACTAATCCTGTATTTTTGGCACTATTATGTATTCATTATTTCAAATTCAGTTATCTCGAGAACGGTTGCACGTAGCGACTTCTAACAAGTATACATTTTCTGCGAAAAAGTGATAAAAAAAACGTTTTTTTCCGTTAAAAATATAATACAGGGACGTCCAAAGAAGTTATGGCTGTTCATATCCTGAAAAATAAGTGTAGGTAGCGCCCTCTACAAGCTAGAGCCATACTAACACCAAATCGAATTTCGCATGATATGAAACCCATAAATACCAATTTTTATCAAAAGATCTAGATTAGTTCAAATATTATTCAGAGAAAATAAGAATGAAAATGAGATTTTAACACCCTGTAGGTCTGTAGTGAAGCAGTTCCGGATACATGTTTATAGGAAGCTTTGTTATTATTTTAAACCGGGAAAACGCATCCCGATTTTTTTGGCAATAATATTATCGTTGATTGATACTTTTTTCAATCAACGATATTATAAATCATTAGAAACTCCAGAATGTGCTAAAATGAAATTATACATTCTTTGGATTAATTGTCTCACGATAAAATATTTGAAATAAATGCCTGTGTCTGTGAAAGTTTCACTTCAATTAAAATTATTGGACTCATGGATATTGCAAGTTTAACTACAGAGATAACCTTCATTATGCAAAATAAATTACCACATAACTATTTTGCCAAAATGTAAAATTCAAGCTCACTCGAAAAAAATTATATATTCGTATCATGTTATACCTCGCACAACTATTCATACTTTGTTCAAATGATTACGTATTCTCATAGTCGAACAATAATCAAGAAAAATCTTTTTTGTTGTTTGGTCAAGCCCCACCACCACCCCTTGAAATGTAAACGTCCAGTTTGACACACCCTTATTGTTAGCTATTTAGGTACATATTTTTTGTCGGTAAAAAAGAAGAGGGTGTTTTTCTGCTCCTGAACTGACCCATACCAGGGGGTGTAAGTTTGTCATAGATTTGGAATAACTTTTACCGCTTACCAGTAGGTAGTGTGGCTGAATTCCTCCCAAAATGTCGGCTGTGTTTCTAGCTTTTGATGGTGTTGGGGGCCAGCGGAAGCATCCACATGTGTTGAGACTGAAAAAAAAAAATTAAATAAGACCAGGGAAATTTTCATGAAATATTCACGGAGCCGATAGTTTCTCACTTCTGGTGATTCACTAAACATTGAAAATGTCTTGGCATATATCTATCTATAGGTACTTCTCATAACTTATTTTATTTTACTTGTAGAAAAAGTATTTATTCATTTAGTAACTCACATTACTACTAGTGTTCTCATTTTACGTCTTGAATAAAACTCACTACATAATTAAAATGTATTATTTCAGATTTATTTATACTAGATACATTAAGCATGTCAATATAAACGAGGTGTCTATTGCAGTGATTACTATCTAGGTGTCTGTCATTCTCAACTCCAGGAGAAAATTGATAATTATTCTCTCGTCTTTCAAAGTTATACCAGAGAGTTATGATATTATCGGGTTATACCCACTATTTTAAAGCCCGAATACAATCATAGTGTATTCACAATTCATCCCGCTTGATTTGAGGTAATTACGTGACCAATTTTTCAAATACATCATGAAATATTGTTGGTAGTTTTTAACAAAATTTCCAAATTTTTTACTTATCAATCATTCATATTTGTCAATACTGTCTTTGACATATAACAATATTGATTTAAAGCAGCATGCAATACACTTACAATGAAAAATAAATACAAAATCTTGATGTGTCTACTTCGATCACCTTTTTTGAACAAATATATATTATTAGAATAAGTACGTACTTCAACTTGAACCATATTTTCTATAATCATCATTGTTGCACTTACAACTGTCCTTTTGAAAAAGCAATTTATAGAAAGTTTACAAGGACTGTAAACACAAATGTTATTGTTATTAACCGTGAATACCACTTGAAATGTATCAGTAAAAATATTAAATACTTGAACTTGAACTATATTTTCTATATTATTTTCAAAAGTCGATTATTAAAATGTATACAAGGACTGGAAATGCGAATTTGTATTGTAATTGACCATCAACTCCACTTGACATATAACAGTAAAACTTGTAACCTTACACATAAAGCAGAATAATTGTTACACTAAATGAACCATTTCTCTGACCACAGATTTCAGTTTTATGATTGATGGAAAACTGTCACGAAACTATCACCAGTTCCGAACTACTACTAGCGTAACTTTTAACTGAGAAACACACTGAAAAAAAATGTTCAGTACAGATAAGGTATTTTACATATTATTACCGATGTATTCGAATCATTTCGTATTTACGATTTGATTGCTGAAATTTTTCTATTACCGAGACCAGTAGTGGAATGATGTGAAAATTGCGGTACCTTTGATTTTCCATTATGAATAGTAGATGTCTTCAGCGCAGTAACTCAGAAACATCGATTATTAAAAATAAAAGAGGGAAATAGAGTGAATCCGGAAGTTCCCTCAACGCTGAGCCAGAAATTCGTCATAATATATAAAAAAAAAAATTAAAGTCCGGAACTGCTTGGCTTTGAAAATAGATGTAATCAAGTGCGAAATTTCTTACGTCGTGCCTGAAGCTGTTGTGATTATTTTCATAATTCTTCTAAGTAGTTCGTTTTTTACACCTAAGCTCATTGTTCATTGAAGGGTTCAAAAAATTCATTTTAGATTAATATGTGTGACGCAACTTTTATTTGGGTAAAGTGAAATTAGCCCTTTTCTAAGTTTTCTAAAACACAAACACTCTCAGTATTGGGTTGTTTTTGAGATATAAATAAAACTGCTCATTCATTTTTGAGAACGGTGCTTCATTCTTGTGCAGAAAGTCATTATTTTTCAACTAAACGATATGGTAGAGCTTTCCTAATCTGCAGGTCCGAATGAAAAACAGTTCTCATCCGATCAGTCAAAAATAATTCATATATTCCCAACAATCTCCGTGATAATGGTAATCATCAATTATCTATCGACTTTCTGTTCTGTTATTTTGAAAAAAAAAAGAACTATTACACTGACAAAAAATAATAATGAATACTGAAAATCAACGAGCGTTGAAGAAAATTGTATAATATTCCGCAAAAAGTTGACCTCACTTTTCTCCAGTTACGAAAGTAAAGTAAATTTGCTATGAACAGTGGAAATGGATAATAATCCATCAATAATACCTAGTTATTATTTTTCATTATAAAGAAGGTTTACGGTACTGATTAGTGATTACATGCATTTTACAATCCAATGAAGGATTTGTATTGTTTCATGTTCAATATTTTATAGACAAACTTTTCCGAATAAATGGTTTCCATTGTCGAACAAAAAACGAGCAGACTGACAACTTTCGTCCGGTCTGTTTCATTTTTCAAATGTTTACCTTGACGTTTGACTTGAAGACTACTTGAAATTTTGTCTGTAAACTTGAGACTGAAATCTGAACTGTTTGTGTTGACTCTGCTCATTGGGAAGTTATGTGTTTAATTTATTAGGAATCAAATGTCTGTTTGTCTGTTGACCTAGCTGTTTTTTTATGATAAAAACAATTTTCAAGTTTCCTTTTAGTTTTTGGATTGGACAATGTTATACAAACTTATTTATTTTCAATGCTACACAAGATGAAATGATAAAATTTGGTGGGGTTTCCATTTGAAAAATCGATTTTTGGCAGTTTTCTCGATTTCATTTTTCATCTTATTTTTTGACCACTCTGTATCAATAGTTATCAAAATATTGTAAAAAAGCTTTTATAGTAGGTCTCCTGCAACAAGGAATCCAACACAAATTAAATAATAAAGGCTCTCTTTTAGGTAAAAGTTAGATTTGAATTGAAAAGTACAATCGTCATTTTTGACAAACAAAATTCAAATATTTCAAAAACTCGTGTACTTAGGTATAGAACATGATACATCAAATCTGCCTGGAATTTTATGTAGAATCCAAAAATGTAATAATATATAGGGTATTTCATTTCAAACAAGTGAGTTGACACCTACTTCCAGTATAACCGGAAGTCGCGCAACGTAGCTATTATTTTATTTGAAGAGAGCATCCTTGTTAACATCACCATACAAATTTTCAGAACTACAATCGCATTATTTCTCAAGATATTCTAATGGACGGTCGACACCATGAGACACCCGGTAAGTTTTTGCAAATCCTTTGGGAAAAAACAAGCTCATCAATATAAAACTCATAAGCTTTTGAGGGTTCAAAACTTTTTTAAAAAAAATGCAGGGTGCATATGAGATGATAAACCTGTCAGAATATTATTTTTCGAGACGTTTGACAAGGGTTTAACTAACTGTTACATTTTCACCTGTAAGTTTGTAACAGTAATTATCATATTATATTTAAGCAGAACACCGTTTGATTAATGAAAGGATTTTTATTACTTTCAGGAGAACCCGAAATCTTTCTACATAGCATTGAGGAGAACAATGATGGTGGAAAAATAGATAAACTTTGTGTGTTGAAAATTGAGCTCAGACGGGAACACATGCAAGAGCGGCAACGAGCCTAGAAAGCAAGATCTTTGTTGACCAGGATTTTGTATAAGAGGATCATTGGTTCTATTATGGCCTCAAAGATTAGATTCAGTAAGTGCTTTTTCAGTTGCAACAACTCGCTCCGAACGAACCGAATTTGCTGCAACAAATCGTTCTAGTGGAGACGTCGAGTCGAATCTAACAGAACGCGCAGAACATTTTTCTAAGCTTGTTTGTGGGGAAAAATCATATAAATGCCTGGAACTCATCGACTTATTTGAAAGGCAACCAGCTCGAACAGAACGAACACTACAGACATCACGAACTTTTTGTTCGCAGTGTTTGTTGCAGCCGGCGCGTTAGGTCCGTTCCACGTGTTAATAGTATATTATGTGAATATTTTGTAAATATAGTAAATTCACTACGGATCAATTTTTTGGATTTCTAATCTATATAAAGCTGAATTGAATGAGGAAACAGATTTCCCGCCGCTTCAGAGCAATAAACTCTCGAAGAAAAAAAGTCACGTACTCTTTATGACAGAGCCATCGGATTATCGAAAAGGAATACCACTTCGAATTTTACTGTGAGTTTTTAACACGCAGTTCTCTCACAATTCATAATCATACTGCTTTTTATTGCGGAAACTAATAAAACCACTCACGTTTCGGCGGATGATCTGCACAAATTTTGTTTCTGGTCCTTTTTCATAACAGAGACAATTCAACTCGTGCTACTCAACTGAAAAGAATTTTCAAAACTTTGCTTATACGCGTATTGGAAAAATTAAATATGCATGATTAGAGTCAAACACATTAGAGAATGGTACAGCAAATTACCTTCGATGCGCGTCCATGGTGACTGTCTGTACCAAACTCTAATGTGTCGGACTCAACTTGTTCAAAAATCGAAGATTCGATTGGTGGTTTCAAGAATAATAATTGAGGAGAGATTTCATCCCAAAATGAAAAATTGAAGCTTTAGTCTAATTCAAGCTTTTTTTGGTCTCTTTCTGTGTACTTGGAAAAAAAAAACTTGTTCATATGTGTTTGTTCGTGTATTTTTCTGAATAATATCCATGCAGCAGACACTGCTTTGAAGAAAATTTGTATGAGTAAATTACCCAGTACATATTTAGAAAACCGAAATTGGCCTAGAAAAGACCATTTTTAGTAATTTTAAGGGTGAGGAACTATTTCCCATAGTTTTTGACAAAACCGCGGATAGTTCATCATATGAAATCGTTATACGTGTTCAGTCCTTTGACAGCTGTTTTTTGACTAGTTTTAGGGTTAATTTCAAATTTACTTGATCAGAAAGGCTCGATGAGTATACATTTGAAAAAAGATTTATCAGATTTGTGAAATTCTTGTTTTATCTTTTTTTTAATAATTGAAAAAGTTTTTCAATTTTTTTGCAGCCTGATGCAATCTCTATTTTTAAAATAGATCTTTGTATCTAATTTAGTAAAAATAGGATTCATAGGTGAAATAATTACAAAAATTGTACGTTATATCACGGTAAGTACCTATGTATACTGTTTGCAGAATGTAAATGTTTCCTGAAAATTAAAAAATATGTGCCATAAATACCGAGCATGAACAATTATCCCAAGTTAATTTGATTTTTTTCCGCGTCACGATTTCGTATCTAAACGTACCTATTTATCGCTTCAATTTCAGTTGGTAACTGAGGCAGTGGAACTATAAAAATAATTTGAAACAAATTCTATTTCTGAAGATAATATATGTATGACATTAAATGTAATAACTTCGAATTTTTGACAACAAAACAATTGGTGATCATTTTGATGTCGGGGCTGTAAAAAGATTTTCATACATCAACAAACTATGTAATCCAATGTCTCTCTCACCCTATGTTAGATTATCATTTTACCAAGTTGTCAATACATGCCTCATTAGTATATCTTGAAGAAATCTTGGAGACATACATTGAGCGATCCAGAAATAACATGCATCAATTATTTCAAATATAGAATCATACATCATCCATGGTGATTGCAAGACTAATTCTCTTTTGATTGGCAATTCAGGAGAAATTGACGTAAGCAATTTTCTTCCTAAATTTGTAATTCAATAGTCAATATCATAAATTAAGACATATCATATTAATCGAGGGTTTTTTTTGAAGGCCTTATTGATAAGCTTGAATTTATATATTTTTCTGATTTGCCGAAATTTTCAATTTATTAGGTATTTACAGAGGATCTTATTAATCCGTCTATATCGATGAGTTAATAAAATTTACAATTATTGATTTATACTAATTGAAGACACGGGTGAATGAAAGTGTTATATTACAAAAATCAAATTTGAATGATGAAAGGTTAATGAAATTTTATCTCGTTTATCTTTAGTCTAATAAGTTAAGATTGATGCTCTCATTTTGACAGTTAGAGGACAAAGTTGGGTTAGCCAGTTAGCCAAGGTTGACGTCTGTCCCCGAATTTCTGATTGGCTCTTGAACATTGTAGTAGAGGTAGGTATTGGTATAAGATATTTATAATGGGTACACATATTGTCAAATAGTCATAGAAAAACTCCTTTATCCAATGACACAGATTCACATTTGGGTAATGTTTAATACGAACACATCAATAATAAACGACTTGAAAATTGAGCAAGGAAGAAATAGCTATCGCAACCGAAAACAGAGATTTTCAAAAATTATGTTTGAAACGTTTAGGTTTTCACCTGTTAATTTTACACAGTTTTAACGAATGGCGATAAAGGATTAAAGGAACCTGTCATATCAAAATGGTAACATCAAAATAAGAAATCTGCTAAATCATTCAACCAACGGGTCAGTTCTAACATGGCCAAATTTTCGGAGAACTTGGTATTTTTGAAATCAGAATCTAATTCAGTACAAATTTGAAACGTCAACATTCTGAGTCGTCTCTTGACGACCGCAAAGCCAGCTCAATATTCTTCAGAGCATCAATTTGTACATTCTCTCGAGGATCATGAGGATATGAGAAAATCACGAAAATCAATCAAATTTCAATTAACATAATGTTTCCTAAATATACAAGAAACTATCGATTCCGGATATACTAAACTTTTACCAACCGTTTTCTTAATCTAATCAAAAATAAGCCGTTTATTGTTGAAACTTTCTGTAATGAGATTTTTTTTTTTGAAAAATGTCCAGAAAACAAGGACATCTCCAATGATCAATTGAAACTTCAGTCAAAACTCGATTTAACGCGATGAATTCGATTATTCCAAAATGTCTTGTGGTCGTTGTTTATAGCGCAAATTAAACTTCATTCACATTCACATGGACATTAAATTCACCAACCATAAGAGTGGACCTTGTCAACACTGTTTATTTAATTATGTTACGGTGATAACAACTTTCACGGAATCAAAACTAACTTATTATCAAATAAATTAGTCGAAAGGTACCCTTGCCGAACATATCAGATTGCATAATAATCTTTTTACCAAAATAATCACTCAAGACAAAACTTAAAAATTATAGACGGACTTGAGAGCCCTGGGGATCAATCTTTGAGCCTTCGCAAATTTAGAACGTATACGCAATTGTGCGATCAGCATTTGAATTATCATTGTGATCGCATTTTTGCGTAAACGTTTCAAATTTGCGAAGGCTCAAAAATTGACCCCCGGAATTTTTCAAACTGCTCAAACAGGTAGTCGGAAAAAAGTAGTGGGCAACAAAACCATTCACACAAGAGAATTAAATCTAGTTCTAGTTTCATAAACGTCTCCTCGAAAAAGATTATGTATTTTTACCTCAGTTTCTTGAAACACACGTAAGTAAAGATCCCCATGAGAAACCCTAAACATTACTGAATAATGTATCTAATTAATTTTCTATAATGCAGGAGTTCAAAAATCTACTAATACCAATATTGGACTCATTATCATTATACTAATCTTAATCCAGCAAATTTAAAAATAAGTAATTACACGAGGCGATGAACCGGACAAAAAATTTGGACTGAATTTATTCGCGGAGTGAACATCAGTGGACATAAACTTTCATTATAAATGCAGTTGGATCATTTTCCAAAGTTGTCACGAGAAAATTCGATAATATTTTTGATCTTGAATCAAATCTAATCCATTTAGAAAAGAATCAATTTATTCTACATCATCGAACAATTTAACGAAACTCGTCCACATTAATCAAAACAATCTGATAATCACGTAGGTGAACCATCGCGAATTTTCAAGTTTGATCAAAACTACTTTTAATTATTAGATATTGAGTTATTGATTCAAAGTTGCAAGATATCGACAATTCCATAAGTGTTTTAAGATATAAAGTATGTACATCTATTATACAAGATAGATAAAAAAAGAGTGCTCAATTTTGAATAACAGAATCAACCACTTTCTTCGCGCTCCAAAAATGAAATTAGAACTACATATTATTATTCAAATAACATCACTTATTTTCGATGAAAACGTACCCGATGTTATGAAATCTCGCATTGAATTTTGCATATTTTGGAAAATATGAATAAAAATAATATTCAAGGTTGGAATTCTATATAAAGGGCCATTTCATATTATCATCTTTCAAATACATTTTCCAATAGATTTTCACAACACCTTTCAAACAAATAATGTTCAATATTTTCAATTTCTCTTTAAACAATTTTTTCTTCTTTGAAACGTATCAGATGATGAACAAGAATATATTTTTCCAAATCATATTTTCGAAAATAACCGAAATTATGAACACTACAATCAAAAACCCAATATACGAGAGCAGCGGTTATTTTGTCCTGGAGTGTATATGAAATTTTTTCTTTAAATAAAAAACCATTATTTAATGGTTATATAAATACTAGTTAGCTAATGATTCGGAGCATTTGCTAGTTTTTACTAATGATCTGACCACAAGTTCCAATCGCAACGCCTGAAATAATGTCAGGCTCTGTGAAAATTACATTGTTAACAGTTATTTGAAAGAAGCGGTTTTCGTAAAAAAAAAACTAAACAATTCCTTCTCAAGCGTAGCAATGGAATGATTCCTATATTTAGGTTGAAAACTTCAAGTTTGCCTATTAAAAGTAATTTTGAGAAAAAAAAATGAAAAATATATATTGCTTCAAACATCCAATTATTTATCCATAAATGCCGCGTTAAAAAAAATTCCAGAATAATTTCAAATTTGGACTAAAATAGTACAAATTGTACTGTTTAATTTATAATACAAAATCTCTTGAATTACCCACAAACTGTACATTTTTAGAATTTTTTTAAACATCCACCCTCGTATATAGCACGATAGACAAAACAACACAACAATCACAAAAACACTTACAATGAGCGCGCAAAAATTTGAGCCAGATTTGAAGATGTTCGAGCACGCGTAGTCACTTGTCGGGTTGTGAAACAGCCGAAATTCACAACACTTCACTCCTCACTCACCAGAGTAAAATTGTCTTTTAAATGCCTGAGGTAAATGATTTTAACCTATCTTGGTCGGGGAGCACAGATGCTGACTGATTAAATTACAGGTACGGACTGGATTTTTACAGACTTACAAAGTCTTATATTATCTGAAAATCCAAAAAAAAATGGAGACATGGGACTATGATACCACTATCTTATCAATATTTTATGGCAGCGTTGGATTCATGACATTGAGACGTACATAGCGAGTTAAGAGGGCGATTCTGGAGAAACGGACTAAACTCCAGGAGTATGCGAAAGTTACGTAAAAGACTCCTACGTCATGTTTTCAAGTAATAGCCTTTTTCATTTGAATTGAATGAGCTAAAGTGATCAACTTGGGAGGGACTAATCTTGAGTATAAGCGCCACTGCGACCGGTACTGTGTTATACAACATTGCTCAATAAATCCAGACAACAGTCGAATTTTATGTTTTATATGCAATAATATTATTCAAATGAAAATATAGTTTATTTATTGGAGTGAAAGGGTAACCAAGCACATTACTGTTTTCCGCCATTTGACAAAAACCAAAATTGAGAAGCAAACGGCCAGTCAAAGCCTACAGACATAGTTTGAACCTTCACAGAGACTGGATCTGTGCACAGTAAACCAAAATTAGGGATGACACAATATTAAATGTTTTTATGGTATCAAAACAATCAGTAATAATGGAAATTTTGCACAAAATATTTAATTTAGTTCATTAAACCCTCGGAATAATAAATATTGGTTGACAGATATTCCTCAGATGCAAGCACACACCAACAAAGATAAGTATGGGCAGGAATTCTACATCAGAGAATCTTAGGACCTTGTTTTTGGAACAGTTTGACTAAGCGATCCTGGAGGAACCCTATGGCTGCAGCTGCAACCATGCTCCTCCTCCTACGCCTCACCGGCATGATAATATCATAATGACTTCAACTCCAATATAGATGGAAGAAATAAAATGTTTAGCTCGCTCACCAGATTTAACACCTCCAGATTGATTTTTATGGAAGTATTTATAAGAGTGTACAAAAACGTTTTAAAGACATTAAATACAGGAAGGAGCCCATTGTGTGAGATTATTTTCAAGTTGATGAAAAAGAGGAAGAAAAGCCCTAAACTTCACAAAAATACTTATAAATTGCGTGTTAGATCATCCAATAAGTATTTGTGAGATTTAGGACTTCTTTCTTTTTTTCATCAAGTTAGACATTAATACTACGTCCTGATTAAAAACATTATATTACTCAGCATTGGTTAATTATTATTGTTTAGATTGCAGTCCCGTATAATACAAGAAATTATTAAAATTTGAGAAAATGGAAAATTAAATCGGCGAGAACGAGCAAGTTTCGAGAATTGTTTTTCCATGTTGAAATTTGAAATGTGAAAAGTTGTAGTACATAACGCCATCTATCGGCAGAATTTGTCAATCTTAGGATGGAAATTCCCATCAATCTAATAAAAGACTTCTACCCATTTTTTTATGGATTGGTCATGGTCAGACTGAGGAAACAGTTTCAAGATTTTCCTTTTTTGAAATTTGAAATAACAGACTAAATTACAATGAATAAAAATAATCGCAAATTTAAAAATATGAGAATTGTATAATAATCAAAAACCCCGTCCCTGTACAAATGCAAGTTACCGATAAGTTCTTGAGTAATAACATAAAAAGGTAATCTACCTACATCGGTCTCACTCATTCATTGTAGTTCCCAACTTTTCGACATTAGAATTATTGAATAATTTATTTATTGTAGTCCTATTGTTATTCTAAAGTTTTTGGCAAGGGAATCCCAGAGCTATAAACATATGGTTATTCAACAACCACATCGAATGATAATTCACTTCCATTCAAGTGCGCTATAAAATCAATTTTGCGATGGATTTCATGCATCTTTAGATATACTGCCATAAATATTTCGGAACAATCAAAGTGCTAACATATCCGTCATTTCCTCAGTAAAATGAATGATTTTGAACAAATTATACATTATTTTTCAATGGCGCATTTGATGATGACAAACTAACTGAAGGTATATTGTTCGATGAAGAGTGATCTGAGTGATACAATTATAGGTAATAAATAAAACGGTCTTTAATACTGTTCTGAACCGCAATAATATCCAAATTACATTGAAAAGTCGTTTTTCAAAAAAACGATAAATCCATTCGTGTGGTCCTGAATGACGGAAAGAGTTCACAATTATTATTAGACATTGTTTTTTTTAAGTTTTGCACATCTCATAAATCAACTAGAAAAATGTGGTTACACAGAGTGTCCCAGTTTTATCCGGCAATATTTGAAATTTAGATTCTACTAATCGAAATTAACAATTTTTATTTTATGAAAAATTTTACGAGATTCTAAAAATTGACATGATTTCAATTGTTTTAGTGCTTTTTATCATGGTTCTTAAACAAAAAATAAGTCTCAACAAAATTTGGTTCATAGAAAATTGTAGTTTAACTGTTTGAAATCAAATTTTTGAAACTGACAAGAAATTGAAATCATGTTTATATAGAATACAAATTTTTCATTTTAATTAGTAGAATCTGAACTTTAAATATTGCCGGATTAAACTGGGCCGCCCTTATTATGTAAGTCATGCGCCACTTTTCAGAGTTATTGGAGTTCTAGATTTGAACAATATTTTCTTTGAACATTGTGTTCCAGATCTTCAAAGATGTTGAAAGTATTATGTTCAGAGTTTAGTTACCTACTGTTCCTGAGGGCTTTTATAACGGAATCGAGGCCTTCAAAGAAGCTATCGTCCCTGTTGCAACAAAAACTTCCTGATTTCAAAATGGAACGTTTTGACAGTTTTATGAAAAGCAACGAGGTTTTCAACAATGCAATTTTAAAAAATGCTAAACCTGTTTTAAAATCGCTTGCACAAAGCCAACTGGAACATACATTTTTCACATCTTCAGCGGTCCTTTAAAATCTTTTAGGAAGTCCTCAAGGGCTGCAAAGCCCCAAAAAATATCCGTAAAATTTTCAAAAACTTTTAAAATCACGTGAAATACTCAAAAAATCTTATGAATAAAAACATTCGATAAAGGTTTATACATCCAAGAATGGAATTTCGTCACAGCAATGCCAAAAATGATTCTGCATTTGAATATTTTTTCCCATAGATAGATGTTGAATACATTTTTGCGTAGGTCGTTCAAGACATCAATCAAAACAGACAATTCTGGATCAGTTACGCAAACGACCAATCAATTATGTATTTAGATTGGATCATCATTTTATTAAAGAATAATTATGGATAAGAGAAAGAATTATTTTATTACGTTACGGCCTAAAGTGTCAAAATGAATAACTCAATTTCTTGTTACATTGATGAAATAAAAAATTCAAATGCGTTGCGTGTTAAAAAAAAGCAGTTTCTATGAAGAACTGAGTTTTACTTTATCAAAGATATGCGTGAAGGAATGAAACATTAAAAAAATTATGCTTTGACACGATTAGTTACGCTCTTACAATCAATTATGGTTACTAAACAATTTCAATAATAACAAATATTTCTTCTTTCGTTATTGGAACAAAAAGTTCACTGAAACATTGACATTCTAAGGACAACTATGAAAGTGAGGCGAAGTGGAAGTATGCAATTGTTTTTTTTTGTTACGTGTAAACTATTCAGTTCCGTTCAATGGCGCTGACATGGACGGCTTTAGAAACATATTATAACTATTATCATTGTTATTATAAGAATTTCAGAGTTGAGTGATTATTATAAATATAGAATGAAAATGACAGGAACAATAATGTTGACACCCTGAGTTTTTCCCCATATACCAATAAATTGAGTGGAAAAGGTCCTCCTCCGGCATTTTTGAAAATGAAAGTTCTGAACTGTGAGCCTAATACAGGGTGTTCCCATAGACGTTGGTTATACGTCTATGGGGTGTTCCTATCTTATTTAAAGACTTCTTGCCCGTTATCGATAAAGATGAAACTAATGTCTTGGTTAACTCTCTCTCCTAATTAGTGAAAATTTGAAGATGGAATGACCCGGCGCGACGATATTATTGTTCTGAATTCGTATTAATTACCATTGCAACGAGTATTCACAACAATCTCCAAGTGTAATGTTGACACAACTCACGTTTTGTTATGCCAAAATTAATAAGAACGACAGAATATCCAAATAAAGTCATTGCTTACCAGACCATTTAAGAAAAAAATAGTTTCATCGAGCAATTTCCAGCACATCGTTTTTATCGATAACGGTCGAAGATACGAAGAAACTATAAGAGTATGAAAAGGTTCCAAATAACATGGACAAATTAATTGATTCTCCGATTCATTTGAGAGGATCCCTGCGAGTTACAGTACCGACCAAAAGTAGAGCAACCGCCTTGAATTGGCAGTACGTGCAAAAATTTCACCCTACTTTCGAATGGTTCTAGCCGAGGTTCTAGCCATTTTTATCAAAAGTACCTAACACAGAAAAATGTTTTCAGTGCTCTTTTTTAAACGTGACAAAGCGGCACTAAACATTTTTTTGAAAAAAAACGCCAGGACTAGTAAACGGACGAATGGATTGAAGTTTTTGCCGGTACTGTATTTTTAAAACAATGAACAATAAAATTGAAGATATCAACAAAATCAGTGCTAATGAAACTGGTCTATTTTATAAGAAAAACTGTTTCTAAATAGTTAGCAATTGCAAGGGTGACTCGTTCGAACGATCAGTCTGTTGAGCTTGGAATGGAGATCAGTGGAACAGTTTTTTGACTCGTTCGCATTTTGCAAGAAAATTGACACGTATCAAGAACTTTGCCCCTTTGGAACATTTAATTGGTTGCAGTAATACAATCAATTTATTTTTTACCGCTCGACCAAATATGTTTTTAGCAAGTCAAAAGCCTTGCTCAATACAGCTAGAATGTAGGTCAAGTAAATAAGGGCCTGATTTATAGATTTTTGCTTCGGAAAGGTATTTAATTACTTCTATGGACCTCTCTATCAACACGCTCAAGTATAATAAGAAACTGATGGCTTCCTCACAATAACAACGCTAGAATATACAACATTCTATATAAACATGATCCGAAATTTATGAAATTTTGTATATGGTAATGACAAATAGTAGTTCTTTTGATGCAAGTCTTGTGATCGGTTCAAACTGCGGAATAAGGTTTGGACGGTTTTTCCAGAAACAAGCTTTGTTGAGTAAAGCTGAAAATTGAGACGACCTTGTCTGAATTATGATTGAGAATAAGTCAAAATATTAAACAATTTCGAGTAAACTTTAAACCATTTGGTATATTGTGATGAAACTGGGAACATGTCAATGAAAGCTCTTAATGTCAAAATTTTTTTAAATGAAAAAAGGGGTCGCGTGATATCTTGTTTTTGATGCCCAATGCATTCCCCACTTTTGAAAAAAAATGGTTGAGTCATTTTTCCAAATAACAAACGATGATTTCATTTTCTACAGACGATTTTGACAGACAACACCAGAACTCAACCTATTGGATGTCATTATTGACGTTTCCTGACGTGCTCTTTGGAGAACCTGCGTTTACCTGTACTATTTTTCGATCGAATAGTCTATTTTCGCCAAGTTAGGAATTATCTGGATGAGAATAACGAAAATGGGTGTGTTGGTCGTCGAGAACGGCCAACCCGATCGCCAGATCTCAAGCCTCTAGATTTCTTTCTTTAAGGATACGTTAAATCTGAGGTTTAATGAAAGGCTCCTGGTTCATTACATGAACTCAGACAGAGTTAGAGATGTATGTTTAAAAATAACGCCAGAGATGAATTCATCAATCAAACATTTATTTATCAGGAGGTTCATGGTGGGATTTTCAACATAATTCAAAATAAGTTTGTAATTATTTTCAATTTTTTCTGTTTGTTTCATTGATTCTTCTTTACAATCTTCAATATCAATTAGTGTTCAATTGTTTAAAGTTCGTTGATTCTTATTTCTTCCGATATTTTGTTGAAAGTTGGCGGCTGCCTTGATTCATGAGAAAACTATTTTTGGGGTAAAAATTATTTTTCTACTTTCACTAGTGACGTAATCTTTCAATAATTTCAAATAAACTTAGCATAAACATAAATCCTTTGAATATCCTGTGAGCTTCAAATTGAAAAAAAAGACCATAAGTATTGATCACCTTGATGTTTTTTTTTTCGCGTGTCAACAACAAAAATGTTTTCGAATTCCTTACTGGAATATTTCTATGAAAGCTTGGAAGCATGCAAAAATCATAAAATAAAGTTGAATTTTTAATCGATAGTTTTCCAGGTCAGCTTTCTTCCGTGTTCACATTTCTGTATTTTAAATGAGTCGATAACGAATAGCAGACCACAATGGAAAACGGAGCTAATTCTCAAAAATAAAAATACCATTGAATATAATTTGGAAGGATGGCTAAGTTGCTATATCTGCGGAAGCCAGAAGGGTCACTTCTCTGCAGATGTTGGGTGGGGATGTGTGGATCTGCTACGCTCAAAGCCGGTTGAAGAAGACAAGGACAGACGATTCTTGAATAGCAAAAAGGCATCACCTTGGACACCTAAGATTCAAAAAGTAACAAATAAATGTTCTTACTGTAGGTGTATAGTTAAAAAAACTTTACCAACCAACAACCAAGTCTTTGGCAGATGGAGCCCTTGAAGAGGAAGGTTCCAGAAGCGCGCACCATTTTTCGGGAAGTGGTGCATGGAGAAAAGATCATGGTTCAGTATGAGACGGTTCAAGGACTAGGAATATTGGCGCTCATTCTTTTATTGCATAAAAAGAAGTGGAATTATAGTGGACAATCAAAAAATGTGAATTCATGCCGTTGTAGTTCAAGGCAATTCTTGGGATGAAGCCTGGAAAAGGTGACCTCAGGGAAAACAGTGGAAGAATTTGCGACATTCGTAGAACTAAACTTTTTTTAAACAAGTGAATAGTCAAGAAATACCATTTTCTCATTAATAAAGTCAGATTATGTGAATTGATGAATAGAACTTAGATAAGTAGCACTTTTCCAAAAACATATTGCATCATTCATTCAATCCAGACCAAGTCATTCATGTTTTAGGTAATTTATCATTTTATGGAAGATTTATGATGTATCATTATTTGTAATATATTGATGAACATCTATCTGATGATACTCTTATAAAAAAAACTAATAAATATATTTTGTATTTGAATTGAAGTCGATTTCCGGTCCTTGAGAGTGAGACGTCAATTGAAGAGAGAAAGAGGAAAATTGAAAACACTCTGATTTGTGAACAAAAATTGCCAATGAGCACATGGCTTCATCTTCATAGTATACCAAAACTTGCATTTGAATAAATATTTTTTTCGGACGCTTTGATCGTATTAAACCTTTTGGACGACCATGGAGACTTTCACGAAACACTTTTATTTCTGCGCAGTAATAATGTGGAACTGTAGTACGAAGGGCTCTGGGACATATTTTCCCTTTGCTCCCCCTGCCACTTTCTTGTTTCCGTCAATTCTACCATGTCCCTTAATCCAGGATAGTTTTATAGAGTTCTCGTAGGAGACGACCTGCAGAGTCTAGAGACATTCTAGAGTCGTTAGTTTATTTTTATTTAAAGATTGCAAAATTTGTTTACTGTGAGAAAGATGATGTTTTTGTTCATGATTCCTTTCCTGTGTAAACTGTAGATGTGATTCTGGATTCTAAGGTACTACTTGTTTGGCTTTGGTACACCACACAGAACCTCCGGAATACCAGAAGACTCAGAGTATCTAGCCCAGATTCCAGGAAAAGAAGACACATGAAAAAAAAAACAACTGTTTCTTTTTTCAGGGCAATGCAATGTTTGGGGTGTTTAGAAAACGGATGCAAAAGTTCAAACTTCAGCAGTCCGCGACCCGTATCACAATCGGTATCTTGTTTTCAATGAAATTTGAATTGAATATCGGCCTTGTAATTCTTCAAAAAGGCTAATTGAATGGAGACATCCCCGAAGTAGGTCAAGCATCTTAAAGTGGTCTGTTCTGTTTTAGCCCTGACGATATATGTTATGATAGTTTAAACTTGTTATAGAACTTTTAGAACAGCTTATTATTGGTGCCAATGGTATCCAACATCTTAATGATAGCCAGACCTTCGCTGGATAATAACAATTGCATGTTTCAAACTTATGATATTGATGTGAATTGGATGAAGTCAGTTGACGATGATCAAATTCAATTCTATATTGATTTCTTGCCAAGCAGTAAAGATTATTGTTGAGAGCTATGAGTTCATGCAATTCAAATAGTCCGGCTCGCCCATTGGTTGTTCATTCAAGACCATCCATAATCATCTCTATCAATTTATAGACAATTTAGCCTTTTGCTTGTGAAATCGCTGATTTAATAGACAGCAAAGATGTTGGACCTCCTGAGATCATGTCCAGATGACTGCAAGTTATTGGGATCTGGATCTGAAGAAACACTGGGAAATAAATTTATAACACCAACGTAATGACATCCGTTGCATCAACCAATCTGCATGTGTGATTGTTTAGTCAATTGAAATGATGGAACTTGCGAATTGCATCAGATTAATGCGCTATGCGCTCTTTTAGATTTTGCTCAGTCAAATCTTCATATTTTACCTCCAAGAATATCAGGTTGACGGATTGACGCTCTTTTTCGTGACACCCTGTATAGTGCATTGAATTCAAAACAAAATTTATTTCGAGGTTTCATTGATTCAACTGATTGCCATTGATTTGTGTTTTCACTTATTTCCTTCAAGATTTTCAAGAACATTTTTTCTGTATCGCATACCTATAAAGTTTCGAAAGGGGTGGGGAATCATAAGGGAATACCTTGTACCTTGAATATGTTAGGTGTTTCAGAAATCATTTTTATACATTGGGGGTTGCGCCCGCCCCTACGTCCTTGCTGGTACCCATACCAATTCGACCTTCTTTTTCTCGCCCAGGGCATACAGAGCATCTCTGCACTCTTAGACCAGCGAGCAGCTGATCTTTGGTTTGCATAATGCCTCATGTACCGCTTGGTTGTCAGATTGAACAACGTGATCTTCTGCCTATCTTTCCACCTTCTCCCTAAGTGCTATCTCCAGGATAGCAAAGAAAGACCTCTGCTCTGAAACCATGCGTGAGTCTGTAAACTCTGTAAACTCGGGGTCCAGTGTACTTAGTGTTGGCCTTGGAGCCCTCAGTGAACGAGATTTGCGTATTACTTGATGGTTCTGTCGCAGCAGGATAGAAGGTGTCAGACCCGCCGACAGTGAACGGCACTTGACGCCAATAAATGCATAATCTAGTATGGCCAACGTCTAAGCCTCTGTCCCTCCATGCTCCTTGAGCAGTCATCCTCACTCATGCTGCCATCCCTTTCTCTTCACCAAGAGTGTCAGTGCTGGCAAAGCAGGGTGGATGTTCACTGCAGCACTGTCTACCCACCGGTCAGCGCTACACCCTTTTTTACTATCCTCTCAACATGAGGTTTTCACGTTAACTTACTGTCCAAGACCACCCCAAGGTACTTGACCTGTTTCAGTGACAGCCGGCAGCTCACACACAGTAGTTTGTTGTTCAAGCTCTTTGAGATTTCTCCTATTTGTAAAAACAATAAGCCCCGTTTTTGTGAGACCCACTGGGAGCACTATCTCTTCGAAGCATACCTCTAGGATTGTACACATGACCTCATGCACTCCCATGCAAGAGTTCTGCTCTTACGAGGATCAGGCCGTCATCCTCTTATGCCTGCGCATAAAAGCCCTCCAACTTTAAGCTGTAAGGAGAATGTCTTTTATCAGTCACCAAACCCTGCGTGAAGGGCTGATGGATGACGAAGACTTCGTGAGTGTGCATGATACCAAAACACACAAGATAAGCTCACTAGCTGGACGAAATTGCAACCGATTCACGCATGTTGACCATTTGGGTCAAAAATAGGAAAGATATGGGGAAATAAGGGTTAAAAACATAACCTAGCAATGGGCACCGAACACCCTATGCATTTTAAATGGGCGGTCACCGGAAAAGATGCACGTGAGCTTATCTTGTTTGTTGTAGTGTCATGGTGCGTGTGACATGTATGGATACATCAATGAATGTAGATAACCTTCCAGTGCTCGTCTAAACAATGTCTATATTGATGAATTTGAGGTATTTATTAGGTAGGTATCATTTTATATGTATATGGGATAAGATTAACTTCTATTATTATAAATCTGATCATGCCCGTGTTTGGTGATATTATTATGCTTGTCTTCAATTGAAGATAGTTGCTACTTGAAGCCTTGACTACAATTTGATTCATTTTTGAAAAATTGATGAGGTCAGCGGCCGTCCTGTACTTATTTCACTATGTTATTGCACCGGAAAAGGTTTCTTTAGTTTATTGGGTAATTGTGAAGATAACTGATACTACCTAGATTTCAGCTGATCCAAATATTTTTATTTCTATAAAAGAGCTTAAGGGATTTTAAACCCAATTTTACAAGAGCTGAAATGCTTAAATGATTGCGTAGAATATAGCAAAAAATAGCAAATTACATTTTATTAAAAAGAAACATTTTTCATTGTAGTGTTGGTGTTGGAGGTTGGAGATTATTCACATAAGTGTTAGTGCGATGCCGTTGCACAAAAGTTAAGCCTATCAGTTGACGTGAGTGGTGCCAATTTTTGCCGAACTTTGCAAACTTCAATCTTTCTGCATCCCACTACAACTCGACGATGAGCAAGCACCAATGTAAACCCAAAGTAACCCGCAATGGACAATTTGCATATACATTTTCAAATGACTTGAAATTCTAAATACGTATTCTAGACAATATTAGAGAGTCATCAGCGATTTTTTTTTCCAAAATACCAAAAAATATACTAAATAAATAAAAAAAGAAAACGCGAATTTCACTGTATGACGTAAAACGGGGGAGGGGGCATATTACCCTCCCGAGAGAGAGAGTCATCTCAGTCAATACGCCAGACAGAGATAGATAATGTATTCTGTGACGTGGTGGATGTTGATTGGCGCTCTTTAATCGGTGATCACTACATTCGTGAGGTCGTAGGTTGATATTTCAAACATCAATGGCATTAGTACTCACCACTCCTTATATTTTTCATAATTCCAAAAAATGTGCAAATTGTCCATTGTCAATTAACATATTTGGAGGTTATGTCATTGTACAGACACAAGACTGAACTGGATGTTGATCCCCTGTATTTATCCCGGATTATTTTATAGTAGTTGTTTGGGTTTGGAATGTGCGAGAATAGGGCTTTCGATGAGGTTTTTGCCGAAATGGGGATGTGTTTCCAGCCATATGGGATAAGGGAATTGACGATTATATGTAGAATTAAAAATAATTTCCTGATTCATTCATAACAAAATCAACTGAAATTGGTGAATTTTAGTACATACAAGCTACCTTAGAACTTCTAATATCTGGCTTGGATCGTTTTGCTTTTAACGTTTTTTCATTGATGTTCGACACTATCTACAACCATACACTGACTGAAGTTATCAAAACTACTCCAATTCGAATGACGTTTTTTTAAAACCAGCAAAAGTGCGGCAACGCAAGGCAGCGTACTTTGTAAATATAGTTTTAAACTAAGTAGATTTCAATGATTGCTGTAATTTAGAGTCAAGTATTTTCTTTTAGCTTGTCGTCAACATTTTTGTTTAATATATCAAAATTTAAATCAATCATTTTGTTTTACCTGTTTTTTTTTTAAATTTCGTCACAGGTTATTCACAAATTTTCACAATAGTATTTTTTTGGTTGAACGTTGGATGGCGCAAATTCACATTCACAAGTAACTGAGTGAGTGAGTAACTGAAAAACAAACCAAAGCAGTGGCCCCTCTGAAGGTATCGAGGTAATGGTTCAAATATTTTTGATAAATATTCCTAATCAGTGGTTCATTGTTCAAATTGTGGATCATGAACTTTCAAACCGAATCGAGTAATTTGAATCGATTTTGCTAGAATACAATCGCAACTCTCATTATGCTATTCATCCATATGATGACAACATTTTTGTTGGAAAATGTCGAAATCTTACTTCATAAAGCAAAATCAGGAAATCTTAATTTCTTAAACGATATCCAGAGAACTTTGAAAGTCAGGCCCAAGCATTCCTCACATTCATTAATCCTATATTATTTTTATCGATTATTCAATTATTTAGGAAGAATATGAATTTGGTATGGGGCATTCATTTTATTTATCAAGTTTCTATGAGTCTAATATACGGTATTAGAAATATCTACCCTCATCTGTTATTTGATGCTAATAAAGTTTAAATATTAGATAATATGTTCAAAAATAGGTTGCGAATGGGTCACCTGGCAAAATCCGGGGCAATACCATTATACAGGGTCTTACACATTTCATTGTTCAGCATCATATCTTGGGAACTGTAGGATATACAGAAAAATTCATATCACGACAAAGTTGCGCATGCATTTTGGTACTCAATGAAATAGGAGAACTATTTCAAAATAAATGTCACATCTTCATAGCCACTTTTTTTCCTCTACAAAATGGTGTAATCACATTTATGATCCGATGTTTCGTCTTCGAACAACCATCATCAACTTTGTTTCTGTCCTTTTCAAGTACGCGAACAATTTTGTTCTACGCTTGATAGATTGTGATTTTAATTCCCGTTTCGACTACATATCACACTTGACATTAATTCAACGTTTCGAGCTAATAAAGCCATCATCAATGTGAATTAATGAGGGTTGGGAAAAATATACGATATAATAATATAAAAAATATCCAATAAACTTATCTTGTAGAGACGAAAAATACACTGTCGATGCGAAATCAATCAAAAGCGGGAAGAAATTATGGAAATAGTCATTTGAAAACCAACAGTTTTTGAATTTGGAAATTTGAATTTTTGTTTTTTTCCTGGCGTAACTAAGAGAGATGGATCGAAAAAGATTTCACATTTACATTGTATTTTTTCTTCTCTAAAAGATAACCTAATCAGATTTTTGATTCGACGTTCCGTTCCTTTCCGAACATCATCAATTCATATTGATGATGGCGTTATTAGCTCGAAACGTGGAAAAAGCGTCAAGTGAGATATGTCGTTGGAATTTAAAATAAAATAAAAGTATATTACACGCTTAAGCCTAGAACGAAATTTTCCGTATATTTAAAAAAAATGTTGATGGTTGCTCGGAGACGGAACGTCGGATCATAAATCTGATAACGCCATTTTGTAGAGAAAAACAACCTACTATGAAGATGTAACATTTGCTTTAAAATCTTTTTTCTTATAAAACCAGGAAAACACGAAAACCATTTTACAAAATTTCGGTTTTTCCCGGAGATTTCCGGAAGTATACGGAATTTTTTGGATGTCCCAACGGTATTCTATTGAGTACCTAAATACTCAACTTTGCCATAATTTGAACTTTGCTGTATATCCTACCGTTTCCAAGATACTGATGGGATTTTGCTAGGCAAACCATCTATTTTTGAGATAATTATCCAGCATTTAAACTTTATTAGCATCAAATAACAGATGAGAATAGATATTTGTAATACCGCATCTCGTACTATATTATAGAGGCGGCTAGGTAGCTGCGAGTGGTCCAAGTCGCCCACCGGAGAGGATAGTACGCGATGATCGGGTTCAAATCCCGAGGTCGGCAGAAATTATTTTCTGTTTGACATTTAGTGGTACTCTCATTGGCTAACGTTACTGAGTAGACTGCAGTATTATTACTTACTGACAGTCAAAAAGTTTAAATAATTAGCCTAAATTAATTGGTCCTGCTAGTTCAAATATATAACTAGGTGATATTCTCCATTATCAACTTAGTTAGAGCTACAGTGGTCCTGGGGTTGGCGAAAAGGGTCATTAGGCCTACTCGCCGGGCAGTGGTTTGCCCCCCACCCATACCAATACCAATACCAATATTATTTTTATCGAATATTTAAAATTTTAACAAGCATGTCAATTTTATCGTGCGCCTATTACTTTTATAGAATATCTAGGTTCTTATCATCTATTGGCTAAATTAACTGGAAAATATAAAATGCAATGGAAATATAATATCGAGGGTACCTATTTGTATTTATACTAATTTTATTAAGAATCATATGGTGGGACTAGGGAGCTCATATTAAAGTTTTCCCATGAGTTCTCTGTCTATTTAAGGAATACTTTAATGTTAATTGTCCATTTGAAGTGACGAATGTATCTGCTTTTTAAATTATCTTGAGGGGGGTGTTGATTGCTTTTCCTGGTTTTCGTTACTTTCAATAATATGACTTGAAACAGCTAAGTGTTCAATGTTCAATACCTTTGTTTATCATGTTGATATATGAAAAAAAAGTAATTAAAGAAATAGTTGAGAAAACATCATCAAATATTATTTATCATTAGTGTATTTATTTATTATTATTACTCATTTATTCATTTTCCGGACGCACACTGAAGCCGTTACAGAGCACAAAAGATAGTTCACTAGAGTATATCGAAGAAATATACTGCTGGCGCTTACCGGTGGCGTCATCTGGTTTTTATTATAGGAATCTTAATCTAATTCACACTAACTACCATTGTCAGGTGGCTAAGCGTGTCGCTTAACACCTTTCTCGGCAACAGCTCAATGGGAAATTATAGCACTTGACGTCTTTGGGGCACTCTCACTTGCGACTATAAATCACCCTTCTCATCCTTAGGTACGTAGAGTTTATAGAAATCAATGAGTTCTACTACGTCAAAATATGGTTAGATATACTTTACCTGCTTTAGCATCGCTGTAGATCCTCAAGTAGCTCGGAGATAATACAATAGTTGCCAGTAAAAAGATGGCATCTTGGAACTTTTGCCATTCCTGAAGAAAGTTTCAAATCAAGTTATATCACTGTTATCATGAATATGTGTATAGTGATAACAATGTAAAAAAATCATTTCAGGAAGCTAACGTTTTCTTGAAAATGACACGGCAACTTTTCGAAAGTGATGGATGATCAAAGTTAACCAAAGCCGCTAAAGTTGGATGGTATATCAGATTTCCGAGTTTCTCAGTTAATTTGTTTGATTGAGATATTGAAATGAAAAAGGAAATAATTACCGGTTGTGCTATCATCAACGATTAACATTATACAGTGCGGCTCTAAAAGGTCCCCCTCCTTTTTTTTAACGTGTTTAACTGGGCGACATTTTGAAACATTTTTTTAAATGGAATCATTTTGAAGAACCTGATGAGTACTTTATAACCCTTGAATATTGAGTCGATATCTTCAAATACTACAAAATGGCGGTACATTTAATTACTACATTGATACATACACTTTCAAAAAAAATCGTCAAATTCAATTCAAAAGATGCTGGAAATATTCTTGACATAAAGTTTGGGTCAGGAATAAATGACAAAAATGTCAAAAAAGCATCTTTTGGATTGAACTTGACGATTTTTTTCAAAAAGTGTATGTATCAATGTAGTAATTAAATGTACCACCATTTTGTAGTACTTGAAGATGTCGACTCAATATTCTAGGGTTATAAAGTACTCATCAGGATCTTCAAAATGAGGTGTCACACGACCCCCCTTTCCATTTAAAAAAATGTTTCAAAATGGCGCCCAGCAGCCATCTTGAATACTAAAAGTACGTCAGTAACATCAAAAAGTAGTATTTCGACAGCAATTAAAGTATGCCAAGTTTCAAAATTTTTGGTGCACACATTAAAGAAAAAGGGGCGGGGACCTTTTAGAGCCGCACTGTATATGGTGTACGGCAATCCATTTTGAATACAAAAGCCAAAAGGGAAACAAAAATAAATGATTGAACGAGGAAAATTCATATTAAAAACTTTCTAAAAATTAATGAACATTGAGTAACCGCCGACTCTCATAGCTTCTTGGAGGTCGAGATGAAACCTCATTTTGCATGCAAAACGTCTTAATTTAAGGGTCGCTTAAGAGCGGAGGTTGAAAGGAAAATGAATTATTAAAGGTATGTCATATTATCTACAGGTAGGTGAAAATATAGATGAATACCAACGTGAGAGGGTAATAAATCATTCATGAACTGTGAAACCATTGAAACCCCGTGGTCTTACTCGGATTATAAACGTGATCGACTTTTTAAAAAAGAACTTTACTTCGGAAAACCGGTGAAAACTTGGCCTAAATGAACAGTTACGAACGACCGCAAAGCTTTGACATGCGAAAAGTTGGAAACTAATTACATCAAATGCTCAAATACTAGAATACATCTAAAGTCAGGAATTTATACAATTCATGAAAATTATTATACTGGGTTCAGGTTCATTATTCTCGCACTGTGTTGGCGTGAGAGGTTGAATCTTTTTTGATAAAACCCTTCAGATCTTTTTAGTAGTTGATAAAGTTCTAATTAAAACTTATCTGGCAGTTAAGAAATATAATCATCTCCCCAGTGGTAGTTCACCCTACCGGCAGACAAATCGTTATTATTTGGGATTTGACATCATTATTTTTGGGTTGTATCATATTATTTGTTCTAGTTTGGTACTGGAACGTATGTTTGTTACGTTTGGTCTAATTGATGATTATGATAATTTTGAAGTTGTCGACGTTATAAGTCCAAAACGTGATTTTAATGTAATGAGAGAGAGAGTGCACAATATTTGGAGCCCTTTTCCTTGGTCTGATCTTTTTGTGTAAGAATCACTGGGGAAACTCACCAGGTATGACAGCCAACACACTTCGGACACTGTAAACTCCGTGCCACGCAAGTTAAATCACTTTTACTGGAACAGCTTCAAAGCTTCTTCGAAGCGATGTAGCTGGGAATGTGGAGGTAGAACAAAGGGGTACAATACGATTGCGTAAGCAAACCGCAGTGCCTTTGGGCAACCTAAAAGATGGGTTTTAGTGGGTATACGCTGGTATAGTCCCATACTCCCATACTACCTAGGATCCCATGAGGAACTGGGTGTTCGGTTTTGGTCGCCACCGCCGCCACAAAACTGATGTGAGAACGCGGCTGACTCAAACCAATCATCCAAATCGATCTGGAAACTTCTCGGGTTCACATGACATTTGCGTTTCCAAGTCTGTTTTGAATCGATTTGAGTTCGCTCATGGAAACGTAGTGATTGGTATTATTTGTTTTTCACGAATATTATTTATCAACACCACCAAAATGTGTAAACACAACGAATCAACTGGAGGTTAGGTTTTTGTTTGGAAGTGAAATGCAATGGACACTTCAGCGTTGCCTGTATATAAATAAGAAAATACATGCTTTCTCTTTTTACTGCATCTAAGTCATGATTATGGTCATCTTTGTCTGTTGCTGCTAGCTTGACTAAAACAAGGCCTAAGACGAGTATCTACATGCTAACCGGCAATTTAAAGTAGACTTGTAGAAGATAGAAATATCTGCAGGATAGGTAATTGAAACATTAATTTGAACTGAAATGATCGGCCCTTGGTAGCATTGTCACAAACCACTCCAACTATGAATTTTCTCGTTTTTATCTAAAAACATTCAAAAGGCTTGTATATCGAAAGAGTCCAAGACTAGGTGAAAGTGTACCTATAAGGAGGATATAATCTATTTCCCTCTTTTGATAGAAAACCCTTTCAAATCATTTCAGATAAAGATCTATCTTAATAATCCGTCTTACTGAAGATCCAGAAAAGGTCCAGAAAATCTTTGGAATTCCAAGTAAGTTCATCAAAAATAAATATAATCCGTTCTGCTGGGGAACGGTGAAGGAAAATATTCCTTTCCTATAAAAAGTGATGCTATCGTGGCAAAAGCGCTTGACACTTGTTAACGGAAAGAGTTGAAAACGAACAGCATCATAATAAAGGACATCCCTGTCCCCACGTCCCTTTACGTTTGCGGTTGAAAAAAATATGCGATAAAGTAGAAACATAACATCGACGCACTTCTTCAACAAATAACGGCTTTTTGTCATCTAAATTTGATGGAGTTGCGCACCAACGTCCGCGTTTCCAGGCTGTCCCTTTAATTTATCAGTAGGTACACCTCGTCAGTGTCGTATAGGTGCCAGTGTGCCAGCTATGACAATTTTCTAAAACTTGGCGAACGGTCTTTGGTAAGTCTAAGAAAATTCTATCGCTACTATTAGGGGCATTTTATTACAATATTGAAATATCAACATCGATTGGCCCTCACGCCAACTTCAACGCACAATTCCAGGCTTTAACGAGCAGGGTTTTAAGGTTAACTTTAGGGCTCGGGAAAAATGTAGCTGTATGTGCGTAATATGTGTGTAAGGGTTTTGCAAACAATGTGACATGCCGTATTTTTGGTGTGTTTGGTGTACAAGTGAGACTGCACTGAGCAGAATCAGAATTCAAATGGGCATTATTTATGCATGGAGTGATGCACGTGTTCTACCTGTCTTCTTCTGTTGCACCGACGTCTTCTCGCTTGCTCTTTTCTATTGTTTACATTTTTGCATTCTGACTCTAAGTTTGATGTTTCTGCTGTTTTTGTTGTTTTGCTGTATTTTGTAGTTGTGTATTTTCTCATGTTAAATTATCTATCGATTTCCAATGACCCGTGCGCGTATTTTAGTTGAAAACAACAAATGGCCTGTTCATATATTTCATATTTCGATATGTGAATATTTTCCGTAATATCTTAGTCATATATGAGGGGGAATAAGATGAAAGAGAAGGATGGATGGGGAGGAAGGTAGCACGGCAAATCTAATTAATCGCTAAGGCAACGGAGAACGAAAAGATTAGTATTTTTGGCTAGGCGTGTCTCGTGTCTGTCACTTGTGTCTTAAAATGAAGGTTGCGCGACTGGCCATTTTTCTGACCAGTGGTCTTGCCGGCAGTGTGGGAGGATTATTGATCCGTTTAGCCATACGCACTCACACACATATACGTACTACTTACTAAACTGAAGGCCTACTATGCCGGTCGGTCAACTTTACCCGATGAGAAACTTCCCCTTTGTGAGATTCGGGCCATCGCATCGTCATCGTGGCCAGTGGAGCAATAAGCGTCCGGCGAGGGTGTTAGGAGTTGGGAGTTCTGATCAACTTCGACTATTTGTGTTTGTCATTCACTGGGCTCTATCGCTTTATAGCTTGATTTTTCTAAAGAGGGGTAGAAATTCAAATTAGGCAAAATTAGCACCGCTGCTATTCGGATTTTACCAATAAACTTCGTTTGACTAAATTGACGAATGCAATGAAAGCTCGATCATAAAACGGATAAATAGAGTTCAAAAACCTTACCGATAATGTATTTTCATTTTGTTAAAAACATCAAAATACGGTAACAAAGGTCACTTTCAATTAACGCATCTCTTCCTCGGATTGAATCCATTGCTTGTTCTTGTTTCTGATTTTGCTTGAAATGTAGCTTGTTTCTTCAATGAGCTGTCTGAGATCTTCCATTTCAAGTTCAACGGCATCTGGAAAGACCAACATCCTTCTGAGAACTCGAATATTCTGCTGAAATAAACGAAATGATTCCTGATGATTTGTATTTAATCGTGAGCTCACTGCGAAAACCCGATAAGTCCCAAATCTTCAGATTCAAGATGATTGAGTTCAAAGTTTATATTGATCCGGAAAAATCGAGGGAAAAATCAATTTAGCAATTAGGAAAATGAAGGATGCATTTGTTTGGAACAAAGCCCGAAATCGTACAAAGCTGACAATGACCAGTTATGTCTGTACTAAGTCGGCATTGCACACATCATCCATACATATAGTCTGAAATGAATTTTTGTTTTGACGTCCTTTGAACGACTTCAAGTGTACATTTTCAACATTATTCAGATGCCTATGTGTAAAGCCTTATTTTGGAATGCACTATGCACTAGGTTCCTTGAACATGACCGAAAATTAATTATGCAGGAAAATCTCGAGTGACAATTTGGCAATGGTCGGCGATTGTCGCTTTATGCTGTTCTTAAATTTGAATTAATATGAGATAAGTTCGGTTGGTTTTTGTTTGGCAAAGATGGATGTCGCAGTAGCTATCTCCGATTACACAAATTATCGTATGTCTACGTTGCAACGTTGTATGCCTAACGTCATGTTCAACTCATAAAATGGTCAATTTTGACATTATATAAATTGCATTTTTTTTGTAAAACCATCATTCGAGTCATCCATTTTAGTGTAGAAATTTCAAATATGACAATATGATAATTTTGATGTGAAATAATCCTTCATTCATGATACAAATAACATTGCACAGATGGATTCGTACAAGCTGGAAGTGCGCCAAAACTAATACATTTTGGACTTTGCATGAATGAGCATCTGACTTTGTACAAACAGTTCTGTACATTGTTACATATACATACAGGGAGTCCCAGATCAACTGGTCACTTCTTATACAGCAAATAGAAGAACCATAAATAAGAAGTTTGAGATGGGGAACCCATGAACGGAAGTGCCCCGTTTCCTAGAAACAGGGTTAGTTAAGTTTGTTTTTCAAAAAAAAATGAATATCTGGATTTATTTGGAAACCGCTCAACCGATTTTTATGAAATTTTCAGGGTTTAAATACTAAATGGTATTGCATGTTTCTGGGTATTTGTTAAAAAATAACTCGTCCCTCGTCCGGAGTTGGAGAACATGTGTGCACTATTTTCCAAAAAAAAAAATGGTGTGGAATAATTTCTCAGAACAATAATACCTTTTTCTAAAACTTCGTTCAACAAAATAGCTTTCTTGACTTTTTTCTCTACGACGCACCATTTAGTTTTGGTAACAGTAGAAAATTAATAGTATTGTTCTACTCGTCGGAGAGAAAAAACTCGAGAGACTTTTTTCATTGGAAATTGAATGAGTATTTTAAAAGAAAAGATCCTTTTTTACAAAAAACAGTGGCGCGTAATTTTTGCTTTCTCGAATAACAAAACACCCTGTATCTAGGAAACGGGGCACTTCCGCTCATGGGTTCCCCATCTCAAACTTCTTATTTATGATTCCTCTATTTGCTGTATAAGTAGTGACCAGGTGATCTGGGACACTCTGTATACTAATATTATACTACTGTTGAATACATATACACAAATATACTCAGTGACATAAGAAGAAGTAAGTATCGACTAATTATCCATAAGACTCAATGTGAACATGATCTTTTACAAAGCTTCATATCTCCTTTGAAAAAAAAAAATCAAATTAACCAAAAAAACAAAATGTTCAGAATGAATGAAATTTCAATATTTCTGCACAGAAGTGATTCCAATTCTACCAGGAAACTCTATAGTGTTTCAGAATTTTGTAGTCAAACTAGCAAAACACTCTATACAGTTTCTTGAGCGAAATGAAATTTCTCTTATGCTGAAGTATTGAAGTTTTATTCATTCTGAACATTTTACTTTTTTTGGTTAATTTGATATCTTTTTTTCAAAGGAGATATGAAGCTTTGTATTAGGTCATGTTTACATTGAGTCTTATGGTGAATAAGTCGGTGTAACACTTCTAATGTCACTGAGAATATATTGATTAAAAAAATGGTTATACTGTGAAAATAATAATAAAAATAACAAAGAAGTATGTCAGTAAAACTTATTTTCGCTTTCAGTTGCAGGAACATTATCTACAGCTGTTTTTGATAGTATAGTAGGAATTTCGTGTTCCATTAACTGATTCTTACTGTAGAGCCAGGAGTTCGTTTAGCTTAATATTTACAAGCAAAATAACCTATAAAGTGTTTAAAGGGTTTTGTTGTCATCGATTGGTAGGTAGGTAATATTGGATAAAATGCAAAAATCAATTGAAAGCACTTATGATATTTTTGCTGTTTAGTATAAAGTTACTCGGACTTAGAGAATGTTTAGTATGAAAATAGTCGTTTAATAATTTCCTGAACTTACAGCATTTTGTCAGACCATTGAAAATCAATGTTTGTACTTGGCTATGTTCTTATTTCAAAATCGACCAAACATGGACTGAACGTATTATAAGTGTAACACTATATCTTATAAAAGGTCACCACGACTTTTCCGGCAGTGCACAATTCTTTCGTTATAAGTTTCTATAACTTTAAGTCACACTTTCACGAACAGCCTGAATATTCTCAACCTATTTTGAGCCGTGCAAGATGGATGGGTTTGATTGTTTCGAATCAATCGACTTTTTGCGAATGATTATTCGAAAAAACATTGCGAAGACTCAAGTAATCACGGATTTGAGCATATCTGGCTCTCACAGAAGACCTATATTGAGAATATGTAGACACGTTGTTCTACTGTGTAGCGCTCCATTTTTTAAAATTGTACTGAACTAAACAATTGAATAAAAACCGAAAATCCAAGTGAAAACCTATTTGAATCAAAATTGTGTTTTTGAAAAATAGGTATTTTTGACTGTTTCATTGATCCGCATCCTTCTTTGCGGCTTCCTACCGGTAATCTGATCACAAATGACGTTTTTCTTTTCAATGATATTCCCAATTTCTGATAAGAAACTGTTAATGATTCCACTGGTCAATGTGCGAACATGTTCTGGCTGCATTGTAAAATCCAGCACGTCTCAATCTTTTTGAATAACTCGTTGTTTCATATAAGCACACAGTATATTTCAATGTGGTCGGATTGTCCGGTTCGTCTGTTACAAATCAAAGGTACAGTATGTAATGCGATATGAGCATTGGACGTTAGCGTGCTCCAAGCTGTAACACTCAATTTTTTGGAAACATTTCGATTTCGTAGACCTCTGTAAAGAATGAATTGGAACAGAGAAAATTTCGATACCAAGCTTCAGGTGAAAAAATGATGGGATTTATTGTAAATTCAGAAGACAGAATTTCCTGGAGAATATGAAATACGGATTGATTTTATGTCATGAATGATATGTGACATGAGATCCAATTATGGAGTTATTTGTATGTACTTATATACATACATATACAGGGTGTTTATTAATTGAATGCCGATACTTGAGGAACATAATCCTTGATTGATTTTGAGACAAGAAGTTCATATGGACATAGGTCCGCAAGAGCCTAATTTTCAAGAAACAGGTTGTTGGAATTTTAAAAAATAAATGATTTTTTTATAATTACTTTGATGCTATTCCTAATATCTTTATGAAATTTGGTACACGTCTCCTCTGTATCAATTTGCATTTTGTGATGTACAAATTTTATTATTTTTACCAGTGGCGTCCGTACGGGTTTTGCACTCAATATTTTTGGAGAAAAAACTTGCACGCCATTGCTTTCTTTCAACATAAAAATTATTTTTGAAATCTCTATTTATTTCTGACCCAATTTGTTGTCTTGACTTTTTTTCGTCCGGCGCATGGTTTCCGCTTAAAAAAATAAAATCTACTAAATTGCATTGACACCCTGCTGTGTCTTGCAATATTTTTAAATCTATGGCGCCCTCTTCAACATTCCTATGCATATTGATGCATAGAAGACGTGTACCAAATTTCAGAAAGATATCTGGAATAGTATCAAAGTAATGATAATTTTTTTTTTAAATTTCAACACCCTGTATCTTACAATCTAGGCTCTTGCGGATCTATGTCCATATGAACTTTTTGTCTCAAAATCATCCGAGGATTACAACCCTTGAGTATCGGCATTCAATTAATAAACACCCGGTATGTTTGTCGGTCTTGTCAAATGCATTCTTTAGAAAATACAGTTTTGGACCTGGATTTCAAGATTATTTGAAATGAAACATACCTACTTGACATGAAACAAATAAAAAATTATATTCAGATTTTTTTCAAGATAAGCAGCGGTTGGAAAATCCATCAAGAAAACTGATTTAAAGGTTATGGTGATGCCAATTTCCAAAAATGCATAACTTCCTTTTCCAACTTAAATGGAAAAGTAATTAATGAAGAAAGAAGTTGCCCAGAATAATGTAGACTGCAAAATGCATTCTTAACAAAGTTTCACGATTGTCAGTTTAAATTGATTTTTTTTTCGTCACTGCAGGCAGGATTAACAAATAAAATACGAGTGAGCGACAGACACCGACGGAAACTTTTGAGCTACACCAAATAGTCAACAACTTTTTTTTCGTGATAGTAGCAATTGCAATTACATAATCAAAATACTTTTCTCTTATACATATAAAATCCTATCATGATAGTATGCCTTTTTGATGGTATATCGATGTGAATTAACAAATATGCGCCGCTGAAAAGCCGAACTTTCAAAATGTAATATCCTTTGAGATCGAACTGGCCAATTTATGGTGATCATTAGATTTTTTTCGGATATTAATTCATATTTCCCTTGACCATATACCATGTAAGATTTTTAAATTATTCATAGAGGTTGCCCCAAATTTCGCAAAATTCATCAATATCAAACGAAATCAATTGAATTCAGTATCAGAATTCATACATAATATATCAATGGCCCATATTTTCGATATATTATCATTATCTAGATAGTTACATCTTCAAAACTTCTCCATTTGATATACTTATTCAATTATTGATCAGTCTCTATATCGGAGGTCAAAATCTATTTACATCAAATCGAGCTGAAACAGCGAAGTGAAGATCTTTGGGAAAATCAATAGTTAGTTTGATTTTTAGTTCATTTTCATCAACGAACTTTCAAGGTCTCATCAAATTAAAGATTCAACTCCTGCGTGATGAACAAAGAACTGTGAGTGACCAACGGAGTCTTTCGTGTCAAATTTTCTTTCGTGATAAATCGGGTTATTATAAAAGTTTCGTGTTTTTGTTACCAGTTTAGACCATATTCAGCGGTGGTTGTGATGAATGCCAAAAGAATTAACAAAATTTTATATTTGGGTCAACATTTTGAGATAACTTGAACTTAATTTTTCATTAATATCTTATAATAATTAATAGTTGAAAGATCTCACTCTATAAAATTTTGTAAAAGGTAAACAATGCCGATATTGAATACATAATATATTTAATATCCAGCTCTCTGCCATCGGCAAATGTTTGCTAGAGAAAATGTTTCATTGACGAGATACTCGATATGAAAATATTGACCCTATAATAAGAGCAGCTCTCAAAATTCGTCGAGTTTTGGTAGTCGAATTTTTCCCATAAAGAATTAATACGAATTCCACTTATTTACCATAAATTTAAAATTCAATTTTCAGCCAACCGTTATTTTTAAATTATGAACATTATGGACGTATCCACCCCCCATTTACTCATATTGTCATGTTTTCAATGTGGCTATCAGATGATCAATATTTCCCCCTTCTTGCCTATATGTAGCGTTTTTATTTAAAATTTGTGCGTGCTATCCCAGCCCGCGTTCCTCATTTGATATTTTCGTAGTTAAATACAGGTGGTTACAAACTTAGCCTTATCTGTTTTATTAAATGAGTATGAAATCGATTTGTGCCTGGGCATTGTGGATTGTGGCGCAGGTCTGTCAATAATTATCAGTTACTTTTTTATGGCTTGTAAATTTGTTATTGGGAAAACCTTGTTACTGTATGAAATGTATTGATTTACCAATACAATTATTATAAAAAGATGAATCGAGTACATTAAACAAAACCAAACCATTTATCTTATCTTTGTGGAAAATGAACCGTAGATCGACGCAGGGAAAATTAACAACGTGTCATATTTTTGGAAGAAAAGCTTGCTTTTGATTGGTTTAAACTCATCTAAATAATAAAACCTTATCTCTTATCAAGTATGATTCTATCGATGTGTTAACCATATTTTGTTGTATGGTGCAGCTGCTTGTATGACTTATTAATATTAGTTTTAGATAAAAATATTCTGGAAATTGAGTATTGTTCTGGAAATGTCCCTGGTTTGAGGAGTGGTGTATTTCTTATTATTGGATGTAGGGGATAAAAATAAACACATATTTTGTGCGTCTAGATGTGTACGTCGACCTGTACATTTATCAATAATACAAGATTTTACTCCACATAATTTTCCAAAGTTTGCAATTTTCAAAAATCAGCAGAACCACTGGTTGTGACCAACTGTTATTAGTGTTATTCTTCAGTCTTCACTTCTAACGACAAGTTACGAAAACAATAATTCCGGAGTACTATCGGACACCTTTAAGTATTCATCTTCAGTTCAAAACGGTAGGTACCTGTGCCTCCCCTTACCCCTTACCCTATCAATTTTTCGCCAAGCAATTTTTTGTCACTTGTGTGATGAAGAGCTCAAATAACAATTGCAAAAAGCACTTGCATCAAATCCGTGCAAACCCGGTGACAGTGCTGGTGAAGCTATTTTTCATCAGGCATTCCATATCATGATACTTTGATACTGCGATTCAATGTTGTCAGCCAGACATTCTTAGGTCGAAAAGGAAAAAAGGGAATTTTATGAATAGGTCGAACACGCCCATGTATTTTAGAACTAGTCTGCATTATTCTTTTTTGATACACATTTTTTCCGATTTTATTTTATATACCGGGTGCCCGGTAAGTACATATATGGCATATTTTCGGGAGTGTATATAGGGGAGGTCAAAATAACCCTTATTTGTCATTATTTCAATTTTCTCATGTGCCTTCTAATGGAGATACAGAGATCGATTTGATTTTTTAGCTCCAACTTTTGAAGCGATTTGTATAATTTGATGAGATTTAGGTATGTCGTGATTGTCGTGTAGGTCATGAAGACTCATAAAACCATGGTAGAGTCAATATTTTGAATTGTAGGGGGAGACTGGACACCAAACCTTTGACAAGTGTCTTTTTACAGAGCTGAAAACTACTTTTTCGAATACTCTGACCATTTCTCAGCAAAAAAGGTGCTACATTAAAATTTGTTCCGATATAACTAACCGTTTTCGAGAAAAATAGGTTTTTGTTTTACATGTTATTGTAATTATACATCAAAATACTACTACGAGACATCAGTTATTGTTGATTTTGAAAATGTTTTGACACTCTCTTTTTTGACTTTACTAGAAGTAAGTAGGTAGTAAAAAATTGGAAAAAAAATTGTAAATTTTTACAAAGATCCAAGTAAATAATTTTTTTTATTTTGTTATAAATTTTGTGTCAAAAAGTTTTTCAATAACAACTGAAGTCTCGTCTTAGTATTTCAGAACAAAACCTATTTATTTCGCATATAGTTTTTCGGAACAAATGTAAAGGACCTTTTTTGTCTTGTTTTTTGTTGAGAAATGGTCAGAGCCCATCTCTCATTTGAAATTTCGTTTGAAATTCATAGGAAGAAGATGCGATTTGTCATAAATTGGAGAATTGGACCCAAAAGGTATGGTTGCGAGTCTATTCCTGCTTCACCCTAAAATTTAAAATATTGACTTTACTATGGTTTTACGAGTCTTCATGGCCTATTATACAACATACCCAAATTTCATCAAATTAGGTATATAGGGTTCAAAAGTAAGAGCCGAGGTAAGAGCTAAAAATATAAATCGATTGGTACCCCTTTAGGGCTGTGTATCTCCGTTCTCCGTTGGAAAAAAAGATTCCATGACAAACTATAGGGTTATTTTGACCTCTTCCATACACTCCTGAAATTATGCCATATTATACTTACCGGACACCCTGTTTTTAAGATACATTTCAAAATTTGATATCCATTCATACTTGTTCAAGATCATTCATCTTCGTACTTCGTATTTTCTTCACGTAGAACATTCCCTTTTCCTACCCTAATATATTATTTCTCTTACCTTTCATTGTGTCTAGTCCGCTGGTGTCACTAGATATATTTTTTTTCAATTTGGTACAATAGCAAAACAAAACAACTTAACCTAACAAGAAAAGTAGCTTTTCAACCACGAACGACGTTATGTTTTGGTTTTCGGATCTTCGGTGCGAAGTGCGTCTGGTGCGTAGCGCGAATGAACTCTTTCTTTCTTTGTCTTTGATAGCTCTTTACAGTCTTTTCTTCAGTTGCATGAAGCGTCTACAAATCCTGACCAGTTTTGCATTGTTGACACGTTTTCAGAAAAAAACTGTTATTGATAATAATATGTATTTAGAACTAACGTTAGGTACGTTATTTAAACGACTGTTAGTAATAATTATAGGATCGTACCTAATCTTGGTTCTAGTTTTTATCTCCCAAGCAAGAACCCTTTTCACTTCCTAGTTAACTTAACAGAAATACAGGAAAATTGTTCATGCTAGCAAAACCGTTAAGTGGTATAAAAAAAACATTAAACAAATTCTCATTTCCCGATTTCGTCGCAAAGTTACAGACAAATTCATATTTTCCTGCCCATTTTCCCCCTTTATACAGGGTGTCCGAAAAGTCAACGATAATACTAAAAGGGGTGATGGACCAACTCATAAGCATCCAGAAAAACATATCAGTATGACCTTAGTAAAAACTCTTTGGTTTTCGAGATATTGCCACTAAAATTTCAAAATATTCAATAAGAAATCTTATTTTACAGAGAAATAATTTATTTTTATATTTTTTTTTACAAAGTACATACGTGGAAATTTTCGTGACTGGCTTGTAATTGCTAAGGAAAAGGTGGTGAGAACAGTAAAAAAAAAAACATGTTTTTCAGAGTTGGTCTATCACCCCTTTCAGTATTATCGTTGACTTTCCGCACACCCTGTATACAGGGTGTCCTAGATCGACTGGTCAATATACTTATACAGCAAATAAAGGAACCATAAATAAGAAGTTTGATATGGGGAACCCATGGAACCCATGGAAGTGTCTCGTTTCCTAGATACAGAGTGTACAAGTTTTTCAAAAAAAAAATTAATATCTGAATTTATTTTGTAAATCGCTCAACCGATTTTGATGAAATTTTCACGGTTTAAATACTAAATGATATTGCATGTTTCTGAGTATTTGAAAAAAAAACCTTGTCCAGGGGAGTTGGAGAACATGTGTGCACTATTTTTCGAACAAAAAAAAAGGTATAAGCAAAGAAATAGTCAATGCATGGGTATAACACTATAACATAACTTTTTCAGAACAATAATACTTTTTTCTTAAATTGCGTTCGATTTGCAACAAATTAGCTTTCTTGACTTTTATCTCTCCGACGCACCGTTTTCGAGTAAAAAAATAAAAACCATACTAATGTCCTTCAAAGCGTTGATAACCACAAATTTTCGGAAAATAATGTGAGTTTGGTCAATATAGTATGTGCGCAAGATGCTTCGTTACAAAGACAAGGTGCTGAAATTTAAGAAATTTAAGGTTCATTTTTTCATGTTATAATATGATTTTTATTTTCACCCGTGGCGTGCGTACGGGTACCGATTGCGATATTTTTAATGAAAAAATCGATAAGCCACTGGTTTATCTCAAAACAAAAATTATATCTGCAATCCTTATTTAATTTGAAATAAAAAAGTACTCTTGGCTTTTTTCTTTATAACGCAACGTTTTCGCGTGAAGTGCATACTCCCTTTTCGGCTGATACTGCATTTTCTTCGCAAAAACCGTAAATTAAATGAATGTCTGCGTATTCTTGGTTAGTAAATAGCCGCTGCATTATTATCAACACTAAAAAGAACACTTAAATGGAACAAATGATCGATATTTCTGTTTTGTAACCAAGTCTTTTGTTTTAATCAAAGCTAAATATGATAATTATGCGCCTTTCCCTGATTTGATTTCGACGATTTTTATTTTTTCACTCGAAAATGTGTCGTCACACGAAAAAAAAAGAAGAGTACTTTTTTCATTTAGATTAAATGAGATAAACCAGTGGCGTATCTCTTCTTTCATTAAAAAATATCGCAATCGGTACCCATACGCACGCCACTGACCCACTGGTGAAAATACAAATAATATTATTATATGAAAAAATGAACCTAGATTACCCCTCTACACGTGCCAAATTTCATTTGAAAATCTCAATTGGTAAAAAAGATATTATCAAAATTCGATTTTTTTTCATAAATTTCAACACCTTATAACTTTGTAACGAAGTATTTTTCGCACATACTTTATCAACAAAACTCAAATTATTTTTCGATTATCTATCGATTCTGAAATTTAGGCAGGTAAAAGTGGGACCACCCTGTATACGGGTGACAATTTAAAAAGCACCAGCATTCAATTGTGTCCAAACCAATGATATATAGTATGAGAATTTGGCGAGACACGTCAATTTAGATATCGAGGGGGACAACTTTCGAGGTATCTGTTGTTTTTCTGGAATCAACCCTCTCACGCCCATGGAAGCTACCCCTGAAATTCCAAATAGCAACCCCCACGTATTTTGCGATGTTTTAAATCTTCACGTTATTCTCCATACGCTACATCACTTTTTTTTCAAAATTGAAGTTCCTAACCGCACAAAAATTTTCAAACGAACAGAATTAATTATTCTTTGAACTGATGATCTAAATTGACGTGTCTCGCCAAATCTCCATACTATCAGTGGTTTAGACACAATCAAATGCTGGTCCTTTTTAAATTGTCACCCTGTATGTATATCTCCCACTCAACACGTCTATTCACTCCCCCATCCCTTAAATTTTTTAACTACATATTTGAGAAATACGGAAAAAAGGATCAGGAAAAAGCCAGAAAAATCGACGGAAATTTACAGATAGAACTTAAAAAACTACCGAAGAAAGTGAAGAAAACAATGTGAAAATATTTGCATAAAATAAAATGATAATGATAATGTTGACTAAATCCTTTTTTTCCTGTAATTAAACTGTTTGCAAAGTTGTACAGGGTAGCAAGATAAGAATTCAAAGTGCTGTATCTCGAAAACTATTCGCCGTAATGACTTAAAAAGTTAACACTTATGTGTCCATAACCGTGAAAAATATTCTCTGATTTCCAAGATGGTAGCAAGGGGGCCTAACCGCGATCTTGATTTTTTGTAGAGATTTTCACTGAAATCCACCTAGTAAATGTACTAACAAAAAAAATGTTTTGTAGAAATTTAGTGAAATGATATTTGATTATCTTGTCTTTTCTTAGAATTTTGTATTAAAAATTATAAAATTAAGTTTTATCATTGAATCTTGAAAAATATAACAAAAATAATAATATAATGAATGTAAAAATAGATAATACATACCAGTGAAATCGCGTCTTTCAAGATAGTTTTAACATTTCTTAATGATAGTTTTAAAATTTTAGATTCAATTTTAAAAATTTATGTTTTTTTTCTTCGCTACTTTTGGCTGGGATAAGATATCAAGGTATGATTTAAACAATTTTTAAATAAAAAAAGTTTATACAAAAAAGCGCTCTTTAGCGGCATCATCAAGAACTAGACACAGGTAAAATGGGTTTGAAAGAGCAATAAATGCTTTTTTCGAGAGAAATAAGTTTGTTAAAATCAGTTCAGTCTTTTTGAACTATCTAGGAGTTATAACTGTTGATTTGAAAAAAAAACTTTTATTCACCCCCCACCACTTTATTTTAATAGATACGCCAAATTGTTTTTATCGGATAAATTGAGCTAATCTTTGTAAGGTAATAATTTTTTGGCACATTAACTAGTTGGATTTCAGAGAAAATTCACTTAAAAAGTTCAAGATGCGGTTTGAGCCCCTCTGCCGGAAAACTGGAAATATATTCCACGGTGTTCTTTTAGCTACTTCCGTAATTTAATTTTTCACTACAAGTCTCTACGACGACCAGTCTCCAAGATACAGCAAGTAGAAAAAAAGTCTAGCTAATCTGTAAGTACATTGATATGTCTGTTACCAACTTGAGTAGACACACTGAATATGGTTAGCGCTGTGAAGCCTCTGGGCCAACTAGGTACCAAAAAAATACATACATTATTTTTTTGAAAATATCGTTATGAGTGAGTCTTATATCACCTTGCCTTCTTTTTATTACTCCGTACGTTCGATGTATAAACTATAAAAACGTTATTTTTGTGACCACTGCAGCACGATAAAAACAATTTTGGGTTTGTTGAAGATTTAAAACGGTTTTTTTTTGTGGTAAATAAGAAGATAGTATTTTTAAACTGACCTCACCATTTAAACCTGGTTTTAAAGAATCTAACAAGATCAATTAACCTTGAATGTTTATTGGCTTCATTGTAGTTTTGAAGTGTCTTGGATTCAATGAGCCTTACATCTACTTAGTCTAATGAAGCTCTCAGTTTGCTTGGTTTCATTACGTTCTTCATTATGACTTTATAGTTTTGAAGTAGCTCTAAAAATTCTCCGAATGTAACTTATAAAACTTGTTAATCAATCTGCTTTACAGGATTATTTTGTCACTAGAAAATACACTTTTAGAACTGTTTTATCAGTTCACTTTATAGCTGCCTTGTTAAATGTAATCAGGAAGCTTTATCAAAACTGAACGCTCTATAAACTTATTCAATCTGGTTTTCATGGAGGCTAATTTGTACTTATTAACGATAAAACCAAACTCATTCCCTCTTTTCTCATAACCTAAAAAAATGCGCCATTTTGTTGAAATTTATCATCAGTGAAGTGAAGAATTCGATGATAATAATTGCTTGCTTGAGTTAGAAGACGAAGATAATAGGAAATGAAATATTTTTCAACTGATGGACAACGAGATTCTTGATAATATAATATTTTTGAAAGATCTTCTTCTACGGGCACTTATTACTGCAATAGTTTAGAAATTCCATCAATTAAACCCATGGTTATTGGAATTTATTGTGGAAAAGGCAAGGCATGCGCACACCTAAGAAAAACCAAACTCGGTGCAGACTATATAACATTCATTAATGCCGCTTTAAAACTAAAAACATGCGCGCTTTGCTTTTATCCAGGGTATGTACTCCTGAACCACTATGAAATGTTACATATTATACTAAATAAAACCATTTTATCTAAAAGTTCTTTTGTCGATGGACTAAACAGTTTTATCCAATTTCGGGCCGCCATTTTTATCTCTGTCGAAACGGCTGGATGAAATAAAATGGATACAAATAGATAATTAAGCTTCCTAGATCTCAAAAACCAACAAATCAACCACTTGAACGGTAGGCGGTAGGTATTGATTTTAAAAAAGAGTTAACATGATTTTTATATAAACTTCATGTTTTTTATATTTTAATTTTTTTTCATAACAAAACTTTTTAAGGCGAACGAATTGGTATAAATATATAAATTTTATTTGACGGAGATAAATTATCCTCAAAAATGTACATTTAGCTGATCACTTCAAGTTTACTCAAAAACCACGCGTACTTATCGATGTATCTAAAATGGTTTTGAAAAGATCTTCACATTGGCTTCAAAATTGGTTACTCAAGATCATACGATCCTAGGAGGTATTTATTTTTGGTTTTATTGACCGCTTTCAGTTTGGGCCCTCTCATGCTGAAAGTGAGTTTATAACAACTTTGTAGTCCAATTATTGGTTTTAGTTGCAGTTTTACTCTTTTGCCTTAAAGCATTCTTAAAAGACTAAATAGAACCGTTCGGTGCTACTTGGGTAATAATTTTTGGCATGGCTCTTCCTTTTCTGGTGAACTTTGGATATATTCTTTTGATAATTGATAGCCTCTAATTTGCCATATTTCGTACGCATTTTTCAATATACGCAAGTTATTTATGCTATCTCTTTCCATTTTTTTTTTTAAAATCTGTGTGTCTGTCGCTTTGACATTCCAATCAAGCTTAACGTATCGATGACAGCAAAGTCAAAAAGGTTTTTCATCGCTAGTGAATTATTGGGCGTGTTCAGGGAACTGCGAAGCTGAAGAGATTTATTCAAGCGAGATTTAGCAATGACAAAATAATTATGATGTTTTCTACCGCTTCATCGCACGACTTCAAGCGATACAGAAATAGAAATAAGGCTTTACAGTGCGGCTCTAAAAAGTCCCCCACTTATAACTTTTGAACCGTTTAATATATGGGAACACAATTTGGACACATCATATGTGAGGACGTTCTGCATTTTTTGATATAGTAGTGACAGCTGAAAATTTCAAAATGACAGCTGGGCGCCATTTTGAATGAAAAAATAAAATGGGGGGTCGACTGATACCGTATTCGGAAGGTCGCTTGACCATGATTACAACTAATGAGTTTCAAGCCTATGCTAACATTCCTGTTGATATGACAGCGTGTCATTTTTTTTCTCATTTCTGTTAATTGATACAGTGCCCGAGAGTTGACTTCTCCAAACTAAGAGGATATGATGAGGTACCTACGGAAGATCGTAAAAATGAGCTATTATACTCAATCTTTTTGACGAGGATTTTTTTCATCCCAATTTTTGTTTTTTTTTCGTAAAATTCATCCTCGTGAAAAAGATTGAGTAATAGCTCATTTTGAAGATCTTCTGTACCTCATCATATCTTTTAGTTTGGAGAAGTCAACTCATGCGGTCGAGTATTAATTAAGTAACAAAAATGAAGATTTTTTGTTGTTGACACGCTGTCATATTAACAGGAATGATAGCAGAGGCTTGAAACTCAGCAGTTGTAATCAGGGTCGAAGAGCCTTCAAAATAAGATATCACTCCATATGATTTTTTCATTCAAAATGGCGCCCAGTCACTATTATGTTGAAAAATCCATGCTGAACGTCCTCACATATGGTGTGTCCACATTTCGCTCGTATAGGTATATCAAACGGTTCAAAAGTTAGAAGGGGGAGGGGCTTTTTGAGCCGCACTGTAGTTTTGCAGCAGAGCTGAGTGGCAATCGCTTGAATGAAGCCCTTGCAGTTCCCTGAACGCAACCAATATTGCGTAATGCAAGGATTACATTTGATTTAACATCGAAGTGGAAGTGACAGATTTCCGTTGGCAAACGGGAATCATTATGCTATCGTCTACAATGAATTTGTGTTCAAAGTCACGCTTATGTCAAATTCAATGTGGATGGCAGCATATGATTCACGTTTAGCAAGCAAACATCTGTCACTTCCACCACGAAGTGAAATTAAATGTAACTAAGTTCTACTCTTTGACTAAGGCATATTGCGGAGCGCAAACCTCGTTAACGCTACATTCTGCATTTCGACGAAAGCTGTTGTGTTGGATAGCTTGTTAATATTCAAGGGTTATCGGTGCCGCGTTGCAGTTAGCTTTTGAGTTGATCAGTTCGCTTTTGAGTTACCAATTCTACCAATCCTACCATAGACAAATATATTTTTTTTATATTTCTCTATGTAACATACATAATCTGGAGATCCAGACACCAGAGTGGAGCTGGAGTCGATGAGTAAGATCTTTTTTATTAAGTAAAAAAAGAGGTCATTTTTTAGTTTACCGACCATTCAATTACAGGATTGAAATAACTACTTACTGATTCTCAAGAACATCCAGAATAAGATTTATATATTCACATGCTGCGCATATGTTTATAAACTTTAAAAAACAATTATTTCTTTTCGACATTTTTTCCTTGCTCTCAAATCATGGACGTACTAAGAGAGAATTGGACCGGCCGCTTCCAATAAGCGCTTGCTAGTTTCGTGACGCCAACATGTCATTTTACCGTGGCGGGCAACTAGCTCAAAATTGTCTTGAGAGGTGAACATTTGTTTTTGCGTGTAAATAGGCATGCATGGTCTGTTTCGAAATATTGAATTAATTATTGAAATGCCTATCACATCGTTTGACATTTATTCAATTTTACGGTATAACTGTCAAATCCAAAGAAAATTTATCGTTATGACTAACTCTCAATTATCAATGTAATAATCAAGAAAGGTTGTGATTCTTTCTGGTTCCAAGAGTGAACGAAAATGCCTGAAAATTCGACTTTGATGAATGTCTGAAATGCACATCACATGCGATAAGTGCGTAAAATACACGCAAGAAATCCCCAGAGGTGAGTGAGATACCGTTTTCAGTACTCGATAAAGTTATCTATCCATTCCGTCTTGAAATGGTTTGGGTTAGTCATTCTTATCACTTATCACTGGCAAAACTTTAATCCGATTGGTAAGACTATATTATTCCTAGCATATTAGCATAGCTCTTGAAGCATTGTTCGTCTTATTTTTACTTATAATTTTAATTATCTACCATAAGACGAACACAATTTTGAAAAGGTGCTGATACATAACGTCAGATCAAATATTTGATATTTTGAGATATTTTGCACCACACACTTTGTACTCCCCAATTCCATATTATAAAGAACACGCAATTCAAGGTTGATTCAATTTATGTCATTTGCAATTTCTATACTACTTCCCTTTTCCACTGCAGAACTTCCTTATAATTTTGCGTAATGTATTTGACATTTATATTATCTGTTCATTATCTGAAAATGTTACCTTGAGAAGGATTATGATCGAGAACAAATTTTCAATTTGGTTGCGTGTGAACATATGTTTGAAAACCCACACTCTATTTGTAGGACATTCAGACTTTTCTATTAATTCATATTTCGAACTCTTTAGCAAACTTTACTGCCCTATTACAAATTAGATGTTCGTAATAAGCATTGAAGCGAAAATAAAATATATTGAGTTGTCAGCCACGTAATTTTATCTTTCCCTTTAGAATCTGTCTTCCTAATAAGTGTTGTAATGTTATCGCAAAAAAAAAGTTATGTATATTCTTAGATCTGAATGTCGTCTCTCATTTGTAACAGGCTGTTGAATGCGAGGGAAATAGAATTATATAAAGGCTTCGCCATAACAAACTAAACTGAATAACATCTTTCTATAAAAATTTTCCGTGTTGTGACGTGACAGTATAAAGGTAGGTTGAAAAAAACAATACAGACCGTATGATCATTCCAATCGGAGGCTTGATGGAAAAATCCCAACATCAATACATTTGTAGATTTTCCCACTCGACAATTTACCACTTGAGAAAAGAATATACTAAAAACTAAATTTTCCGTAAGTAGGAATTTCTTATTTGTCAACCTCTCTTATCATCGCAATATTTATGTTGATGTTCAAGAAAATCATGACTAAAGTTCTATTTACGTGGAAAGTTTTCGTGACGATTTTGATTTTCAGCAACACACTTGATTATCAATTTTTATCAATGGAATATAACACAATTTTTTTCACATAGAGCTAGATCCTCAGAAAATAAGAAATAAACGCCGTGACCGTAACCTTACTGAACCAGTTAGTTGTAAACGACTTAAACGAGAACAATAATAGCATAGTATCTGTTTTGTTTCTACTTTTTACCTGTTTTGAATGTTATAAGAGTATGGTATAAAAGCTGTACAGGGTGATTCACTATATATTGACCCTCCCTCTAACTCATTTTTAACAAGGTGTACAAAAAAAAGTTTGATACAAAAGTTCTTCGGTTTATACTAAATTTTTTAAATTGATCAATATCATTTATACAGGGTGTCCCAGAAGCTGTCCACAGCACCCAACTTTGAAATTTTAAATGGGATGCCCTGTATTTTATTTCGTTTTTGGATTCTACATTGAATTGAAAGTCAAAACTGTGGAAGGTAGATCTATATTATCTTTTACCGTTTTCGAGATAAAGACTGTTAAATTTTGTGAAAAATACAAAATTCACTATATTTTGACTCTCCTCTAACACATTTTATACAAGGTGTACAAAAAAAAGTTGTATGCAAAAGTTGTTTGGTTTATACTAATCTTTTAATTCAAGCAGTATCGTTTATACGGGGTATCCCAAAAGGTGACCACAGCATCCAACTTGAACAATAAAGTGTGAGCCTTTTGGAATTGGAAAGTAGCTTTTTTTTAACCTAACTAGAATTCTTCTTTATCTTTTATAAGGCAGACGAAAGCTTCAAAGCAATCTTTATTCAATATGGTTATCAAGAAACAGATCCAGAATTTCGGTTTTTTCACAAAATTGAACAGACTTTTTCTAGAAAGTGGCAAAAGATATGATAGATTTATTCATTATAGATTTGACTCAGAATCTAACGTATAATCTGAAAATAAAATAAAATACAGGGTGACTTATTTAAAATTTTAAAGTTGGGTGTTGCTTTTGGGACACCCTGTATCCCTATATAAATAATATGGCCCGATTTAAACAATTCAGTATAAACCAAACAACTTTTGTCTTCAACTTTTTTCTGTACACCTTGTATAGAATGAGTTAGAGAGGGGGTCAATATATAGTGAATCACCCTGTACATGTACAAATCTTTGAAAAGACACATTTCGTTTTTATTCTCTTTGTGTTTGTGAGTTGTTCATCGATAATTCTGAAATTGCCATTGGCTATTATGTGTTATGTTTTCCCAAGTCATTTATCGTTCTATCATCAAAGTAATTCATTTAAAATTAAATACTGGGTCGATATTCGTCAAAAAATACTTTAGAATAAAGTCACGCAATGCTTTTGACCATGGTAGAAAAAACTAGGGTAATAATAATTGATTGATGGTCAAATAGGGCTCCCCTTAGCAGGAATTTACTTCACCTAAGTATAATGTTGGTTGTTACATTTTCAACAAAATAACTTTGCAATGACAATATTTTGTGTATGCCCTGATGATTTTAATGTGAAAATACTTGCAAATAGATAGGTATATTCTATCATATGAATCAGGTCTGCAAATTTCCTTCTTTTAAACCTACTAAATCATAAATTTTTACACACTGTTTACTGTTTGTTAATCTTTACAGCATAAATATTTATCAAAAACTGATAGCTAATTCACCATTCTCATATCAATTTATCATAAATTCTCGAAAGTCACATTCTTTTTTTAAACTGAATTTGATCACATTGAGTATTTGAGCTTTCATGAGAGGCAACAGAACAGGATAGATTCTAGATTCTTAAAACATTTTGAAAAGCTTTGTAAAATTTGCTGCTTTCTTCCAGGACCATACTTTTTCAGTGAGCGAAGGTATTCTGAGTTCTAATTCCGATTTGTGCCATTTTAATTTTTCTGTTATAATATTGTTGGCTGATCTTGATTTATTTTATAAAATACATCGAATAATTGTCGGCTTCGAAGTAACATATACATACAATTTTTTGAAAGACTTGTACCGGTTTAGTTGGCTATTAGTTATAGTTTAACGAAGATTTATTTTTCATTGGAAGTAAAATTTATCATTATTATTATTGAACTAACGTATGAATGAATTATTTTAGCGGTTGGTAGAGCTAAATTCCAAGAAGTATGAGCCAGAAGCGTCATACTAAACCATATTGGCTACCTGCTTCAATTTGCAGAAACTCAATATTTGCGGTCTTTGTTTAGTAGGACGCTTCTGGCCCATACTTCTTTGAATTTATCTCCAAAGTTAATTCAGTCTTCACCGCCGTTAATAATGACGTCGCATGAATAAATGGTTTTTTGAGGAAGAGAACTTATTCTTTGCTTTTGATACCCTATTGAATTTTGCTTTTGTTGTTCCGTTTTATAGTCGTTCTCTCGATATACATTTTAAAAAATATGGACTTTCTAAAATCGAACAAATGTGCAAATAATTCAACTATACATAAATCATGAAAACTATTTTTCATTCTAAACAAGATCATTATTCCGAGAAATTTAATCTTCGGTTGCATTTCTATTTCGGATATTGATTATAAGAAATTCAATCAAAACAATTCAGTCACTTACATATTTCATCATCAATATTATCATGAAAATGAATTAGCCAAAGAAAATTTCCATTTCACAATAAGATAAAATTTGATGACCAAAAAATTTTCCTGTTATTGAAATTCAAATGTCTATACGTAATATTGAAGATATATTCAATAATGAGGAAAAATTAAAAACAAATTGGGCATTTTTGACAACATCAATATTAAGAATTGCATACATTAACGGACAAAGCGAAAAACATAGATATCTTTGAATAATTCATCTCAAATTCTCAAATAGCATAATAAAAATATCTATTGTTTATCAGTAAGAACAATAATATATCATATGAATTAAACATACCTAAACGGGAATATGAAAATTTTAAAATTATTACAAATACGTCTCTGACTCAAAGTCCAAGGTCCAAGCTAAATCCACATTCAACGATAGTGGAAATTATCAGAAAATTCCCTATGGCACCCTCTAACATTGTCTTTTCCACTTTTCTTTTCCTTATTAGAAATAAAGATGTGATTGCACCAGGGTGAAGCGCCTAGTGGGGGTGCCTTTTCACTGGTTCAAATGAGACGGGCGAGAGGTGGGGGAAAGAGGGGGGTAGTTTACGTTATAGGATTCCGTTTTTCGGCCCTTTTATTGATACTGTGCGTGTTGACCGACGAGAGGGCACATCGTGTGTGTTGGTGTCTGTTCAGTTCATGTTATCGAAATATGTGCCCGTATGTGACGTTTCATAACTTATTGTTCATTTTTGCCGGATTAAACTATTGAGGTTAGTATTTATTTATAGTTTATTAGGGCTCTATAATACTTCAACTCAAATGTTATTTTCAATGTCAATTATTATTATAGACGAGCATAATATGGAATGACGGCGGTTTTTATAATAAAACACATTCGCCATAAAAATATTATGAACAGAGTTTATGGATTGATAGACATCTCAACTTTAACATATTTTCCCGTTTGCTTGTTTTGAATTAATTCACAAGTTTACAGGAAAATGTCATTCCGACTATTGGTATTCGAGTTAAATGTGGTCTCTCAATAGGCGTTTTGTTTTTGTGAAAATTGTAAATGAACCATTATCATAAAAAATTGGTTTTTCTTTAGCCAATATTTTGTTATAACAAAAGCCGGCTTGCAATATTTTCCAAAACGACTAACGCAAATGATACACGAACAATGTTCCTCTGTTTCTTGTGAAAGGGAGTTTTAAAGCATAAACCAACAACTTCCTCATGATTTGTGATGGACAATCAATTTGAGATCAACCTGATCATTAATTAGAAACTTTCGTGGTTGCGTTTTGAAATTTTTCCTCGAATTTTTCCATATTTATTTTATACCCCATTTTTATCGCATCCAATAACCATTGCATTGTTCTCAATGCCGGAGTTTTTAAAATGTCATGAACCCCACTGACGTATACGACATACCAGAAGTGAAAGAAGATCAATACAAAACAAAATTACAAAATAATTTATTACTAACGTAATTTTAAAAATGGAGTTAAAAAATACAAGTTCTTAACAACACTTCAGGAAAACAATTAAATTTTGTTGATGTCGTATATTTGCGGCAGTGGTTCTGAATAGACATAGTAATGTCGTATATTTGCGGCAGTGGTTTTGAAAACAACAATAATTCACGAACGTAATAATTTGACACTGGGCCTATAACGTGTTGAAGGCTCGCGAATACATACGACAGTGGGTCTTAAAGCTCACAAAAAAAAATTATGTCAAATTTGCGGATTTTTATATTCGACAAAATGCCATTTTCCGTATCGCAACCATCGAAAAAATACTCATCTAAAAATAATACCCAGAAAATTGATTAACACATAAGTCTCGTTCATAAATCAATCTTTATTCGACACGTTATTTGTTTGAGAAAACTTGCACAACTGAACAAAACTAATGACAAAACAAAAATCTAAATAACATTCCAATAACGACAAATAATGTTAAGTTTAAACTACAACAAATAAATATGGAATTAAAAAAACTACTAGTAAAATACGAAACCAATTTCGACGCAAGTATTCAAAATTATTGTCAAATAATAATAGGTGAATGATAATCAAAAATACTGAGGTTGCTAAGATAACTCTTCGCTGTACACCCTCATCTAATGTCTCATTGCTTTAAGAAAGTCAAAGAGTAACCAAAAATAAAATAAAAAATCCAGGATCGTATTTGAAAATTAAAGATGATGATGGCCGCTCAAAAGCGAAACGCCAGATTTTTAATTTGCTACCGCCCGCCATCTTGTAGAGGAAAAAAAGTGTCAATGACCAAGTGTAATCTAATGCAAAATATCTTTTCAAAGAATTATTAATAAAAACGTTTTTGCAAAGATTCGGTTTTTTTCAAATATCTTCGGAAGTAGGAGGAATTTTTAAATTTGGAAGTTACATTTTGTTGATCATAAATTCGCCACTTTTTCATCAACCGACACTGTATATCTTTTATAATCCTCATCACACTCAAATTTGGCGGATTTTGAAACTTTTCATCGGAGAACATAAACGGCTGTGGGTGTGAGACTGAGACAAACTATGTGCTGTCGTATACAGGATGTCCCGAAATTAGGTTGAAATGTTTGAACAGGAAATTTTCTACACTGAAAAAATAATAAAAGTTTGCTGTATAGAGCCGTTTGTAAAGTTCAATTTCTATTTTTGTTTTATTTAAATAAATCCCATAATAATTGTGATAATTTTTCAAAAGTCGATATCCAGGGTGATATTATATATATTATTAAAGAAATTAATGGTTAATAGTATCGTCCTTCAAGTTTTGCAAAGTTCTCAAGTTCTCTAGAGTTGTTTCGCTTTGTTTTTTAAGATTTTTTCACTACTTCTTAAGGATTTTACATATACAGTGTGTCCCAAATTCGTTTCTCTATACAGGGATCTTGGCTCCTATCACACCTTCATCAAAGGTTAAATGAGGAAAGTCTTAGAGGAAACTTAGTGCATTCGATATTCGGTTCCAGATTTGCGATCGGTCAATTGGTTTTGGAAATATCGGCGAAAAACCGAAAATGGCGGATTTTGTTTTTTGCCAGTAAATCCGAAACTGCTAATTGGACAGCTATAAAAATGTGACATTATCGGGACACTTTTTTAAGACGAATAAAATGGTGTGTATGACATGTCTCAATCGCCTTTTGTTTTTCCGCAACCCGCCTCAACTTTCATTTTTCTTATGGCCGCCATATTGGATTTTTCGATTTTTGGAAAGAGTGGAAAATTTCCAGTCTAGTGATGTCCCACAAGTGCATAAAAGATTTAAGTATCATCGAAATATCACACTTCGTAGCTGGGACTCAATCTTTTCTAAGGAGGCCATGATTTATTTGTCGCAAAACATCATTAATACGTACTGTATCAACCTAAGGTCACCTTATTTGATGTGCAGCGAACGTGTTAAACTCATTGAATTTTCAATAGAACATGGACGTAAATAATGACTTCTCAACGAGTCTATGAGTATATTGGATAAAAAAGAAAAATTATTGTTTATTCAATCAGCACTTAAGCTTTTGAATAACTCACAGGTGGATACAAAATATATTGAAAATGAAAATACTGTAATGTGTTCTCAACTGTCTCGGTATTGATTTACAAGTTTGCAAAATGACGTCCATTTGCATCGAGGCATTTTTGACAATTAGTAACTGTTTTTCGTACAACCCTCGCAAGTATGTTTCTGTTGATATTTGTAAATGTGTCAAAAATTCTTTGTCTCGGGATTTCTATAGTCGCAGGAGGATCAAATTCAAAGACCTCATTCTTTGTATGACCCCAGAGATAAAAATCCAAGGGCGGAAGGTCGGGGGATCCAGGAGGCCAGGATATTGTACCTTTAATGAAATGATCCTTTTCTCAAACTGCTCTATCAAGAAGTTCCTGACTTGAATGGTGTTGTGAGCCGGACATCCATCCTGTTGAAACCTGGTTCTTCTGAACTCATCTTCGGTTAGAGTAGCTCGTAATGCCGGCACAACCTGATTTCGCAAAAGCTCTAGGTATCTCTGTCCGTTTAGGCTGTAGTCAAATGAAAATGGTCCTTTAAGTCGATTTTCTGAAATGATTGATTGATAGTTGCCCAATTGAGAAAGGTAAGTTGGATTGAATTACCAATGACCTCACACCAAACGTTAAACCCAAATCTGGTCTGTAGACGTCTCGCTACCACTTCGTGAGGGTCTTCCACAGCCCAATGATGAGTGTTGTGCTTATTAAAAACTCCACAATTCGTAAACCTAATTTCATCGGACCCCAAGACATGATTTACAAAATGGGATTGTCATTACACTTCCTTGTATACCACTCACAGAAGCGCATTCGTCCTGGAAAATCAGTTTCTTTAAGTCCTTGAACTACTGTGGGTCTGTATGGATGGTACTTATTCTTGTTTAGCACTCTCTGTACTGTTGATTTTATTTTGACACACCAATTTCCCGTTCTACAGCTCTTACCGATTTACTAGGGTCTTCGTTGACAGCTTGTAAAATGTTTCTGTTGCGATTTTCATTTTCAATGTGGTATCCGCTTCTAGGTTGTTCAAAGGCCCCAAAGTTGATCAAATTAACAACCTTTTTTCTGAATTGGGTTTTATGAGGCTGCCGTCGTTCGGGGTACATCTCTAAATACCTTGCTGAGGTAATGTCGGCATTTCTCTGTCACTGCAAGTACAGCGCTAACATATCCAACTTTTCTTTATTCGAATAGGGAACACCGGGCATTTTAAATTGGTTTCGACAATTTGTTTATCAGATTTATTATTTTAATGACAGAGAAGCGTACTACTATTTACGTTAACACAACTTTCATACTGAATTATTATTTGCGGGGTGTTATAGACCACAACGCCACCTTTCGGCAGAATTATTGAACGACATATCAGAGCCTCCTAGGATTATGCTAATAAACCAGTTTTCTGTCAAATAAATCATGGCCTCCTTAGAAAAGATTGAGTCCTAACTACGAAATGTGATATTCCGAAGATACTTGAATCTTTTATGCACTTGTGAGACATCACTGAACTGGAAATTTCACACTCTTTCCAAAAATCGGAAAATCCAATATGGTGGCCATAAGAAAAATGAAAGTTGAGGCGGGTTGCGGGAAAACAAAAGACGATTGATACATGTCATACACACCATTTTATTCGTCTTAAAAAAATGTCCCGATAATGTCACATTTTCATAGCTGTCCAAGTAGCCGTTTCGGATTTACTGGCAAAAAACAAAATCCGCCATTTTTGGTTTTTCGCCGATATTTCCAAAACCAATTTATCGATCGCAAATCTGAACCCGGATATCGAATGCACTAAGTTTCCTCTAAAACTTTCTCCATTCAACCTTTGCTGTAGGTATAATAGGAGCCAAGATCCCTGTATAGAGAAGCGAATCTGGGACACACTGTATAGGTGACTTGATTTTTATCTATCTTTTCTTTTACCAAACTTCTCAAATACTCACATTTTTTTAATATTTTTGAGGATCTCGCCTCACTGTTTTTTTCACTTGGAAAGAGTTTATTTACTGTGGTTTATCCACTTTTTAGATATTTTGTTTTTTACTTTGAGTGATGTTTTCTTATACTGAAGGTGTCAACTACATATTCGGAGATATCTACTAAGATATACCTTATCTTTCTTGAATATTCAATTGTCATATGTAATCATTCATCATCTATATGTTTGACAGATGTTTATATTTTTCTTCGTTTTGAGATTTTCTATCATGTTCTTGATGATCGATATACCTACTGACTTTGTGGATATTTGGGAAGCCTGGAAAGCTGATTTTTCAAAATGTTGGTTGGTATAAACCATGCCAATTTGCCATGGCTGTTTTTATTCAAGTGACCATTTTTGTCTATCCAATCAGATTTAATTATTTCATAGTTGGAGATCGGTATTCGATATGAACTGTATTCAGAAAAATATAAATACTCACAAAAGCACTTCATCGATATCCTTTCTGAGATTAGTATACAGACTAAATCTGGATCACAATGAATTTTCATGTATTAATTCGGGTAAAGTACATTTTTCAAATCATTTTTCAATTACAAAACGTCATGCTTACAGAATTCGATATCTTCTTCCGGAGTTTTATAGCCGCCAGGCAGACAAAATGACGTCAAAGAGAACGCGATAGTCATGGTGTACACAAGTTAACTTATAAAAAGTTTATGAGATGATTTGGAAAATAGCTAAACTACTAACCATAGTCATTTTTAAAATTTCCGTTTTGTTTTTATATTCCTAATAGTTATTTTATCTCTTAGTCCTAGATTTTATTGTATTGAAATCAAAAGTAATCAGATAACTACTTGTTTATATATATAGATCTAGTATACACGGCTTAAAAAATAAATCACTTCTTTGTTCCCTGTAACTTTTATTGTGGATATGATATACACATATACATATGAGCTAAAGTAGTTTTAGGAATTTAAATGTCACATAAGTATATCATTTCCGCAATAAAAGCAAATAGAGATACAAATTAGTGTCCCTCTAGTTTTTAAGCAGTAGAGTTTAGTAGACCCCCGATTATTCGAAACTAATCGAAACCCGATTATGCGAAAACGACCTATGAAGCGGCGCACTATCCGAAATGATTCTCACTAATACTCACGATACCTCCGCTTTATCCGAAATTGTAATATTTTTTGTTGTTTTATCGGCAAACCTCTTCCTTTGAACTCATAAAAATGAAAATAAAATAAATATGTACTAATTAAAATGTATGTAAAATGCAAACTATTATTTTATTTTTGGTTGTCATCTATGTATAAGGTGTGTAAATGAATGCATACGAGTATATTATAATGTTTGTCAGAATTTATTACAGTTACTTTTCCAATTCATACATCATTTCACTTCATACAATTATTTCAATTCAAACAATATTTCAATATGTAATACTTAATTATGAATATATGTATTTTTGTTTTGCTGTGTATTATTTAGATGAAAATTTGATAAATGTTTCGTTACAAAAAACATCATGTAGTTGATGATTTTCCTCAATCTCCGCATTATCCGAAATCGGCGCGGTACACATTATTTCGGATAATCGAGAGCCGTCTACTGTATATCATATCATCATCAATTCATTATCCAGTTGAACACTATGAATTAACAAGAATTTATTTAATTTCAAAAACTATTTTCGAAGCTTGAAGATTAGACCCTGTCCAGAGATATAAATATTTTCTTATAATATCTCTGACAATATTTTCGTTGGCTGTATATGTATTAGAGTATGTGAGAGCTCGAACGTTTTGCTTTTACGTAGTTAGTGCGTTTTTTTCAAAATTTTGGGCACAACATATTTGGGACCGATTATGGAGAGAGATTTTAATATTGGCCTCCATTTTCGTCACTATTATGGTGAACACGTTGCATGATGATCCATTTGAAATTTCTGATGTGACAATTAATTTATTTCTGAACATTTTGTGGAAAACGCTGATATAAAACTAATATACAGGGTGTTTCATTAATATTACGAAAAAATTTGGGATGAGTTTCCCCGCTTCAAAATAAGAACAAAACTTCTTATATACATGTATCCGGAAATGCTTCGTTACAGAGCTACAGGGTGTTGACATTTCGTTTTCATTTTTGTTTTTTCTAGATAATATTTGAACCCATGTCGATCTTTTGATAAAAATTGGTGATTGGGGGTTTCTTATCATGCGAAATTCAAATTTGACATTAGTATGGCTCTAACTTGTAGAGGGCGCTACGTATACGTATTTTACCTGTTATGAACAGCCATAACTTTTTTGGACGAACCCGAGGACGAACCTGTTTTATAGTTCACTAGCTGTACCCGCCACGGCTTCGCCCGCTTCGACAGCAATTTTAATTAAATCAATAAAAAATTGTATTTTTGGTCACATCGACTTCAAAGTTCATATTAATAATCTTGCATGAAATCAATGAAACCCGTGTTTCATTTGATCTATAATCCTCAAGATGGCTTTGCTGGCACTTAGCTGCAGCTGCATGATGTACTACAAGATTTTTCTTTCTATATTTGGTTGAAGCCTTTCGCATTTGCTCTTGTCGCGGGGTTCAGCCCTGCTTGGATGGAAACCAATTTGTGTAATAATTTTAGTCCCAAAAAATCAAGTGTCCTGAAAATAAACTCAAACGCTATTTTTCTCACGACTAAAAGAGTTACGACAAAAAGTTATTGAAGAAAGTTGGTCTTAATGAAAAATTGAGTGAGAATTCAAAATTTCAAAACCCTCCGCCTACTTTGAGGGTGGGGGTGGGGGTGTGAATAATCATATATTGATGAAAAATTATATATTTTTTGTCACATCGACTTGAAACTTCACTATGATGATCATTGCGGGCGAAGCCGTGACGGCTACTGCTGGTGTCATATAAAATTTCAAACAGTTTAAATTAAGATTATTAATTTTGAGTTGATGTGATCAAAAATATAATACACAACTTTTCATTTATTTTATTATTTTTGCTCGGATTTTTGCCACCCACTGCTTTCGCCCCCTTAGATAAGATTTGAATTTGAAAAAAAAACCGAAACACGTGCTTCATTAATTTCAAACAAGATTATTTGAGCCCGACTTTGTCTAAGGGTTGAATTTTAAAAAACAACGATACATATGTTCAATTTCAACATGATGTTAACAATAATACATAATCTTTCATCAATTAACGATTCTTTTTCCACCCTTTGAGTCCGAATTAGACCCCCTTAGGGACTGAATTTCGCAAAATAACTTAACAAGTATCTAATTAATTTAACTTGAGATTATTTATACGATGTTTCAGGATGATGTTACCAAAAATACATAATCTTTTATCAATTAATGGTTTTTCTCATCTCATCTCCTTTGAGCCCGACTTTGACCCCCTTAGGAGTTGAATTTCAAAAAATAACGAGACATGTGTTCAATCAAGTTTTTCAAGTTGATGTGACCAAAAACACATAATTTTTCTATTGATTTATGATTTTTCACACCCCCATCCCTTTCACCTTCCCAAGGGTTGAATTTTGGAAAACGACGAAACACGTATTTCATTGATTTCATTCAAGATTATTAATATGAAGTTTCAAGTCGATGTGGCCAAAAATACAGTTTTTTCATTGATTTATGATCTTTCACACCCCCACCCCTTTTACCTCCCTAAGGGTTGAATTTTGGAAAACGACGAAACATGTATTTCATTGATTTCATTCAAGATTATTATTATGGAGTTTCAAGTCGATGTGACCAAAAATACATAATTTTTCATTTTTCTACCCCCACCCTTTTCACCCCCTTAGGAATAAAATTTCGCAAAATCGTTTCTTAGCACACCTAGAAATATTAAGCAGAACATCTCTTCAAAATTTCATGGGTCTATCTATAATAGTTTTGGCTCGGCGTTGATGATATTATTTATCACACCCCCGCCCCTTTCACCCCCTTAAGGGTTGAATTTTGGAAAACGACGAAACACGTGTTTTATTAAATTCACTCAAGATCATCATAATGAGGTTTCAAGTCGATGTGATCAAAAATACAGTTTTTTATTGATTTATGATTTTCACACCCCCACCTCTTTCACATCTTTAGGGGTTGAATTTTGGAAAACGACGAAAAACGTATTTCATCGATTTCATTCAAGATTATTAATATGAAGTTTCAAGTCGATGTGACCAAAAATACATAATTTTTCATGTTTCTACCCCCACCCTTTTCACCCCCTTAGGGATAAAATTTCGCAAAATCCTTTCTCAGCACACCTAGAAATATTTAGCAGAACATCTCTTCAAAATTTCATGGCTCTATCTATAATAGTTTTGGCTCGGCGTTGATGACGCAGTCAGGACAAGCTCTTTTATAAATATAGATTAATACATGTGATTTTGAAATTTAGAGTGAATATTTTCTCCATATTGCCTTATTCACTCTCTATACACTGATTTCAAAAATGTTCCACTGCGTTTTCTATTTTCTGCCTCAGAGCACACCATTTTCAAAGATTTTCAAATTCAGAAACATTGTTTTCATTGTAACCATGGCAAACTTTTTGAAAAGTCGAAAAGTCGAAACGTTTCCATAGAGCAATTATTGAAGTAGCGAAACAAAATTAACAACATATTATTATGTAGAACCTAACGGCCTATTTGGTGGAAATTCGCAACTAAATATCTCGAAAACGGCTGAGCGAAATGTCAACAAATATGGTATTTTTAAAAAACTTTTTGACGCTCCCCCGTATAGCTATGAATTTACAGAAAATAACAAGTGATATTTAAACTGCAAACATTTTTCTCTTGAAGCCAGTATTTTTTGTTTATTTTGCTGTACGATAAAAAGTTAGGGGGGTGGGGGGTGTCAGTTTATACGGTGTCACCCAGTACATGGGGATATTGAAAACGGTAAGAGATACAGAGTAAAAAAGGAAAATTCCCAACAAAAAATGGTGGACACACTGATGTGAAGTCAACTTTTGTTTTTCTTATGAGCGACATATTCTTCAATTTCTAAATCCGCTTTGAAAATGCTCTTTGGAAATATGGTCCATAAGAAAAACAGAAGTTGACTTCGGCCGGACGCGATATATTGGATGTATACAATTTTTTTGACGCCGTTTTTAAATCGTCGTATTCTCTAACTCTTATGCTGAAAATTAGAAAAAGTTAGCTTGGCAAAATATTGTGGTTTTTCAAAAATTGGACATACTTATCTTTTTTAACCCTGTATCTACATTACGGTATCGATTCAAAATAAAACAAAGGTGGAATATTTTTTGGGCATCCAAATACGCGTCTGTTCTTTCATTTAAGAGACGTCGTATCACTTACTGTTCTAATATCGTCATGTAGAGTACATCTCTATTCTGGACACATTGTGTACCTATCAAAGCGGTGTAGTTTTCCAAAATATTTTTGACAAAGTTTTATCAAATTTGAAGGCTAAATAATTGTGTTGGACCCTCATTTTCGTTTCGTACAAGGAACAAATTAAATGTGTTTCTCTTGCACCGATCTCTTTGATGAGTGATGACCCGTAGTTGAAAAGTATACCTGTCAGGGTTCTCAATGTTTTTAGGGTAAAACTGATGTAGAATTTTGTAGGAAAATCTCTGCAGAAACCAGGGATACATTATTTCCCAGATCTTATTTGAACGTAGAGACTTGAAAACATTAAATTTATTTTTGACGTGGTTTATAAAAAATTTTGGTTCTATTAATTTTTCGGGGAGGAGTTGGGGACAATTTTGTTTTATTACCTTTTCTCAAAATCACCTAGTTCGGAAGCCGATTATATTTTTTGTTCAAATAGTGTTGCCTAGGTTTGAAATGTTAAATACTTACTCCTTAAAGTGTGGAGAACTTAAACTTTTGGTTCTACTATTACTCCAAAAGATATTTCACGAAAAGGGCAATCATTTTTTCACAAAATATTTTGTTAAACCTATTGGACAAAATTGAATTGAAAATTAAAATTATGAGAGGCCGATTTAGTATTCAAACACACTTATCCAAAATTAGACTATGTGGTCAATTTGAAATATGTTTATTAGAATGTACTAATTAAGTGATCAATTGGTCGATCGCTTTTGGCCTTTTAGTGCTCAGTTGGCGTGTCCAGGAGACGTATAGATTTTTGCCGGGGGTAATAAACTATTACGCCTGTACATCAACATATTTGGTAACTGTTCTAATCGAATTGATAATTGCAGTCTATTAGATGTTCTTAGCAACAGCAATAACAAAATAATAATCGATTTAACTAAGTTTCCCTGTCAAACAATACAGGTCAATGCGTACTAATGAAATTCCCAGCAATTCACATTTATTTGACGTACAAGAAAAAAAGGAATAGTTCAAATAAATAAAAAATGGAACACAGTGACCATTAAGGTCGAAGTATGTCATGTCCGAACATAAACTACCCCGTAATTAAAAAGTATTGATTCTCCGACTGGACTAATAAAAGCGGTTTTAATTACAAATGCGGGTGTTAATAAAGGTTTCTATTATTGTCACCCCCCGCAAGTGCACTCGATATTTGCCATTTCTCCTGGAAACTGGCTAAATAGCGAAAACGAAAAGGAGGGATGTGATCAGTGCCGTCGTGGACAACTTTGACCATTTGAATTTTCTGTTTTCCTTGTTGGTCTTTGATCTTTTGTGAAATTAATTAAATATGTAATTTGATATAGAATGGTCTGTGCTGTTAGAATTTTTATTTTGTAGTTTATACAAATAATCATTTTGATGCATTAAAACATCTGCTCGATAAAACAGTAAAAGTGCCTCATGTAGCTTCCAGTTGTACTCTATCAAATGATTAGCTTCAACTTCAAATGCGTGTATTCCATGATTCTATGAAATGTTATTGTGTATTTTTCATGCTTTGGGTAAATAATCTAGGCCTAGGGAGAGAACTTGACCAATATCAAATTACCAATATTTTTGGCAAATCCTGTAATCCGAAACCCTGTTTTAATTACACTGAGCCCAAAATGCAAAAATGTTTGATTTTCGTCCACTAGCTATCTATTTGTTTTGGTCATTTCCCCTGTGTCCGTTAACTCACCCGACACTGTATAAGCGATATTCCCAAAATGAGGGAACCGCCGCATGAATCATACTTCCTTGTGATAGTCCACTCTCACAAATATTTAATGATTTCGCCATTAGCCGGACTTTTCTTCCTGCCTTCCTGCGAATATTGGAGAACGTGAAAATATATTTGTCCTCTCATTTCGCTTTCTGACCACTTCCATTTAATCAATACTTCTTTTTCTTGTTTTGAAACAATGCGAGCTTCTTGTTTGTTATTTTCTTTCAAGTGCTGAAAATAATTTTGATTACTTTTGCTTTGTAATTAAGTTACAAGTAAACTTATAACTCTTTTCATTTTTCTTCTTAAACTCCTTTTTGAAATGAATTTAAGGGTCGCGTTCGACAATATTTCTTGAAATATCCTACGGCAAATTGAAAATTGACCATCAATAAAAAGCAATTTTTAAAATCAGTCCCCACAGCTCTCCAATCAGGTTAAACAGTGAGTTTGTACCGTATTTTGTCGAACCATATTTTTTCCGGTCCTTTTTATTATATTTATGCCCCGGAAAAATTAAGTTTTCTCCCCAATAGCTATTTCATTTCTATAATACTATACCTATAAAATTGTTTCATCGGAAACCTCGTTGAATTTGCGAAGATTAGATTTTGTTCTTTGTAGTTTTGTCGTTGCCCAAGGCATCCAGGGCTCTCGCATAGCCATAGATTGGTCAGAATCACATAACTGGCGACAATATAAAATATAATTACATTTGAAGTTCTACTCAAAGTAATATCAAAGCTCTCTTTTGTTGCAGGGACCTATACGATTGTTGCATGTCGCCTACAAGGAGAAACGATGACATCCGTCACAATACCTTCAAGCGCTGGTCAACTACATGGAGGATACCCATCAGTACGAGAAGAAATATCAAACAGCGAATCCGATTTCGAATCTTCTAGGAGCACAAAGCGATGTCTAAGCCTACAAACTCCAGATTCATGCAAAAAACGCAGAAAACAGTCCACCCCCATCAGAATTTACAATTCCGAAACAGAGCAAAGTGATTCGTCCACTATTCCTACATACTTGGAACAAAAAACGTCTGATTCGCCGGATAACATTAATCCTTCATGTCATTTGTGCCATGGAAAGTTCGAAACACAAGGACAGCTACAAAATCATATTGCCTGTGAGCATCAACGAGTGGATTTTAAACAGGAACCTGAAGATGATACGAGAACAAGTACTCCTTTTGGAGCAGATGTTCCGTTATGTTTGACTATGCCACGCCCGGAAGTGCAATGGACGGGAGATTTACAAAATAAAGACTGGGCTAACCCAAACATGTCCAACTTGAACTACAGTTCAACAAATCCGGTATTTCTGGCGATGTCCCAATTTAGTCAACCTGATAACCTGCAGATAAAACCAATACGAATCTTCAACCCCGACGCCTATTGTGACCTTTGTAACAAAGAGTTTTGCAACAAATACTTTTTGAAGACACATAAAGCCAATAAGCACGGCATCTATACGGATGTCGCTACTAACGAACAACAGATGCCAACCACAAACAGCATGCCCTCCTTTGCGTCTAATATGAACACAAAACTACCAAGTTCCGTGCCAAGTGTAGATGTATCAGTTAAAAACGAACCTAAAAGTTCAACGAATGTTTTAAATCCATATAGTGTAGTTTTTCCTTGTTCTTTCTCGAATAAGTTCTCGAAACAAACGTTGTCGGGTTTTCAAGATGAGCATACTGAAGCTCAAAATTCAATATCGGTACCGACGTCTAATGGACCATCGTCTAGCGATAGCGAAAAACTCGTTCCAGAAGATCAAGTAGCTGAAACATGCTCTAGTCCAAATAATATACAAACCGAATCTACCTCAGTGAAGAATGAGTCCGACGGAACCTTTTATGAATCTGTCAAGATGTCACCTAGTCAGCCTAGTCGAGAAATAGATGTGTCTAGTCGTTTAAGAAGAATAGGAGTTATGAATCCCAAAGCTTTCTGTGAAATATGTAATAAAGAATATTGCAACAAATATTTTTTACGCACCCATAAGATGAAACGTCATGGAATATACATACCGGAAGAACGTGACTCTAAAATGGAAGGAATCAGCAACCAATGGCCTCCAACCGTACAAACCAGTCCGCTCAATCTTATTGTTACTGAACAGTCCCCCAACCATGATCGCAAGACAACATCTCCTAATGACATAAAATGTGAGCAGTGTGGAATCAAATTTCAAAATGGAAATCTGGCCCAGCTTCACAACTATACAGTTCATGGCAAAATGCTTACCAGAGATTCAGAGGCCGCCATTGATTCCAATTTTGGGCCTGCTAACGATGAGTCCAAGATGACTCAAGAGATTAAGACCGAGAAATCCACCCATCCAGAAGCCATCAGTGAAGACTTGCAGAAACTACAGACCATGATTCTCCAGCTGAATGATCTCGATGGAAGCAAAACCTCAACCACTTGTACCACATGCAACAAAGAATTTGATAACCGTTTCTATCTGCATGCTCATATGATGACCGAGCACGGTGTGCTCCTGGAAGAGTCTACTGACTTTGAAAAAAGTGGCGACTCTGAGAATAGTAACAACAACACGATGTGTGACTTATGTGGTAAAGATCTACAGAGTGCCGAAGAAATGAAGAAGCACATTTTGGAAGCTCATTCGAGTATCACGTCATCAGGACCAGAAAATACCAAAGAAGATTATACCAATGGGAATGTAACACCAGAAAAAACGCAAAACAGAATTTACTTGACAGGTAATACAGCTCCAGAAAGAAGATTATCTGTGAATGTAACACCAACTAGTAGTTACTGTGAGATCTGTAATAAGGAGCTTTGTAACAAATATTTCATGAAGACGCATATGCAAAGAATGCATGGAATCGAGATCGAAAATGGAGCTCAAATAGGAGGGGTAGTATGCGACATCTGTAACAAGGAATTGTGTAGCAAGTATTTTCTCAGAGTACATAAACATAACACACATGGGATTGTAGAATACGGAGCAAGTCTTCTGCCACCAAGAAAAACCGAAGGAGAACCGCCAGCGCCACAGCCTCACGTCTCCACCCCCGAACCAGAACCATTAAAGCCAGGGGATCTTGCAGACTTAAGTCATAGATACTTCACTCATTTCACTGAAGTGTGTCCGATTTGTAGTAGACGGTTCAGAAGTACAAAATGGTTGAAAGCCCATTTGGTTAGTGATCATGGACAAGTTGGGGTGGAGAAATGGTCTGAATTAGAACAACAACTACAACAATCTCTTGGTCAAAATTCGAAACTGAAAGGTATCAAGACTGAGCGTGCTAGCCCTAACTTGAAAAATGGAGGACAAGATCTAATATCGAAGCCAATGGGTATCCAAAATGTGCTGACAAGTCTTTTTGGATCCGAATCTGATCCGAATGCGAAGAATTATCAATGTTCCTACTGCCCTTTCACGTCGCCTCTGCTACCTTTGTTATTCATCCATGAAAGAACACATACCATCAACGAAAATGTGCCCCTCAAGTGTCCAGTTTGCCCTCAGTCATTCCTTGAAAGAGAATTACTACAGCGCCATATGTACACGCACCATCCATTTCTCCCGATACCTCCATTATTCAACGGCCACGGTCATATCAACAAAGACAAACAGTTTGTTGAAGGTGTTCAAGAAGACGACAACCCCAGTAATGTAGTCATCAAAGCTGAAGATGACTCTGAGAAACCACCCGCCAAAAAATCTACTCCAAGAATCACCGTAGCAGACTTGCCAATGGAAGTTAGTCAATCTTTGAAAGAAGTCGCCAAAAAGACCCACTTGCCAGCAACCTACGCATTACCTAGTTCCAGTGAAAGTGCACAAGAAGAAAACTCTTCAGATAAACCAGGGTATGTCATGCAAGCTTTTTTATTAGAAGACTCATCTGCAGATCGTAGAGTTGTGCCTTCTGTTGTTTTTCTACCTATGCTTCAAAAACAACCAGCACCTATCACTGTTACTTTTACTCTAACCCCTGCTTAGTTATTTTACAAATTCAACATTGAAATCAAAATATTATTTGTCGTGGTCTTTATCACGGTACAGTTTCTTCAATAGTTGATTATCCCCTGGTAATAATTTCCAACCTCAAAAAAATTACTGTTTCCAAAGATGAAATGTCAATCTGTTGATATATTTCTTTAAACAAAGATCTCTAGTCTGCCCGGTAAAATTTATAATTTGAACCGATGGCGATTCCACGACACCTGTGATTTAATTATTTTATTTTACATATAATTAATTATTGTATAATCATGAAAATAGATATAAATTAAGTGTATTCCTATATTTGCAAGTCTTGCCTCGTATATTACGAGGACCATATAAGCACATATTTTTATGCAAATACAGAAAGACTGAGTGAAATTTTATATATGATCTGTTGATTTTCACTTGAAATATATCGAGATAAATAATGTTTTGTACCATAGAAAGCTTTAGGTGATGTTTAAAGAAGTTCCTATTTTATATCTCGATATAAAACTACTGTGTTAGTTCACAAGATGTATGTATTAAGTTTATAGAAGTAGCTTTGCTCAACAAACAGTGCTAAGATCAAGAAACACCTTTTCAGTATTCATTTCTAAAGAATTAGATCTATAAATCATAACTTTGAAGTTGATTCGTCTCTTAACATATCAGTAGAAACCATCAGTACCTTGGATGTTCAAATTTTATCACACACTGCACGGAATCAAGAACTTCTACTTATCAGTCAAATTTAATATTGTATTTCGTTCAATACTCTGTTATGAAAAAGTGTTTTCTTGTGAAAGTTCTTCTAAGTCACATTCAATAGGGATGTCAGCTATGTTTGGTCATCATCAAACATTTCATTCATTTAATGACAATTGATCTCGAAAACTTCAAAACCTACCAAAGATAACTGACTGAAATTTGAGTCCACATAAACTCAGGGTTAGCTGAAACGAGTACAATCAGCCACGCGGTCTGTGGATAATATTGAAATGTCCGTAAAGACCATCTTTTCCTACTACCAAGTTCCTGACTAGTAGTATTTAGTGATAGGTTTATATCCTATTGAATTTCAAATACACCCAAAGCGAAATAATCTATTTATTCCGGGAAATTTCAATATTGGAACTATTTTGCCAAACTAAGATTTAAAATTACCCTTCACTAACCCCAAATATTAAATGAGTCAAACTATCAGTGGTGGAAGAGTTAAATAATTTTGAACTGATTTAATTTATGAACTGTCTGAATATTAACACCGTTTCTTTGCATGTGGAGCCATAGTAAAATTATCATATTTAAATTGGTTTGGCAAAAATGAACATGTTGATGCTACAAACTACATATAAGGCACCACAATTTTTTCTATGGACTACACGATTTAAATCTCCTTTCATTTTCTCTTGAATCGTTTGGACCCCATTCAGTTTTGTGAATAGCCTGTTTTAAAAAATGCGATCGAGATTGCTATATTTACAAAATTACTACTAGTTTTGGTACTTAATGACTTTAAATATGTTGAGTCTAATTTTATGTGAACAATGAAAATCAAAATTAATTTTAAGGATATTTTAGCATTATTTGTGTCAGCTTGGTCGTGCATTAGCTTAATGACATACTAGATTAATAATGATTTGGTTCTAAAATGAATGTTAGATAATATCGGGTTGCCATTTGCTCTGATTAACTATAGACTACACCACGACTCTCGTTATCTATATGATGAGACATATCATCTTCTTTGCTTGAGTCTTCAAAATATTCAATTCGTGTAGTCCTAAACACGGTTCTTTGTCAACAACACAATCAAACAAAATGTATGAATATCCAGGGTTCGTGAATTGATACCTTCGAAATATAAATGCTGGTCTAGTGATTTTCATACCCAGTTTGTATATTTTGAAGGAATTGATAGTTTATATCACGGACTGCAACATATTGTTTGAATTATTGTATAGTACAAACTAACTACCTTTGCTAATAATTAGTAACTAAAATATACTGAGCTGTGTGCCTTTGGTAAATGCGAATGACCTGCTGATTTCAAGAAAAAAGCCTGGGTGCTAACAAATATATCTTTCTTATTTTATTAAGTACGAATACAGAATTAATAGAAACATTGATTTGGCGTAAATCACACTCTTGCACTTTCACGTATTGCTTGCATTCAGCCCCTATAAATCGATATTAGTTTCAGGATTTATGTAGAAATTGGACTATGGTTGTGCATAGAAGGCCGACAGAAATTTATTAATCCCTATTTTGTGAGACTCATGCAAATGATTCGATTTCTTTTCAATTTTTTTTCTGCCCTTCGATCGATGTCCCTTTTATTTCCTAAATTCTGTAAACAGCTGCTAAGGGCTCGTGGTCAAATGTACCCTCTTTTAAAATGTGCGTTTCGCCTGTCCGTCTAAGCACGTTCTACATAAAACCCCCAATTTTTTCCTCTATTTATGCATCTGTTCAACTTTTATTATATTTCAAGGTAGTCGTAACTTCTGCCATGTATAATTTTAAATTTAAATCAACGATTTCGATTCACACGAATAGGGGAAGTTTTAATGAGTTGTTATATTTTTCCGTACTCGAATACATTATGCAGCCTTTTTGATACTTAGGCGTGGTGATTGTTCAATCAAAAACGGTTTTTGATACATTTGAAAAAATCAATGTACTAAATTGTTTTTCGATCTGAAACAGCCGAATGCAACTGGTACGTTAGTGAAGCGACAAAAGAAACACAAAAACATTTGCAGTCAATGGTATTAAATTGCCAAATCAATGATTTCTTATTAGTGTGTGCATATTATGCTAATTTCTACACCCTGCGTGAGTCACCCCTAAAAATGATGAAAAGAGGAATTCTGGGATAAAATCAATTTTGGACCATTTTCTATGCATTTTCGAGGGGACAAACGCCGAAAATTTGAATAAGCACACGCGGTATCGTAACAATTGTACTTGAGTGTAACAATACATGCATATAAATTACGTGTGTGAATATGTCATTGTAACTGTGAACCTTTAACAAAAAATATATCCTGCAAGACCAAACCAAATTTGGAAAATCATCTGATTGGTTAATGTTCCGTTGCGAGTTCATTTTTAGTACAGCTATTTTATTTGTTGTGTTTAATAATTGCCAAATATGAATTATGTTAAAGCCTAATCATATTCACCGGTAAAGTACAAACAGAATTACATAGAATTTAGGAATTATGTATACATATTACAACAGGATCGTGCAGTACAATAATGGTAAAAGTTAGCTTGATTCATATTGACATCCATACAGTTGTGCTACTCGAATGTAATGGATACAGTACAAATTTTCAGACTGTATTGTAAAATATGTATATGACATCTTGCTTTTACTGAGAAACTTCAATTCAGAAATCAATCATTGTCTAGGTACAAAGTTCACTTGCTTTAACAATTAACAGGGTAAAGGATTCCACAGCAAAGTTCTAGTGTGTTCAATTCACTTAACTAATCAAAGAATGTATAGCATTATCCTGTTTTCAAGGAAAAAGTATATTAAGAAAAATAGTGTATAGCTATTATAGTGAGCTTCCTTGAAATAAAATGAAATTGTCTACCTCATGATACATTGCCATATTATAGTTGTTGGACCAAGATAAGCTAAGATAAATAAATGCCAAAATATGTAACTTGTATTGTTTCGGTTGAATAAGACTTGAACAAAAAAGATGATTTTCCAATACAAAACCAAAATAGGTAATCATATAGTTGTAGAGTAAGAAGTTGAAGGTTCCCTAAATTAAGATTAAGTGAAATGAGCAAAAATCAAAATCATGGATCCTGTCTGGGGACGTTGCAACCTAGAAGAAAATATATATAACACTTAATTGTAAGTTGTTTTTAGAATGTTCCAAGACTCCCAAGGCAGGAGTCTCATGACATCAAAATGATTCGTTATAATATTTAATATACGGGTTCTATATAATATATAATTGCGTTAAGCTAGTCTATTCTTATGTGTTATTTACATTTCTGGCGTTGGAGTTATCAAAACCTCTTTAAATTAAAATATATAAAATATATGTTAGCATTTTACTTTAATTATCGCACAGTGTCCAAAATTATTGTTATTATAAGATAGGTCATCTAAGTTTTATATTTATTGATTGTGTGTATTTGTAGACATTAATTAGTAATGTATAAAATCTATTCTTACACTAGTTTCATACCCGAATATTATTTGATTTACTTATCCGATTTAGTCATGCATCTAGTCAGAGATACAGTATTTATGTTCATTTTATGACTCTCCTTATTTATATATATTTTTATTAAATATATATTATTATATTTAATAATAGTTTATTTGTCCTCACTTCCCGCATCAATGTCGCAAATCTCACATCCATAAACATTGAAAGTTTTGGAATATGGAAGGAGTACATTCATCTGACGACTGAAAATGTATCTACGCTTCCAGGAATGCAATCAAAGCTTCTCTCAATGCGTGGAAATCTATATTTCCCCGCATTGATAAAATAAAAATAGGACAATCGTCGTTTATATTGATTTTTTAAACAGGGTGGACAAATATATTGACATTCATCCATCTGCCGAATTGATAAGATTATATGTAATCAAATGTATTAAAATTTTGGTTTGCTTAGTACTTCCACTATATTGAAAGTGGATTTTCAATGGAATGGCACGTGTGCCTAGGTAAGTATATCTAGCAAAATAAAAAAAATTACTTTGTAAATCCGCGCCTATGAGCATGTCATGCTAAGGTACTCAAAATAATTTCACAATTTTTAAATAGGAATGCTAATTTCACACAGTCGTCCATGATGTCTTCAGGAAAGCCGAAGTTTTAAAAATTGAAGTTTGCTCAATTCAATTCATTCTGTTCATCAGACTATCAGTACCATCAAAAAATATCATTTTTTTAAGATGTAATATAAAGTTATATTAAACACCTGTCCAAGAAATAAGGATCGATTCTGGTGAAAGATGGGCCTCTTCTAAATAATATATCATTCACAAAGGCATGAAGGAGAAAATTTAAAGCAGACGTGTAAAATAATTCGAAAAACTTATCAAATACCGGAATTATTGCAAAATGCAGTGATATTAAAACGTAGAATTATCCAAAAAAAGTTACTCCAAGCCAAGAAAACGTTAGTAAATATGTGTTTAACAAAAGAGCTTCAATTTATCAACCAAACTATTTTTTTCTGTAGGAAAGACAAACACTAAAAAAAAGTCAATAACCTATAGAAATTTATTTTTACAATACTTTCTTTTCAGGGACAAGTTAAAAAATGAAAACCAACATGGCATCTCTAAGAATAATTATAGTTACTATATTTGTTGTTTTGTTTGGGTTAGTTTGGGAACATGAACAAAAACATATACTTTATTGACATAGGAACAAAAATATTAGAATGAGTTTTTTTTTAATTTATTTATTTATTGCTAATATAAATCTCACATTTCTTTCACACCATTCTTTATGCTAACAACTTTCTTTATAGATGTTATTATTTTCATTTACCTGTAGAAATCATAAGCCTGTGTACAGGAATTGGCATATCTTACGAACTAACTTATAACTTAAAAATAAAAATAAAGGTAAAACATTAGAGATAGTCCCCAACATTCAGGTAGACTGTCTTTCCCTATTTCTCTCTTGAGGGAAAAAAATAGATAAAAACAACTCTACAATATTCTGAATAACCCACGACTTAGGTTTATTTTTAACAACTTTAGCTGATCCTTCAATCTCTTTATTAGCATTAGGCATTAGGTTGAAATATAACATGGAAATATATTCAAAATGGACAATTTGCATACATTTTCAAATGACTTGAAATTTTATATACGTATTCTAGACAATATTATAAAGTCATCAGCGTTTTTTTTTCCAAAATACCCAAAAATCTACTAAATACATAAAAAAGAAAACGCTAATTTCACTGTATGATCGAAAACGGGAAGGGGCTATATTACCCTCCCGAGAGAGAGAGAGTCATCTCTGTCAATACGATAGACAGAGATAGATAATGTATTCTGTGACGTAGTGGATGTTGATTGGCGCTCTTTGATCGGTGATTACTACAGTAATAGAGGTCGTAAGTTGAATTATCAATCATCAATGGCATCAGTACTCACTAATCCTTATATTTTTCATATTTCCAAAAAATGTGCAAATTGTCCATTTTGTTGGCCAATGCTATTTTTGAATCAAGGTTAAACTAAAGACTTGGCTCTAGTTTTTGAGACTTAAGTTCTGAAAATATTTTTGAAGACTTCATACTTACAAACTAACGAATTCAATACAAAAATCCGCTTAATTGACAAAGGAATTGTTTAAACAAATTGAAGAGAAAAATACTCGGAAAAATATATACTTTTTTTTAATTCAATTTAACAAATTTTGCAAACCTGAGAACAGGTTAGAAAAATGTTGTAGTTTACAAAAAAGGTTGGTCGATTTTGTTGAGTCACCCAATTCACACAGATTCAAATTGTGAATTGTAGTGAATAATAATTGTATTGAAAACTCAATGGAAAATCAAATTATATAGGCAAATAAAGTATTCAAGAGTCAACTTTTCAATATATTTTAATAAGAATAATATGCAGTAGATTACACCACAAGTTAACAATGTTAGCTATTATTCCTGAAAAAAAGTTAGAAACTGAGCCGCGTTAATTGCTTTATTCATGACTAATTTATTTATTTGAGATTTTCAATGCAATACACAAACACTACGCGTATGACACTTTCGAGTTTGTTCATATTGTTCCAATGGTATTTTTAGAGAAATTGTGTTGAATTACACGTTCCAAAATAAAAATGTGAGCGGACAATTTTATTGTTGATCTTTCCAGGTATATTTGGGAGATAAATCAACTATGAAAATTACAAGAAAAAACAACGATGTGATATTTTTTGCATAAAATGTCCAAAAACTATCATCCTGATTTGCTTTTTTACTAATAAATCCCAGTTTTAGAAATCGAATCTCCATCAAAAAACGATAAGGCTATATATTGATTAGGTATATTCTAGTTCATTCAAAAGTTGAAGAGATACCATATCTACAAATTCAATCCTGATAGATGATCACAATAAGACGAAAATAACGATAAAACATCCAAATAAGACACCGATTATTACATTCAACGGCACCCACACGACACTGAAATTCCCAAATTATTTCTTTTCAGTTTACAAGGTAAGGCTTTAAAGTCCCTTTGACATCTCGACTCAGGAGTTTTTGTGCCATCATGTCGGATTTATTCTTTCGGATCCATCTCCCGTCCTTTGAGAAAAAACTCCGTTTTATTAGGTCGCTTTTTTACTTTCCAAATGGGAGTTATTGTAATCATGTACAAATCACATTTCCAGATTATAGGATTTCACATGTTTGGAACATGTTTAAAATTAATAACATTCACTCAAGTTCATCTGATACTGATGGCAAACAATAACTTGCTTTGGATAAAGACGTGAGACATGGAATTGAAATACCTTGTTGGAGAGAAACAAACCACAATGTAGTATTGTCGCCGAGGTTTATTGAAGAAAATAATCATTTGATACAATAATGAATATTTATTCGCAACACAGATGAACTGACTGTTGTTAAAACACTCGAAAAATAATTCTGAGAAGAGAATTATAGTGCGTAGTGGATCACATGCGACATATAATATAAGCGAACTAATATAGAATTTTAATAAATCCAATAATCATTTTTTTATAGGTAATAAAAAACTAATCGATATTTATCACCAAGGTCTGATAAGCAGTGAAAACAGTGGAAAACACACACATAAGTACGTAAATGCTCTGAAAGTCAATATTCAATATTTCAATAAATAGATAAAATTCACGCGTGCTACAAAATGATACTCCATGATTCGGCAAACCCGTAACAGTTGTCGTAGCCAAAGGGGTCTTACTAAATCATCGAAAATCCCAAATTTTGTATAAAAACAGATTAAGTGAGGGACCGTCCAACAAAGGGACGGCTGTTCAATTTTCGAAATTTACCCCGTTTCCTTTAAACTCGTGCTTATTTTATTTGTGCATTTGTGAAATTTCACCCCAAAACCCGATGCGAGTGTGCCGATAAAATCAATTTAATCTTTTCTGTTACCGTTTTGGAGGATTTTACAAAAGATTGAGCCATTATTACAAAGGACTTGTTTGTGGAATGACAGATATAATAAAGGACCTGCGTAACATACAAAGCCATTGTACTACGCGTGCCTATTTTACAGAAATCTGGAAAAAGATTAAAGCCGGTGACCTGTTCCTATTGAATGGATGTTTGTCATCAGCCCGTACCCCTTTGCCGAAATTTTCCCCTTTTACGTAAAACCCAACCCTCATTTTACAATAATTACGTATTCTGATGTTATATCTAACAGCTGGCTAGATTTCATACAATAGCAAGAAAAACATCGCATTAAATTGTCACCTTTCATTTTCGATTATTGTATCTAACCGAAAGGGATGATTCCTGATTGTGCATTTTCGACGCAATTTAACTGATTATAAATCTTGTTTCACTTTATCGCGATTCGTATCTCAAATAATGAGTTATTTTCAGGGACGTCAATATCTACAACATCTTACCTAGCAGGAAAAAAGTTGTAGCCTGTTCGTATTCTCACTTCGTTTGAAAAAAAAGAAGAAATACAAAGATTTTATTCCATTTAATATCGATAAATGCGAAGACTTTACAATCAAAAATGAATTGATAGAAATCAAGGAAATGATAAATTGTCGACAATAAGGAAATTTATAAAGGCCAGAAGCTGACTTAATCTTTGATTATTAAAAAAATGGACGTATATTATGTGAAATCAGGTACGTTTTCAAATTTGGCTGCACAAAACGATACCTATGTCACCATTTTGCCTGCTCCCTTGCATATGCTTACAACGATAACTGAAAACATTGAAAACTTCAACAGGTAAGTACTACTATACCTACTAATGGCAAGCTATATAAAAATGTATAATGATTGTGTATAAACATCAATGAACATTCATATCCTTGATGCTGCTGTTGATTGAAAAAAATGCCGGTCGCATAATAATCTTTGGCACGAAATTTTATTTTGATTGTTTGAAGGTAGACGATGTGGATCTTTGAATCTTGAAATAGATTTTGGACTGGAAATCGTTTTGAGTTTATTATTGCTAATAAACTAGGCTCCGGTCAATATGATCCTGATGACGATCAAAGATACCTAATATTGATCAAGAATAATACATCCTATCTCCACCCACTTGGTCCTATCGGACCGAACTAAACGAGTTGTCGGTGGAAACTAGGCTACTAACTCAAGTTCAAGTACCATTTCTTCTGATTGTCTCTCCTTATATTATTCTGCTCACCTACCTACAAGTTTGGCCTGGTAGTTTTACAATTTTGTTCCATTTCATTTGGAAAATCATTGTATTATTTTAATTGTTTTAGTTTTATACTGTTGCGAGCCCGATAATCAGTCCGATATAAGTGCGCATTTTCCCATGGTAGGTAATTAGAGTACCAGGACCTTTATTTAGTAGGATGATCGCATTCGTATAGGAGCATGTCATTCTATCCGCAATCCTCTCGTTGAGATAATAATATAATGCAACAATAATAATCTTGATTTTTGGCTTGTAGGTTTGAAACATCTCAAGCGTTTTGATAGAATTTTTGGAATTTTGTTCCTTTCTAAAGCAAAAAAGCACAGCAAATCTGAGCAGTTGTGAAAGCATTTGAAGATATCAAGGAAAAACTATGAAAGTCACTTTTATATCAATAGTCAGAAAATGATATTGAAAATTCAAAACACTATTGATGATGATGTTCAAATTTTAAACCAACATTTTTACAATGTTTAACATTTATTGCACAAAGCAATAAAAGTATCATGAGACAGCAAGCGTGAATAGGGGCAATAGCTCGCACCTTACAGATGCTAAAATGTTGTTTTATGCATGTATATGTATAGTTCATTTATACTACTACTCGATTTTATGGGTTACAGTGATATGAAAATACAAATTTATTATTTCTTAAGTTCAATTTTTTCGTTCAGAGAGGAGTTTCTGCCCCATGGTATGGGGTAAAAGTCCGTTGCCTATGGGGCAAAAATCCTGTTCATGAAGCAAAAGCCGTGAAAAAATTGTTTTTCAAATATTTTTCTGTAGTTTCTGTTTAAATTCTCTTGAAATTTGAATGACTTCAAATCAGAACAAACCCATCAATTTATCACATTACAAGTTGAATGAGGCTTGTAAAAAAGGCGGTGCATGGCGACAGATACATCATCGTAGATAAATAGCCTACTAAAACGGGAATCAATATCACCCTATGGCATTTACCCAAATGTTGACATCTAAGTTCAAGAAGAATTATTTATACTTCATTACTTTGACACTTCAAAAGTGTTTGATGACGTGAAATCTACGGCATTACTTCGAAAATATATTCCCCATTTTTATAACAATAAATTGGTATTATTCAATTTTTGGTCTTCCGAATGTTTAAATAAATATCTTTTTATGCATTAAAATTAGGTTTAGGATATGCTACATCAAAAATTATTGGAATTTGAAGGATAATCCAAATATCAAATAAAAAAATAGGGTATCAATTTGAAATAAGAGATTTAGACTTTTTGGAACACCCTGTATTGTATATGTGAAAACCGGTTCTTTAAAAATTTTATTTTCAACCATGAAACTTTTATTTGGGACACTTTTTTCTAAAACGTCAAATTAAAAAGTTAGAGGGGAGGGGGCATTTATAATCAATAAACCCTATAACGAATAAAATGACAAAAACGATGAAACGATGTTTATTGTTGTCCATGAGCAATTTCCAAATAAATTTAAATTTGACAAAATATTGGGTAAATATATTTGTACTAGTTTGTTCTATTGTTCACGTAATAATTGTTCTCGTAATGTTTACTATAATCATGTTTTGTAATGTTTTTATACTTTAGCATTTTGCATTTGTATTTGCTGTGTCCATAAAATTTATTTAAATTTTTCTGTGGCAATAAAGCATATTTGATTTGATTTGATTTGATTTGATTCAAATCAGAGTTTTATAACTCTTACTTTAACTAGAATAGTTGAATAAAACATTACAGCATGATATCTAGTTATCTTATCATCTATATAAAAATAAAATAAGAAATAACGATAGGGTCGAACCAATTTACCAACCTTTGTAAATAAAAAGAAGGAATTTCCAATGATTTTGTTATTTATTTTTCCTATCACTGCATTTTTTGCAGCTTATCTAGTAACACAACCAACTTATATCTTTTTCGCAATTATTGTCTTCTGCTAGTATGCATTTCGAACGAACCGCATCGACATTCACCGTTTTTCTTGTGAATTGACAAGCCACTCGATTCTTATAATTTTAAACCCGATTATTTTGGAACTTTATTATTATTTTGTTGTAAAAAACCTTTTCTCATATATCAAAATTTATTTTTTATCTCGGAAAAAAACTCAAGTTTTCTACCTTATTCAGATTATGGAGGATTAAAATAGTATTTTATTTAACGAGCATATAATGGGCCAAATATTACACGAGATTAAAATTTATATCACGAGCCGAAGGCGACTGTTATTAATTTTATTCGAGTGTAATATGTTCATTATATGCGAGTCAAATACAATGCTTTATCTACAACTGTCAAAAAAGTTGGAAAAAAAGTCACTAAATAATGCCAAAAATAGTTGTGTTTAGGCCCACTGCCCGTGAATAAAGAACCTGCCCGTGGATAAAGAACTATGATCCACGGGTTTCTCTCATCAGGCCGTGTAATATGTGCAACATTTTATATCCATAGATGGTTGCATAAAACAACTATTTTTTGACAGTTGTAGATAAAATTATTTTTACATGGTGGAAACCTAGTGCTTGGCCCATCATTCTTTCAAAATATATGTATATGTAGAATGTAGATTCGCTCTAGGGTCGGTCCTGGAAAAATTGGACTCAAACGATCTTTTTAAAAAGATTCTTGAGAACCACGCAGATATAGGTACCTTCTCTTCAAATATTTGAAGAAAATCGCTTGAGGCGTTCCGAATTTCGAATCTACAGAAAACACATCGACATTTTTCTAAATATTCAAGCACTGTTTTTTCTTAACCGGAAAGTTTGTGAACACACATGTTTCTATAAAAAAATGAATATCTTATGATAATATTCTATGTATATACCATGACAGAATGCACACTATTATAATTTTTTTTCTATTGTCTCATTCTTCTAATCTTCTTATTTTTGAGAAACAACATAATTTTTTAAATATTAAGTGCTCCTCAATAATTCTCTTCACACTTACACGCCACTGAGTACTCTGGAGCAGTTTCTACGATGGGGTTAGGGTTGGCAGTGTTGACACCCGTACGCGGGGGGGACATCCTGGACTTGTGAATGAGGTTGACGCTATTGGCCCAAGAAGGGTCACGTGTCTAACGTGTTTACTCGATCAGCTGTTAGGCTCCGACGTATATTCAATATTCATTCATCTATGGTATATTTTGATTATTTTGGATTTTGTATACGGACTTAACAACTTTACCTATCTATTTGCGTTTTGAGTTGAATTCAGAAAATATCAAATCCCAATTTATTAATCTGTGTGATTTTTTGTGTTGAGTTATCTTTCAACTATACCTATGTTTTGTGTGATTTTTAGTTTATAGCCCTGTAAAGTCGTCGTCGGCTTATAGGGATCGGCAAAAAAAAATCCAAACAGAATGATATTTTCAGGGATGCTTATGGACTGTATCCTGAGCATCCAATCAAAAAATCTGACTCGAAGTCCTGGTACGTTTTGCGCTGAAGAGGTGGTTTTCTAAAATTTTTTTAAAGCAAAATGACCTGAATCAGAGTTATAGAGAATCAAGAACTTGACATTTTTGCCTTATAATTTTTTTTGGCATCTGTAACATTTGATGAATAACAGCGCAACAAATGACAAAATTCCACTGGCAACAGGGATGGTTCCAAAAACATTTTTCTAGGGATCATGAAAAAAGTTATGAAGAAAAGTTGTTCAGCCTTTGCTTCTCTGAAACTTTCATCCAGAATTTTTTTTGCAAAAAAATGTTTTTAAAACCACTCCTCAGCTTATGTTTGTCATTTGATGCGCTGTAACTCGTTTGGTATTAGAGCTATCATAAAATATTATTGGGCAAAGTTGTTTTGTTCTTGGTCCTCTATAACTTTTATTCAGGTCATTTTGCTCTAAAAAAATGTTTAGGAAACCACCTTTTCAGCGCAAAATGACCAGAACTTCGAGTCAGATTTTTTGGTTGGATGCTCAGGAGGCAGTCCCTCGGTCCACAAGCACTCCCAAAAATATCATTCTGATTGGGATTATTTTTTCAAAAATCCGACATCTTCACTGGCGATGAGTATTTGGATCATATTGGACATTATATTGGTTTCTGTTATCATGACAACAATGAATATTTTTCTCATCGAGAATACCCAGTTGTATTTTTCATTGAAGCAAATATGTATTTTTATGAAGAATTATACTTTTTGCCAAAAACGATATTTTTGGTACATTTCTTGAGGTAGACCATCGCTGGACATACCTATTTTATTATAAGGCTGCGCCGGAAAAAAAGGGAAAAGCAACTCTCATTGAAATAAATTGCCTGTTCAAATTATTTATAACAGACTAAGACCTGCAATAGTGTTTTTTTTTGCGCAACTATAAAAGCACAGATTATTATTAATTTAGTAGGTAAGATAAGGAAATAGGTATATTGAAATACCTTCTGGATAAATTTCTGAACAAATATGTGATACATCAATATCTGTTTCATTTAATAGACACGCATTTCTGTCTAATTTTTTTTCATCAGTTAGGTGTTGATACTATGAAAACAACGTATAGGTACCCCTTGCAAAGCACTTGGTGGTTGTACTCGGTTGAACTTATGAATTTTGTTTCTAGAAAAAATGTAATTTTTCTTAAAAGATTCTGAACTAACCTATACATAATATTCTCCCCACGTAATTTCAAGAATCTTTTTTCTCCAATGTCGGATCGTTTATTCTAGTTTTTTATGGAGAGTTGAATTCAAATTTTGTATTGATCAAATTATGGAAAGCGGTCTCCATGGAACTGATCAAAAACCGATATAATATCTTTAAATTTTCAACAGTGTATACCTATGTCAAAAATAAGCGGACCTACATTCTACATCAAGAGTCTATACACCCTTAAGGATCAGCATCATATTCTAAAACACTCTGCTTATGATATATTTCGTCATTTTCGTAATACAAAATTAAGAATGGCTATTAAAATGTTTCCAGTTTCAAATAACGCGGTTATTTTCCGAAGGCGGAGTCATGCCATGTTGCAGCCAATTGGCGGCCTCTCATTCACAAGTCCATGATGTTTAGAAATCAAGCCACCCGTACCACAGCTAATTACACAGTGCCCGTACTTTATTATGAAGTATTTTACGAAATTTCGGACACTTGTACTATCAAATTTATCAAAGTGCTTCATATTCATGTCATTATTTTGTTGTCCGACAATTCATTTCGCATAAGTCACATAGACAAAGTTCACCTTTTTTGCGTCCTTATAGCAAAAATGTAATAAAGCTTTCAAAACAAAACCCACTTTAGTAATGTACTAAAATTAAAGGTGGCGACCCTTACTTTTGTTCGTGAGTGCAATTCGCGTTTGGTTTGAATTAAAATCCAGTTTTTAGCACGTGGTGATAATAAAACAGTAAACAGTATGAAAGTTCTTATATGATATTTCCATTCACATACCTAATTGATGTTTTTCTATTTCGTATAGTTGCTATAACTTAGTTCCGAGTTGTTTAACTTCATTCCAAATTCCAAAGACAATAAAGATCTTCGTACCAGCAGTAGTAGGAGCGTCATGGGTCATGGGCAAGAGTCAACAACGCCCAAAAACATGTTTTTCTGTGATGATCAGAAGGTGAATTGGTGCCTTATTTTCACGAAGAAGGTAGAAGTGAAAAATCTGGTAAGATATAATTAGGAAAATATCTATATATTCACGTCTTCGGTACGCAAACTGTCATTTTCTCTGTATAACATTTCACATTTTATAGACAATGAGGGGTGATTGATGCTATAAGCTATATACCTACCCTACATGCATGAAAATTCATCGACTGTTTGGGTGTTCGTTATTTGAGTTTGATTTTCAAGCAAGCTGAATTTTGTAGGGATATAGGATATGATATGGGGTCTATTGGTCTATATACTTTAACTATTACCTACGTGACCAGAATTTTTGAAAAATTTCAAAGAGCACTGGAAAGTAGGTTTTACAGGGTCTTTGATAATATTTACGTGGCTCATGGAGCGTTTATTTTTCAAGATGGAAAAACTATTTTACCATTTTACCTTCTGCAGTTTTCAAAAAAAAAATTGTAGCATCGATAAATGGACTCGAGAAAACTTCACTTTTTTATAATGGAACACCCTGTATATTATGCGCTAAAATGAAAGATCTTTTTCTCCTGTTTCCAAAAATATACCTATAGGTATGTTGATGATGTTTGGATGAGTCATTCTTGAAATATTTGTTTTTATAATACATAATTTACACAAAGAACACAAGAAAATTTTATAAATTTTTCAAGAAAACCATGAAAACACGTAAATATAATCAAAGACCCTGTACCTACTCATTTTTATTGGTAATTTTTTAAACAAAAAACTCCTTTTGTCGGCAGGGACTGTTGACAAACTTTCTGATTTTTATCATTTTTTTACAAACACAAACCACACACTAACCCTTGCACTAACCTGACGAAACCTTACCCATATGAACCAGAATTAATTTAAATTCTATTTAACATTTAACAGACCCTTAAAAGCATTTTCTCGATCAAATTTTGGCAACAATGCTATCGTTTAACTTCTGAAGACCTATGCAACCCAATATACTTTTTTAGCTTATAAATTATATTTAAAAACATTTTCATGTTTTCTTGACTTTAACAAACAACTTTGATGTTTTTTTTGTGAAATACTGTGTTGTAGTATGCCAAATTAGATATTTAAAGACTGTATCCTTGAGTTTATTAGTATTTTTCGTATAATAGTTTTGTCAGACCATGTTTTAAAAAAAAATATATATAACAGGGTGTTTATCAATTGAAGGCCGATACTTAAGGGTGATAATCCTTGGATGATTTTAAGACAAAAAGTTCATATGGACATAGGTCCGCAAGAGCATAGATTCTAAGATACAGGGTGTTGAAATTTAAAAAAAAATCTTTTTTTATCATCACTTTGATACTATTCCAGATATCTTTTTGAAATTTGGTACACGTCTTCTATGCATCAAAATGCATGGGAATGTTAGAGAGGTCGCCACTGATTTAAAAATATTGGATGACCCAGCAGGGTGTCAATGCAATTAAGTAGATTTTATTTTTTTAAGCGAAAACCATGCGCCGGACGAAAAAAAATAAAGAGAACAAATTGCCTCAGAAATAAATAGAGATTTTAAAAATAATTTTTATTTTGGAAGGAAGAAGTGGCGTACAAGTTTTTTCTCCAAAAATATTAAGTGCAAAGCCCGTACGGACGCCACTGGTAAAAATAATGAAATTGTTCGTACATCACAAAATGCATATTGAAGCCTAGAAGACGTGTACCAAATTTCATAAAGATATCTGGAATAGTATCTAAGTAATTATAAAAAAATCTTTTATCTTTTAATATTTCAACACCCTGTATCTTGAAAATTAAGCTCTTGCGGACCTATGTTCATATGAACTTTTTGTCTTGAAATCATCCAAGGATTATGACCCTTAAGTATCGGCATTCAATTAATAAACACCCTGTTTAAAAAACTAGTGGTGCCTTCACACTTGTTTTTTTCGAAAATCACTAATAAAAAGTTTTTAAAATTTTCAAAATTTGTGGTTACATTGTTAAACCTATAGTGTTATGAAATCATGATATGATATCTATAAATATTTTCTGGAGGTGTTTATTAAGAAAAAAAAATGTATAGAACCACGCATTGTAGTAATAAGTGACTTATAAATGCAGTACATTGGCAGATTTTGCGAAAAGAAACCTTACCAGCAGACTGAGTTTTCACGAAGTAAAAAATAGTGTTTTGATTTTCCGTTTAATTTTAAGCAAAAATGCATTGTAAACAGAGTTTTTCTTCTTTGATGCTTCGCTTTTGAGACAAAAAATAAAAATTATTGTAATAGCAGTGATGTCAGCAGAATTCACTTGTATAAAACTCCAAGAAAAATTGAAATTCCATCGATTTCATAACAACTGATTGAAATATTGCGATTTTTTTCCCAAAAGTTATTATAATAATGTTATTATTATTACAATTATTATTTTAACGAGACGTTTGCGGACACACGTTCATCTACAAAAAGTGATTATCTTGAATCTTGCTATACTCTATTCACCATAACAAAATGCGCACCCATTTCAGACTAACCCTGTATATTCTGCAATGATAGACCTTGTGGTATTAGTTTGTTTTGACTAACTTTCTATTGACTGTTAATATCTTATATGGATTGAACTAGGAATTGATCCAATATACAGGGTGTCTCTAAAAGGTCTGTACAAAATCCTACCACATGTTGCTGAGGTCAAAATAAGCCGATTTAACGCAACTCACCTCAGACCGAAATGTCACCATTTCCGAGATACGGGGTGATCAAGTTTAAAATTAACAATTGAATTTTGTCATTATTTTGGACACTTTTTCACATATTGCTTTGAAAATTGGCATACGGGGGTTCTGTGGCATGAGAAATTCGATTATGGAGTCCGTTTAACTGTGGCCGCTAGAGGGCGCCCTACACTTTACATTTTGTGGTTTGGAATGTCCATAACTATTTTCTCAGTTATTTTTTTCAATCTTTTATTGGTTGAAAAGATTCTCCAGACAAGACAAGTTCCAAGTTAGCCGTTTTCGAGATATTTCCATTTAAAGAGTTCCATGCCACACCGGAAAATAGCTTCTTTACACGAACTTTTTGTAAAATTATTTTTACAAAATCAACTCATATTCCTGAGGTCAAAATAAGCCGATTTAAAGCAACTTGCCTCTGTCCAAAATTTCTTCGTTTTCGAGATACAGGGTGGTGAAGTTTTAAGTCGAAAACGAGTAATTTTCAAAGAAAGGTAAGTTGCTTTGAATCGGCTTATTTTGACTTCAGGAATATGTGATGATTTTATAAAACCCTTTTTGAGGCGCTCGTGTAAAGAAGAAAAATATTAGGAATTTTCCGGTGTGGCATGGAACTCTTTAAATGGAAATATCTCGAAAACGGCTTACTTTAGCGAACTTTGACAAGAGTACTTTATTTACTTAAAATCGTCTGGAGAATCGTTTTATCCAACAAAAGATTGAAAAAAATAACTGAGAAAATAGTTATGGACATTCCAAACCACAAAATGTAAAGTGTAGGGCGCCCTCTGGCGGCCACAGTAAAACGCACTCCATGATCGAATTACTCATAGCACAAAACCCCCGTATGCCAATTTTAAAAGCAATATGTGAAAAAGTGTCCAGAATAATGACAAAATTCAATTGTTAATTTTAAACTTGATCACCCCGTATCTCGGAAATGGTGACATTTCGGTCTGAGGTGAGTTGCGTTAAATCAGCTTATTTTGACCTCAGCAACATTTGGTAGGATCGTGTACAGACCTTCTAGAGACACCCTGTATACATAATATAAAAAAAATAACATTTTGATTGTAATGCTTTTTTTTTTTCATTCCATTTTTCAGCAAAATTTGATTATTCAGCATAAGTGGCACATTTCTGAGACATTTGGAATCATTCAATAACATTTGGTTTATTGAAATTATACAGAGGTTGTAAAAATTCAGTCAATTATTTCGGAAAGTGCACAATACAAAACTCTTCCGATTTAAAAGTTGTAAGTCTTGAAGACATCTATCAACCTAGAACTATTGTAATTATACAAGAGGTCCCGAAAACTCGTGGTAAGGAATTATTTTTTTTTAATTAAATATGACTCTTTTGGATTGTATTTCCTGATTCCTTTAAACATTCTAAACAACAATTATTATTTAACATGTCACATGGCTAAACCCAATGGCTTTAGAAATAATTTGAATTTATTGGCACGAATGCTATAGGAATGATTTCAACTTCCTACATTTTGCATTGTTTCGAGTCGATTCAATATGTTCCACGTAAAAACTCAAAAAAAAAACATTAAGTTTGTGTTGAATGTACCTTAATCAAGAATTATTCAACTAAATTATCAAATACAAGCATTAAAATCAACCATAACTTTAAAACAAGAAAAATAAAAAAGAAAATCCGATAATAAAAAATTGAGTGTAAGATGCTATCCAATCACCTCCTGCAGTTTGAAAATGGGCTAGGTTATAACTAAATTTGTCGGCGACGTTTTGGAACATTTCCTGGGTGATAGATGCAAATTCTTCAATATTTCTTCTCTGTGACTCGTTCAGATCTGCAGGTTTTTGTCGCAAACAGTTTATTTTTCAGGTGTCCCCAAAGAAAATAATAAGAGGCGTTGAGTCTGGCGAACTATGGAGCCTTTTGAAAAGTGTTGTTCGAATAAACAAACAGCTTGCCCAAAATGAGGAGGAGCTCCATCCTGCTGTATGGCATGATAGTAGTCATACTTCATTGATTATTGCAATTTTATTTTGCAGCATATGAAGATGATTTCGGCATTCAAATTCCTCTCTATGAAAAAAGGTCCCACTAATCTGCTGCCAGCCGAGACCTTCAATTCCTGGGAGTGTTGACTGTTGAGTATGTGTTGTACCACTTTATAATAAGACTAATTATAAAATGGTTGTACTCATCCAATGTGAATTCTGATCAGCTCAGAATCGACAATTATTCCTAATGAACAAGTTTCATAACTGGCATGACATTGTAAAGCAAATTTCTTAAAGAGTGGATGATTTCTAACGAACGACTAGCAGCAGTAACTAATTACTTCAAATAAGTACCTGCACCATGGCACCATCATGATATTAGATAAGACTCTGGACAAGGAATGCCTGACTATAGTAAGTTTTTTTAGTATTATTGTTATGTAGGAAGGGCGTTCATATTTTATTTTTCAACTACCACGCATAATTTTTTTTTAATTTCAAAATTGAATAAAACGCAAACTCGCGGGCTTTAGCGTTTTCGGATTAAAACCTTTTCTAACAAAATCTTACGTTGTTTATTTTTTGCATTACACTCCTCAGCTTGTTAGTCTTTAATGATGATATATAACTCTCTATTTTAAAATTTTCGATTATGTTTGTTTTTGCTTTGGAATAATGAGCAATATTTTTTGAACGTCAGGAAACTTATATGGGGGTGGTTGTATGTGATAATATAATGGTGGTTGGTCATATAACAGAAATTCGAAATCTCAGTATTTTTCGAGTTACCGGTAGTCGAAGATCAATTTTCTTTTCTTGTTATTATGTTATTGATGTATTCCGGATATTTCTTAACGAACAAAAATGTTGATTATTTGTAACCTGTACATGAAATCCAAATTTCATATTTAGAATGTCTTTTAGATGGTTCGCTGGGTTCGCGGCTCTAAAGAAAGAATTTCTGGCAAGGGTAATGACGTCACATCGCGTTACGCCACTATTGGGTATGGTATAATACGTATATAACATCTCAAATGATTCGAAAACTCATACAAACTCATACATTGTGAATTTGTTTGAAAAAGTATAATTCAATAATTAATTTGCTTCGTTTACTCAGTGCTTTATTCGAAATATTCAGGAAAACTTTCTAATCGTCAAAAAAGCCTATTCTAACCACATTAAAAAACTATCAAAACCAAATTTACCCTCTCTACTAAAATATTTAATGATATAGAAAAGCATGTTTAACCGGTTGTCATTAACAGTCATCAAGTAGATATCATGCTAATCCTATCTTATCTTCCTGATCAAATCATTCTAAAAAAATCCCAGGATTATGTTTCTTAGAAATTGAATGAGACATCGGATTAAATAGTGTACAGGTTTGACAAAAGGACGATTGTCGAATGCAATCAAACGAAACCTCTCATGCTTTGTAGTCACCATGTTGTTAGGGTAATTGGCGTCTGTAAATAGATAGGGAACTTGATTATTCAATTTTCTCAACTTTGATTTTAGTGACTATCTGTTCCATGAGTTGCTGCTGGTCCAAGAACGTCCGCAAACTGAAATCTAGAAAGAACATGAATGATAATTGGATCTCGGACAACATGACAAATTTGATTTGCGGACCTTTACATCGTGGGCACTGTACCATGATAAAACCAAGTGGCAATCAAAGTGACAGATCCTTCTGAAAAGTTCCACTAAATGTTAGTTTCTGCCACCTTGCTACTAAAAATCCGCAGGTTGATTCTGTTAGTGGCAGTCTAGTTCCTGTCCACTATAAATTTGTCATTTAACATACACAATCGTATAGTATTTGGAACTATCTTGTTTAAAATGATCAGAAATTATAATCAAGTCACTAGGGCTACGGATCTACTGTCACCATCTTGCCTCAATCAAGTGGTTGTCACTATAAAGTGATATAATCAGCTTGTTGACACTTTTGGATAACGTGGAACTATTGGATAAAAGTGACATTTTTTACCATAGCGTGAATCTTTTTCTACTACTACTAAGTATCCGCTACTAATTCATTGAATAAAATTGATAGAACGTGAGTCTGAGCACGGAGCAAATGCTTGGAGTACAGAGTCTGAGCTTTTACTCATGTTGGTATAAATGAACACAAGTTGAGCAAATCACTTCCTAGCTTGAACTCAAGTATCTTTAAAATTTTCCCACATTCATGATACGGCGCGGCGTGGGCGTGTTTTGTATACAGCTGAAAAGATACTTGGAGGAGAACGACTTTCACATCCCTATCCCACTTTTAAGTGAGCTAACTGAAATGTGACTTACAGGATGAACAAAATTGGTCCAAAATCTTGAATTTTGATATTTTGAATTGTTTCTTCCTGTAAGGTCAGATAGCTTATTAAAAAGGAAGGTACGAATGAGAAATTCATCGATGTCTGGATTTGTATTCGATGTCTTCAACGTGTGCAAAATATCAATTTTCAACTGTTCATGATTTCATAGTAGATTATACCACGAGTTATTAATGATAGCTGTCTGTAATTCCCGAATGGAGCCATGTTTGGGAAAGTAACTTTCCATTTGCCAGGGTGTGACAACATATTATCCTGAAACGCCTACGAGAAGTACGAACTGATTTTTTCTGATAGGTGGTTAGTTTTCAGAATTGATCCAATTCATGAACTTACGCCGGCCGCGTATCTACGTTCTATACCATTATACAGATGATTAGGATTCTGTAACGTAATAAGACTTGTATTTGTGAAACGCGCTCACATATATGTCTACTCCAAACCATACCGCGATACAGAAGGACCTTATTCTGAACCTTATATTGTAGGATACGAAGCAACAATACACGATTATTCCACTCTTAACTTTAACGTGGTAGAAAATAAATACACAATAAACTTTTTATAGTCGATTACAATAAATGTATCTTCATTCTTTGGTACATAACGCAATGTTTCAGAAAATGAAACTTGAAAGTTAATGAGATTTTTGGTTAGTCTGGTTAGATGCGAATGAATATTGAATTGAACTTTCAATATTCGCTTCCAAATCAATCATCAGCTACATCTTTATTTTCCTCTATACTTAAAAAAGATGTCATTACAAAGTTTCAGAAAACAAAACTTCAACGGTATATATAAAAGCTAATGCGATATTCGATCAGTTTGATTAACGACGTGGACTCCAAATTTAGATTTTTGATGGCCTACTACTACCAATTATTTTCAATTCAATTTCTTTAAAATAAATATAGTTTTCTTCCTTTGTTTCTTATTCGTGTGGGACATTTTTTAAATTTTGCGACTTTGTTGAAGTGATGGGTAAGTATATCTGACAATCCAATTTGTTGTGGTAAATTAAAATTACAAATCCAGTCTTCACATCATTCAATATTTGTCTTATCTAACATTATAGTTTTCATTCACATCCTCTTTATGGATTATATCCTTCAAGGTGTTCAGGTTTGCTTCCATTTCTTTCAACAATTTTATATTAATGCAATCATTGCACTTCTTGTATATAAATGTGCAAGTCTGTATGTTTCTTTCCCTAAGGCTTTTGAACCGTAGCATAGAATTATCTAAAAATTTGCACAGTTATTAGCCTCTACCCAAAGATGGTTAAGGAAAAAAAAATAAAAAAAAAAAAGAAAAAAAAAATAAAAAAGTCTGTGTTGGTAACATGTAGGTTCTATGGGGTATACGATCAGCGAGAGGAAAAAAAAAATGAGAAAATAAAAAAATGAAATAAAAGGAAAAGTCTGTGTTGGTGATATGTAGGTTCTATGAAGTATACGATCAGCGGGAGGAAAAAAAATTAAATAATGAAAAAAATAAAAAAAAAAAATACATAAATGGAAAAAAAAATGTGTTATTATGTAGGTTAGGGGTATACGGCCAGCGGAAGCAAAAAAAAATTAAAACATGAAAAAAATGGATTGAAAAAAAAAATCTGTGTTATTATTATCTTCTTTATAAACTAACCTCAACCCGACGCGGGCGGCGCCGCGGGTTTAGGCTAGTAGTAAATATGCAGCTTACTAAAATATACGTTGTTGGCACAGCGACTGCCTCCAATTTAGGTTCACGTTTATAAAAAGAAGAAGTGGAAGCGACATTTTTCTGCATTCCATTGTACACTGTTGCAAATCTCTGTTACTCCATACCCTACTCCATCACAGAATAACGTCCATCTGTATCAAGGTATGGTTCGTAGTAAACATTTGCGCGTTTCCAAATACAGACCATACTACGTTATAGAATGGAGTGTTTATCTGTACAAAATGGTACTTATAGAACACAAATACGCAGCCCGAATGTCGAGAGACATTTCCGCTTGTAAATATTTCTGAACTGTTGCGAAATGCAAATACACTGTGACTGGAAAATCTTTTCTGGATGATATTCTGGTCTCCATGGATAGAGGTGTGCAATCTATTGCTAGAGTGGGAAAGGAAAATTGTATAACTTTTGCGAAGCAGTCTTTTCTTTCTCAAACTATTTGTCAGTAGAAGGAAAATGATTCCAATAATCAGCTTGTTGCATCATTTTTGGAATATCTTCTGCCATCACATTTGACACGGTTGGATGCAAACGATCTGTAGCAAGATCCGTCTGAAATCCAGGAACCTTAGAAAAAAGTTCAATCGTTGCAGTGACGTCAGAGGTTCTTCTGTCTTAATTTTCCTCTGAATGAGCCAACAAAGTGTTCACTAATTCATTCAACATTCTTTCTTTCAAATCGATATAATACTTTCCAGTCTTGACCGTCCACGTCTCTACCCGCTGAATATACGTAACCACTCCCAACTATACTCTTTGCTAGTTGAGTTTGCTACTGACTTGTCATACATATGTACTTGACCGGATTCTCCAGTCTTCGAGCAAATTATGTTTTTATTAGTATACCGATTCAAGCAATTTCTCATGAAACTCAGGAGGTGAACCGAGTTTGAGCAAAAGCTGTAAACTTAATTTGTTAATACCAGTTCGAAGATTTACTCCAAATACCACACATAGTCATCATGCAGTTCCTATAACTAAAAAATCTTACTTTATAGTCGCGATTACTTCATAGTCCCAAATTCGAGATATACTTTTTACATTTTTCATATGCCAGTGCTAAGAAAAATGATTCAGAAACTATACACTTATCGAAAACTAAAACAAAAGGACAGAAAAGCTTCCGATAGTTCTATTAACCTAATTCAAGTGAATGGATTAGGAACTATCAAACGATAACAGTTACCTGAAATAGAAGATAAATCTAGTACTAATATTGACATACAGTATGTTTCCGGATAGGTGTTGAAAGATGACAAATGGACTAAAAATATAAAGATATGACAAAAAGTCATTATTTATAAAAGTTTTTGCTTGGTCAAAAAATAACAAATTGTGAGAATTACTTGGAAGAAACCGCTGATATTTTTTATTATTTTTTTCTATTTTGGACTGAAAACGATGAAAAAATATAAAATTGTTTTTTTGTGTGAGAGAAAAAAGCACTCAAGAGAGACACCCTTATATTTTTCTCCGTTTTCTTGTAAGTCTTATTAAAGCTACTTATGTAAAATTGAAATTTCAAAATACCAAGTAACAACTTTACCAGGAATGACATTTTCGATTTTGATATCTTAAGATGATTTTCTCTTACCCAAAATAACAATTTGTTCTTCTGGTCCAGCCCTGTATTATACTATATTTGTCTTTCTTCTTCATCGTTCTCCGTCTAATGCAGAATTACTTGGAAGAAACTGCTCATATTTATCATAAAAATATCAGCAGTGTTTTCTAAGTAATTTTCACATTTTGTCATTTCTTTTGTCTCCCGAATATCTTTTTTCGACAGATGTTATTTTTAGACCAAGCAAAAACTTTTATCAGGAATGACTTTTTGTCGCATCTTAATATGTTTGATCCATTTATTTATTCTCTTTTAACTCCTATCCGGGGAAATACTGTATACAGGGTGTCCCGCATAAGAACCGACACAGACCAGGAGCATGTAGGGAAACCCAAAATATGATATAACGCAAGTTGCACTCCTAAGAAGTTATACGCCTCGCAAGTCAGGTTTCAAGTTTCGAAAAAATTCATTATTTCAGTTATACTTCAAATTGACAACATCAAATTTGGTACATTAAGAGCATTCATGGATAGTAATTGGAATGCAATCGAGACGTTCTAACGGGCTGATAAGTTATGATGCACCCTTAAAAAAAGACACTTCTTAACCCGTTGGCGGACTTGAAAAAGTATTGTTTCATTTTATGAGACATTTAGTTCCAAAACTTTTCTTGCGCCTGTTATTTTTCAAAAAAAATGCCATTTTCAGCGAAAACTCAAATTACTGATAACACGTATTATAGCTGTCATAATAAAAATAAACGAAAATTCAAACGCGTTGGAAATTTCGAAGAGAAAAATGTCCCGGCTATGTACAATACAAAGCAGGAATTACTCATAAAATGACGGTCAAGTCTGAGGTTTGATTACATATAGCAAACGTTGGAATTTTCGACGACTTGTAATGTGACGGCTAGACTACATATTTTCAGATATTTGATATTTTGCTGAAAACGACAGAGTTTTTTGAAAAATAACAGAAGCAAGAAAAATGTTAGAACTAATTCCTCATAAGACAACAATGATTTTCCAAGTCTGCTAACGGGTTAAAAAAATCTGTCTTATTTTAAGGGTTCATCTTTCCTTATCAACACTTCAGACATTGACAACACAATTGACCTCCAATTATTGTCGATCAATGCTCTTAGTAGACTTAGAACGTGTGCCAATTTTGGTGTTTCTAAGTTGAGGTATAAATGAGATATTGAATTTTTTCGAAGTTTGCAATCTCACTTGCGAGGCGTATAACTTCTTAGGGGAGCAACTCAGTATATAGGTAAGTTGGGTTAAATCATAATATTTTGAGTTTCGATACATGCTCCTGCTCTGTGTCGGGTCTTATGCGGGACACCCTGTATTTGGTTTTGAAGCATTCGGTGACTTGTTAGGGCCCAGATGATTTATTGCAAGTACTCAAAAATGGAATTGGGCCTCCGGAGGCCCTTCTGTTTTGATCTTTCGGAACTCGCACAATATGCAAAATGTAGCTATCGTAACTGGAACTAGAGAGCCACGTAGTAGATAAGTTCCTGCAGTTACACTGTCATCTGGTGGAGACTTACTGAAGTTTTGCAGGAACTAGCTTAATCACTATGCGACTACTCAATTTTTTCTTAGTCGCATCAGACATCTGTATAATGTATACTTATACAGAGTTGTTATCAAGGTCATTTATACAAATATTGAGACAAAGGATAATCATTGTTCAGTGGCAGTTATTTCATCCGCAAGGATCACTAAAATCATAATGTTGATTTCTTCTCCAAAACAATCTTGCTTCCGCAGATATTTTTCATTTTTTTGATAATTTTCAAGTTGATTTGAAACCAAATAAGCCTATTTTTTTCGTAGAAGAAAAATCAGATAGTCCGAACCTATTGAACAATTTTAATCAATCATGAAGATATAAGTGAGAATAATACCTAAGTATATGGACAGGAAAAATCAAAAAATAAACGTACCCACAACTCGAATTCGGCCTACAGTTTAATATTGTGTCTAACACCATCGCTATCTAGTGGGGGGCCCTTTGTGTTTCTCATAAAGGCTTTTGCCATATTCAATAAATCTTTGTGGAACCTTTTATCAACCTTAGTTTGTGTTACTTTGTCAATAAGGGCTCCGTATTTTTCTTCCTACTATCAGTGAAATATTTTGAATTATTTTATTCCAGTTAAAAATCACCTTTCCAGCGGTTATTAGCGAGGTCATTGATAAGTGAGGATCTGGATACCCGTTTGAAGATGTCTCATCACTGATACCTCATCAGTGTGTAAGTAGACGCTCAGTTATTATTAGAATGTTGAGAAGCTGATAATTCACTTCCAAATAAACAGACTTGGAACGTTCGTTCACTTTATCGATTTGTTCACGTTAACGAACTCAATAAATAGGGTTAAACAACGATTCTATAATTAACAAAATGAACTTATAAAATAGTAAAATTCATGAAAAAAATAGTATTTTTTGGTGAAAAAGTCAAGACATTTCTGTTTCTGTTTGTGGTTTTGTAGTCGGCATAGCTTCGTGGGTATTTTCGCTTAACTAGAAATTTATGTTTTTTCGAAGTAGGCAGTAGATAATGTGGACTCGTCCTGGCATATTGCGACAGAACTACACTCCTGGTCTGAAAAAAAAGCCGGAAAAACTATATTTTATTCAAAATTTGATCTTAAAAAACGTTTTCACTTTTGCATGGATTTTGATCATTTTTTGTCAACTTGTATTCACTATTATCATCACTTTTCTCTTATACCGAGCTTGCAAAAGTGATCGGATAAACTTGGTGTTATGCGAGGTAGAACCAAAAGTTGCATTTCGCCTTAAATTGGTGCTTTGATCCAGATTCATATCTATATTCTTATTCTTGACGAAAAATAATCAAAATCCATGCAAAACTGATTGAGTTCGTTTTTTTTCTGTCCAATTCGACATGATCATTACCAGGAGCTTCATATCTTTTTCCTTTTAATGAATCAATTTGTTTGAGTCTATGACGAATATTATAACAATTTTTTTTTACGTAGAATCACTCTATGATTAAATAATCTATTTGATACGAGCAGCACCTTCATTGTTGTTACAGTTTAGAAATACCATTTTATAATTATAAAATGGAAATACTGATAAAATAATATTATTGGACTTTTCTGCAAGCCTGCGCAGGCATCACTCAAATTATGTATTTTTATCCTCATTGTGATGTTTGAGTTTGACGGTGACTGGTGCATGTGACATGGCAACATTATCGGCAGCTGATAATTAAGTTGTCGCTAGATTATAGTTGTAAATCTCACTTGATTTGATTGTTGACAGCAATTAACGCCCAAGCAACCAAATATTCGATAAAACACACCGTATATCAAAATATGTCAAAAATAATTATAACCACCGATATGAAATTAGAAAAAATGTAGACCTGTCACAATCCAATTAACAAAATTATTTTTTAATGTTTTTGATGACTGTTTCGAAAAGTTCAGGGAAAAAACGAATCTTAGTGATCTACATTTTAACGTAGGAACAATATTATTGATTCATAATGGTATGTTTCATGTTCAATATCTAGTTAAATAAAAGTGTTATTGACTTTTCTGGTACCTACATCCATCACTAAAACATTCGGAGGAGTAGATATGACTTTTTTTTCTAAGATAGTCGTTTTAGTATGGTATCATTGAATATGAACTAAATAAACTGTGCTGGTATCTAATTTTTTAATCGATCATCATATCCTTTTGCTTTTCTAATCGTTACGTCAGCCAGAGCATTCATTGTATCCTGTGGTTCAGCAGAATGAATAAAGAAAGAGTGCCATACAGAAGCGTCCGCCAGGATACGAATACATTTTTAAAATGTTGTCATCAACTATTTTGTGTAGTCAGTTCCATTCATCGTCTCTACGACAGCAACTTAGAGTTGAAAGAGGAATGAATTTGAACAGTGTTATGGAAATCATGGGCATTATTCCCATTAATTAATTCTTTTACAACCGTCAGTCCGTGATCTTGCCAATTTCTGGGCATTGTGGTCGACCCCTTAGATCCAAGTGTCAGGGTTCGAAGGATATATGTACAGGGATCTTCACTTAAAACTCCGCACGCCAATATCTCGAAGACGAATATAAATATTCAATTTCTGTAAAAAGTGTTCAATGTATCGGGTCAAGTAGATATTTTTCGCAAAATTCGACGCCTATCCAGAGCTAAGCGCCGCGACGCGTCGAAAATATGAATGCAGGGACTTTGAAATTAGGCGCATGCGAAAGTACATGTTATTTATAAACTTTTTTTGGATCTACTCCAACTCATTTATCTCACTCATTTCTGAGTTATACCGGTTTATACTTAACATGTCTTGATAGACAAAAAATGCGATGAGGGATGATTTTTACAAGAATACTAGTCTTAATTTCTGTAAAAAGTAGTCAGTGTATGAGGTCAAGTCAATATTTTTCAAGAAATTCGACGCCAACTAGCACTTGTTGGCGCGTCGGAAATATAAATCGGTTCCAGGTACTTTGAAATTACGAGCATGCGGAAGTCCATTCTATTAGAAAATTTTATTGGTATTTACTCGAACTTATTCATTATACTCCTTTCCGAGTTATACCGGTTTAAAGTAAACATTTATTGATTGACAAAAAATGCGATTACTGATGATTTTCACAAGATTTTTTTGTCAACCAACATATATCTACTTAAAATCAACTCAGGATTCAGGAATGATCAAGATTAATGGGTTCGAGTAAATAACAAAAAAGTTTAGACATAACTTGTACTTCCGCATGCGCGTAATTTCAAAGTCCATGCAATCGATTGATATTTTCGGCGCGTCGCGACGCTTAGCTCTAAGTAGACGTCGAATTTTTTCAACATTGGAAAATATCTACTTGACCCGATACATTGACTTCTTTTTACAGAAATTGAGACAAGCTTTCTTGTAAAAATCATCCGTTATCGCATTTTTTGACAATCATGAAATGTTTACTATAAACCGTTATAACTCAGAACTGAGTAAGATAAATGAGTTCGTCCTGATAACAAAAAAAATTATAAATAACACGTACTTTTGCATGCGCGTAATTTCAAAGTCCCTGCAATCGATTGATATTTTCGACGCGTCGCGACTCTGAACTGTTGTTAGGCGTCGAATTTTTTTAACTGTGAAAGCAAATGATAATTATATGGGGTTATACGGAGAATTGCTTATTTCAAGGATATACTTGGATTGTAGATTCGGCCCTAATTCAGTTATATCATTTATCACTCGGCAAATGTGTTGAATTGTGTGAGTGACTTATTTGTATGTATGTCTTGTACAGGAAGTTTCAGGAATACTGTTATAAACTTCGCCAGCAGCTATATTTTGTAAAAAGAGAAAAAAGGTTCTCATGGACGTAGGTCCGCAAATGCATCGTTTCGGAGATATCGACCTACCCACGCAGGGTATTGAATCTCAAATTTTAAATTCGTTTTTAAATAAGTTTCGAAAAGCATGAAACGCACAAAATTTATTAAACGAAGATCTTTTGGGATGGCAAAATAAGTTGGTATTAGTTTTGATGTAGGGTTTTGAGTGCGCTGCGTACGCTATCTCTATTCAATTTGATTTGCTCTTATTTTTTTGTCGTTGAACTTCTAGAATTTCTTATGACTGAATCTTATTCGTACATCTTCTAAAGTAAAAATGCATACTTGCTCAATACAATAACGCTAGAGACTACTTGGAACTTTCTACACAGATGCAGGTTGGAACCTCATAAGCGCTCTACTAGTATGTAAGATAAAAAAAAACAATATTTCCAGATCTATATGGTCTCTTTTCTTTGCAAGATCTGGTTGCTGTCAAAATTTGTGACACTATTTCTGTAAAGCAAGTTATGAGGTTTGTACTCTCATTGACGAAAGTGAATATATTTTGACATTGAAATTTATTTATATGAATCAATCGACAAAATAATGTTAAATCCAAATTAATACAAATCTATATTGACAAATAAATGCATGGTTGAATCCTTTGTGAATAAAAGACGAAATACGTAATATGTACCAAGGGTAAGGGTCATATAAGAGGGTTTTCATTTCATATTTGGAAATCTAATCTGTTTCATTAACTTTCTTAGGGTGTACACGTCCGTTGAATTTCTTTTCCACGCTGGAGCTGAGCCTATATAGCGTAGTCGTAAATTTACTGAATTGTGGATTTGGAAAAATATAGGTTTATCCCATTTCTTTTATCAAGGGTGGCAGCTAAATGACCGGGGTGAAATCTATATGTGCCCTGAAATTTCTAAACTTTCCTTTTCCGGTCCAAAGTGTTTCCTCTTTTCTTGTTAATTATATTTCCAATGATTTCTCCTTTCCTAAGAAAATAGACCCTGTTGTTCGATGGATCGGAAAGTCCGAGTGTGTAGGAAAATCGATACGTTGCCGATACTATAATTGTATACTTTCTTTTTTGAGTTTTGATGATGTTATTATATTCATTATTCAACTTGAAGACTCATAGTTTTAATTTTGAAATAACTTACATTCATAATAATAATTGTTTTATTTACTTTCTAAAAGTATTCGAACAGCTTTATGAAAAATATGTAATAAAAAACAGGACTTATCACAGCAGGATAATGAAAACGTCGATAAATATGTCAAATTCAAACATAAATACATTTTTAGTTTTTTACATCAGTCATCGTCAAGTACTGCTCATTATTTGATAAACAAAACAACTCTTGAGAATCATGTGAAATTTAAAACCGTATTTTTAGTTGAGGAAATAAAATGCTCTCTAAAGATCTAACCCAAATGGCTGACACTCTCAGTCATTCGACGACGTGTCCAAACTTAATTTGTGTTTCTTGATACAGAAGTCGATCCCTGATATCAAATTTAAAGATTATAAAATAAAAATGTGTCATCCTAAATCAATTTTTCGCCGTGATCCGTGTTGGGGATTATTACATTTCAACATTGTTTTTAGAGATTGAGCTCTTTTGATCAGACAATGAAAGGTAAACTAACTAACTCATATGTTTATCTGATTTTGTTAATTTTTGGTACACATGTTCAGTTATGTTAACTTACTGATTAGTCAAAATGGTTCAGTACTATACAGCAGTGTGATTTCTTATACACTCATTGATAGTTCTGATGAGGTTTTCGATGTCTTCTGGTAACTCACTCCAGACAACCTCAACTTTATGGTAATTTTTATTTTTTTTTATTTTTTTTTTGACGTGAAATAAATGATATAAGCATTCACCATAGCGACGACTTTTTCATTAGGTATTTGTTTTCTAAGCCTACTCGGCACCGATCGAGTTCCGTGACGCCAGCGCGGCAACATTCACACTTTAATTACGTTTTAATTGCTAATTTCGGTTCAAAATAAGTTATTAACTTGCCGTTTGCGCCATTTTTTTATTTTTTTTCACGCCCTTTCAAACTAACGTGAAAGAAGAACACCTTTCTATTTAATATTTTTGAAAAAATCGATGAAATATTTCATTTTAACAGAAAGCGCCCTCTACCGTTCAGCAATAAAATAATTCGTAAAGTGATATTACACCATAAAAAAGCATAACAATAAACCTTTGAAACGACGCTTAGCTTATTGGATTCGGTTAAGCCAATCAAAAGTTATCAACAATTTTAAAAATCAACATTCGACTTTTCCCCCACCCTTTATTTGACAGATTACCAAAAAAAGTTTAATATGAAAAATGTTCACAATTTCTCCTTCTTTAATATAAAATTATTTATCTGGTAGGTCACCGTTCAATATTCTTAATAAAACCTATATTTTCTATTTCACTATTGTATTACGCCCCGCACGAGCTTGGAAATAATTTCCAGCAATTTCTCTTGGCAACTTTTATAATTTTTTTTTTTTTCAAAAATGTGGGATAAATACTTACGGAGATATGGCCGGCGACCTCTCTTAGTTGTACACCCTGTACAGGGTGTCCCATTTTGGGTACTTTTGCGGGGTATCTTCGTTATTCTTATAGATAGAAAGTTGCGGTTTTCGCGACAGTGTGCTACTTTTGCGTGAAACTGAAGATGCCGTTGACAAAATTTTCATAGCCCTTTTCGTTTTCAAGATACAGGGCTAAACTGAAAATGTTGCATTTCAAGGTACCCCTCATATCTAAACTATCAGATAAGTTATGGAAAATGTGAAAACTGTTTCTTATAAAACTTTTCCCATAGAACTCGATTCTGCCTTCGGAATCAGTATACAGGGTTAAGTTCAAAAATGATCGGACACAACTTTATTTTTTAAAATGGAACACCCTGTATTTTAGTCCATAAAATTTGTATTTTTTTTACCTTTTCAAAAATATCTTACAGTATGCACTTTTTCTCATAAACACCCAAATAAATGACAATTTTCTGAGATTAAATGCATAATTTAATTGTTGCTATGGCAACAAACAAAAATAAATGTCAAATATTATTTAGCACATTGTTTTTGGATCGACTTTTCATAGGCAGCGTTGAAAATTATGAAAAATATGATATGCTGGTATGTACACACGCCGGCAAAATTAGGGGAACGCTGTATTTAACCTGTATTTATATATAATATATGTAACCCTGTATTTTCGTTAAAAATTGAGATATCACAGAAAATAAAAGACGGAAATGTTTAGAAAAGATCAGGCTACAATGTGATGCTATAGACCATATTCAACTGTCAGCGGTTCAATCCACAGAGTGTCTCAAAAAACAACAAAAAATCTTCACTTCCTTTTCGCCCCTGTATATGGTATAAGACGAATAATTTTATAACGAAAACTAGTCAGATGTATTCTTGAAGAGCCGATCGACAATCCAGTAAAAAATATATTGAAATCGAGCATAGAGTTCTAGAGAAAATTGATGTCAAACTTTGTATATATATATTTTGTGCGTTCCCCTAATTTTTCCGGTGTGTTTATAACACAGAGTTATGAACATTTCGAAAAAGTTTTGGGATTATACTTTCAAAGGTACTATACTATACTATACTACTATATGAGTATTTTCATATAAGAAGATTAGTTGTTTATTATTGTTATTCATGGCCTACTATCAAATTATGGATCTAATTACAGAAAATTGTCATTTATTTGGGTGTTTATGAGAAAAAGTGCATAGTGTTACCTATATATTTTTGAAAAAGTGAAAAAAGCCAAATCTTATGGACTATAAATATACAGGGTGTTCCATTCAAGAAAATAAAGTTGGGTCCAATAACTTTTTGATCTGACCCTGTATACTAATTCCGAAGACAGAATCGAGTTCTACGGGAAAAGTTATATGAGAAACAGTTTTCACATTTTCCATAACTTATCTGATAGTTTAGATACGAGGGTACCTTAAAATGCAACATTTTCAGTTTGGTCCTGTATCTTAAAAACTAAAAGGGCTATGATTTTTTTTAACGGCATCTTTGGTTTCACGAAAAAGTAGCACACTGTCGCGAAAACAGCAACTTTTTATCTATAAGAATAACGGAAATACCCCGCAAAAGTACCCAAAATGAGATACCCTGTAGGTACACATACTTTACACCAATTCATATTCACAACTAGCTCACCCGGCAAATTTCATACCGCCTCATAATCAATAAAATTTTGTGTTAAATTGATTTCTTTCATGATTTCTTTTTTTTATTTTTCCAATGTTTAAATGATTATTATTCTGTCATTCAGGACGAAGACAATCAAACATATCAAAAATCATAAAAATCGTTCCAGTGGTTCTCCAGTCATGATAATATGTTGAATATCTATTAATATTTTTGGGGTATTTTTTTAATGTATAAACTTTGAAGGTATCTCTTGTTACAACACATTTGTTCAGGTTAATTTGGGAGCTCTTTTTAGTCGATTTGTATGTTTTAAGTCGTGATAGGATTATTTTAATGATATCTGATTCTTTTCCTCTACATCTCATTACAGGATAAGATTTCGGGAATAAGACAGATTTTCGGAATTGACATCCCTTCTACACACCTTATTACACCAGTCACCAGATCGGTTACGCCGATGTTCAGTTGTGAGAGGTTTGAATAAATTTCAATAAAATGATGTGTTAAATGATTTTTTTTTAATTTTCTGATGTTTAAATTATTATTATTCTATCATTCAGTGTGGAGACAAATCAACCATATCAAAATCGTTCCAGCGGTTCTCCAGTCATGATGATATGTTGAATATCTGACAATATTTTTGGGATTTTTTTTCAATGTATAAACTTTAGAGGTATCTCTTGTTACAACACATTTGTTTGGGTCAATTTGGGAGCTCTTTTTAGTCAATTTGTATGTTTAGTGATAGGATCATTTTAATCGATATGTTGATTGATTCCGGAGATCGTTACTATGTGAACGAATTGTAAAATTGATTGTAAGTATTAACTTGACAACCTATAATAGGGATCTTTTGTAGAATATTTTCTTAAAATTGATGGTGATTTCCGACTTCTTTTGAATTTTTCAAGCATTTTCTTTCATATACATACCTTCTTCTGACTAACCCGAACGAAAAGAAAATCAGCCAAATCGGTTGTGCCATTCTTAATTAATACGCGTTCAAACATTGTTTTTGGGTCATTTTTATATATTATATAGATTATAGATAGATCATGCATTATGTTCATCCACAACTGTTGTCACTATGGCGGGCGCGTTGGATATTAAGTTTTTCAATTCGTGGTGAGTATCGTATCCTCAAGAATATTCCCGTGCTAAACGTGAAGGTATCTCGAATATTCGAGAAATCTACCGTCCTTTCCACAGTGGTGACAGTTCCCGCCCCATTGGGATTGGGTAAAGTATAGAGATGATTCCAGTAAGTAGCGCTGGCCACAACTGGTTGGTCCGTGTTGGGAATCTCTTGTGAAACTCCTGGGATCAATCGACTGGTTTCAAGGGCGACACAACATAGTGGCGCCCCCTATTAGGGGCTTGCTCTATCGGTTAGCGATTCGGGCGTTTTGGTTCTGACAAGGTGGCGGAGAGCTGACTGCTGGTTGGTGTAAGATATGCTGTAATATGGAAAAGCAGTGTTCGTAATACTGCAAACTAATTCATAAAATTTGAACAGTGCCCTCTATGTATGTCTCCTTGGAGCATATCAAGATTATTTGGTGTATTAGGGTACAAGTGCTGTTTATTAGTTGAAGCAGAAATTTAATGTCATCCAGCAATTCAAGGCGGAGATTTATAGATTTTTTCACTCGAGCTTTTGAAAAAAAACATCCAGAACCACCGGACTTTATATTTTCTTGCCAATATGGACCTGGAAAAGATGATCAACAATATAATTTACCAACGCATCAACATTCCGCGTAAAACAATAGAAGTCCAGAGAGGAAGGTATTTCAAATTGTTGTACATCACTACATCAGGACCTTTCCGTCAACCTTGACTACTTTGCCTACTACAATACTGTAACTTATTCATTTACAGTAACTATCTATGTACAGGGTGGTTATTAAAGAATGGCAAGGTGCCACATCTCAGGAACTATTTTTCCCAGAAACGTGTGAAAGAAAAATTTATTGGGTAATATATGTCCTAGAGAAAATGTTTAAGATATATAAGAAGTTCCCAGGATGGCCACAAGTTGGCGTGCTGTCAACAGACAAAAATGCTGTTTTTCCTAAGATTTTCAATTAAAACCACATATAGTGTCGCAATTTAATGAAAAATGCTGAAATCAGGTGAACAAACTGGCATCAACCTGTATGCATTTTTGTTATTTTGATAGTATATTCGAAGAATATCACATTTTTTCTCATCTGTGTGAGGAATTTTTAACGACACTGCCAAAAAATCTATCAGACATTGAAACAATCACGGTAACCATGCAGGCACTTTTTCGAGGTCAATATATTTTTATACGTCAATTTTAGGTATAGGGAATGCTACATAGAAAATATTTAGAATTTTTACGAGAATATAAAAATCAAATGGAAAAGTAGGGTTTCATTTAAAATAAGAAAGTTGGACCACGCCCAGACTTTCTGAGGCACCCTGTATATGCGAAATGGAGTTTTTTGAAAAATTTACTTGAAATCATCAAACTTTTATTCGAGACACTTTTTTCAGAAACGTCAAATAAAAAAGATAAGGGGGGTGTCAATATACAGGGTGTTTCATTAATATTGCGAAAAAATTCGGGGTGAGTTTCCCCACTTAAAAATAATAAGAAAACTTCATATAAAGGTGTGTCCGGAAATGCTTCGTTACAGAGCTACAGGGTTTTGAAGTTTTATTTTTATTTTTGTTTTTTCTAAATAATATTTGAACCAATGTCTATATTTCCATAAAAATCGGTATTTGAGGGTTTCTTTTTATGCGGAATTCGAATTTTATCTCAGTTTGGCTCTAGCTTGTAAAGGGCGCCACCTACACTCAGTTGTCCTGACATGTACAGCCATAACTTTTTTGGACGTAATCGTATGACATATTTGAGTGAAAAAACATATTTCTCCTTAATTTTTATGCAAAAAAGGCATACCTGTTAGAAGTCGCTACGTGGAACCATTTTCGAGATATTTGGATTTGAAATAATCAATACATATGATAATGAAATTATGGCCGAGCATTGTGTTTCATTGATGGTGCCAAAAATACAGGGTAAGTTTCCTCACTTAAAAATAAAAATAAAATTTTATGTAAAGATGTGTCCGGAAATGCTTCGTTACAGAGCTACAGGGTGTTAAACTTATTATTTAATTTTTTTTTTTTTCAGTTTTTTTATTTCTTTTGTTTAAATAATATTTGCATGAAAGTTGTTGATAACATCACACACAAGTCGACTTTTATTTCACTAAAAATATGAAGCAAATGCGTAATATGTTATAACTTCTAGCAGGTTACCTTCGCCATAATTTCAAAATCCCATGTATTAATTATTTCAAATCCAAATATCTCAAAAATGGTTCCACGTAGCGACTTCTAACAAGTATGCCTTTTTTGCATAAAAATAAAGGAGAAATATGTTTTTTTACTCAAATATGTCATACGGTTTCGTCCAAAAAAGTTATGGCTGTACATGTCAGGACAAATGAGTGTAGGTGGCGCCCTCTACAAGCTAGAGCCAAACTGAGATAAAATTCGAATTCCGCATAAAAAGAAACCCTCAAATACCGATTTTTATGAAAATATAGACATTGGTTCAAATATTATTTGGAAAAAACCAAAATAAAAATAAAACTTCAACACCCTGTAGCTCTGTAACGAAGCATTTCCGAACACACCTTTATATGAAGTTTTCATATTATTTTTAAGTGGGGAAACTCACCCTGAATTTTTTCGCAATATTGATGAAACACCCTGTATAAAGAGAAACCCTGTACATAAATAGTGACTGTAAATAAATCAGTTAAACCTGGACAGTTGATTTCTTCAGTGAAGACCCTTACAGTATTGTTGTAGAGGTGATGGTAACACCATTGCTATTAAGTTCTTTGCCAAGGTTGACGGAAACGTCCTGATGTACAATGTAGGAAATAACTTTCTTTCTAGACTTCTATTGTTCGGAGCGGGATGTTGGTAAGTTATATTGTTGATCATCTCATCCCGATACCCATATTGGCAAGCAAGTGTAGTACGCAGGTTCTGGATGTTTTTTTCCAAAGGCTCGGGTGAAAAAAATCTATAAATTCCCCCCTTGAATTGCTGGATGGCATCAAATTTCTGCTTGAATGGATAAGACAAGTTATAGTTCAAACAACATAATTAATAAACAGCACCTGTACACTGTCAGCTGGATTCCAAACCAGCTTTCATTCACTAAATAATCTTGATAAGCTTCAACGAGACGTACATAGAGGGCACTGTCGAAATGTATTCTTCAGTGAAGACCCTTACAGTATTGTTGTAGAGGTGATGGTAACACCATTGCTATTAAGTTCTTTGCCAAGGTTGACGGAAACGTCCTGATGTACAATGTAGAAAATAACTTTCTCTCTAGACTTCTATTGTTCGGAGCGGGATGTTGGTAAGTTATATTGTTGATCATCTCATCCCGATACCCATATTGGCAAGAAAGTGTAGTACGCAGGTTCTGGATGTTTTTTTCCAAAGGCTCGGGTGAAAAAAATCTATAAATTCCCCCCTTGAATTGCTGGATGGCATCAAATTTCTGCTTGAATGGATGAGACAAGTTATAGTTCAAACAACATAATTAATAAACAGCACCTGTACACTGTCAGCTGGATTCCAAACCAGCTTTCATTCACTAAATAATCTTGATAAGCTTCAACGAGACGTACATAGAGGGCACTGTCGAAATGTATGAATAAGTTTGTTGTAGTATAGAGAAATGCATATAACGATTCTTTACCTTACCACGAGCCCATACCAAAATCGGTCTTCCTATTGGTTGGATCATGGTTGGATCACAGAATAGGCAACACTGTGGTTGGATCGTCTACAAAGATTCACGTGCTATAGACAACCAGCAAATCACTGCTGATCAGCTGGCTGATTGCCGATTGCTACTTATAATCATCACAAAAGAATGAATTATTTGTTCTTGAGCAAACACACTTTTCATTTTGTTTTCAATAAAATAACAAGATTATTAATTCTGCGTTATTGACTTCCGGAAAGGTTTTTCTTTTTTTCGACTACCCTTTGTTCCCTTTTTTTTATGTAACTGATCTGTGCTCATTTTATTTGAGGTGGGTCAAGTAGGTACTTATAGTGGATTCACCTCACTATGGGGGTGAATTTCAGGGTGGATCACCTACCTACTATTTTACAGATAAAGGCGGGATGGGCTATCGACCAAATATTTTGCTAATCGGGGTGGAGTATAAAAAAGACATTGCTGTTGTTAATAATCAACTACATTTTTCGACTTGATTTGGGTGCAGATGGCAGCTTTTGTGCTAAGCAATATATTATATTTATTCCTTAATTTCTGTTGTTTTGCTGGATAGGTAACTACCCGGATACACGAGAAACCATAAAAATCGCTCGAATCCATTCCATTGAATATTTAAGAAACTACACACACCACCAAAAGGTGTTTTTTGCCAATTTCTAGAAAAATAAAAATCTGGAAACATAATTAAGTACTCTATTCTTTTTCCCAGTTTAGGTCCTCAGACTTTTGTTAAAAAGTCAGTGTGCCTTTTTGACCTATGAAAAAAAAAAAGCCAATCTTGACGGTTTTTCAAAATGGTTCTAGAAAAAAAACTATCCATTGGAATAAGGAGGGGTTAAAAATTATACCGATCCTGAATATTACTCTTCACTTTTGACAATTTTATAGCCCAGATATGCGGTTTTAAAGTTGCTAACAGAATACATTTCTCAAGCTTTTAGCCAAAAATGACAATTTTAAGCAATGTTTGACATCTTTGAAAAACCGTCAAGAGTGGCTTTTTTTTCTTTTAGAGGTCAAAAAGGCAGAATAATGACTCGAATTTTCAAAAAAAAAAATACTTAGCACCTAAACTGGGAAAATGAATGGAATAGTATTTATAAATGTGACCATATTTTGAATATCTGTAGAAATGGGGAAAAACATGGGGGTCCAAGACTTTTGGAGGTGTGTGTGTTAGGTTCCTAACCAATTTGTCCTATTTTCGAGATAAAGCTAAAATTTTGAAGTTTTTTTATTCGTACTTCTCTCAAAACTCTTTCTACTTTGGAAAAATTGGCTCATATTTCTTATTTTAAATTTAAATATGGGTACCTATTTCAATCCGAGTTTAGATCACAATGACAAATGAATTGAATCAATTGAGCAATACGGGTATTAGAAATGAATCATGTTTACAATAATTTTGTTCAGGTGTATGTGATTATATTGTGAGTCAAGTAAAAAGAATTAGGTATACTTCTATAGCAGATATCCAATTATTTTATATGGGTCAAAAAGTAACCAAATCAATAAATCATCAAATGTCTATGGATCCCCAACATTCTTCACTCTACATCATCATTTGTATTCAAAATAATCGAATGATATAGACAATATATTATTTTGAAATAAGGCTACGCACTTACACTTATTTATAGGGGAGTGAAGGGGTCAATCAATTCCCCCCCAGGTCAAGGTAAATAAACGCCGTAATATTGCGAGTTTGGATGAAATGAAGAGTGCGTATTAAAAAATTGTTAGCCTGCGGCGAATTTTAGGACATCTCTCATGTCATTACCCCCCCCCCCCAACATTATACTCAAGAACCGCCGTTGAGTTCAATAAAGTTTTTTGGAACATAACGTTCCTAAGGAGTTGGACATTACCTAAAGCGAGGTTTTTCTATGGGTTACCTCGCGAAATGGGACAAAAGCATCAATTTCAGGACATCGCCTTTTTTTAACATTTTTCAAAAGTCAATTCGTTGACCATCGCCCACCATCAGACACCTGAAAACGTAATTTTACGTAGTTCATCCCAGTTCACTCTGGTTCCTGTTATTTTGGCGACGGTTTGCCTTGGCCCAGCATGTGTTTGTATTGTATAGACGTTTTAGTTATATAATCATGTACAGTGTGTCTCCGAATCGACGCATGAATATGTGAAAAAGACAAAAAAAATTAATTGTAATTTTATCTTCTGGGGTTCAGCCCTGCTTGGATAGAAGTTGTGTCATAATTTTAGTTTCGAAAAATCAAGCGCATGTCTTGGTAATTAAGCTAGAAGCTATTTTTCTCACCAGTAAAGTGCTTCTTCTATAAGAGATACGACAAAATGTTATCGAACAAAGTTGTTCAGAATTAAAAACTGAGTTGGAATGCAAAATTTCAAAACCCTACTACTTTGATTTTTTGAAAATATTAGGAAATTTTATCACCAAAAACTCTTTAAACGATGAATTGCGCAATTTTCCTAATTGAAAACGAACTCTAAAATGCAAAAGAAACAGAAACAAACTTGAAATATTAACATTAAATTTATTTTTATGCAATTTTGAAAACTCGGAAAGAAAAAGTAGAGAATATCAAAGTAGGCGGAGCGTTTTGAAATTTTGCATTCACGTTTAGTTTTTCCTTCTAAAAAACTTTCTTCAATAAAATTTTGTCGTATTCTTGGACAGAAAAAGCACTTCACGTGAAAAAAATAGCTACTCGGTGAATTTCCAAGACATGCTTGATTTTTCAAAACTAAAATTATGACACAAATAAGTTTCTAGCTGAATCCCAGAAGATGAAATCTCGGTTCAATTTTTTTTTTGTCTTTTTCACCTATTCATGCGTCGATCCGGGAACACACTGTATATAGTGTTGAACTTATTGTTGCGAATTTCCGCTGTGAAAACACTTGTCCAACTTTTACCTATTTATTTACTGACAACTATTTATTTACAGGGTGTTCACAGATAAATGAACCCCCGCATCAACTTTTTAATTTGATGTTTGGAAAAAAAATGTTTCAAATGTTCAATGGTTCAAAATGAATTTTGTGCAAACAAGGTCTTCCCATATACAGGGTGTTTCAGAACTTGGGCGTGGTCCAACTTTCTTATTTCCAATTACAACCCTATTTTTTTCTTTGATTTTTGCATTCTCCGAAAAGTTCTAAACATTTTTCATATAGCATAGGTACCCTAAACCCAAATTCAACCAATAAGAAGATATTAACGTCAGAAGTTTGCTATTTTTTCAAGCATGCTTTGAAATTTATGGTATTATTTGGAAACCTTGGAAACGAGGTATTTGTTAATGTATGTCAACTTCTCAAGAAAGATTTGAACAACGTACAGGGTGACCCAATTTTATCCGACAATATTTAAAATTTAGATTCTACTAATAAAAATGAACAATCTCTATTCTATGGACATTTATTCTGAAAGACCGTGAAAGACGACGAAGCATGACAAAATCCAGTCAAACAATAGGAGTTATATCGAGAGTTATATTCATTTTAAAAAAAGCTTCTAAAAAGAAACTAAATATTTTAAAGGTTTTCATAGAATAAAAATTGTTTATTTCAGTCACTTGTATGTATAAAGAGAATATTTAAACTTTTTCCTCTTCGCAATATGACATGTTCAAATCTTTCTTGACAAGTTGACATCTATTAACAACCACTTCGTTTCCAAGGTTTCGAAATAATACCATACATTTTAAAACATGCTCGAACAAATAGCAAACTTCTGACGTTAATATCTTCATATTGGTTGAATTTGGGTATAGGGTATGCTATATGAAAAATTTAGAATTTTCCGGAGAATGCAAAAATCAAGCAAAAAAATAGGGTTGTAATTTAAAATAAGGTTTTGCCTGTATGCGCACAGGAGATATACAGGGTGCTTGAGTAAGGGTGGCCACCGACCATATCCCGGAAACTATTTATCGTAAAGGTTTGCGGAAGAGAAATTATGATTAAAACGGCTAAGAGAAAAACCTGGAACATATTTTCAAGTTTTTGAAATGATCGCTAGGGGGCGTAGCAACCAACACCAAGTAGATAGGATTTTTATAGAATTTTGCCCAAGGAAAATATATCGATGGTATCATTTTCATATATTCACTGACTATTCACCCACACTTTTTGTTCAAAACAGTTTTTTTTTATCTACCAAAAAAAAGCGGTGACGTTTCAGTTATTTTTTTTTTAAACAAATGTAAATTTCTCCCGTTTTGCTTGATTTTGAACGAACTTAGGCTCATATGGAAGAGCATAATCTGCACTACACTACAAAACGCTTATTTTCTTTTGAATGTGTGACCTTCGCCGTCGTCGCTAGATGGCGTTAGCTGAAACGGTAGCTCATGTTTGTGTCTTTTTTACCAAAAAAATCAAATGTGATGGTATATTAATCTTTACATACTTTAAAAAAGGATACGAAAAGAACAAAAAAAAAATCAAATTTTTTGTTTTTTTTTTCAATTTTTCAATAGAAAAATGTATTCACTTAAGATGGATAAAAGTCAATATCTTATATGTTTCTTGAACGAATTTTTTTCAATTTGGGTATGGGGTCGTAAGGCTCAGATTTTCCTCGGGGTATGAAGTATGGTAACTCATAAGCATACTTTTCAAAGCGGCTTGAATATATCTTTCCAAGAGTCAACTACCTCTAGGACCTAGTTTATGTAAAATCTGATAGTTGGCGTTGATTCGTCATCACCCAAAATACCAATGTTCAAATTTTGATAAAGACCTACGACTGGATTCAACAAAATAACCTTATAATAATCAGTATACACTTCTTGATGACTTGGAATAGAACAATTTATGAGGGATATCAGAAAACACTTTTTCCGCCAAACTCAATCACATGCCGTTTTTCATATTGCACAAATTTAGCAATGATTCAATTTTTCACATGACAACTTCCTCGTTGCTATGTAAAAAAGTACATTTTGTTTCCATAGCAACTCAATTTAATTGTTTTTTTTTTTTCTCGTGAAAAATGTTTTTTGATAATCTCCGTCTTTTGTTTGTTCTCCAAGTCATCAAGAAGTATACACTGATTATTATATGGTCATTTTGTTGAATCCAGTGGCGTGGGAAAGGTCCCTTTTTATTTATTTTCGAAAATTAAACTAAGTTAAGATTTGTATGACACACCCTGTATCAATCTTTATGAAAATTGCAATATAAGTATCTTGCGTGATGACGAATCGATTCAACATAGATTGGGTCAATTGTCCGATCAATTGATCAAAAAATCATTGACCGGTCCAATCTCGGGTCCAATCCACAACCCTAGAAACAACTAAGGTATTGACTTGTATCCATCTTAAGTGGGACACCCTGTATGTGTTTTTTTAATTTGTTTCATGTTGTTTTCCATTAGTAGGTATTCAAAAGATTCTCATTCTTCATTTAATTTATTGGAATTTCAACACCCTCTCTTATTGATAGCCTTATATTTTTATGAAATATGAAAATATCCGATATACAGGTTATAAATAAATAAGTGCGAAAAAATTTAGGGTGTTATTGTTGGGTTAATATTGGTAAAAAACTTTATATTAACGTATGTCCTGAAAGGTAAGGATTGAAAAGAAAACATACATATGTTTTTTTTATGATATCTATGAGACCCTGCCTCAAATACGAGAATCTGTCAAAAAACTATAAGCGTGGCAAAAGGTATCGCAAAAAAACTGCAAATCAAATGTATCTTCAACTCCGTCGATAATCGATTTTCGAAAAAATGTTGTGGGAAAAAAAGAACTATTTTATTTGATTTTTTGCAGGGTTGCGTGTTGCGTTCATTCAAATCAGTTCTCTTAATCGCGATTTTAATCACATGATTTTTTTTTCAAATCATTGATTTAAATCATAAGTTTTAAAAAAATATATTTTCCCTTCTCTGCTTCCATTTTTGACAAGTAAATTCAAATTCATCAAAATACAAGTACTATTTAGTCTTGCCGATGCTTTATTTGTTGGTTTTGTTTATTAAAACTGATTAAATGTCAATTGAGTAAGTATTCAGTTATTTTTTACCAAGTGTGACAGTAGCTAAGTTGCGTTGTGTTGAAATTTGAAATAAAATATCATCTCCAGAATAAATCTATCTCAAAAATTTGTATTTAAAAAAACGCAATACATATGTAAAAAAAAAAGATTTCCATCAAACATTCTGATGTATAGAGTGACCCATTCGAAAGTGGGCCACCCTCATAACTTTTTAATTTATTGATCGACTTTGAAGAGAGGGAAAACGTGTATTTTGAGTCCATACTGCGCCCATTTTTTCCCAAAAACCAAGGCCTACTAGAGCATATTTAGAGACTGAAAAATCCAGAAAAGATATTAGCGATTTTTTTAGAGAAAATCTGCCTTTAATCCTCTGAAATGGGTCTGTAGTCTGTACTAAATTTCATGAAAAAATATTCAATTAAAAAATATTAGTCTTGTTTTTATGTTTTCATTGTATTTTGACAAGAGAATATCTATTAAATATCTATATTTATTTTTTTTCTGATAGATTTGCTATCGCAAGAGTTTCGGAGTAAAATTCTTCTTGGTGTATAAAAAAGTAATCGTTAATTTTCAATATTTTTTCATGAAATTTGGTACAGATCCATTTCAGGGTATGACGAATCCAGTGGCGTAGATTTTTTTTTTAAATCGCTAATATGTTTTCTGGATTTTTCAGTCTCTAAATATGCTCTACTTAGTAGGCCTTGAGTTTTGGAAAAAACTGGGCGACTTATGGCCTCGAAATAAACCTTTTCACTCTCCACATTTAAAAAAAAAATCGTCAAAATCGCTCCATAAATAAAAATGTTATGGGGGGAGCCCGCTTCAAAATGGGTCACTCTGTATGTACTTGAATGAGAAAAATCCGCAACACTGGTGTTTTGCTTATATTTTTGACAAGTAACATGGAAATTGGGCAAAATTGAGGATACTGGGGAGATTGATGACGAAAAATTCAAATATCAACATAGTTTTTTTAAAAAATGGAAAAAATGGACTCATGTTCATATGAATTTCTTGTCTTAAAACTAGTCTGTATACTGTTAATATCCCATATTTGGATATTTTCAATAAATCAATATCCTGATATTTATGATCTCCGACAGGGTGTGAAACTTTTATTTTTCATTTCGATTTTTGTCAATTATTCCATATCAAGACGACACAGCGATACAAAATTTCGCATAGGGGAGTTTTTTATGACGGGATATCTAAATTCATTCACGGTTTTGATGTCACTATTAGGGGGCGGCACCTACACGGCACATCGAGCTTATCTTAATTATCAAAACTTTGAAACTAATTTGCTTATCAGTTTGGAAACACTTTCTCTAAGCATTTCAGTATAATGTAATTTTAAATTTTCTTGTCTAATATTTTGAAAACTGGGGTATGTTAAGGATCTTTTTTTTTATCCTGGCATTAATTCTAACTTCATCATTTTTTTTTCAGTGATAATGATTAGTTACAGTTACTTGAACAGGATACACCTTTTTTACGTAAAATCGGTTGATGCATCGATTTTTTCAATATTCACATCGATGCACCCAACTGGGAAAAAGTTTTGAAAATTTAGAAAAGCTCCATGGGCCACAGGTGGCGCCCTAGTAGTGATGTCAGAACCGTGATATCTCTGTATCTCAAAAACTAAGCCCTTCAAGGCTGTATATCACCTTTTAACCGTTGTCGGTTGAATATCCGGACTGTATATTAATTTGATTTTTTTTTATTAGGATATTCAACTCCGCCTGGGATAATCAATGAGTGGATCGCATAACCACCCACTCAATCCAATCCAATCCAATCACTGCCGGTCCCAAGCCCGGAAAAAGGAGCAGGGTTCCTGTTTTTATTTTTTTATATCTAAATTTTTGTAGTTATAACTAATGGTAACCGCCGAACAAGAACTTTTGTTTTCCTTTCAAATCTTTAGACTCATAGCGTTTCATTTTCATACATGTAATCTGTCAATTTGTAGATATGGATTTCATACATTTTCAAATAAAAAAAAATGTGCACTGGTTGTTTTTATATTCACAAAAGGTAGGTAGGTATCACCATTTTTGAATAATAAAATTAGAAAGTGTGTAATTATGGTTTATATGGTATTATTTTTATTAGTTTGCTCTGACAAATCCAAAAGGGCTCTTTTATATTTACGCAAGGTATCTTCATTTCTAGATATTAAAAATGTACAGTGTGTATTTATGATTGATCGAATTATTTTGATTAGTGTACTCTGCCAATTCCAAAAAGTCTGTTTTCTTTCACAAAAGGTCAATTCATGTACTCACCACAGAGTCCAAGATCCGTGAGGCCCTGGTACCCCCTGGGGATTAGTTCAGATCCATTTGAGTTGGGGTAATCAATCCCTGGGGATAATGGATTTGAATTGGGTAACTAAAGCCCCCTATAATTAGGGAAGACCTTTATCCAGAGATGAAGTACAGAAGGCTGCACATGATGATGACTGTGTGTATATCTGGTTGATGATATTATTTTTATTTATTTATTTTTTTAAGTGTACTCTGTCAATTCCAAAAATGATGTATTCATGTTAACAAAAGGTATCACCATTTCTAGATATCAGAAGTGGGCTGAGTCTGTATCTCTATGGTCCATGTGATGGTATTATCTTAAACCATGTATACTATACTATGCCTATCAATTTTGGAATTGTGGTTTTTGTTTTTGATGTTCCCATTTTTCCACACTATTTTTTGAAATTTCTGTGGGCCTGACTCAGTATTAATTATGAACTAGCGCTGCCTAACAGATGCTAATCTGTAATTATGATTTCCCAAATTTGGTTTTTGATTTTCTAGTTTTCATTTGACAACACTAAAAAATCACCATTTCTAGGTATTAGAAATGGGCTGAGTGTATTTATGATTGATATACAGGATGTTTCAAAATTGAACGTCAATATTTTGAGTGGACATTAAAACAATAGTGTGTATTCAGTTGATGATAATATTTTTATTTTTGTACTCTGAAAATTCCGAAAACGTCGTTTTTATATGTTTTATAAAAGGGTATCACTTTTTTTAAGCATTGAAAAAAAAACAAATTATCTATTTATGGTGGATGTACCGGGTGACACCGTATAAACTGACGCCCCCCTTAACTTTTTTATTTTTTATCGTACAGCAAAATGAAAAATACTGACTTCAAGGGGAAATTTTTTGTACTTCAATTATCAATCGTGATTTTCTGTAGTTTCATACTATACGGGGGAGCGACAAAAAGTTATCTTTTTTAATGGAATGCTACAATTATTTCCAGCCACAATGAAAGATCTCATCTTTCTGATTTTAAATATACCATGCTTGTTGACATTCCGCTCAGTCGTTTTCGAGAACTATCCTTGAGACACCTTCCAGGTTAGGCAGCCATAAATAATGTTGTTCTATTACCACAGAAAATAGGCTTTGATAGTTGGTTGGTTATGTAAACATTTCCAAGTGTGCAGAAATAACGCTAAATTTCGAAAATCTGGACAGAAATTTTGGGATTTTTTTGAAATTTGACAATGTTGCGTTTGACGCTCGAGGTCGATAACTTGGATTATTAATCGGGCCAACATCATGAACAAATCAGCAAAAAATTAGAATTAGCAGATCACGCAACGTCTGATGTACATATGGTAACTGGACTAAAGCTTCTTTCTACTTCAACACAGACTAACCCGTAAATGATAATAATCATAATATTATATTGTCGTTATCAAGTCTCAAGTCTATTATTATATTAGTTTTATGGGAAACATATAGAATTACTATGAAAAATTATTCACGATGGGAAATTGGATAGGACCATCAGTTTCCACTTTGGATCGTCCCCGGACAAAAGAGCACGCCTCATGGTGACAAAAGAACCCTTTGACACGGACCAGTTCCAGAACTGATTGACATGACAAGTGACTTGTATGAAAGCTGTCCACGTAAGCCCATTGAACTCGATACTACCGTACCTGGAAGGGACCCGTCCGTGCTGTTTACATCGAGTTGACTGAAGACAAATTTTCGAGTAGAAAGAGATAGAGACAGAAAGGGGTGTCTATCTTTGTCATATCTGTAGACATATACAGGGTGTTACGGTGATCATGTTACAAACTTCTAGGGTAGATAAAAAAAGTTCATATGAACATGGGTCTGGAAACGCTTCCTCAGGGAGGTAGGGCACTTCGAAAATGACCTTCAAAAACTACTCTTCGTTTTATAGCTTTGGTACCACTGTAGACTGTAGCTATCGTCACCAATTATTTTGGGACATGAAATCTAGTTGGTAGGTTCATCAATTTGAGCCTTCCGGATTTTGTCACCTTTAACCAGGGGGGTATTTTGGTAAAGAAGGAATAAGCGTTTCCGGACCCATATTCATATGAACTTTTTTTCTTATTTTCGATTGTCTTATCTACCCTAGAAGTTTGTAACATGATCACCGGAACACCCTATCTATGTCAAAGTAACCTTTCAATCAATATGTAGCTTTCTCTGATTATCTGTAGGTTCAAAATAATGTCATTGCTTTAAATGTGTTTTCTCCATTGAGATTTTCTAGTTTTCAAGGAAAAAGCGTGAGCGTTATTGGATTTATTTGTCATTTTGATAAGTTTTGATTTTATTCCTTGGTATCTTGATTAAGTCGTGACTGTTTCATGGCTATAATAGATGGGTATAATATACTGTAATTTTGGGTGATTAGGCTAGTTTGGGCTAGTGAGTAGATGATGAGTAGTGGAACCCAAGAGAAAGCCTTGAGTTTGCTGCTGTGTGGGTGCCAAAATGATTAATACACTCCAAAAAAGCAGATTTTATTTTTTGGGTAAGTGATATAACTCCAATTATTAAGGACAAGGGCACCTGAAGTATACCTACAAGAAATTGTCCTAGTTAAGGGGCCTACTCACACGCCTGCAGCAGGGGCAATCTAGGAGGCATGGCGATTGGGGCAATCTAGGCCTGTCGCAGGAGACACTTCCTTGTAAAGGACGTTTTGTTTTGAAAATGTGACAATTTCACATCCTAATCGAGTTCGTTGGTACTAGTAACATCATTTCCAAAGTTTACTCAATACACAGGTTAAACATTCAAATCACCCTGCACCTACTACCTACCCTGTATTTTCTCAACTATTTAATCGAATTACGGATCATCCAAGTATATACTTCATTATTTACCAATTCTTTTCTTATTTTGCATTTTTCCAGATAGTTATTTGAAATATAGATCCATTATATCATGATAATTAAGACTACTAAGTATGCACAGAATTGTGGTAATTTTTTCCAAACAAATCAACCGTTTTTTCAATTTGTTATCTTCAAACTATTTGAAAACCTCCGACTTCGCAAAGGGCAATGAGTGTGACAAAGATAGCATCACCTTTTTAGTCTAATCAAAATATACCTATGCGCCTGTATGCGCCAAAAAAATACGACTAATATTGCCTCAGCTGTCGACACGACAGGGGCCCTTCCAGTTACGTAGTATCGAGTTCAATGCCTAAGCCACGTGACACGTGACGCCAACGCCACGCATTGAACTCCATACTACCGTACCTGGAAGGGACCCATCCGTGCTGTTTACATCGAGTTGACTGAAGAAAAATTTTCGACTAGAAAGAGATAGAGACAGAAAGGGGTGTCTATCTTTGTCATATCTGTTGACATAATATATTAGCTGTGTTTGTTATGCACCACTAGTACACACTTTTTCACACTGCAACACTCAGTGTGGCTTTGTTTGTGAAATGTTTGTCTGTTTTTTAGGATAGAATCTTAGTACGTTTAGTAAAGATATTCTATCCTAAAAACCAGACAAACATTTCACGAAGAAAGCCACACTGAGTGTTGCAGCTAATATTATGTTCAATCAATATGAAGCTTTCTATAGTTTGGGTGCCAAACAAAATGGTTAATTTCTGCAGTGCATTTGGGTGTGGTAATAAATACACTCCAGAAAAGCAGATTTCATTTTTTGGCTAAGTGATATAACTCCAATTATTTAGGACAAGGGCATGCACCTCAAGTATACCTACACGAAATTGTCCTAGTTAACTCACACAGCACACTCCTGCAGCAGGGGCAATCTAGGCCTGCCGCAGGAGAAACTTCCTTGTGAAGTACGTTTTGTTTTGAAAATGTGACAATTTCACATCCTGTTCGAGTTCGTTGGTACTACTAACATCATTTCCAAAGTTTGTTTTCTCATATCTTGCTTGAAATAATGCTAGGAAGGTATGAAGGGGCCCTTACCGCCCTGCTCAGAAGGCGATCTAGGAAATTGCCCCAATCGCCCTGCCTCCTAGATTGCCCCTGCTGCAGGCGTGTGAATAGGGCCCTTTAGGAATTAACGATGGTAAACACTCCAAGAAATACAAAAGTTCTATTCGGACATTCCTCAAGCCCCCTATCAAAAAACACCATATTTATTAGTTTTAATGTGACCTCAAAAATAAAAGTATTTTTATTTTAAGCTATTATAGTTTTCCAAGTTTATACCTTAATACCTTTACGTTACTCAATAAACAGGTCAAACATATAAATCACCCTGCACCTACTACCTACCCTGTATTTTCTCAACTATTTAATCGAATTACGGATCATCTAAGTATAGGTACTTCATTATTTACTAATTTGTTTCTTATTTTGCATTTTTCCAGATAGTTATTTGAAATATATAGATCCATCATATCATGATAATTAAGACTACTAAGTATGCACATAATTGTAGTCATTTTTTCCAAGCAAATCAACCGCTTTTTCAATTTATCTTCAAACTATTTGAAAACCTCCGACTTCGCATAAGTCAATGAGTGTGACAAAGATAGCATCCCCTTTTGAGTCCAATCAAAATATACCTATGCGCCAAAAAAATACGACTAAAATTGCCTCAGTTGTCGACACGACAGGGGCCCTTCCAGTTACGTAGTGTCGAGTTCAATGACGCCACGTTTAGTTTCGTATTGTCAAAACTGTCATAGCAGTCAAAGGTCAAATTGGTATTGTGGTGTTGTGCCGGTTTTTTGGATTTCCTTGAAAAAAAAACAGCAAATAATATCTGTTTTTTTGCAAAAATAGTAGCGAATGGTGTTCAGCTCACGTGGAGTCAACCTCTTTGCGTAGAACTTGGTGAGTATTGAGAAAACTTAGAAATGAGTTTTGGCGATAGCGAGAATGGTGTTTCAATAATTCATAGTAAGTAAAAAGTAATTTTTTCTGTAAAATTCTTTGACATTCCATTGGTTTTTTGTTTAAGATGTTTGATAAACCAATTTATCTTCAAGTGATTCTGTATTTTGATTTATGTTGTCATTTTTCTTCCCTCTAATGAAGTATTTTTGATTCAAATCTCACAAGTATCGGTACTGAAATTCATATTTGAAGTGTTGGGACGTTCATACGTAATACGTAGTTCCCAGAGTAAACTGTCCGGATATTCAACCGACACCGGTTGCGAGGTGACAGACCTTGCATTTTTATGAAATTTGAGTTGGGGACATGCACCACTAAAGTCGAGGGGGTAACATCATCTCGCAATACTGTCACAAATGGTCAGCAATCGCTCACAATCCCTTTGATTACCATGAAATTCGCTGTGGCAGTTAAACAATCGCATTAACAATCATACAATCACTCGGAACAATCTCACAATCGCATCGGCAATCCCACAATCAATGTCGCAATCGAACAATCATGTCGGCAATCGCGCATGCATTCGTACTCCACCTCCTTTCAAGTGCAACTGCGCATGCGCAAGCATATTTATCCCTTATCAGTGAGCTCGAGCTCGAAGTTCGAAGCCAGCGAATAGTCGCAGTCTCACAATCGCGTTCAGAATCATACATTCATACAATCACTTCAAACAATCTCACAATCCCATCAGCAATCCAATAATCATGTCGAGGAGAGACCTTGATGATTACGTTTGGCAAAAGAAGGATATAAGTACAAATAATTGCAAAAAAAGTATTTTTTCACGGTCATCCTCCCATTACTCTGCCAGGATATGGCCCTTTTCGGCTTAAAATGCGGAACAAGGTGAACATTGAAAATAAGTTTAAGATTCTAAAAAAAGATTCAAACATTCAACATCGTTTTCAAGAATGTTATGTGTGTAGAGGGTGTCCCATTCTGGTTGCAATTGGGAATCCCCAATGGTCGGATATTACTAAAGATAGAATTTTGCGGTTTGGAAGAATTTTTGTGAAACGAAAGATGACACTCACAAAAATCTCATAGGCCTCTTAGTTTCTGACGAGGTTTTTGAGCTACATGGTGATTTTAAGCAACTGCATTTTTGGACAACCCCCGTATCTCAGGTATCTGGAAAAATAAGAAAAAAAAACTCTTATAAAACTTTTTACGTAGAATCCACTGACGTCATCAGTTTTTTCCAGATATTACTGTTTTTGAAATATTTTGACCATTGTTAAGTTTTTATAAAAAAAATGGATTCGTTTTTTTACAGGCTCATCAAAAATATAATATAGTGGTTCAGTTGATATGTTTTGTCAGTATTCACGATTTGATATTTGACGTCGAGTATTGCCAATTTGGATTGTTATGTTTAAATAAAACAAATTATACCAAGACTTTTAAAAACTTGTTCTCCAGGACTATGAACTTTATTCGCCGTAATAAATGGTGGTTGATTGTATTATGTTCGATGATATCGATTTTTCAAAATTTTCGAAAGTCTTGTTTAATCACATACACACAACAGTTGGAGAACTTTTACCAAGTAAACAATAAACATCTTTGGTTTTTATGGCCTACTGCAAAATTTTGTTTGCTAATTATGAAAATTGGGATTATTGTCATGGTTTATGAAAGTATACTCACATAATATTATATTTTTTAGTCTGTAAAAAGACAATCAAATTTTTTGATGAATATATAGGGTGTCCCATTTTAAAAAACTCAACATTGGTCAATACCTACATATTTCAAAAACAGTAATATCTGGAACAATACTGATGACGACGCTGGACTCTAAGTAAAAAGTTCTATTAGAGCCCGTTTTCACATTTTCGATAAGTTACCAGATAGCTTAGAAACGAGGAGTGTCCAAAAATGCAGGTTTTTTCAAAATTTCTCTGTAGCCCTGTAGCTCAGGTTCGTCAAAACCAAAAGGTTCTATCTTGAGTAATAACCGAGGTAATAATCAAGTCCCATTTTCGTTGCAATTGGGGGTTATTGCAACGAAAATGGGACACCCGGTACTTATGTTTCTCCAGGTGTTTTTCCGAATAGATATTAGATTTTACAGAGGTAGAAACTTTTATTTGTGTTCATAAATATTCTCGTAGATACCTATTTGTTCACTAACAAGTAACAATCATCCTTTATAATCAAAATCCATAAATATGTCGGGAAATTTGTCATCGTAATACTTGCTGTGATAGTATCCCAAACAGCTATAAAAAATGTTCATTCACTCACAATATCTCAACAATCGTTGCAATCAATTCAATCGACTGCAATCATTCACAACCTGAAGCAATCACAATAATATCCTTAAAAAAACTCACAATCGTGTCGCAATGACCGATTGTTGTTGAAATCGCAACAATCGTAGGAGAATCAAGGGGATTGTCGCAATACTGTCACAAATTTTGCAATAATGTTACCCCCTCGACCAAAGTCTTAAGTGCTTAGTTCTCAAGATACAGGGCACAGGAGATATACAGGGTGTTTCAGTAAGGGTGGCCACCGACCATATCCCGGAAACTATTTATCGTGAAGGTTTGCGAAAAAAAAATGATTAAAAAGGCTAAGAGAAAAACATGGAACATATTTTCAAGTTTCTGGAATGATCGCTAGGGGGCGTAACAACCAACACCAAGTAGATAGGATTTTTATAGAATTTTGCCCAAGGAAAATATATCGATGGTATCATTGTCATATATTCACTGACTATTGACCCACACTTTTTGCCTAAAACGGTTTTTTTTCTGTCTTCCAAAAAAAAGCGGTGAAGTTCAGTTATTTTTTTTCAAACAAACGTAAATTTCTCCCGTTTTGCTTGATCGATTTGAACGAACTTGGGCTTATAAGAATGAGCATAATCTGCACTACACTACAAAACGCTTATTTGCTTTTGAATGTGTGACCTTTCTTTTCGTGTTTTTTTACCAAAAAAATCAAATGTGATGGTATATTCATTTTTACATATCTTAAAAAAGGATACAAAAAGAACAAAACAAAAACTAATTTTTTGTTTCTTTTTTCAATTTTTCAATAGAAAAATGTATGCACTTGAGATGGATAAAAGTCAATTTCTCAGTTGTTTCTTGAACAAATTTGTTCAATTTTGGTATGGGGTCGTAAGGCTCAGATTTTCCTCGGGGTATAAAGTATGATAACTTATAGGCATACTTTTCAAAGCGGTTTGAATATATCTTGTCCAAAGAGTTAACTACCTCTAGGACCTAGTTTATGTAAAATCTAATAGCTGGCGTCGATTCGTCATCACCCAAAACACCAATGTTCAAATTTTGATAAAGACCTACGACCTACCTTGTATCAAAACTATCAAAAGGTATATAGGTCGTAAAAATCGCAACTGGGTTTAATATCAGAAAATAAATGAGAATGGTCTTTTCCGCACTACAGGATTCAACAAAATATCCTTATAATAATCAGTATACACTTCTTGATGACTTGGAATAGAACAATTTACGAGGGATAACAGAAAACACTTTTTTCGTCAAACTCAAATCACATGCCGTTTTTCATATTGCACAAATTTAGCAATGATTCAATTTTTCACATGACAAGTTCCTCGTTGCTATGTAAAAAAGTACATTTTCATGGAAATTTGTAATGTTATGAGGTTACAGGCAGTCGTCTTGGTTCCTGCGCAGTGTAACCTCGTCCCGGAGTCAAGCCACCGGAAGCTTTTGCCCGGCTGTACGAAGCTGAAAAAACTAGGGTTCCCGTTGAGCCGGTTCCGGTTGAGCAACCGGTTGTGAAGCCAAGGCGGAAGTATAAAAGTAGAATTCGAAAAGTACATCCTTGTCCTTCGTTGCCTTCGCTCAACACTCTACATCGACCGCTGACGAGGATCTTCTTGAAAACCATTCCGCAGCAAAGTGGAGTTACGACATCTCAACGGAAAAGGTATACGTTCAATTTCGATTATACCACACCCTATTCACAACCAAAAGTAAAGTACACGTGAATTGACAAAGAGACACGATTGATGTGATCACATCTCACGTGATCTTTCAATTTTTTCCGTTTGTTTGATCACGTGTAACTTATTCACGTTGGTGACTTTCGGTCGTGAATAGAGTGTAGCAAAGATCTATACACACATGGATATTCAGCGCTTATGGCGTTTTTTGAATCACAATGATTTCCACGACATCTCTGTAGAACTCGTTGAGGTTGCTAAAACAATTGAACATTAAAAAAAATTGAATATATGATTATTCTTCGATCGAATAGATTATCAAAAGCATAAAGAGAAAAGTTCGTACAAACTCGAAAAGGAGAACACAAGTTAACTCAAAAAAATAAAACAAAAACCTGAAAAATATTTTTATCTTGATAGTTGATTTAATGAAAGTGAATTTGTCCGGACTACATATATTATGACGCTACTGATCATTGAAATTTATACCAGTGATCATGTGACTGCTTACAAAATATTAGTACGGGCAACATACGATAATGTTTTGAAATTATTTGTCAATTTTAGCGTTTTATTTTTGTTTTATATACCTACGTATTATTATTTGATGAATGTTTGGACTTTTTGTATATTCAGTTCCATAATGTTGATAAGACTGTTTATTTGGTGGACACATTATCAAAATTATAAGAAAATGTATGAAAAACATATTCAATTCTGCATCGTAAAAAAAGACACAGAGATATAAATAAAAATAGAACTACCTATTAAAATAAATCTACTTTTGAGAGGTTAGAAAGTTAAGTGGTAAAATAAACAATAAGCTGTTGAAATTGAAATAATTCAAGTGAATGTTGCATCTCCTCATTTATTTATTATAGTTTCTATTTCCGTAAATTGAGTCGAGATCATGAAACCTAGGTACATAATTATGGAGTTCTAATTTTTTTGATGTGGACTCCTTGGTTGATTCCGGACAACTTTTTCTTATGAAATTTTTCAATATCTTTTTATTATCCAATTTTTGACACCCAAATTATTTTTTTTGATTCTCGCTAAACCGATGAGATGTGTCAATATTTTTGGGTATCGGACATGCACCCGAAGATAAAAATATGAAACAGTAAAAAAAAACTCATATCTACCTTAATAAGTTTATGGCGGATGATCAAAATGTTCATGTAGTGTTCACTAACAAGTAACAATCATCCTTTATATATAATCAAAATCCATAAATATGTCGGGAAATTTGTCATACATACTTGCTGTGATAGTATCCCAAACAGCTATAAAAAATGTTCATTCACTCACAATATCTCAACAATCGTTCGCAATCAATACAATCGACTGCAATCATTCACAACCTGAAGAAATCACAATAATATCCTTAAAAAATCTCACAATCGTGTCGCAATGACCGATTGTTGTTGAAATCGCAACAATCGTAGGACAATCATGGGGATTGTCGCAATACTGTCACACATTTTGCAATGATGTTACCCCCTCGACTAAAGTCTTAAGTGCTTAGTTCTCAAGATACAGGACACAGGAGATATACAGGGTGTTTCAGTAAGGGTGGCCACCGACCATATCCCGGAAACTATTTATCGTGAAGGTTTGCGGAAAAATGATTAAAAAGGCTAAGAGAAAAACATGGAACATATTTTCAAGTTTCTGAAATGATCGCTAGGGGGCGTAACAACCAACACCAAGTAGATAGGATTTTTATAGAATTTTGCCCAAGTAAAATAAATCGATGGTATCATTTTCATATATTCACTTTTTTCTATCTTCCAAAAAAAAGCGGTGAAGTTCAGTTATTTTTTATCAAATAAACGTACATTTCTCCCGTTTTGCTTGATCGATTTGAACGAACTTGGGCTGATAAGAATGAGCATAATCTGCACTACACTACAAAACGCTTCTTTGCTTTTGAATGTGTGAGCTTTTTTTTGTGTTTTTTTAACAAAAAAATCAAATGTGATGATATATTCATTTTTACATATTTTAAAAAAGGATACAAAAAGAACAAAACAAAAACTAATTTTTTGTTTTTTTTTCAATTTTTCAATAGAAAAATGTATGCACTTGAGATGGATAAAAGTCAATATCTCAGTTGTTTCTTGAACGAATTTGTTCAATTTTGGTTTGAGGTCGTAAGGCTCAGATTTTCCACGGGGTATAAAGTATGACAACTCATAGGCATACTTTTCAAAGCGGTTTGAATATATCTTTTCCAAGAGTTAACTACCTTTAGGACCTAGTTTATGTAAAATCTAATGGTTGGCGTCGATTCGTCATCACCCAAAATACCAATCTTCAAATTTTGATAAAGACCTACGACCTACCTTGTATCAAAACTATCAAAAGGTATATAGGTCGTAAAAATCGCAACTGGGTTTAATATCAGAAAATAAATGAGAATGGTCTTTTCCACACTACTGGATTCAACAAAATAACCTTATAATAATCAGTAAACACTTCTTGATGACTTGGAATAGAACAATTTACGAGGGATATCAGAAAACACTTTTTCCGCCAATCTCAATCACATGCCGTTTTTCATATTGCTCAAATTTAGCAATGATTCAATTTTTCACATGACAAGTTCCTCGGTGCTATGTGAAAAAGTACATTTTGTTTCCATAGCAACTCAATTTATTTGTTTCTTTTTTTTTTCGTGAAAAATGTTTTTTGATATCCTCCGTCTCTTGTTTGTTCTCCAAGTCATCAAGAAGTATAGACTGATTATTATATGGTCATTTTTTTGAATCCAGTGGCGCGGAAAAGGTCCCTTTTTATTTATTTTCGAAAATTAAACTAAGTTGAGATTTGTATGACACACCCTGTATCAATCTTTATCAAAATTGCAATATAAGTATCTTGAGTGATGACGATTCGATTTGACATAGATTTGGTCAATTGATCAAAAAATCATTGACCGGTCAAATCCACAACCCTAGAAACCACTAAGATATTGACTTGTATCCATCTCAAATGGGACACCCTGTATGTGTTTTTTTAATTTGTTTCATGTTGTTTTTTATTAGTAGGTATTCAAAAGATTCTCATTCTTCATTCAATTTATTGGGATTTCAACACCCTCTCTTAATGATAGCCTAATATTTTTATGAAATGTGAAAATATCCGATATACAGGGTGTAAATAAATAAGTGCGCAAAAATGTAGGGGGTTATTCTTGGGTTAATATTGGTTAAAAACTTTATATGAACGTATGTCCTGAAAGGTGACGATTGAAAAGAAAACATACATATATGTTTTTTTTTATAATATCTATGAGACCCTGTTTTAACCTTACAATTATCTGCTGACTGTTGTTAGTTAGATGTCGGTCAGTTCTGAAAAAAATGTTTTTCAAAAAGTACAAAACAAAAATTCGAGTCACATTTGAACATAAATAATAATAATCACATAAAACCTTTGAACAAACAGTGGTTTTTATTTTTTTAATCGAATACGCAACGTCGGACGAAAGAACGTCAAGGGACCTACTTTCAGAAATTGACGGGAATTAAAAAAAAAAAAATCCAGAGAAAACGGTGGTGTACTATATTTTACTTCAAAAATATTTAGTTAAAATCCCGCACAAACGCTACTGGTACAATAAAAAAAATAGGTGAACGTCAGAAAAGGCCTTCTTATGCATAGAAAGTGCATACCAATTTACTAAAATATCTACAGGGGCTTCCTAGATATTATAAAAAAACATATGTTTTTCCTAAATCTTTACCACACTGTATCCCAAAAGTTAGGACTTTTAGGACATACGTTCATATAAAGTTTTTTTTTAACATTGATCCAAGAATCACGCTTTGAATTCTTTCGGACTTATTCATTTACACCCTGTATATCAAATCAGCATTCTAGACCGGAAACAGATGCCACCCTTTTCCATAACATTTCTTAGAAAACTTATCATTAACGGACCTTGAATTTTATTTGTAGATTTTTGGCATTGCTTTTTGCTTCGCTCATAATATTTTGATGAAATCTTGTATCTGGGTCTTTATGGCGGCGAGGAATAGAGATTTGCCCACCGTTTTTCCGCATTTTGTGGAGGAAGCCACATACGAACCTGAATGCGACTTTTGAGTGAATATTTTGATTCTCCTAACCTTTTGACATAGGAAATGTATGCGATTTTTGTTTCGATACATCTAACCGTTTTCGAAAAAAACACTCATATAACTTTGCTTGTATGTGATCAATACGACATTTTTGATTAATCTTCAACTTTAAAAAGAGCATGGTTTAGAATCATGCGCTTCAAGTTGCCGTAGAAACAGGTTTGTAGAGAATTGGTTTTCACAGTTGGTAATTTTGTACATTTTTAGTTTTTTTTCTCATTTTCGGTATTTTTGTTGTTGGCTACCATCAGCGTAACAACAAAATTTTCAAAAATTAATAACTTTCAAAACTAATTCTTCTCGAACTTGTCTATGACAACTATAGCGCATACATAGCATTAAGGTTGAAAATAAATTGAAATGATTTTGTAAATTCATTATATGCAAGCAAAGTTATTTAAGCGTTTTTCTCGAAAACGGTTAGGTTTATCGAAACAAATGTGGTATCCCTTTCTTATGTCGAAAGGTTGAGTGAATGCAAATATTTGGTCAGAAGTCACATACAATGTAGCACAAAAAAATTGAGATCATTCAAATCGGAATATAAGCTCGTATTTTTTAATTTGAATTCCTCATCTCGATAAAGCCTCAAATACGAGAATTTGCCAAAAAATTATAAGCGTGGCAAAAGGTATTGCAAAAAAACTGCGAATAAAATGTATCTTTAAAACCCTGTAACTCCGTCGATAATCGATTTATTTATTTTCTAGAAGTCTCACCTGAATATTTTGCTCATCATTTCCCGACACCCTGTATATCACATATACAGGGTGTCCCAACGATAGAGTAAAGTAGGTTTTATCATACAGGATATGAAAAATATCAATATCAATATGCGTCACAGGTTAGGGGTGTAAATAGCGCACATTCTGAAAATATTTGGAAACATACAGGGTGCGTCACAAAAGTATGGCACGAAAAAGTATGATTTTTTTAAATGGTACCCCCTGTATATTAATCGATATTTCAATTCTTTCTCCAATTTGGAACAAAAATTGTGATACAACTAATGTTCCTAAATTCAACCGTTATCGAGATATCGCGTTTTAAAAATGGCATTTTTGCAACTTTGACATGCTATAAAACTCAAACTATTCAAGTTAGAGGAAAATGGTTTGCACTTTCCTATCTTAACTTTTCAAGAGCTCTTCTGTCATTTGGATAGAAGGTAACGTCAACTGTCAACTAATTTCGGCACATTTTGACATTTTTTCACAATAATGGATTTAATCTCCTTGAATAGCTCTTGAAAAGTTAAGATAGGAATGTGCAATCCATTTTTCTCTAACTTGAATAGTTTGAGTTTTATAGCATGTCAAAGTTGCAAAAACGCCATTTTTAAAACGCGATATCTCGATAACGGTTGAATTTAGGAACATTAGTTGTATCACAATTTTTGTTCCAAATTGAAGAAAGAATTGAAATATCAATTAATATACAGGGGGTTCCATTTAAAGAAATCATACTTTTTCGTGCCATACTTTTGTGACGCACCCTGTATGTTTCCAAATATTTTCAGAATGTGCGCTATTTACAACCCTAACCTGTGACGCATATTGATATTGATATTTTCCATATCCTATATGATAAAACCTACTTTACTCTATCGTTGGGACACCCTGTACAGGGTGTAAACTACGTACGTATAAAAATTTGAAAGATTGAATCTTTGACTAATTTTAAGACAAAACGTTCATATGAACATGGGTCCACAACGGCTTAGTCTCTGAGATACAGGGCGTCCAAAAGAACTATTTTATTTGATTTTTTGCAGGGTTGCGTTTTGCGTTAATTCAAATCAGTGATCAAAATCGCGATTTTAACCACATGATTAAAAAAAAATCATTGATTTAAATCACATGTTTTTAAAAAATATATTTTCTCTTCTCTGCTTCCATTTTTGACAAGTTAAATCAAATTTATCAAAATACAAGTATTATTTAGTCTTGCCGATGCTTTATTTGTTGGTTTTGTTTATTAAAACTGATTAAATGTCGATTGAGTTAGTAGTTAGTATTTGATTATTTTTCACATATTTTGTTGAATATGACCCAAGTGTGACAGTGGCTGAGTTGCGTTGTGTTAAAACTTGAAATAAAATGTCATCTTAAGAATAAATCTTCCTCGAAAATTATTATTAAAAAAAAGGAAATACATATAAAAAAAATATTCCAATCAAAAATTCTAATGTACACGGTGATTCATTCTCAGCGACAGGGTGCCGGCTGTCATAAACTTTTCATCATATTGTATTGTCACCCTGTATATCAGTTTGTAGTTGTTTAATCAACATTCGTGTAATATCTAAACAAGCTGTATATGCATGCTGACAAGGCACCGTCCTCACGAGTCAAGAACCAGGTGAATATTATTGACCTTGATAGACTAACATCACCTAGAGATAGCAAGTGTTGTCGAAGGGTGGGCCATGTCGGTCCGGCCCTTGGCTGTCTTGTGGTCAATAGACGATATTCCGGCTTGATAACTTTCCTTTTTTCAATCAACCAAGGTTTAGTCAAAGCTTCATCCAACATCTTACATTACAATAGAGACTTAGGAAAAAAAAACTGTATAGTAATCTACCCAAGAGAAAATGCTGGAAATATATTTCAATCTTCTAGGATCGCCGCAAGGGGGCGTAACGGTACTGTGAAAACAGAAAATCAACACATTTCCAAATTTTCCTCATTGAACTACCAAAAAAAAAAATGGAAACAGATTCTAGACGAAATTCTCTACAAAATTGCTTCCCGACACTTCGTTTTTTTTCCACGAGCAGCTGACAAGTAGAATACAGTGCAACACTTGCGAAAAATAATACGTTGGACCAGTAAACACCTAATTCCAAAAATATTTGAAAAAAAATGAAATTAACTAAAGAAGAAAAAACAAAAAAAACTAGTGCCAATGCTCAAAATCCCGACCGTTGGCAAGGCACTCCTATCTTTTTGACACATTCAAATTTACTGGGGCTTTTCTAAAAGTATTCCTCGACGGATTTCTGATGCAGTCTCCGTAACTCTTCTATTTCCAAAGATATAGAGAAATTACCTACATGAAAGTGGTGGGAAGTTATCCAAATAACACGATGGAGGCATCTATTTAGTGGGTTTGCATTTGAAAATTTCGAAAAAACCTCTAATTTATTTTGACTTTCACAATTCATGTTGTGTGGTCGGCTAAAGCGGATAAAATCGACTCCGAGTAAATGCACCAGAAATACCAGATTTTCCTCTTCAAAATGAGCTTAAAAACAGTCAAATCGGTTACGGAATTTTGAAGTTATAGGCAAATTAGTGACATCAAGTTTGACAGCATGTAGCTGTCTTATTTGTCAACTTAGAGAGAAGTGTCGGGGACAATTTTGTAGAAAATTTCATACCAGTCAAATATAGCCAATCATACGTTTGCATTTTAACATGTTGCTATGACAACGACCTAATTTTATCGGAAATCACCCTATCCATAATCACGTGACTGAAAGATTAATAAGTGGACATCTCCCTGGCTTTACAGCTCTCAAAAACACTAACTATTCATGAAAATTTCATATTTTAATATGCATGTAACAATGATCACAGCCTGACAAATCCTTCACTGGCCATTCACAATCAGAAACACAAACGACTATTCGCCAAGCAGAATAACTGGTTAATAATAACTGAAAATATCATGATATATTAACTATTTAACAAAACGAACACTGAAATCTAATGATCATCAGCTGATGATGTTGACAAACATAACCGACAAACGACATAAAAGCCGAGAAAAACCAAACTAATAAAAACCAAACTATAGAGAAGCGACAAAACTCGTCGGCTCCTTTGATGTCGGTGTTCCGTTTTCGGCCGAGCCATTTGACGACCCTACCACGTTTAACACTGAGAGAAAGAAATTGGTGGTAATAGACGGTGGGCAAAAGATCTCTGGCTACACGGCAACCGGCAACACTGAGAAAAAGTTGGTGTTCGACAAAAATTCGATTTTTATTGGACTATTTTTTAATAGATCATGGTCATTTACAGGATATTTTTCTATATCATTTAGAAAAATATTTTAATAAATATATAGTTGCATTTGCACTTTATTTCTCATTCTTATTTCTTCATTTCATTTTCATTTTACAAAATCGATGGAAACTCTAATAAATCAGTACATATACAGTGTGTCTCACCAAGTTGGAACCATATTGACAACTTTTTTAATATCAATAAAATTTTAGGAGAAAAAGTTATTCTTCATAAAAAGATCTGCATGTCCTAAAATCTAAAATATAATCATCGGATATCAGATTTTTTTCAGTCGTAGCTCTTGATAAATACTTTATTGTCATAAATGAACGTCATTTGTTGACAAAGCACTGTATACTATAGAATAAATTAAAAAATGGTACATAAAATATTAAAATACGGTTAAAATACATTTAAGAATAACATGCATATAAAATTGAACAATATAACGAAGACAAGTTTAGTATGAATAAAATCTAAAAAGTATCACAAAAATATTCTGATAAATTATAATAAGCCTTCACATACAATAACCTGCATAGAAGTGTCCTAAATCTTTTAACTGTTGTGCTACGAGTTATTCCTGAAGGCAGAGAATTGAAAATTCTACGTCCATCATAAATAATGGATTTTTTAATAAGGGATGATGACGGTCTGACCAGAAGGAGATTGCTTCCCTGACGAGTCGAATGATCATGAGAAGGACGAGGCAATCTACTCTGCACTTTGAAAATTATAGTTGCTACCTCCAAAATGAAAATGGACGTCAGGGTCAATATTTTATACCTCGTAAACAGGGGTTTGCACGATTCGCGAGGAGGCACACCATACAAGGAACGAACCGCCCGCTTTTGCAGGACAAACAAGGAATTCAATAAGCATTGACTAGCATTTCCCCAAAATGCAATTCCGTAGCGTAAGTGTGACTCCACCAAAGAGTGATACACACTTCTCGCCACTCCAGAGCCCAGCTCTCCCGCAGCAACACCAACAGCATAGCACCCAGATGCCACACGCCCACAGACCCTGATCAGAACTAAAAACCATGTTTAAATAATATGCAATTACATTTTTGATTTTGGAGCAATTTTTACTTAAACGTGACGTACTTTGAATTTGTGTTCACAGTCACGGGTACGCTAAATTCAATGTAGATGGTAGCGTAGCATATGATTCCCGTTTAGTAAGCGGAAATCTGTTACTTCCAATTCGAAGTCAAATTGAATGTTAATCAGAGCCGCATTTGATTGGAAATAAGATGATACGATTAGTTTCACTTGAAGTGATCTGATCCGAAAGCCCTAAATAAAACTATTGACATTACAGTAACGGCGGATCAACTTATCTTCAATTTTTTTTGAATATCCTTATGAAACTATCTCTATAAAAGTTAGTTTTCACGGTTACCCTTCCTAAAGAAAGATTTCAAAAATTTAATGTTTGTTCATAATCATCAAACCGAAATAATAGAAAAAAGTTAGATTATCACAATCAAATGATCAAACCGAACCACTAAAATATTGAGATCACTTAGAACTAATCTCAGATCAGTTCATAGGTAGTGCAGATACTGAACCATTTCCAATCAAATACGGATCATATCACTTGTAATAAGTTCGATCGATCCAATCATGTCAATCAAGTACGCCTAAGTCGATAAGTCGAATAAAAACTGAATAAGCTCACGGACTAAACGTTTGCCGGTGAGCGGGTACATTCTACCACACATTTGGGTCATGCGCATACAAAAATGGAACCGATGCTGTCGATTCTCTATTAGTTTTGCTTTTCTTGGTTTTTCTCGGGTAAAAGTGGTTTCGGACATGAACTCGGACAAGAATAATCGATAATAGCATAGCTTCATCTGTGCGCATCGTTGCCAAGTTGTATATTATATCGTTTTTCAACAAATTATACATTTTGCGAAGGCGGAAAAGTGTAGTTCATTCATGTTAATTTTGAGTTTGAGTTTTGAATATGGGCATATTCGAAACTCAAACTCAAAACTAACATGAAAAAATAAAGTCTTTCACCTCAGCAAAAAATAAAAAAGGTTCTTAAAATATATATTCGTATTTAAGTTGGGAACGATGCGTGCTGTTGGAGTTGTCGTATTTATTTCATATGCACACCGACGTCACGACCAATGAACAGTCGTTTCGCGTTCCGTTTAAATTACACCAAATATGTGACTTTTCATTGTTTAATTATTTGAAACTGGGCGTATAACACGGCTTCCAAAGATCATAATATTAATTTAGGGACTAATTCCAATGAATAAATCTGTAATTTGCTTCGTTTGAAATTTATGGCAAATACCCAATTATTGTTTGTAGTTCTTCTCAAATAGTTTTGACATGAAATTTTCGTGCCGAATCTCACGCGACCTTGAATTAGAAATCCGGAAATTTGTTCTCGTTGCGAATTTTTCAAGAAAATTTTAAAAAATTCGCAACTCGACAAAATTTCCGGAAATAACTCGAGCTCTAGGGAGATTATAAGTGAGAATATCGTCCAAAATCTATTTCCATATTCTTATTTGGTAGTTCACCGGGGAAAATTCCGAAAATTTATCGATTTTCTGTTTTCACAGTACCGTTACGCCCCCTTGCGGCGATCCTAGAAGCTTGAAATATATTTCCAGCATTTTCTCTTGGGCGCATTACTTAACAGATTGTTTTTCTTGGGTCTCTATGATGAATAGTTTACGAGAACTGGCACCCTGTCGCTGAAAATGAATCACCCTGTACAGAGTGACACATTTGAAAGCGGGCCACCCTCATAACTTTTTTATTTTTGATCAATTTTGACGTTTTTTTTTTTGAAATGTAGACAGGGGAAATAATAATAATAATAATAATCTTTATTTAGCAATGTGCTACATGGGTAAAAGATAAAATATAAAACAATGAAGCTTACTTATACTAGAATGTTGTAGAATATAAAACAATAAATAGCATTAGGTAGTGTAATTAAAAATTAAAAAGAGTATCTACACATGACAAAGACAAATAATAATAAATCAATCACAATATTGCACAGAAGGTCTCAGAAGTCTCTTAAATGTATTCAAGTTATTACAGTTTTTTATCTCATCAGGTAACTGGTTAAAGTCAAGGAGACCATTATAAAAAATGGAGCCGTGCAGCTGCGCTGTGTTACATTTATCTGTAACAATAAAATCTCCGTTGTTTCGCGTATTATATTTGTGTACATCTTTGAAAAGTTTCATTTCATTACTGAGATATTCGGGTAACATTTTGTTTTTCAACTTGCTTGAAAATGAACACCTCAACATTAAAAACAATTTTTTGTTTAACCGACAGCATGCCAAGTGTGTCTAACATCAATTTGATAGGAGTTTACCTGTTAGTTTTCAATATGGCTCTCATCGCTCGATTTTGTAGTTTTTGTAGTTGTTGAATTTTGTAGCTTGGTAAATTATAGAGCAACGTGGAGCAATATTGCAAATGTGGCAAGGCAATGGCATTGTATAGCATCAATCTAGTAGACATGGATAAGTTTTTTCCTACTCTGCAGATAAATCCAACTTTTTTTGAGAACTTCCTAATATAGTCTGCATAAGTATGAAACGACAAATTGACATCCAGAAAGATTCCCAAGTACTTAATACTAGTACAATGCTTCATCTTACTATTATCCATAAATACAGAATTGGGACTTAGTGGTGTTTTACGAAGATTATTTTCACATAGCCATTGAAATAGCTTGTCCAGTTCACCTACAATTACATTCCGCATTAGATCAATGTCTTTCCCGATAATGTAGATCATAGTATCATCCGCGAACAACACTACCTTACATTTAGTTACACTATTTACAATATCATTTATATACAATAAAAACAACAGAGGGCCTAGCACAGTACCCTGAGGAACACCAGAATCAACAGCCATTGACTCTGACAGGACATTTTTAAACTTGACTTTTTGGGACCTATCACTCAAATTAGAGTGAAACCAATTCAAAACAGTGCCACTGGATTTTTCATGTCCTGCAATGGGTCTGTACCAAATTTCATGAAAAAGTATTCAATTCAAAAATATTATTTCTGTGTGTAATTTTTTTTTCAGTCTCGGTTGTCTGTTTTCTTTGTATTTTGACATGAGAATATCTATCAAATGTTTATATTTAATTTTTTTTTTCTAATAGATTTGCTATCGCAAGAGTTTCAAGGTAAAAAACTTTTTTGTGCATAAAAAAATTGATCGTTCATTTTTAATATTTTTCATGAAATTTGGTACAGATCCATTTCAGGGTATGACGAATCCAGTGGCGTAGACAGATTTTTTTTTTAAAAAATCGCCCATATGTTTTCTGGATTTTTCAGTCTCTAAATATGCTCTAGTAGGCCTTGGTTTTTGTAAAAAATTGGGCGACGTATTTAATCCTTTCAACACTCCACATTAAAAAAAAAATCTTCAAAATCGCTTCATTAATAAAAATGTTATAGGGGTGGCCCGCTTTCAAATGGGTCACTCTGTATGTACTTAAATTAAAAAAAATCCGATTAAAATAAAAAAAAAACAGGAACACTGGTTTTTTGCTTATATTTTTGTCAAGTAACATCGCAATTAGACAAAATTAAGGATATTGTGGAAATTGATGACGAAAAATTCAAATATCAACTTAGTATTTTTAAAAAATGGAAAAAAAATGGACTCATGTTCATATGAATTTCTTGTCTTAGAATTAGTCTGTATACTGTAAATATCCCATATTTGGATATTTTCAATAAATAAATATCCTGATATTTATGACAGGGGACAGGGTGACAGGGTGTGAAACTTTAATTTTTCATTTTGATTTTAGTCTATCATTCCTCATCAAGACCGACACAGTGATACAAAATTTCGCATAGGGGGGTTTTTTATGACGAAAAATCTAAATTCATTCACGATTTTGATATCACTATTATGGGGCGCCACCTACGGCACATTGAGATTATCTAAATTATCAAAACTTTGTTTGAAACTAATTTGCTTATCAGTTTGGAAACAATTTTTTTAAGCATTTCAGAATTACTTATGTAATTTTAAATTTTCGTGTCTAATATTTTGAAAATTGGGTATGTTAAAGATCTATTTTTTTTTATCCTGGCATAAATTCTTACTTCATATTTTTTTTTCAGTAATAATGATTAGTTACAGTCACTTGAACAGGATACACCTTTTTAACGTAAAAGAGGTTGATGAATCGATTTTTTTTCAACATTCACATCGATGCTCGCTCGATGGGCTATTAGTGATATCGGAACAGTGATTTCTCTGTATCTCGAAAACTAAACACTCCAAGGCTGTATGTCCTCATCTCAAGTTCCATAAAAATGCGAGGTCTATCAGCTTTTAATCATTGTCGGTTGAATATCTGGACTGTGTATTAATTTGATTTTTTTTAATTAGGATATTCAACTCCGCCTGGGATAATCAATGAGTGGATCGCATAACCACCCACTCAATCCAAACCAATCCAATCACTACTGGTCCTAAGCCCGGAAAAAGGAGGAGGGTTCCGTAAAATGTCCTGAATCATATGGATTTCCTGTTTTTATTTTTTTATATCTAAATTTTTGTGTTGATAAATAATGCTAACCGCCGAACAAGGCCTTTGTTTTCCTTTCATATCTTGAGACTTATAGCGTTCCATTTTCATACATGTATTCTTCCTGTTTGTAGATATGGATGTCATACATTTTCAAATAAAAAAAATGTGTGTTTTTATATTCACAAAAGGTAGGTATCACCATTTTTAGATATCAAAATTGAAAATAGTGTGTATCTATAGTTTATATGGTATTATTTTGATAAGTTTGCTCTGCCAATTCCAAAAGGTGTGTTTTATGTTTACGGAAGGTATTTTCATTTCTAGATACCAAATATGAACAGTGTGTATTTATAATTGATGGATTTATTTTTATTAGTGTACTCGACCAATTCTTAAAAGTCTGTTTTCTTTCACAAAAGATCAGCACCATTTATAGAGATATCAAAAATGGTCAGTGTTGATGTGATGGTATCAATTCATGTACTCACCCGGACTTAGTCCAAGATCCGTGAGGACCTGGTACCTCCTGGTGACTAGTTCAGATCCATTTGAGTTGGGGTAATCAATCCCTGAGAATAATGGATTTGGATTGGGTAACTATAAGAGGACTCACAAACACGCCTGGCAAGCAATAAAACCCCCGTATAATTAGGGGAGACCTTTATCCAGAGATGAAGTACAGAAGGCTGCACATGATGACAACATCAACATCACAAATGACTGTGTGTATATCTGGTTGATGATATTATTTTACAAGTGTACTAAGCCAATTCCAAAAAGGCCAATCAACTTTGGGATTGTGGTTTTTGTTTTTGAAGTTTCCATTTTGCCACACTATTTTTTGGAATTTCAGTGGGCCTGACGCAGTAATAATTATTATGAACTAGCGCTGCCTAACAGATGCTAATCTGTAATTGATTTCCCAAATTTGGTTTTTAATTTTGTAGTTTTTATTTGACTACACTATTTATTGGTAAAAAATCGCCATTTCTAGGTATTAGAAATGGGCAGTATTTATGGTTGATATACTGATGGATGTTTCAAAATTGAACGTCAATATTTTGAGTGGACATTAAAACAACGGTGTGTATTCAGTTGATGATATTATTTTTATTTTTGTACTCTGCAAATTCGTTTTTATATTTATAAAAGGTTATCACTTTTTCTAAGTATTGAAAAAAGACAAATCATCTATTCATGGTAGATGTACCGGGTGACACCGTATTAGCTGACATCCCCCCTTACTTGTTTTATCTTTTATCGTACAGTAAAATGAAAAATAGTCAAGGGGAAATTTTTTGCAGTTCAAATATCAATCGTGATTTTCTGTAGTTTCAAAGCTATACGGGGGAGCGACAAAAAGTTTTTTTTTTATGGAAAGCTACAATTATTTCTAGTGACAATGAAAGATCTCATCTTTCTGATTTCAAATAGGTATACCATGTTTGTTGACATTTCGCTCAGTCGTTTTCGAGATATTCAGTTTCGAATTTCTATCAAATAAACCGTTAGGTTCTCAGTATCAAGCCTCAGCGGGTTGCCGTCATATTCAAACCTGAGAACATTTGTTTTATTCACATTGAGGCATAATTTGTTTCTCCTTGACCTTATGCATATCCTGTGTTACAATATTCATAAGAGCTTCGCGTTGTCTGTGTTTCCATAGAATTACCGCGTCGTCCGCAAATAATGTGAATTGATCTTGAATTGGAACCGATGGCAAATCATTGATGTAAAGCAAAAATAGAAGTGTCCCAAGTACAGATCCCTGCAGCACTCCATGTCTATTGAGTAGCGGATCAGATGCGCCCTTAGCGGTTCTAACTAATTGGTGTCTTCCAGCTAGGTATGACTCAAACCATGCTCGTGCTGTCCCTCTGAACCCAAACCGGTACAATTTCTCCAACAAAATATCATGATTGGCACAATCGAATGCTTTCGAAAAATCGCAGAACACTGCAATAGCCAACTCCCCGTCGTTCAACGACAGAAACAGGTTTTCAACTAGTTCAAAAATTGCATCCGATGTTCCTTGGCATTCCTGAAAGGCACGTTGACATGAGCTAGGAATTTTATTTTGAGATAGGAATGACATTATTTTAAGCTTCATGAGTTTTTCCACTATTTTAGAGATGGTAGAAAGAAGAGCTATAGGTCGAAAATTTCCCGGATCTTGTCCATCTCCTCCTTTATGGATGGGTATGATGACAGCCAATTTTAAACAGTTTGGGAAAACCCACTATCAAACGAATGGTTAATTACTTGAACTAGGGCATCCAAAGCTTCATCACACAGACACTCAATGACTCTCATCGATATGTCATCAAATCCTGATGAACGTTCATTTTTTATCGTCTTGAAAATAGATTTTTGCTCCTCTAACTTCACAGTAATTGCGATTCAGCGTTGTGCAATCAATATCAACTGAGTTTTTTGCAGGATTTCTTCCTGTCAGATCATTGATTATGCTCCAGCTTTCCTTTGCTCTGGTTGATGCTTCATACATCCTCTTTTCATAATACCCTTCTTTGGCAGCCTTTATAACACGTCTGTAGATCTTACGGTACGTACGAACGTACCTACTCATGAAACTTCGGGCTACTTGTGTACTTACGCGAGCTGTGTAAGCATCTGAGATTATTGGAAGACGTTCTAATTCCAGACGTTATCCATTGGTTTTTCTTTTTAATTTTACGTAGCGGAAAACAAGCGTTAAAGCAGTCAATGAGGATTTTTTGGAATGACGTGAAATTTGGATTACTATGAATGGTGTCCCAGTTGACTGTCCGTGACACTTCTGTAAACTTTTGTAGATTTTGGTGTGAGAAAATTCTTGCAGTTAAACTTGTCTTTCGGCCGAACGACTTCTGACGCGAATCGTTGCAACGATTGCTTCATGATCAGACACGCAAAGGTTATCGATTGTAGTATTGGAAACAGACGTTATCCGTGTGGGCTTGTCAACCAACATACGGATATTAAATGATTGAAATATAGTCTAAGATTGAAACATATTCTTGAGATGATTTGTGTCACTCTTGTCATCAATAAAATTAATATTAAAATCTCCAGCCAATATCAACTTACAGTTATGTGGTGGAGAGTGTAATAACATTTCGAGTCTCTCTAAAAAATCTTTGGAATTGGTAACTGGTGACCTATAAACACAAACAATATAAATATCGGAAACCTTGATATGCACAATACAAAAGTCGAAGATGCCCTAAGCCAGTAAAAAGTCGTATTTATGAGTAGCAGATGCGCACAACTTCTCAATCCAGTTATCGTTTATAAGTTAATAGTTCCACCATGTTGCAACATTTTTCTACAATAAATTGAAAGTGTGGAATAGTTGGGAACATGAACAATTTCATCAGACTTTAACCAATGCTCTGTGAGCAAAATAATGTGAGGCCAGTTTACAGACTCAAGAAAAATACATAGTTCGTCCGCTTTTCGGCGCAAAGATTGAATATTTAAAAGCACTAAATCTAAAGTCGGGTAAGATATATTTTTACCTTGTTGACGATGTTCGGGTACGAAAAAGCTTCTTTTTGCTGGTTGTTGGGGGTTTTAAAAGTTCAGATGAAACTGCATCGTCTCCAGATTCGTGCTACAAAGTTGCACAGCTTTTATGATTTTGTCCCTCCAGCGAAGCCTCACTCACTGCGTTCACACTTGAGTCGTCCACGTTTTGTTCCTGAGCATTTGTTTCTTCGTTTTCCAAGGATTTATTTTCCTTTTTATACAAACCAAATTCTTCATGCCAGTACGAGGTCCGTTTTCAACAATATTGAGGACCTGTTCAGCCAATCGTGCACGGCGTGGATGCAAACGTTCAACGGGAACACCACCATTTAGAAAATGCAAGGATCCAGGAATAAAATTATTGATTCGGTTGATAAATTCCTCAAGCTTTGCGTAAAATTTCTTTATGGATTGCTCAACATGATCATACCCATATTCATGAGGGACAGCCACGAAGAGTTTATTTGTTTCATCATAAGTCCTTTTTAAACTTAAAATATTACTGAACTTGGGAAATGTCCAGAAGTTATATCATTCAACCCTGCAGAAATTATGAGAAAATCATCACGATTAAGCGTCATGGCAGGTTGATCGGATTTTCCTATTACATTGTCAAAATGCGCACCAGGTTTGATGGTACTCTCCACCTTGTAAGTCCCACTAAGGTTCCTGATTAATGTTTTGCTAAGTTGTCTACCTGATTCATCACTCCATATCACAAGCTTTTTCTTTGTCTCGGTACTGTTCAACTGATGAAGATCCATTATCATCGGAAGAAGTATTAGTCGATTTAGCCACAGTGCCTAGTTTCTGATATTCCTCTTCGAGCTTTCTGTTGAGTATTTCACATTCTTTGAAAGCCTGCTTGGATTCATTCAAATCAGCACTCAAAGCGTCTAAACTCCTTTTTAGAGTGGAGCACTGGTCGCAGCTTTTTTATGTGATATCTTTATTTTTCAGCTTTCCTATTTTGTGTTTAAGCATCTCGATTGTTCTCTTGTTAGCTTCAATTTCCTGCTGATAATTGTTCTCAATCTCTTCCGCGTCGCACTGGACCGCTTCAACCGCTCTTGCAGTTTGGCAATATGCTGGTCTTTGAGTAGATGGTCTGCTTTCATTTGTTCTTAATCTCTTACGTAGGAAAGCTGAGCACTAACAGACAGATAACGCAAAAATAATTTTTAGTTTTTTTTGCTTTGTCACAACTTTCAAATTTAGTCTTCGTGTTCATTGTAAATTCTCATGTAAACGATCAAGGAATGACCAAACATTTCAAATTATCAATTGTCCGAGAATCACCCATTCAAAACACAATCGGAGTCCTTATCATCTAGCGGCGGCGATAGCCATTGCCCGCTTATCAGTTTTATCACGGAATTATATAGTTCACTATTTGTTTACTTCTACTGAACTAGGTTTTCCACAATTTGTAGTTCATCAAATGGTCGTTGGAGTTTTCACTTACAGAACTCGTAAAAATCAGAATTGAAACACACTAAGTATCGAAGAAAACGTCGAAATTCGCAGAGCAAAAATAAATACGTCCGATTCACTTGGCGTGCGTATCAATAATCGCTCTATATGAACTAACAACTTTCCGTGAAGTGGGCCATGGTTATCATAGAAAAAAAATCAAAAAAAATCAATCTATCCCAAAATTTTTATGAAACAAAAGTTGAATTAAATTAAAAATGAGGAAAGAACAGGAACTAGAGAGTTATATTGAAACAAAACCAATCAGAGTAAATATTTTCTCCATTTTGCCATATGCACTCTATAAACACTGATTTCGAAACTTCTACTGCGTTTTCTATTTTCTACCACATTAAACACCATTTTCAAAGATTTTTTTGAGAGAATCGAATGAGCTGAATAATCATTTGAGTGGAAATGATCATCAGCAACATTGTTTCCATGGTCACCATGGCCACTTTTCAAAAAGTCGTTTGTTTCCATAGGTGGCAGCGAAAATTTGGTGGAATTTCAAAACCAAATATCTCGAAAACGGCTGATCGATATGTCAATAAATATGGTAGATTTGAAATCAGAAAATTGAGATCTTTCATTGTGGCTACAAATAATTAGACCTTTCCATTAAAAAAAAAACTTTTTGTCGCTGCCCCGTATAGCTTTGAATCTATAAAAATAAACAAGTGATATTTGAACTGCAAAAAATTTCCTCTTCGATCAGTATTTTTTGTTTTGCATATACAGGGTGCCTCAGAAAGTCTGGGCGGTGTCCAACTTCCTTATTTCAAATGAGAACCCCATTTTTTCAATCGATTTTTATATTCTTCCAAAAATTCTGGACACTTTTTGTGTTATATATCCTAAACCTAAAAACCTAAATTTGATGTATAAAAGATGTTGACCTCGGAAAGTTGCAGTTTTCTAGAAATTTGAAAAATCAGTGAACATACTGGCTTCAATCTGGATGCAACACAGTGGTGACTTCTGAGAATGTAAAAACGGCAAATGCGGGCGCCATTTTGAAAAAACAAGTCTGGCTTGAAATTGAAAAATTAGAACCTGACAGCGACTTAATGCAATAATGATGAAAATACCTTCAAAATGAGGTATCAGTCGGCCCCCCTTTCCATTTGATTTTTTCATTGGAAATGGCGCCCAGCTGTCATTTTAACATTTTCAACTGTCACTATGTCAGAAAATACAGAACGTCCTCACATATTATGGTGTGTTCAAATTTCGTTCTAATATTATTATATCGAACGGTTCATAAGTTAGATGATGGGGGTTTTTGGACCGCACTGTAGAATATTCGAAGAATACCACATTTTTTGTCATTTATGTAATGCATTTTTGGCGATGCTATGCCAAACCTTCTATCAGACATTGAAACAATCACGGTAACCAGGGAACTTTTCGAGATCATTATCTTTTTCTAAGTCAAACTTAGGTATAGGGTTTCTTAGGAGAATCCAGAAATCGAATATAAAAAATAGGGTTCTCATTTGGAATAAGGAAGGCACCCTGTATATGCAAAATAAAAAATACTGATCGAAGAGGAAATTTTTGAAAAACTCACTCAAAACCATCAAACTTTTATTTGAGATACTTTTTGCAGAAACGTAAAATAAAAAAAGATAAAGGGGGTGTCAATATACAGGGTTCTTCATTGATATTTCGAAAAAAAATCAGTTTTCGGGCTTGAAAATAAGAAGAATACTTCCAATAAACATGTGTTCGGAAATGCTCCATTAGAGAGCTACAGGGTGTTGAAGTTTAATTTCCAATTTTGTTTTTTCTAAAAAGTATTTGCACGATTTTTTTATGAAAATTGGTGTTTGGGTGTTTTTAGTCATGAGAAATTCGAATTTTATCTTAGTTTGACTCTTCCCGCATAACCAAACTATATATAACCTGTATCGGTTCTATATGAATATCTTTACTCTATAAAGATAATCTATATTCCTTTGGCACAGGGACGATGTGGGTTTTAATACATTTTGGCTCCAGATACAATAAAGGTTGTATTTATCGATTCGCTATAGCCACGATATAGTTTGGATATATATTGAATAAAGTTCAACTTATAGAATCGCTATCGCAGCCATACAGAACGACGATACGTTTTTACGTGTTTCAAGTAAAAATGATTTAGATTCTTTCAACGTCTTTATTTGTATATTTACAGTCTTTATTTATAGCTTTATAGTTTTTACCTCTCTTAAAATCCATGTGAGCACATGTTTCAGCTTGATAATATTCTGTTATAAGTACTTACCTTGTTGGTCTCTGTCGGGAATCGAACCTGGAACTCAAAAGACAGTGGTTTATACAGCAGTGCAAGAGTGCGGCAGCTTAACTCACTCGGCTAACATCTCATGTGTTTAAAAGTATCTTTCACTCTATATTTTCGAGTCATAGATAAATAGGAAGATAGGAACACCTTTTAGAGTTTAGAGCTTTGCACTTGATCAAAATTCAATAAAATGCCAAAAATCAAAAACAAAACCATCCCGTCGCGTCGTTTGCAAGATGTGTGATCTGATACGACTAGAGGATAATATCAAAGTCGTGGGTGATATTGCATATGCGTATGATTAATTAAAAGGTATAACTTATTGAAAAAATTTGTTTTATAGAAGCTCGCGTTCAAGTTTCACCAGATTTAAATGAGACCATGATATCGATCGTTCGGTAGAAAATGAAATGTTCAGTATCACCGGAACGCGACTTATTTCTTTACCGATCATAGGCCAGGTTTGATAAAGATTCTGTACAGAAAACTAAAGATACTCTGTAATAATGCGTTATCCCGTCTATTTAATATTAGGTAGATGTAGGTACAGCAAGTTAGACACGAGATTCGAATATAGATTTTATGAAGAGTTAATAACTCCTGAGTATAGACTACCTATAGTTATTTGTACAGATAATTTACAGATTTTATAAAGGAAACATTCATTATCAATTAAACTAACAGTTTGTTTGGAAGAACTTTTCCGAAACTATATCGATTAGATATCGGTAATATAACAATTCTTCTGTCCTATAAAAATCAAATCTATATTCTGGACAGGGAAAATATATAGACCAAACTTTATATTTACTATACAGTTTCAATGACGGATATATCTGTAAAGAGGATATTTAGTTATACTATAAATATGCTATATGGTTCATAACTTTATCGAAAAATCTTTATAGAATATAAACAAATATTTATAGTTGAAGAAAACCTGTATCGCTTGGATATACGCAGAAAAAATATAATTGTTAGAAGTCGCTACGTGCAACCATTCTCGAGATATTAGGATTTGAAATACAAAATATACAGGGTGTCCCGAAATTAGACGTCAATATTTCAACCACGTTTTCTACACCCGAAAATAGAAATAAAACTTCACATTAACTAGTATCCTCAGACTCTTCGTTTTCAACATTCAGGGTGTTGAAGGTGAAGACCTGATGACGGTTTTTCTTGAATATTTTCGAAACCGGTAAAGTTTATAGGGTTAAATTTTGTACAGTTACCAACCTTTTAACGCTCTACCTGATGAAGGGAAACTTAGGATTGTATAACTTTCATTTACCTTCAGGACTAGGGAATAGGGAATACAGGTAGAGGCTTGGGAAAAAAGTGCCCTAGATTTTTTGATTGTTGATTTTTAGTAGTTGTGCCTGCGCAATTTCAAAATATAGATTTTTTTACAAAGCTAATGTCCTACCTCGCTGGGACGCACCATTTTGGAGAAAAATGCATTTGAAAATCATATTACAAACAAAATTGCAAATACCGAAACACTCAGCAAAAGCACGGGCTTACCTGTGATAGCCTAGCCAGATGCACCAGACATTTTTCACTAAAATCAGTGTGTAAAAAGATTTTCAAATGCGTTTTTCTCGAAAATGGTGCGTCTCAGCGAGTTACAAGAGTACTTCATTTGTGTAGAAAACTCTGGATTTTCAAAATTTGAAGCTACTAAAAATCAACAACAAAAAAATGTGGGGCCTATTTTTCTCAAACTCGTCCCTGTATATCCCATTCAAAAAGGGTATACAATACTTTTGTTCATTAGATAGAGTGTAAAAAGTTTTGTGACTAACAAATTTTATTTAATCAGGTCCTTTAACCTTTAACACCCTGTATTTTGAGAATGAAGGGTCTGCGGGTACTAGTTTATATAATGTTTAATTTTTATTTTGGGGTGTAGAATACGTTGTTGAAATATTGACGTCTCATTTTGAGACACCCTGTATACATGTGGTTTTGAGATTATGGTCAAGCAAGGTGTTTTTTGAAAAATCAGGGTGAGTTTTCCTTATTGAAGATAAGAAGAAAACTTCCTATAAACATGTGTCCGGAAATGCTCCGTTAAAAAGCTACAGGGTGTTGGAGTTTTTAATTGTTCCATTTTTTCATTTTTTGATAATATTCCAATAAGAATTGTTGTTATAATATAAATCATAATATATTATCAATAATTCTTCTTATTATTATTATTATTATTAATTATTATTATTATAAATTATATTATATACAGGGTGTTTCATTAATATTGCGAAAAATTCAGTGTGAGTTTCCCCACTTAAAAATAATAAGAAAACTTCATATAAAGGTTTGTCCGGAAATGCTTCGTTACAGAGCTACAGGGTGTTGAAGTTTCATTTTTATTTTTGTTTTTTCTAAATAATAGTTGAACCAATGTCTATATTTTCATAAAAATCGGTATTTGAGGGTTTCTTTTTATGCGGAATTCGAATTTTATCTCAGTTTGGCTCTAACTTGTAGAGGGCGCCACCAACACTCATTGGTCCTGACATGTACAGCCATAACTTTTTTGGACGTAACCGTATGACATATTTGAGTGAAAAAACATAATTCTCCTTTATTTTTATGCAAAAAATGTATACTTGTTCGAAGTCGCTACGTGGAACCATTTTCGAGATATTTGGATTTGAAATAATTAATACATGGGATTTTGAAATTATGGCGAAGGTAACCTGCTAGAAGTTAGTAACATATTACGCATTAATGCTTTATATTTTCAGTGAAAAAGATAAAAGTCTACTTCTGTGTAATATTATCGACAACGCTTATTCAAATCTTATTTAAACAAAAACAAATAAAAAAACTGAAAAAAAATAAATTAAATAATAACTTTAACACCCTGTAGCTCTGTAACGAAGCATTTCCGGACACATCCTTACATGAAATTTCCTTTTTACTTTTAAGTGAGGAAACTTATCCTGTATTTTTGGCACTATCAATGAAACACAATGCTCGGCCATAATTTCATTATCATATGTATTCATTATTTCAAATCTAAATATCTCGAAAATGGTGGCACGTAGCAACTTCTATCAAGCATAAAAATAAGGAAGAAATATGTTTTAACACTCAAATATGTCATACGGTTACGTCCAAAAAAGTTATGGCTGTACATGTCAGGACAAATGAGTGTAGGTGGCGCCCTCTACAAGTTAGAGCCAAACTGAGATAAAATTCGAATTCCGCATAAAAAGAAACCCTCAAATACCGATTTTTATGGAAATAAAGACATTGGTTCAAATATTATTTAGAAAAAACAAAAATAAAAATAAAACTTCAACACCCTGTAGCTCTGTAACGAAGCGTTTCCGGACATACCTTTATATGAAGTTTTCTTATTATTTTTAAGTGGGGAAACTCACCCTGAATTTTTTCGCAATATTAATGAAACACCCTGTATATATTATACAGGGTGATTCAGGAGGAAATGGAAATATTTTAAGGATATGTCCAGGAAGTCAAAATAGGCAAAATTAGCTAAAAAAAAAAAAATAAAAAAATAAAAAAAAATAAATAAATAAAAAATAAATAAATAAACTCGCTACTAGATCAATTTTTAAACGCGCAAATAAGTGTATCGAAGTGGGAGGTAATGTTTTCGAAAATTTATTATGAATTAGTGCTATTTGTTTTGTTTTACTAGTTTTGTAATAATTTTGATTTAGTTTTTAAATTACAATTAATCAAAATATCTTTGAAACAAATAAAAATCGGACTTGAACATATGAGCTTATTTTGCTTATTTTGACTTCCTGGACATATCCTTAAAATATTTCCATTTCCTCCTGAATCACCCTGTATATTTGAAGACTGTAAAAATTTTTTTATTTTACTAGCATGAATAAATTCAGTATTTCATTCTTTCTCTTGGCAGCGCCAAAGTTGTTCATAATACTGGACATAGAATCTTCAGTCGCTAGCTGAGATCTATACCACATAAACAGCAGTTTTCAAGATATGGGTAAGAAGATACGGCGATTCCAAAATCGTCATTAAAAAATTGAAGGCATACTATGTGGCGTCCGGCCAGGGGTATATTGAATGTTTCCATTTTTAAAATCCGCATCGAAAATGCTTTTTCAAAATATGGCTTCCATAAAAAAAATGGACTTGACTTTGGTCGGAAGCAACATAGTAGGCCCACAATTGTTTTGACGCCGTTTTTAGAATCGTCGTATCCTCTTACCCATATTCTGAAAATTTGAAAATGTATACGTGACTCGCTAATGTGAAAAACTCAAAGCCAACTGAAAAATACCTGATTTGAAATGCTCACATCATATCTGACTTTCTCCATTTTTTCATATACCTACTTTGCGATGAAATTTTTGCTCAATTAGCTATTCTATGTACAATAGTTCTGTGAACAATAGTTTGTCGATCATTTAATGTAATCTTCAATAATTCGCTTGCTGAGAACCAAAGTGGCGAAACTGCAAAAATTGCAAAAATGAGGTAACATCGCTAAAATACTCTACGTTGAGCCCTCTTTCATGTGCAATATTGGCGAAACGATACCTCTTCGCTTGCTCGCCTGGGGGCAGCGGAGGTCGTTATGTCATTGCGCAGAATGATCAACCATTCACGTGCGCTAGCGGCGAATCCAGTATTATGCCAACAGTTAGAGTGAAACGTTTGCCGTTTTTTACTGTGAAGTGGCGAAACGGATGATTCGTCGTTGTGGCCTAAAATTCGGAAGTGTATTATCGCAACCTATTGGCGAAAGGTAAGTTTATACGACTTGTATTAGTTATTTCATTCAATATTTTGTACAGTAGTGGCGAAAGTCACATTTCGTCACCACTGCTTTACTTGATTTGAACAAAACTTATTTCAATCTTAACGAATGTACTTTTCCGCCATTATTACTCTTAGTTTCTTTTTCACAAATGTGGCATTACGGTAGATGTTATTCGTCATTATTACTTTGACATTTTCACACTTCAGTAGGTTTTTTGAGGAGTTTTGTCAATTTCACGTTTCTGTTCAGATCGGGATATTTTGAGAACCTATGATGTGTTTGATAATGGAGAATTCAATTTCTTTTCGCTTTACATGAACATCATTTTGAAGCTTTTTTATTTATTCTCATCAATATAGACGCAAGTTATGCAAAGCTCAACCCTAATAACCAAATGTGAAATATTTTTTTCAGCTCCTTAATCGTCGCAGGAATATGAACTCACGCACAAGTAAAATATTTGCAGCCTTAAGCATTGGGTAAGACAGTTTCAAACAATATTTAGATGCCCGATGATAGGAGTAATATTTTTCATTACAAACGTTTTCCTTGCAGACCAAATTCAGTGTCTGGACAAAACGAAAGTCCAAAATGTAGTAACAACAATCCACATGTAGTTTCACAAGCTACTCAATCCAGTGACATTGAAGATGGTAAGTTTGTCTGTAGTCAACAATATTTTGCTTTAAACTTCATGAATTAACAGGAATCTTATCAATCTTCACAATTCTTTATCTTTATTAACCATGAGTAATTTAATAAAGTTGCAGGTATTATGAAAAGCTGCAACTCCAAGGTGACAGAATTTGAAGAAGTCCAAGAAAATTCGAACCTGATGTCCACACTCATAAAATATCCTACCTGTGGTGCTTCACCAGAGCGCTTTCATCAGTTGGAAACTAATATTGTGCATCAAGAGAATCTTCACGAACCGGTCCACAACAAAGAAGAACATAACAGTTCTGGAACTCTACAAAACCCAAACAATAGAGAAACTATTAGCTTTGTCATTAGCAACTATTTTGAAGATCCACCCACAACCATACCTCACCCTGCTGTTAATGGTGAATATTTATCAAAAAGTTATCTCACAAGCTTGACACATTGCTACTATTAGGTATAGGTACCTATTGAATGTCAGCCATTGATCATTTTGCTTAAAGAATATGATTTGAAAACTGACAAGTATCACAAAAATAAACTGACTTATTATTTTAGATAGCTCCCATGTCTCACGAGATAAGGAAAATATCTTCTGTCATACTGAGAATACTTATATAGAGAGTTTGGGGTCTCACGCTTCTCTCATTGAACCTGAATCTGATACTCATTTATCTGAAGAACATTGTGAAGGAGCACTCAGAACCAAACCTGATAGTTACTTTGCTATAAATGGTGAGGATGTTTGGAAATGTTATCTCATGATAATGACCCATCAAGTTCATATTTGATGTTGCGTTAATTTTCTTACAGAAGTCGCAACTTGTGAAGACAATGGACCGTCTACTTCTCATGTATCATCAACATCAAGCTCCTCATCTTGTAGCACATGCTCTGATGATAGTTCCTCCTTTTCAAGCACGGAGAATTCAGTGGACGACGATGATGCTGATCCGACATTTGTCGTGACTAACGATTGTCCTACTGATGAGAGCTCCACAAGCGATGAATCTACCGTACCTGATGAGCTAACATTAAACACTAAGAAAAGAAAAAGGAAACCAGGTGAATGGCAAAAAGCTTTGGCAAAGAAACTTCGAAATTCTGGCCAAAAATACCATAGTTTGAAAACTGGAAAGTTGCAGCCGGCTAAAAAAATGCTTGAACCATGCGAAATAGAAAAATGTCGGTTCAAATGCCAGCATACATTTTCTGAAGAGGAGAGACAAATTTTGTTTAAAAAGTTTTGGGCGTTGGGGGATTTGCAACTTCAGAGAAACTACATTTTGGGACACGTGCGAATATACAGCCATCTCGCCGCTTGGAATTGAATCGAAAAAAAGGCCGTGGCCCCAATTACTCATATTTCTTCAGAAAAAATGAAAAACAGGTTTTCGTTTGCTTCAAATTCTTTAGAAGTACTTTGAGCGTGTCTGAAAGGTTCGTGAGAACTGTAAAGGCCAAAAATGACAATGGATTTCTTGATGGAGAAAAACGCGGACTCAAACCCAGTAATAAGCTTCCACAAGAAATAACAAATGGCATTAGGAAGCATCTGGCTTCAATTCCAGCAATCGAAAGCCATTATGTTAGGGCCAATACACAGAGAAAATTTATTGATGGATCAAAGAATCTTACTGATCTCTATCGAGACTACCTAGAAATGTGCAACGAAACCAACACTCCTCCTGGAAAATATTCCATGTACCGTCATATTTTTCTGTTTGAGTTTAACATGTCTTTTCACTCACCCAAAAAAGACCAATGTCAAACTTGCGAGACATTCAAAAATTCAAACCCGGAAGAAAAATCGGCCTTAGATGACAGTTATAAAACTCATATTCGAGAGAAAGAACTTTCCAGAGAGGAAAAAAACTTTGATAAAACATTGATCAGCGATGATTATAAAGTTGCTTGCTTCGACTTGCAAGCTGCTTTACCCACTCCAAAAGGTGACGTCAATTCTTTCTACTACAAATCACGTTTGAATTCATATAACTTTACGGTTTGCCAACTTGAAAAAAAAGGATTAGGACCAGTTCAATGTTATTTCTGGCACGAAGGAGAGGGAAAGCGAGGTGCCAATGAGATCGGCTCGTCCCTTCTGCATTATTTGAGAAAAACCTCGGAGGCTGCTGATTCTCCAGATCTGGATATAGTGTTATATTCTGATAATTGCGGATGGCAAGGAAAGAACAAGTTCATCGTTTCCGCTTTCTTGTATGCTGTTGCAAATTATAGCATCAGAAGCATTACTCACAAATTTCTTGTGGTAGGGCATGGACAGAACGAAGGTGATGCAAGTCATTCCGTCATAGAAAAGGCAGTCAAGAAAGCCCTTAAAAATGGGCCTATATACCTGCCCACCCAATATGCAACCATTATTAACAACGCAAAAAAAAAGGGTTCAAGATTTCTTGTCAACGAATTGGCACACGGTGATTTCCATGATCTCAAAAACTTGCATCAAGGCATCGTGAACAACGATTTTAATCGAGACTCAAATGGCATAAAATTCAACTTCAACAACATTTCTATTATTCGATTTGAAAAAGAACACCTGGATCGCTTCTTCTTTAAAACATCTTACAGTGACACACAGTTTCGATGTGTGATTGTCAACAATGTCACGAAAACTAGGAAATCGGCTCTGAAGAACGTGAGAGGTTTTGAATTATTGCCGGCCTATTCCCAGAGCATCCCTATTGGGAAAAAAAAATTCGACGACCTCCAGTCTCTTACTAAAAACCGATCAATCCCGCGCGTTCATGCACCGTTCTTTGAAAATCTGAAGCATGAGAAAAACTGAAAAGCGGTATTCAGGTACAATACATTTCTAGTAATAGATTTTTAGTTTACAATTTCAAACAAACAGCGCTGTGTTATTTATTTTAAGTTCGTTCATTAGTGGTATAAGAGACTGATTATTTTTATATACAAAGACGTTTTGAAAACTTTAATAAACGCAAACTACTTGATTATTTTTGGTTTTTGTTCTCAACTTAGTCACTGTTGAACTGAAATTTCAGATGAAAAATCCGCAATATTGGTGCCATAATGGCGAAACAACAAACTCAAATTAGGTCCAATCACTTTTCTACTGTCAAGTTGATGAACATAGGTAGAGAATAACAAAACAAGCTTCAGAAAACACTTTTTGTTTTTTGAATTTTAAATTGCGACCCATTATGCCCATTTAAATAAAAATGAAAACTTCAAACGCGATTATCTCCAAAGCACTCATTTTCACTTTCGCCATTATAGTTCTCAGCAAGCGAATTATACTTCAATTTCCGTCGGCACTGAAGAAAATCTCTTAATAATTCTCAGAATCTCACAAAATTGTTAAAGGATGTATATATGTTGGAATGTTCAACTCTATCAATACTCTTTATTTATAAAATAAACTAAAAATATACAAAAACATTTCCAGAATGATAATGCCTTATCCAAGCGAATGATTACAGTTTGTGCAACAGAACGAGGATTGAATTTTAAATAATTGAATCAATACAACACTAATAACAAACAAATATTCGCAAACTTAAACTTCACTAACAACGATATTATGCAGCACACAACATTGACTTTTATTACTCCAAGGAAGCAAGTCACATTCCGATTAATTCATTGAAAATAAATTATAGTATAAAATTGTCATCTACATTACCCTAGATTGCCTAGAGTTTATAATTTTGATCTTAATCCCAATTTTACTTTAGATAACTCTAAAAGGTTAATTCACTCACAGCAAAAGCTAGATAAAATTCATAAAAGCACATAGGAAATAGAATTATTACTGATTTATTCAACTCAATTATTGATTTCAGAGTTATCAAAGCGAAACTGACTATAGCTCTTACTGCATCTAAGGCAGTGATATAGTTTTTTATCGATTAATAATTGAATGATCCAATATAAAAGTCCAACAAAAAAACATCGATTATCGTGAATAACAACGTAGCTAATCTTAAAATAAATAATCAATAATCATAACAGGTACAGTTCAAATATATTTTAACTTGTTAACAAGTTGATATTTAAACTAAGAATCTTGTCCTGAGGGAAATTAATTAAAAGTTGCTTTGGTATATAAAAATTAAACTATAGACAAAAGAAGCGTGAAAACAATCTTCAGGCCAGTTTACCAGAATCCAGAAGATTTTCCGCCGGGTGGATTCCTAACACGGATACAAGACTTTCTGTCTGTATCTAATTCCTCTGAAAACATACCTTGTGAAATCAACAGTTTGATCTAGCACTAAGCTCACCACTAATGGAGAAAGTAGAGTCTTGAATATTTCTTTGACCATCAGGCCGCGGAGCTTTACCAGATGGAGTACCAATTGTGGATTCAGGAATGACGGGAGTAACACAGGTTCTTTCTTCAAGGTGCATCTGCAACTTATTATTTAAAGTAGATGAAACAATTGTAAGAACGACAAACTTTTTCAATTTCTCTTATATCTTTTATCTCTTCCTCCATTGAACCATTTTTGTGGGGCTTCAGCTCCTCGACCTTAGCTGGGTCGTAGACATAGTGAGGAAATACTGGAGTAGGTATGAACCTTCCAAAACCTTGAACCGCTTTGAGTTGACCTTCGTCGACGATTATTCTTCCGTTGACTATAACGAATTCTGGTACACCATGACAAACCATACCCTGCAAATTTGTTCAGTATATTCATTTGTGCGTCTATTGGGTACACCCACCTCAAAGATATTGAAGTCTACAGCTTGATGATGAGTTTTTGCTGAAATTGTTCTAGTGGCATTGGGATTCCAGATGACTAAATCTGCATCAGAACCCACACCCACGTAACCTTTCCTAGGATACAAGTTGAAAATTTTAGCAGCATTTGAGCTGGTTATTGCTACGAATCTGGGAGGGTCGATGATACCAGCATGAACACCTTTTTCCCAAACCACTGACATTCTGTCTTCAACTCCATTGACCCCATTAGGAATTTTGCTAAAGTTATCTTTTCCTATCTCCTTTTGTGCCCTGTTGAAGGTACAGTTGTCGCTTCCAACAACTTGAAGTACGTCTCTATTTAAAATATGTGTTGAGTCAATAAATAGATTAATGAGACTTTCAACATATACACAATAAGCTACTGACGAAGTTAGTAGACACACTTACGATGACAACATCTGCAAAAGCTGAGTAGAAGTTTCAGGGTTAGATCTTAAAGGTGGTGAGGTGACCATTTTAGGATCGCGTGGGTTACCAACAACGCCAATTGAGGAGGCTTCAACCTCCCCAAATAATCTTTGGCCTGTTGTGAGTCTTTCGGCAATTGCGTTGGCCGATGCCCCTGATGATACACGAACCAGGTAGATTGGAATGTTCACCTGTGAGGTTGAATGAATGATGGAGCTCATCAATGAGCCTATTCAAAGAAAAGGCATGCATGGTTTGAACAAAAAGTGATGACAAATACGACTACATAAAATAAGTCAGTGTCCAGAGCAGATGAAAAGAAAACCTACAGTGCAAAATTCCTTTTATTATGCCAATCTGAATAGTTTAAAACTGAAGTATTGTATACCCAAAAGTTATTGCTTGACATTTCTAAGAGAAACAGTGATCCTTCAAAATTCAGTTGATATGTCTTTGAATTCGATCACGGCATCTCAGTGAAAAGTACAAGCGACACACAAATACATTAGCAAAACAATGAAATGGTTAATAACAACTGTATCGGAACCAAAGACTTACTGTGCTAAATAATTCATTAATGCAAGCGCGGTTGTAGGATCAGACCTAAGAGGAGGACTAAGAACATGTGCAGCAGAGTGATGGAAACATTGGTGTTTACATTGGTTGCCGTCAGTACCTAGACCAGCTACCAACGCTTCACCATAGACTTGAGTACCATTTTCGCGAGCCATAGATAGAACGTGTGCTGCCTGTTTACTCATTACATGCACTACGTATAGCGGACAATCTACCTATAAAAATCATAGTCCTTGTTCATTTAACTCTAGTCCATTGAAAGAACAAGTAGCAGTAGTTTAATTTCATTTTTACTACTTTTCATAAATGAGAAATAGTTGATGCGGTAAAAAGGTCAATTCGAATCAAGTGGCTACTATTATTTATGATCAACAGACTATGACATTCATGTTAAACTGGGAAATAATAGAATAAAAAAGATCATGCCAAGCTCAATACATTGTTTCAGACCTGTTTAGCAATAACACAAGCTCTGTTAACTGCTTCAGACTCGACATCTTCAGGTCTAGAAAGTTCATGCCCTTCAGGACCAACAATTCCTTTGGCAAGAAGTTTCTCCACATTTTTTGCTATTATTGAGCCGTTTTCAGCGTGAACTTGAGCAACAGCGCCTAATTTTTGACATTGTTCAAAAGCACTATACAACTCTGAGTCGTTCAGCATAAAGCTGTAGGCCATGAACATTTTGAAAGAGTTAACACCTGTCGATTTGTTTAAATTACTTTCGAGACTTGGCAACAAAACAAAAGTTACCATGTTCTTTAGATAGAATTTCCATCTCCCTTTTCACCTGTTCCGACCAATGAGGTAGACACATATGTAGCGAGTAGTCACAGCACACTTTGTCATCAGCCTTTTGACGATAGTTGTAGAAGCAGTCTAGGATTGATTCTCCTGGCTTTGGGAATCCGAAATCAACTGAAAAAATGTATGTAGAACTTGATGCTGCTTGAACTATTTCACTCACTTATCATGGTGGTACCACCAGCTACGGCCGCTTTAGTACCCTGATAAAAATCATCAACGCTTTTGGCACCCATAAACTCAAACTCAAAGTGAGTGTGAGGGTCAATACCACCAGGCAAAATGTATCTGCCTCGAGCATCGATGGTTCTAGTTCCACCAGGAATAATGAGATTTTTTCCGATTTGTTTTATGATTCCATCTTCAATATACACGTCATCTTCTGTGACCCCATCTTCATTCACTATTTTTCCATGTCTTATCACCAAACGGTTTTGAGAGCTCTGGAAAGAAAATTATTCAGGTACATACCACGCGTCTTACAAACTATTCTATGGAATTTGTGTTAAATAATGTTACGCCTATGGCTAGTCAAATAAGTCAAACCGTAATTGTACTGACAAAACATTATCCACCATCATAAATGCCTTTTGTAACGGTTATTAAAAGGCCTGTGTTCAGATACCAAACCTATTTTAATTAAAAAAACCGTTTGGCTAATTCGACAATTATCATTTCTATGAGAATGGATGTAGATTATTTGGAATAAATAGTTTGTTTCTAATTCAAGCCATTAATATGTTCCATGATGCGATTGTTTAAATGACGCAGTGTGTAGAATTCAACTCGAGTCATCGTAAAAACTTTTTTCAAGATAAGCAGAAAATCTAAAATGCTGAACAAGTTCCTGCGAAGATACTAGTCGATAAAAAACAAGTCGTAAAGAGAGATAATTTGTGTACTTCAGCGTGAAAATGAGTTTTGTTACAAATTCATTGTCAAGTACTATACAGGGTGTCTTCCATTATGTCGGCACTATTGCCAACTCCGTTATTATTGCAGCTACGACGATGTTTAAAGCAGAAAACTGGTAGGATTTTTTCTGCCCATACAAATGGTGAAAATGGAAATTGAACATCGCGTTTAAAATGTATCTCATAAAATGTTTTTTTTTTTAAGATTTCGAGTATATTTTTGGGGTTGATAGTAAATAATTTTCTTAGTAAAAAAATTCATTTGCACTACCGGCCTTAATTTAAAAATAAAGAAGTTATGACCACAATTCATTTACAGAAAATGTCTCTATAAAATTCAAAATTAAGAATAAGAATTGTTGCGATTCACAGCAGAAAAACTCCTACTAGTTTGCTGATTCAAACATCATCGTAGCTGCAAAAATAATGAAGTTACCAATAGTGCCGACTTAATCGGAGGCACCATGTATATTATGGAAAATTGAAGATAACAAATTTTCAGAGTGAACTGTTATGGATTTTGTCCATTGCACGAGCAATACTTCATTTGACAGAATATACGTCATTTTATTTATTAATAAATACCTAATACAAACAAAAGGGATAGGTAAAAATATCCCGATACTTTTCTCAGATGTTGGTGAGAATTTTCAATGCAGGATTTTCCCCCTCTACAGTCTGGCTTCCCCATTACTATTTTTCCAAACTTCTTTGCTTTTAGGCAGGAATTTGGACCCTCCTCTTTTGATGTGCCGTTTACTCTGCTTATCGTAAATGAGCACGGATTCGAGATTATATTCGACACTTTCACTTGAGGTTTTAGTAGACATTCACCAGTAACTAGTTGGCTATTTGGATTTGGAACTGATCATAACACTAATAATAATATAAGTCATGTGTCAATTTGCTAATTTTTGTGGCAAGTCTCTTTTGGTTAGAGTTGTAAATAAAAAAAAAACTGAAAATTCATCAAAAATAGTAAATTCTATTACATGTTCTAGTCAATAATTATTATTTGAAGTTTTCATTCATAGTGAATGATCGTTCGTTATTTGGCTTCTTCTTAAGGAAAGTAGTTGTTTTTTTTTCATAAAACTGCAATTATTCCAGCTTGTATGGGATCTTCATATTTGTTCAGATACAAGGTTTTCTTTGGTGGTTGTAATTTGGGAATGAGCACGGATTATCGTGATACTATTCGACACTTGATAAGGTCATATACATTCACAATATTTCGTTGGTTAATAAGACTTCAATAAATTAAACAACACTTATAGTATGACTTATGGGTTAGTTCGAAACATGTTCGACCGTTTTTCGTCATCTGTACTGTTTTGATCATGTCGAACCATGCGATCTGCTGCTGTAAAGTAGTCGTAAATGCGGAGTTTGTACCCTCTATACAGGGTGTTTCAGAATAACATGCTAATAATAAAGGGGGTGATTCTTGGGCTCATTTTAAGAAAAAAAAATCATATGAACGTATGTCCTAAACGCCTTAACTTTTTTCCCAAAAAATATGCAAATCAAAACCCGCATGGACGGCACTGGTCAGAATAATTAAATTGTTGGTGCATCAAAGAATGAGAATTAATGCCTAAAATACATGACTCAAATTTCATAAAGATATCTACAGTAGTGACAAAGTTATTGTAAAAAAAGTATCTATTTTTTAAAACTTTGACACCCTGTATCTCAAAAGTTAAGGCGTTTAGGACATACGTTCATATGAATTTTTTTTCTTAAAATGAGCCCAAGAATCACCCCCTTTATTATTAGCATGTTATTCTGAAACACCCTGTATAGTCTAGTTGCCCCGGTACTATTTTCCTGCTGCGTTTCGAACCTCTTTTTTTAGATAGGAATTTGTTTCCTTCTCTTTTGATGTGTCGTTTTCGCAACATATACAACAAAAATGTAAATGAGCATGGACCAATCGTGTTGATATTCGACACTTGTTAAGGTCATAGACATTCACCTGTAAATAAGGCTGTCGTTTTGTTGAATTATATGACGTTTGGCTTGTTTGACAGGTGGTGAATGAAAGATTGGTTGACAGGAAGGTAATTCTTGAACAATCGCGTTCCTGATATGCAACGTTGGCAAGGTTGTTTTCTTGTCAAGGTGCAAACAGATTGTAGTTAAAAAAAAACTAAAAAAAAGGCTTCGAACTAAAAAGTGAAAACATAATTTTCAATTTAAGAATAAAGTGATTAACGAGAAAATTAATTTCATTGTGATAAAATCGTGGGGTACTTAGATATCAATTGTTATAATTTCTTACCAATTTCTATTTAAAAATGCAGAATAAATAAATAAATGTACTACAAAGCACCCCACGCTTTTACCACTATGACATTAATTTTCCCATAAACTATTTTGTTCTTGAATTAAAAATTATTTTTTAACTTCTTAGTCCAGAATAGTGATGCAACGGTTCCAACTTTCACGGTTACGGTTACGGTTATTGAAAAAAACAAAAAAATATTGGAAAATAGAGAAAATTAAGGTTTATTCTTCTTTAAAATATATAAAAACAAAGGCACACGTTCATTAAATAAAAAAATCTGTAAAAAGAAACAAATAAATCTTATAAATACTCAAATAATTCAGTACATTTTTCAGTGGACTGTAATACATTATTCAATACATAGATTATTCAGAAAAGTATATTATGGACATTTCTTATCAAAAATTAAATAACTGTTACCACGATCCGTTTACAAACCAATATTAATATTGGTTAATTATGAAATTGAATAAATTTGGTAATATTTCGAAATACAAAACTGAATGTAAAAAAGTAGTATTCACTCGAATCATAAAAATAGATCAAAAAAGTCAAAACGCCAAAATTTAATACTAAAAATCAACGATTGACAGCATTATGTATATAAAGAACATAACAGTTGAAGTTTCTGCAGACTCTATTCCTGATAATTGAGCATAAAATAAACATAAAACAAAATTCAAAATACAATTTTATCATCATCTTCTTATTTTATTCTTGATCATTGAGTAATATTATCCCATTATTTTGCATGGGAACGTTGATCGAAGTTCAGACGAATTTTAGAAAATCGTAACTGCGAATGACAATATTGTTGAAACACATTCAATCTTCAAAAAGAGAAAAAAATGATTTAACTGATGATCTTTTCTTTTTATCATATGGTTTCTTTTGGAGATTTCTGGATCAACCTGTATAAGTGCTATAATCAAACTTTTTGTAAAATAGTTGTCCACAAATATCGCCTTGTTCATCAACACAATAATTGATTAGTGAGATTTCATAAATATCGAAAGCCCTAATATAATTGATGTGTCAAAAAAAAACATCTTTTTTCTTGTTATGTGGACTGTTTTGGTCAAGTCGTACTGCTGTGAAGTAGTCGTAAATGCGGGTTTTTGGCTTTCCACAGACCGGCTTTCCCGGTATTTTTTCCTGCTGTATTCCAAACCTTTCCTCTTAGGAAGTTTCTTCCCACTCCTCTTTGAACGTCTTGTTTTTTATCCTCATTTTACAAACAACTAATGCGGAAAATGATGGATAGATTTCGTTAAATGAACGTACATTGATATTATTAAGTTTATCTGTTTGATTGTACTCATTTCATGTGATTCTTTTTCATGTTCCTATTCTATTTCATACGTATATGGAATATTGTATGATCGCAACGAAATAACAATTACGCTAATTAGAGGAATATGTTCGTTAAATGTGCACTATTTCAAAATTTATTATCATCGTAATGAAATGAACAGTGACAATTAACATTCATCAATGAAAACTCAACACTGGGTTTGTAAGAACGTTGTATTTAACTAGAATCTATAGAATATATTCAATATTTTGCCCAAAAATAATATAAAATCAACAATGTTGGTTACGTACAAGAGAATTATATCCGAGACACTCCCTCACTCCCTCTGGCTTCCACCCTCCGTTTCATCTAATGAGTCATACTTTCAGCACACTCTCGTCTGGAGATCCAAATCTGCATTTTATCACAAGCATTCTGTATTTTATGAGGCACAGACGAGACTTTTATCTTGATCATAAAATTCCTTTGCTAAATAAAATTTAGATTCTCAGTCATATTCAAAACTTATTTATTCCTCTAAACAGACCTGCCATTCCGGCAGATCAGACTGTACTACAGCAGACTGATGTTGTATATGATCACTCACAGAACTTGTACTTGTACGCAGTATCAAATTTGCTTTTTTGTATATTGTACCACAAACTTCCCGTTCATAGGATGCCTCGTCAATGAGTAATTAATTTTGTTGTTATGACTAGTGGTTCATAATTACATAACATACTGATCACTCAGAAATCTACTGTTTTTCACTGTTTGTAATGCGTTTTGGTCGTACTGGGTAAAGTCCATGAAATGGGTTTTTTCAATCACATTTCTAAATATATACATAATCGAAAACTTGAGTCACTATCTAATTTATACAATTTCCGATATCAACAGATTATTATATTTAAAGTATTGTCAGCAATGTTGGTACTTGGTAAAATTTTTTCGCACGTGCCTCTATTATTTTCACCATAGTCCGAAACCTAGATAACTTTCTTGATTAATAATCATCAAATGCACTGTCCAATTTTCACAAACTAACTAAATTCCATAAAATTTTTAAGCGCAGTTTATTTTTCTATGGACTATCATGAATACGATTTATTTTTACATGGTTACAAATATCAGATGTATAAACATTTCTATCATGTGTCCTCCATCGCATTGGAGTTACTATACAATTTCCGATATCAACACTATTATATTTTAAGTACTGTCAGCTATGTTGGTACTTGATACAATTTTTTTCGCAGGTGCCTTTATCATTTTCACCATAGTCTCGTCGTTGGGATCGTCCGATAAATAAACTGAAAATGTTCATTAGGTTTTTTATTAATTTCAAAAGGATTCAATCCATGTTTGGAATGTGCAGCTCATCTGATCCTCAAAACAAATGTATGTGCTTCGAAGTTTTCAAATATTGAATATTACAACAGATTTGTGGTCAATACAACTGATACAACCTATACAGATATCGTTTTTCGTTATAAATTTTAATTTTTATTTGAATTTGATGCATTTTTTATTTTGATAGTCAAGAAAGTCTAAGTAGAATGTACGGAAACGGAAAGGTACAAATCCGATTATCAATAACCCTCTTCACAAGATGAGCATTATATTAGCAGAGATAATTAACATGGTGATTAGAATTATCGGATGAGTTTCCAATGACTGAGTTTCAAATGGTGTCTTTTGCAGGATTATTCAATTAATTATGGCTGACCGTATAACCATGGAAAATCTGACCGAGCTAGTTATTGCTGATATTTAATTCTGATTAATTCTCGATAATCCCCAATTAATAGTAATTTGCAACATACAAATTTAATCTATGTATATAAAAGAATAAGGTGACTGACCGATATATCAACGCACAGCCTGAACCCTGAGTCTAGAGGCTTCAAATTTGGCACAAAGTTTTCTTATACAACGTAGGCGGGCACCAAGAAAGGATTTTTGAAAACTCAATTCCTAAGGGTGTAATTGAAAGGGTCAAAATCGTGAAATGTATTGCATGTCATTTGTTTGTTTATCCCGACACATAATCGCTGAGCTGGTGACACTGAAAAAATACTCCAATAGATTCATGTTTCATAGTTATCTTCACAACAGCTAAATTGTACAATCAATCCAGTCGATATCAACTATTGGCAATCAATCTAAAATTCGATCAACAGACGGCAGTCAAGGGTGGAAGTACTACGTCATCGGTCTGCAGCGTGTCCTTGATAAATGGGACTTGTATGTTAGAATTATTTATGTGATTTTGTTTGAAATGATACTGTTTCAGAAGTTTGAAGACATGAATTATTGAGGTTCTTTGCTTCCTTGGTTCTTTGGTTTTGTGTTTCTTCAGTTCCATAGTTTCCAAGTTCCCTGAATTTTTGATTCCTTGGTTTCTTGTTTTTTGGTTCTTTTGTTCTTTAGTTTCTAGGTTCCTTAATTTTTTTGTTTTTTGGTTCCCTCGTTTCCTTGTTCCTTGAATCCTTTGGTTCCTTAGTTCCCTGGTTCTGTCGTTCCTTGATTCCTTGGTTCCTTGGTTCCCCTTTCCTGTAAGTCTATGCTCTATAATCTTTGTTTTGCGTCTCGCTAACTGTTATTAATGAATTGGATTGGTCAACGGAGCAAGAATACTGCTACTAATGTAAGTGTTTGTTTTTTCTTTTTGGACTTGAATTTAGGTTCTTTGTTTTTACGATTCTTTGGTTCCTTGGTTTCTTGCTTTTTCGATTTCTTGGTTCTTTGGTTCCCAGATCCTTTTGTTCTTTGGTTCCTTGGTTTCTTAGTTCTTTGTTTTTTTGGTTCTCTGATCTTTTGGTTTCTTGGTTTCTACGTTTTCTGGTTCCTTTGTTCTTTTGTTCATTGGCTCTTTGGTTTCTTGGATCTTTGGGCTCTTTGATTTTTTGATTCTTTGGTTCTTTGGTTCCTTGATTTCTTCGCTCCTTGGTTCTTTGGTTCTCCAATTTTTTGGTACCTTGGTTACTAGGTTTCTTGGTTCTTTGGTACTCTGGATATTTGATTCATTGGTGCCTTAGTTTCTTGATTTCTGGGTTCTTTGGTCTTTCTCATGACGTTGGTCAGTCGCGTGAAGTTAGCCAATGGCTTCCTCAAATAGAGCAATCCAAATCAGCTGATATTTTGACAACTGTGGGTTGTGAGCAATCATAACTTTCGAAGTGAAACGACCTATTTGACAAAATATCCTTTCACGCGACCAACAAACGTCATAAGACATATTTTAGATACAGAATGTCTCAATTTTTCATATTCTCTACAAAACATATTACGTTAATGATAGATATGGGGAGTGCAGTTAACAATTTCGAAAATAAACTGCCGGTATAAGGTTTGTAAGCAAATCGGTGAATAAGAAGGCTGCTTCAGTTGCTCCAATAGAAAAAGAAATTACTTTAACAAGCATAATTTTGCATAATCGAGGCAAGTCGATCATAAACGGCACGCGAAGTTCTTTGACCTTTTCGCTAACTAACCTTAGAATAAAATTATAGTGACTTAATAAAACTTCGTCAAAATATCAAAATGGTGTATCTAGGACCACCATAGGTCCACCAAAATAGAACTAATATCAAATCTCGACTCACTAATGCTGTAAATAGAATTTCAACACTATAAAAATTTTCTTTGATTAAATACTTCAGCCAAAGTATGTTTGAAATAACTTATCAATAAAGTCTTCAATGGCAAGATAAGGCAAGACCAGATTTTTCTGGCATTATTTTTAGCTTAAATGTTCTACTAAAACAAGCGGTGGTTAAATATAAGCGTAGAAATAGTTTTCATCCAATTGATCTATTTTTACCTGTGCTTTATTATGGAAAACAAGGGTGGTATTAGTGCATTACTATTTACAGTAAGTTTATGTTGGAAAATATACCAGGGAAAAATGAAATATTGGTCGTGCTGACTTGACCCTTGATATTACATGTTAATCCTCTGTCTGTACTGTTCGGTATATTTGCATTTTGAGCACCAGAATTAAAATTTCGATACGGAATTAATCAAATTGATCAAAACACAAAATTTAAAAAAAAAACAGTTTTCTATCGGAAATAATATCTTGTGCTCAAATGGGTTTGCACGAGGTAAATAACTGTATGTACATAATAATTATTATAAAGAAAACTTATATTATTCATTTTTCAGCTACATTCTTCAATTTTATAATTTATTACTTTTTAAAGCAGGTCTCCGAAATCAATTCATTATTATGTGCGAAGATCGTGATTGTTCAACATTTCAATTTTCAAATCTTGATTAACTATTGCTTTTCGAACAATTCAGTTGGTCCGGTTTCGGCGAACAAAAATCAAAATTGATCAGTTGTTGGATTTTATATTCAATATCGTATAACCGAGAAAACACATTTTGGTGAAACCAATACTTATTCGTGATCAGTGATCAAAATATTTATGGGTTCAGAGTGCAATAACATTAATGTGAATTATTGGTTCTAGATGAATTCTTCAATAATACAATACTATTCACTGGTAAATGTCTACAAAAGTAAAAAGTTTTCGGCAGCGCTTGATTTATTATAAGCAGTATATAAGCACTCAAACGGTTATGTACATGATCTTTTTTTTTTGTAGTCTTTCTCACAGTCTGCTTATTGGCAATAACGGCATATAGAGGGCCCCTCGAACGTTCCATGTACTCTCATGTGAACTTTTAAGGATGTTCTAATCAATAATATTCTTACTTTAATAATCATTTGATATTTGCCTCATTTTTTTTATTTGATATAAGATTTACCAGTGACAATAACCGCCGAGTTCCAGAACTCAATTAAAAAAAAAACACACATATGCATTAGATAAGTGTTGATAAATCATCAAATGCACTGGCCAAATTTCAAAAATAAATTGAGATGAAACATTCAATAAAATATGAAAAATGTTTAGTGCAAGGTTATTTTTCTGTGGACTATCATGAATCAGTTTATTTGCTACAAACATCAGATGAATAAACATTTCCACATTCTGTCTTCGAATTCCATCGCATTGCAATAAAACGTAACAATTGTTTATTGTTTTTACAGTTTTAGCGGTAATCCATATGTTGTATTTATTGAAAAGATAAGATTAATATGTCAATGTGCATGAAAATATTTGCAGTTGGCTTATTTTTTCCCCACGCCTCACTGAAGAATCGTAAAGATATTTAATATATCTCATTTATTGCTATATTGAGTCGTTAAATAATTCAGTTTATTTCGATGAAAGTAGAACAACTTGCTATGGTCCCTTGTAATGTGATTCAGACACGATATTCTGTCTGATAATTTCAGTAATTTATTTTGGCATAAGTACTGAGATTCATTATCAGAAATATCGTACGGCATTGTACCTATGTTGACGTTACAATAAACATTCAACTATCTTATAGGGACGTAGACTGCAATAGTTATGCGGATAACATGTGCTGCGGACGATATGAATCAATTATATTGAATTAATTAAATAACACGGATGATATGATAATTTAAATTCATAAAAGAAGCGTCAAGCGGATATCCGTAGATCTTTGGTAAGAAATAATGTGGAGACGTGCTATTTAAAACACATCAGATCGTATGACAATATTTTGCAGATTATTACGGCACTTGCTTTTCATCTTGATCATCAAATGAAGCGGATGTTCTAAAGTGGCAAAACTTGAGCTGAAATATCGTTTTGCTTGCCTATACAAGTTTCAATGCAATTCGTCATTAAAAATAATAATACTGTTAATAATTCTATATCTATCTTCAAAAAAATTCTCTTGTTCGAAGTAGGTAAACAATACTTCAAAAATCCTTTGAGTGATTCTGTGTAATCATAATATTGAAAGAAAAGTCAGCGAATTCACTGATCGATAGTGTATAATTCCAATCTGTATAAAATATGTTTTACTCATCTAGTAGATATTTTGGTTCTAATTTCGGCATCGCGAATAAAAAATGTGTCATCGCAGCCGGCAACTTATCTATACTCTAGTTCAGTTAACGATTGGAAAATTGTTATAATAATAGATTTGCATTAAATAAGTTATTAGAAAATAGATGCGTAAAATACTGAATTTGTATTGAAAAACATCTACTCACTTGCAAGTGTATAGGTACTTTCTTCACAGGAGTACTCATTTTAAGTCCTAATTTCGCCCCAAAACTGTATTTATCGATAAATACGAGACTACACACTCACTATACACTCTACGCGCTTTGCGCTGCTTGAATCAACGACCTTGCACAGATCCATTTATTTGCCAGTGCGCCACTGTTTTACGTCGGCGCAATGCAATTCCTTTTCCCCCCTATTTACACCACGGAGTGGAAACCCTTTTTCTTCGTGAATGGAAATATCTGAAAATGGCCCTTGTGCACGATAGGGCGTTAAGGCATTTGATCACGGCATTACCACTACGAGCGTACGATAATTTAATCTGTTGATCATTAGACAAGGTGAAAATGGGTTTATTATTAGCAGTGGGTCAGACTTGCCGGACTATTTCAGGAAATATTGTTCTTGTTGATGTTGGAATTTTTAACGAACATACATTCAGCATAAGATAAGATAATCATAATAATAATATTCTCAAGAAAACATTCAAACTTATTTTTAGCTAAAACTTGCCGTTTTTAGTTGTGGTTGATGGTCAGGCGTACCATTTCACATGATTATTTTCAGAATTCTCGGCACCACCAACTAATTCAGAATATCTTTTAAAATGAAATTCACAAGTTTGATTATTAAGCCTTTCACCTTCATAAAAAATCGGAAAAAAACTTAATGTATGAAACAGGGCTGTATTTTTTTTTAATGTTCAGTTCTTCGTCAGTTGTATTCTTTTCCTTTTTTGTTAGTTATATGTTGATATAACCGAACTGATATGAGCATCAAGTCTTTATTGTCATCTTGAAGTATTTCACATGTTATACTCGCAAAAGTGAATAAACTGAAATCATGAAATAGAGCTTTATTTCATTTGTTAGTTGAATGGTGATTCAACAAATGACAATGACAGATCTAGTTTGTAATTTCGAAGTATTTCGTACCTCGCAATATTTTCACAATTCACTCCTACTATAATAATAATTATAATACGTTTGAGTGTATTTCAATATAACTTTCTTGGCAAGAGAATAATATCGTTTCTCAGCTCAAAAAATGGAATTTGCAGACGCTATTTGAATTCAATTCGATAATCCCTCATCAATCGTGTATCTCCCAGAAGTCTATTGACCCGGTGTACATTTTCGCGTCTACCTGATGATTATATTAATATTTGTAAAAAATAGTTTAGTTCAATCAATTAACAACTAATATTTTACTGTTTATTCACTAATCTCTGTTTCACAAATTTATATTCGGCTGTTCGGTTTTTTTTTAAATCTTATTCTGCGTTATAGTAGTGCAACCTTTGCCTACTACACATTAATATTTGCATAAATCAACCCTCTATAGTGATCTTGTATTAATTTCGGTGTTTGCCGCTAATTTGTTCGGGAAGGTTTTCTCATGACTATACAGGGTCTCTCGAGGTAAGGGACAAAATTTCAATACGTGTTCTTAAGATAAATTTGAGTCGAAATATCCTATGAATATGTTTCCGGAAATGCTTTATCACAAAGCTACGCAGGGTGTTTAAGTTTTATTTTTATTTGTTTTTTCTTAATAATATCTGAACCAATGTCGATATTTTGATAAAAATTGGTGTCTGGGAGTTTCATGACATGCGAAATTCGAATTTGATCTTAGTATGTCTAACTTGTGTAAGGTTCCATATAAACCCATTTTTCCCGTTTTATACAGCCATAACTTTTTTGGACGTACCTGTATCATATACTCAAGCAATAAAACAGATGTATTTGTATTTCCTACCCAGAAATAGTATACTTCTTGTTGAAAGTCGCTACGGGCAAGAATTATCGACTTCTCGAGATATTCGTATTTGAAATATTAAATACATGCGATATGCGATTTTGAAAATATGGCGGAGGTGACCTGCTAAAAGTTATAGAATATTTCCTATGATTGCTACATATTTCCAGTAAAAAGATATAATTCAAGAAGTGTGTGATGTCAACAACAACAAAAAATTGGGGAAAAAAATAAAGGAAAAAAAACTTCATAGCTCTGTAATGAAGCATTTACGGACCCATGTTCATAGGACATTTTGGCTCGAATTTATCCAAAGAACACGTAGTCAAATTTTGTCCCTTACCTGGCGGGATACCCTGTATGTTGATTAGGGAATTCTCGATTATACTTTCCACTTGAAGTGTACAATGGCTTTGCTATAAAATTATCAAATCGACATTGTCAATGATATGGGTACTTACTCCCGCAATTTTTTTCGAAAGGGTTTTTTTAATTGCTTTATTGACTGATAGTACAGTTTTTTTTATTAAAGCCATATGGGTTTATTACATCATTCCTTCGATTTTTTGGGGAAGGTTTTTTTTAATGATTATATTGACTAATGATAACCATCATTAGTGGCTTTTAAAATATTGAAACTCTTTTTTAGAACTTTGCATATAACGATATTTGTCCCGGATTTAAAAGGTCTAATCCTGGTATCTTTTGTGACGTTTTCTTATGGCTTATTGACCATTGTTTTCTTCAAATTAAAGTTACATTGGCTTTTTTCATATTCGGATTGTTTTTGGACTTTTATGGTTAAATTGACAATAGTACCATCATCCGTTACTTCAAATATTGTTTTTTTTTATCAACTCTTTATTGGCTTGTAAGTATATACAGGGTGTTCATTTGAAAACTTACCACCCATGTTATCTGCAAAAATAGACAGATCCATGAAGTTTGCCGATACACTAAACAACTATATTGAGGGAAAAGGGTTTTCTACGAAAAATTGGGTGGCGCCTGTTCAACCCCTTGGCCCTCAGGGCTACCACCTCAAAATTTTAAAATGGGACGAGGGGTCGTGTGATATATCATTTCAAAAGTATTTTTATTCTGAACATTTTGACGTGACTTTTTTCAAATTTGCGGAATAAAACCGATTTCAAGTTGAAATTAAAATAATAAAATCAGCTGTCTTTCGCATAAATTCCATAAATATCGAGAAAATTCATCATATAGACTCCGTAAAACGATGCGGTTTGGCGTCGTTGTTTCACGATTTTTTTTTTTACGAATTTAGAAAAAATTGTGAATTTCCTAAAAAGCTTGTTTTCACATTTTTTTTTTAAATGTGTGAATATAGCTTTTTTGTAAATAACGTGTTAATTCACAAACTTTGTCTATTTTCGCAGATAAAGTGGGTGGTAAGTTTTTAAATGAACACCCTGTAAATTGGATTTGCTATAGTATTATATATTATTATGATAATCAGGTCACCATCGTCTATAATATGCGTAGTTACTTCCGCTTTTATTGGGAAGGTTATCTTTTATAGTAGGACAAGTTATGTGGGCTTATCACATACACCCTTCGAATTTTTTGAAGTTTTTTCATGCTTAGATTGATTAATAGTACATTTCAAATTCAAGCTATATAAGCTGATTATCCAATACCTTGAATTAGTTTGGGAAGAGCTTTTTATAGCTATATCGATCATTAGTGAATTTTTCGAATATTGTTGTTGTCAGGATGATTTTTAATGGTGAATCGCAGCATATAACTTCGAAATGGCTTGAGTATATGGATATCAAATACTTATTCTCTATCACTTTTTGTGAAATTTTATTTGGCATGGTTTTTTATGAATATATTGGTCAATTTTATGTCCATCTTCAGATCAAAATAAAGGTACCATTATTTTGATCTGATTTGCTTATAAATTATGAGCTTGGAATGGCTTGAGTAGCAGATGTTTATTATTATTATTATTATTATTATTATTATTTAAAAATGCATTGAAGGGATCAAGACGTATACATCGAACATATACGTTTGATAGATATAACAAATCCAAAAATGTCCAAAAATATGGTTGAATACACTTATATTTAATCATATTCAATCGTGTGTTGCTTCTTTTGAGAGGTGGATTTCAATACAATTGTCACTGTATTCACATAATCTCGGTTGATCCTTACACCTAAACATTGAACAGCTTCACCAAGATTTCTGATCTTGAATTTAGAATTCAAATGATTCACTAGGAAATCAACTTCTATCCTATCACCTGAAAAACCGAAAAAATCATCGACGTGGAGGACGATTATAGTTAACATGCCTGTATTTCTTTTTATATATAAACAATAGAGATAAATTCAGAGAAGTATGGGCTAGGCGCGTCATACTAAACAAAGACCGCAAATATTGGGTACTTGCAAATTGAATCAGGTAGGCAATATTGCTTTGTATGACGCTCCTGGCTCATACTTCTTTGAATTTATCTCTTCTCCAACTTAGTTTTTATATATCCAATATTTAACAAAACCTCGTCACCCGACTAGACTGCTTCAGACAATAAACAGGCCCTTTTTAATTTAAAAACCCTGTGTGGTTTGCATTTTATTTCAGAACAAAATCATCCGGCTGTTACATAGATAGACTTTACTTCAATACCCCAATCTCCTAGGTCTAGGTGACAAATTTTTAAATCAAGGTCTACAGCTAGTCCTAATGAAAGCCTTAAACTTGAATGCTTCACTTCTGGTGCAAAAGTTTGATTATAATCCTTTCTGAGTATAGCCTTTTGCTACCAATCAGCCCTATCCCTATTTTGACTTTCACTGTCTCGTTTAATTTTGAATACTCACTTACAATCTACAATCGTTGCAGCCCCTCATTTTCATTGAATGATTGAATTTCTTCCATCATAGCTTGGAATTTCGGAAATATTTTGTACCTTGCAAATATTGATCGCACCATTGGAGTATGTTATATATTCCTCAAAAGTCAAAAGTCTAACTTGTGTTTGGTAACTTCTTGGAACCTCCAGTATACCTGGGTCAATAGACGGCTCATCAAAAACATCACCATCATCATCGGTTGGGTTGATAGTGTCATCTGAGGTTTTGGATAATAACTGATCATTTTCTTTCTCCACTAAATCAGGAGTCTCGTTTTTAACTTCATCCTCAGCAAAATATCTGTATCTGAAAATTATTATCGAATTCACTGGACGTAATTATAAATATCCTTTTTGGTCAGGGTGGGAATTCGCCGACAGATTAGACGCTCGGGAAAATACGAGAGTTATGAATCGCAGGTGTACAATGTGAACATTGTTGAGAGTCCATATTCTAGAAAATACTTAAGTATTCTCAGTAGGGGTTGGTCTGGGTTAGTTTGGGTTAATTTGGGTTTGGCAAAATTTCTGATGATTTAGTGCCCCGTGCACCTTGGGTTAGTTGAAAGGCGGAAATAAGTTGTGAAAAGTACTTTTCCCAACTGCTTTCAGTTAAAGTTGATTTGATAAAGTTTCTCCAACATTCACTAGTGAAAGTGTACAATATTCTTCAAAATTTTACATTTTCTAACGGATCAAGTAATTGCTAGCTTTCACTGAATTTCTAACATTTACTGTAACATAACAAACTAACTCGAAAAATGTATCTTGTTTTAGGTTGGTGAATGATTTTAGAGACTCCTTTAATGATTGTATACAATCATGCTAAAAATAATTATAGAAACCAACAAAAAAGCCTACGATGTTCCATGTCTCAAATAATTTACATGTGCTACCATTTTGAGGTACCGTAGAATCGCAAAGCCTGGATTCAATGATTCCCCAAAATCTGCATTTTCGTTAATTGAGATAACCCTCGAGATAGAAGGAGATACTTCTTCCGGCGTTGTAGTTTGTTTCGAAGCAATTTTTGAAACAATCGGTACTGTCTCAGCCTCTGAAACCATTTAAAAGGTTAAAAACAATGTTTTCTAGAGAAACTAGAAGATTGGCCCTGCTTTTCAGCAACAATAGAGTTGGGACCATCCAAGCTTGAAGGAACCCAGATAGTTTAATCATTATAAACTGTTCAGTCTTATCCAAAAACAGAACTTGATAATGAAGATACTTACCATATTCTCAAATTGATAATCAAAAAGTAAGTATTTATTGTTGCGTGGGAAAAACAGGTGAAATTATTTCATCTTCAGAATATAGTTACATGGACGTATAAGCTTATAGTTCTAAGGGAAACGACAATAAAAAATCACCGGTTTTTATTGTCCACAATATATGTAAATCGATTCAGAAAAGGTTTAGATATCAGCTACAGTTTCAGAAATGGTACTTTTATCAGCTGCATATTGAGTTTCTTCTTGGTCAGAATCATTGATGAAAAACTCTTCATTGTTGTACTTGTTCAACATATCCGTAGCGTCTTCCATCTCATCAACAGACTTTCTTTTCAAAGTTGTTTTTGCCGATGACGCCTCCTTATTGGTAGCAAGATTGGGAATTGTTGACGAATCTAATCATTTACAATTTGCAGATTGTGTTGGTCCTTTGCGTAGAATCTGTAAACGTCTGTTATGGAATGATGGCTCCGTAAAGTTGTTGATGCTAATTTCTAATGTCAACGGATGAAATTAATCTTTTTTCAAATGCCAATTTCACTTGTTTACTTGAAAATAATAATATTAGCCATGTGAGGGGAGATTGAAGAAAAGTTGTCATCTCCAAAGTCGAAAGGTGGTCAATGAAATCATCACTGCCATCGTCGCTTTTATAGATGAAACAATCTCTAGAGTGCGTTTCTGACATGGCCACATCATCTTTACGAACCAAAAAATTTTCAAGGATCTTTACTCTAGAAGATTGGCTCTGCTTTTCAGCAACCAAGATAGTTGAATCATCATAAACTGTTCAGTCCAAATTCAAATACAGAACTTGATAATACAAATACTGACCATATTCTCAAATTGAGAGAGAAACTGAAAAACACAGATGAAATCATTTTATCTCAAGCATATAGTTACAGATTACAGTTCATGGACGTATAAACGACAAGAAAAAATCACCGGTAAATTGATTCAGAAAACGTACTTTCATCAGCTGCATACTGAGTTTCTTCTTGGTAAGAAATATTGATGAAAAACTCCTTATTGTTGTATGTGTTCAACATATTCGTAGCATCTTCTGTCTCATCAAAGTTGTTTTTGCCGATGACGCCTCTTTATTGGTAGAGAAATTGTTAACGAATCTAACAATTTACAATTTGCGGATTGTGTTGGTCCTTTGCGTAGAATTTGTAAAGGTCTGTTGTCGAATATAATAATATAACAGAAATCTTTATTCAACAAATAATATTGCGAGTTATAATAAACTAAAAACCATTTCACTTGATATAATTAATTAGTGGTTCATCTTCATCTTCAGACGAATATAATACATGAGAAGTTTCTGCTTCAGAAGAATAAGTCACCTCCCAGATCCAGTCCAACTTATATTCATTGGAAATGTTGCGTTGATTCGTATATTCAAATTTTAAAAAAAGAAGTTTAGATGCTTTTGCTACAACAAACCAAGTGACGAGAACTGTCTTTCTAGTGCTGCTGTTGATGCATTGGCTGTTAACAGTTGTTCACACACTTGTAAGAATTTTTGCTTATCAGATGGCCACTCACTGTCAATGGTTATCGATTTCCACCACACCACAGTAATGGCGAGAATGTAAGCCAAACATGCATTTAGGAAATGGGTGGGATTCTGATGTCATTGCCAACACAAATGGTAAAAAATCTGGACCCATATTGTTTAAAAATGTGTAAGCTTCTTGTTTCTGAGAACTAGTTAATCTGTGACCAAGGAACCTGTGTTCTAGCATATTTGCTGCAAAGTAAACACCCCCTAAGGCCATACTTCTCCGTCTATAAAATTGCTTTTTGATAGATAATGGTTGATCCTTTGAATCCCCCTCTGATTTGTTCCATATCTCTACCGCAATGGAAATTGTCGTTAAAGACCTTCGCATCGTATCTAGAGCTATCGCAATTGGTGATTAACGGGAGAGAAAATCAACGGCATTCATTGTGATCTGAGTATCGTTAACAATTCTTACGATATCTTCGTCAATATGATCCTGGTTATTTTGGCATACTTGTACAATAATCCCTCTATTTGCCAAGTAGCTTTTGATTGTGCCATTCATCGTGTTCCATCTCACTTCTTGGGGCCTCACAAGTTTCTTCTCTCCTGCCTCCCTGTATAAACCAGATAGGACGTGTGTATTTCTAAAGTATTTAATTATTTTGATAATAGCTTCTGTTACTGCCGGAATCTCCAAGTCTCGTGCCAGTTAATTAAGATAATGCGCCGAACATCCATATTGTATTACATCGATATCATCATTTGCGCAAAGGTCACGTCGCATTTTTTGCACAAAACTTTTTACTTTCACTTTGAATTCTTCTTCTGCTCGTTTCAATGCTTTCAAAGCTATATCCTTTAAATTTGCGGCAGTGTGCGGATTTACAGTAGTATCTACACTATCTACCAAAATTGACTCTCCACTTGCAGTTATTATAATACAACAAACAATAGGTTCGTTGTGGATATTACTTCAACCATCTAGTGACATACATACTGTTTGATCTTTTATTTGCTCACGGCACTCTTCTTTCGCTTCACGATAGGCCGAGTCCAACAGAGAATTTCCAATTTGATAAGCAGATGGAGGCTTGTACCCTGGACGCACAGTGGAGAACATTTCTTTGAATTCTGGGTGATCAGCATGATTGAAAGGTGTATTGGTGGATTAGAAATATCAAGCTATCTGCATTTTGATTTTAGCTGCATACTCATTTGAGGTTGAAATTACTTCCGAATCAGACAAAACTGATAGTTTTTTTTTGTTTTTTCGGCAAGGGTTGTGAATTATCATCAGCATGACGGTCTTGATCTGAAATGAAAAACAAGAAGGTATATACACGGACACTGACAAAAGTAGAGCAACAGCCTGAAATTTGATGAAACATGAAACTTTGATATTGCCTCAGTTATTAAAGAAGTAATGGTGCATTTAAAAACTCAATGCAATTGATGCAATTCAATTGTCAGTTACGTGTCCTATCGATATTTTTAAAAATGTTCAACACCACTCGAAAGAGTCACTTTTACCTTGAGAGAAAAACGTGTGTAGAACTCGTTGAGGGACAAAACAAGACTTTTAGTTTAGACATGCGATTATGTTTTACACCATTATTGGCTCCAATTTTTATCAATGTATTTTGCACCAATTCTTGCAAAAAAATTATCCACCACCTACCAACACACCATAATTTTTTTGCACTAACCTGCTTTACTTTTGGATGGCATAATCTGCTGCGAAGATTATGATATTAGCCATTTGAGGGGGGATTGAAGAAAAGTTGTCATCTCCAAAGCCGAAAGGTGGTCGCAGAATAATCTTTCTTCTTTCAAGGGGTGTTCCTTTCCAAGAATTCAGAATATAGATACAGATTACAGTTCATGGCCGTATAAGCTTAAAGTTCTAAGGAAAACGACATTAAAAAAATTACCGGTTTCAACTGTGCACATTATTAATTGATTCATAAAAGGTACTTTCATCAGCTGCATATCGAGTTTCTTCTTGGACAGAATCAATAGAATCATTGATGAAAAACTTCATTGTTGGACGTGTTCAACATATCCGTAGCGTCTTCGATCTCATCAACAGACTTTCTTCTCAAAGTTGTTTTTGCCAATGACGCCTCTTTATTGGTAGAGAGAATGGGCATTGTTGACAAATCTAAGAATTTGCGGATTGTGTTGGTCCTTTGCGTATAATTTGTGAAGGTCTGTTTTGGACTTTGTAAAGTTGTTGATGTTCATTTCTGATGTCAACGGAAGGAATTAATCTTTTTCCAAATGCCAAGTTCACTTGTTTGCCTAGAGTTAAGTATCTATAATATTATTATAACCATGTGAAGAAAAGTTGTCACCTCCAAAGCCGAAAGGTGGTGGAAGAATAATGTCTTTCTCTTCTCGTTCCTCCTTGACCACACTCAAATTTTTGAGTAGAGTGTTTCGTAGAAGTTCAAGATAGGTGAAATTGCAAGATCAAAATAAATAGTCTTATGATTTTCAAGCAACGAGACCAGTATGAAGAAATGAACGGGTTCTTCCTACTTTTACTACCTTTCAATAAATGAAGAATTATTGAATTCCTACCTAGAAGTATCTTTCTTCTTTCGAGGGGTGTATTCAATGAAATCATCACTGCAATCGTCGCTTCTATACATAAAACAATCTGTAGAGTGGACAGTATAAATTGATTCAGAACAAGTTCAGATCAGCTGAAGTTTCTTCTTGGTCAAAATCATTGATGAAAAAATCTTCATTGGTGAACGTGTTCAACATATCCGTAGCATCTTTCATCTCATCAACAAACTTTCTTCTCAAAGTTGTTTTGGCCGATGATGCCTCTTTATTGGTAGAGAGAATGGGCATTGTTGACGAATCTAACAATTTGCGGATTGTGTTGGTCCTTTGCATAGAATTTGTAAAGGTCTGTTTTGGAATAATGGCTTTGTAGATGTAATATACTGTCTCTGAGTTAAACACTGGATTAACTCAACAATACTTTACTTTTTGGCCAAAACAACAAAGGATAAATGCAGGATAACTGTTTACTGATAAACATACAATAATAGTAATGGCTATCTGACGTGACTGACATTAAAATTGTTGATGTTTATTTCTGATGTCAACGGAAGAAATTAATCTTTTTCCAAATGCCAATTTCACTTGTTTGCCTAGAGTTGAGTATCTATAATATTAGCCATGTGAAGAAGAGTTGTCATCTCCAAAGCCGAAAAGTGGTGGCAGAATAATGTCTTCCTCTTCTCGTTCCTCCTTCACCACACTTAAATCTTTGAGTAAAGTGTTTCGTAGAAGTTCAAGATAGGTGGAATTGCAAGATCAAAATAAATAGTCTTCATGATTTTCAAGCAACGAGACCAGTATGAAGAAATGAACGCGTTCTTCCCACTTTTACTAACTTTCAATAAATGAAGATTGAATTCCTACCTAGAAGTATCTTTCTTTTTTCAAGGGGTGGATTCAATGAAATCATCACTGCAATCGTCGCTTTTATACATAAAACAATCTGTAGAGTGGCCAGTATAAATTGATTCAGAACAAGTTCAGATCAGCTGCAGTTTCTTCTTGGTCAAAATCATTGATGAGAAAATCTTCATTGGTGTACGTGTTCAACATATCCGTAGCATCTTTCATCTCATCAACAGACTTTCTTTTCAAAGTTGTTTCTGCCGATGACGCCTCTTTATTGGTATAGAGACTGTTTTTGTTTTGACGAATCTAACAATTTGCGGGATGTGTTGGTCCTTTTCGTAGAATTTGTAAAGGTCTGTTTTAGAATGATGGCTTTGTAAAGTTGTTGATGTTCATTTCTGATGTCAAACCGGTCAAATTTCGAGTATTGTATCTTGTATCCATAATCAACAGGAATTGAGTCAGTAGTCCTAAACATACCACATTGCCAAGATAAGAGCTTTGTGCACCCTTATTAATGGCAAATTGTCAAAAAAAACAATACATTCATTGGAAATCAGCTTTAATAGATGCTATTTTTATTCTAATTCTCAAATACGTTTCTCATGGATTCTGGGGGCATCTGATAAATGGATAGTTTTGCTACTCTTGTTAAACGATCCTTAAGCAGTCTGTGATGTTCCGATTCCGTTATGGGGGATGTTAAAATATGTTAATTTAAGGATGTTTTAAATCATAGTTGTGTTATGTATTAAACGTATTATTGGTCTTTCTAATTTATTTAACAGACAATAATCTCAATCAAGATTTTTTATCTGACATTCCACCTTGGTCCTCGATCAATCAACACATTTCTCCTTTTAAGTCATTTTCTATTCGTCTTCCTTCTTCTTCCCTCTTCAATAGCATAGGGCAAATGAATCTATTTCTCACGTACAATCTCTCACTTGGTAGTTTCACCGTATAATTTCTATGCTTTCCCATTTCAATCACTTCATCAATTTTTTCCCATCGTTTTGTTATTTGATCGTGTATCCACACTCTAGCTTCTACTGGAATATAGTTCTTAGATTTTTCAAACTTTGATCGTAATAGAATTTGCTCTTATTCTGTTGAACGATTTTTTCATGTCTTATTTTGGCAGCATCTATCCATTTCATAGCGAATGAATTCATGTGGCTGGGATCAAGCTTCTTAAGAAATGTCCCTATAGAACTTTTGCAGGGGAAACACCATCACTTTTGGATGTTTTCCTCCATTCTAGAAGACCAGCATAGAATTTATTCTCATCCGTAGACTGTTCTCTTATCCCGAAACTACGAACAATTGGCCATCCAGATAACCGATCCACATATACCATGAAGTGTTTTCCACCATGGCTTAACAAATCAGCTGATACATCTTGAAATGGATATGTGGGAGGAGGCTCGATCATCATCGATTGTCTTGGTAACGAGACTTGCTTACTTGATAACGTTGACATGCTTCACAGTTTCCCACAGTACTTTTGATATCAATATTTATAGATGGCTGGTTAACGGTTTGTCTAGCTCTTCGTGTTGTTGTCTCCGTCCTGCGTACCATTCTTGGAATAACTATTTGGCAATCTTTTAGTATCAAACCATTCTCCACTCCTAAATCTTCTCTCAGAAGGGTTGTGGTTTGGGGTTTTAAGGTTCTCGATTGCTTGGGAATCCATTTCCTATTTTACTCATTAGCATTTGAGATTCTTCGTCTTCTTATGACTTTTCAACAATAAAATTTAATATTGAATCTTCAAGGTGGGAGTGTTTCAATTCATCCTCGGTAGTGTCAACTATTTCGACTTGATGAACTATTAAAGATTGAATATGATATGTTGCGTCTTCAGCTAACAATTTTTCTACAGGTGACCTAGACCTAGACCTGGTATTAAGTGTTCTTTGCCTTTTTTCTATACGGCGGTAAACTGGTAACCAGATAACTTCTCTTTCAGTCTTTGTAATCTAGGATCAGGTAGAGTCGGCACTTCATTACTGCCATTGCTATTCCAAGCAGTTCAATTTCAATCGCATATCAAGGTCCAAATTCCTTCCAGTGATTTTTTCCATCTTCATCCGTTGAAGTAGTGCATAACCAAGTACGTGATGCATCTGCGTGAAGTACGGTTGCTTTCCCCTTATCAAAATGACCCAATATTGGCGGTTGCGTTAGCAGAGCTTCTTTAACATCTTCAAATGCTTCTTCATGAGTTATGGACCATACAAACTGCTTTTTTGTTTTCAATAAATATTTAAGTGGTGCAGCATTTTTGCTTATATCAGATGAAAAAGACCTAAGTTGATTTACTAATCCTAAGAATGATCTTGGTTCGGTTGATGTACCTGGACTATTGAATTTTTGTATAGCTTCAACTTTCTTTGATCTGCCTCTATTCCATTCTGACCTATGACATAACCCACATAATATATGATACTTGAGATTTTCCAAAAGCAAATTTCCTTGAATAAGGAGTGATTTAATTTGATCCTCATCGATCCAGTATCTTGATAATCCTTTCCAAATGTTCTTTGAATGTCTCATCACATACTAAAATGTCATCAATTACTTTTTCAATGTTTTCTATATCTTGTAAAGCTTCTGTAGATTTCATCACCTCAAGTGACATCCCATCACAGCTCGAAGAAATAAATATCTACCCCACAGAATTAAAAATATGGTGATTTTCTGACTTTCTTTATCCAGAGGTAGTTGCCAGTATCCACTTGTCGCATCCATTGTTGAAAACTACTTTGCTCTCGGTTTAATACTAGGAACAGCTTCTCAAGGTGCTTTGAATTGGTGGATTGGCCTTTTTATATATTGATCGAAATGAACACAAATTCTCACTTTTCAGTCTGGTTTCTGCACCACCAGTAATGAACACAAAATCCGTTGGTTTATCTTCCAATTGCTTCATAATGCCTTTTTGTACCATCTGATCATATTCTGCTTTGACTTGACCTTGCCAGGCAAATAGGATCTAGGTTATAGCATATGAAGCTAGATTCGAATTCAAATGAATATGTACAGGAGATCTTTTCATAGGCTTGAGTTTTTCTGTGTCAAAAACATCTTCAAAGTCTTTTAAAAAAAGTTATTTGATTTTTTCTATTTCCCGGATTGGTTTTAATACCAAATATTTTTTTATCATCACTTGGATTGTCTATTTGAAAAATTGGCTCTGGAAAGTCTTCAAGGATAACTCAAAATTTGTGTAAGGTTGTTCTATCAAATAATACATTTTTGAAACCTCTACATATACAGGGTGAGGGTGAAAGATATATTTTTCAGTGCAGAAACTTATTCTCCATAAAAAAGAAGTAATTTTTATTTGAAACTTTTTTTTTAGTGGGATCAGCTTAAGAACTATTGTAGCAGTGACTGCAAGGATAGATAGTTGGAACAGCTTGACTTTTTTTGATAAAAGTGACAAGTTTCATATTCCCCTTGTTTCCTGTTCATAAGTTGACGACGTATTTTTTTTGTTTTTAAAATATTTTGTCAACATATTATTCAAAATTACCTTCGTGCTTTCCAGATCTTCAATGTTCAGTGCCAAACGAACTATGACTATGATCTCTTGATCAAAGTAAGTGAAACGAAGGGCTGTCATCTGTTCATTATTATCCGGATTTAACCCTTGAAATACTTAATAATTCCCGAACCTTTGTCTTCAATCTTTGAACTGACCAAAGGTTAGATTCTTAACCAGTTTTTTAGGGCCTGGAATTCCACTGGATATTTGAATCTTCCCATTTTTCTTTCTGATATTTTGATTAGGACACATAGCATTTTCCATTGTCACCTCATGACATTCATTCGTCATTTCTGAAATTTCATTATTCTTATTCAATAAATGATGTATGATGTTGGTCGATTCCTTCGTTTGCTGGACAAATTCAGACTGTATGTCGGATAGAGCAATTTCGTATTTTTTTCTAACTTATGTTGAGTAGAAACAACAAATTCTTGTGATACATCTGTCTATTCCTCCAATTGGGCCTTCTTTCGTCTTTTTCTTGTTTTTGACTGCGCCATGTTATGTGGTATCTTTTATTTGTCTTTTATTAATTCATTTAACAGACAATAATCTTTATCAAACTAGTTTTATTGACGACTTTTCTATGACAATCCACCTTGATTCTCGTTCAGTCATCACAAGTTGTAACTTGAATTCTGAAGTCGACCTTCAACACGGATAACATCATCGTCAAATATTGCATTTAATGATGATTTATGGCACAGACGGCTTGAAGAAGTGGTAGACAATAATGGTGGCCACATTCATATTTTACTCCAAGTTCTAAAATTACTAACCTGTTTTCATAAATGTGTTATTTTTCAAAATGTTATTTTATAAAAAAAAAATGTATTTTGCGAATCCGGTAATCTCGGAAAACTTCCTTTTTACCGAAGTGTTCTGGATAGTTTATCAACTGAAAAAGCTTATCAGTACGATCTTAGCTCAGACAGTTTTCATTTGCAAGGAGCTCAAATGCACTGTTATATAATTGTTTTTATAAGTCCGACCCTGTATATTATTTTTGCTTTCAGATTTACAGTCATGTTGAGGACATGTTAGGTTAATAGCCCTGCAAAAAGAAATTGAATCGCTCGAAAAACTAAAAAAATATTTTCAATCAAAAAATTTACTCCTTCATTTCGGCCCACAGTGTTTATTTTTTTCAGAGATCAATTCTTGCATGTGCTTATCGGCAAATCACATAATATTCGCATGAAAAAGACCCAACAGGTTAAAAAACTACATACTATGTACACGAAACCAAAAACATCTACAAATACAAAGTATTTTTGGCGAATGCGAAGGCCCTAACCTCCACCAACATAACTTGAAAATCCAATACACACACCGTGCACTAGGGGCTAATAGTTGCCCTAGACCTGTCCATCTTTTTCTCAAAACAGATGCAATCACACCTCTCCTATGTGCGTAGACATTTTGAGGTATATAACAGAGGGCTATGGTCATTTTGGTCGGATACTTCCCGCTGGAAAATTGACGAGACGGGTATTTGACATCTTTGCGACGTGATCACTCGATTCAATATAATCATATTTTTATGAACACTTTATTCGTTTATAATAACAGTTGAACAAACTTTTTACAGTAATAAATAATCATTCGGCTAGATTCTTTTCTGTCTTGCTTGATTCGGGATCCTGAATGATGTCAAATACCTTTTCTCCTGAATCCGCTTTGTTTTTAACAAAAGTTGAAATTTATCCACAGTAAAAGTGATCTTTCTGTAGAAAAACTAAATAAAAACCAAGAAAGATCTCTAAAGAAAAATATATTATGGATTTGAAGTCGTTGACACCGTTAATTCACAATCAAGTGTACTTGTTTTGAAGTTTTAAATTATTATCAAGTTTCTCAAGAACAAATTTCGATTTATCACAAATTAAGCTAATTACTGTTGAGCAAAATTCACATTTTTCAAGAAACGTATACGACTGAGAAAAATCAATATCTGATGGTTGCCTATCGAGCTTCAGAACATGCAGATTTTTTTTCATTAAGAATAACTTTTTATACTACTATAAGTAATTAAAAAAAAGTAACACACATGTGCATATAGGGTACCTGATCTGATTAGTTGTTATAAAATGGGCTTAGTTGAGCGCGTTATCTGAAAAACAATGTTCGAATGTTTAATCTGATTTTAAGTTGAGCAATTAACGGTATGATAAAACTTGTTTAGTTGTGAACAAAAAAGAAATATTCATTATAGGTTCTGATTTCGTTAGTTATTAGAAAAAGCGTTAGCATTTTCATTCCATATAAGTAAGTATAGCTAGTTGTAGTTTAATTCACGATCCAAAGCACTAAGTGATAGTCAGTTATAATTACATGACAGAGGATACAAAACTGAGTTTTACCTAACCTGGTCCTACTAACCCAAGAGAAACAAGAAACTATGCATTCATCACAAGGATCCAAAGGTCTTCGTCAGGTGATAAGAATCAAGACTTCGCATTCACCATTCTGTTCTGAAATGATTCCTCTACTTGACGAATAATATGATGAACTGTTAGTTTAGATATAATGTATTAAGATACTGTGATGTACAATAATAATAATAATAATATTTTCTGAATTGTGAAATGTGTCACTGTTTTTTATGGGTTGTAATAAACTGAACAGTATTTAATTCATTATGTACAGTATAATATTACAAGCAGTCAGTATAATATTGTAGAAGACTCAGTATTTCTGTCAAAAATGATAAGTAAAAATGGAATTTTTGAGCAGTAAAAGTACTATTTGGCCTGTATTTCTATGTTCATGATTGTGATTCTAATGGTCAGTAAAAATTGATGAAATGTCAGTATGACTTAGCTGGTAATAATTCCACAAATGTACAGTAAGAAATAATAAATGGCCAGTATGCAATAGTCAGTGATAATTTAAACTAACTCAAACTAACCCAAACTTGATACACATAATACCAATACAGAACACGTCAATTATGATATATAAAAATAGTTTTAATGTTAACTTGGTGCTAACCAACGAGCCGCTGCATATTTTTATCAATTTCGATCACCAACACAAACTAACCCTAACTAACCCAAACCAAATCCGCCTCTCAAAGGAACCTATCTGACTATTTCATCATGACATAAAGGCAGAGTGTTTTCTCTTTACTAAGTTGTGTTTCGTTCCGTTCTAAAAATATTTGTATTTATACGAAATAAAATATATGACCAACCATTCATTATTTTACTGTCGCTTTATTAATTTTATGGACTGTCCATTATTTTCACCAGGCATTTACTAATTTATTTGATCGTTTTTTTATGATACTGACTCTTGATTATTTATATCTACCATTTATTATTTTTACTGGCCACTTCTTTATGTTACTGGCCCTTCATTATTTTTACTGACGATTTCTTTATATTACTAACCGTTAATTATTTCAACCGACCATTTATTATTATACTGACCATTTATTATTTTTACTGACCACTTCTTTATGTTACTGACCCTTCATTATTTCAACCGACCATTTATTATCATACTTACCAAGGGAAATAAAATAATGGCAAAGAGTACTGTCCATAAAATTGAAATACTGACCATTTAATTTGTTGCCGTTTTGGGTCCTTAAGCGTGAACCTAAATGTCCAATATCACGTTTTTTATAAAATTTGAATGGCTATATTTTTTTCTAAAGAAAGAGAGTCAATATGTCAATATTCAAAAGGCTAATACTTCAAATATTTTCGTGGATTTTTTATATTGACGACGAATTATTGTTTGTATTGTATCGATGTTTTATCGAATTAGTGAGTCTGAATCTATGGCAAATATTACGAAATTTTACTAAAATGATATAATGGTAATGATAAATGGTATATTTACATATGTAACAAGATTTTTTTCTCAATATGACCTCTAATTTGTTCGAAATATCCGTCAATTTTGTTCAATCAAGAACTGCACTTTTCTTGTAAAAAAATGATACGTATATGAATTTCCATAATAAAACAAGATATTGAGATGAAATTATTTCCATTAAATTGTCCATGAAATTCTCTTCAAATTAGGAAGCTTTCTTTTTTATGGCCTCCAACCTGCCCAAATTATTCCTCAAAGTTGCAATTAAGCACATACGGTGTGGCCATTTCAAAAGGAAACAGAGCTAATTTTGGGCGCTCCGAGACATTCAAGAAGAAACCCTTGGACCCGCCGATTTTTTATTCAAGGAGGAACCATTTTTTTTGACATTTTCACCCCATGATGAGCAAAGCCCTAGCGGGGGTGACAAGAGCTCCCCAAATTTTAAATGACATGAGGGGTCGATTGATACCTTGTTTTGAAGGTATTTTTATGTAGATTACAACCCCCACTGCTAATATCGGCCTATTCATCACAGGGGCTAACCAAAGTTACCAAAAAATGTACATTTTGAAGCATCTGTGAGGTGTTTTGGCGACATTCAACAATTATTATTCGTTGTTACCGGTCTTCCACAGATATTGGCTGGATCGCATAAATTTAAGTTTTCAAATGACCCCATAAAAAAATCAAACAGGCTCAAATCCGGAGAACGTGAAGACCACTCAATAGCTCCTTTTCTTCCAATATCGAAGAAGAAAGCATAGGATAGTAGAGTGATGCACATATTGCGATGGTTTTTGATCATGTTTTGTAACTTTAATCAAACCCTGTGATGGCTGTGTATATAGTAGTGGTGGAAAACTCGATGGTTATAATCTACATAAAAATACCTTCAAAATAAGGTATCACTAGACCTCTCATGCCATTTGAAATGTTGGGGGTCCTTGTCACCACGCTAGGGCTAGGGCTCAAAAAGATAGTTTCCCCTTGAATCAAAAATCGACAGGTCCGAGGGTTTTTTCGTTAATGTCTCGGAGTTCCCAAAATTAGGTCTGTTTCCTTGCCACCCTGTATAACCGAAAATTGCACTTGTCCTGTGAAAAATGGTATATTTTCATAGTGAATAGCAAGTTACCAATCCTTTGAACTGTCCATGAAATTATTTTTTCAAATTATAGGCATACTTTTTTTTTAATATGGCCTCTGACTTGCTCGAACTATCCCCCAAAGTTTGATTTTTTTACGACCGAAAATAGTACTGGTTTTGTAAAAAAATTATATATGTCCATAATGGAACAAGATATCATATTGTCCATGAAATTACCTATCTTCAAACTATCCGGATTTTCTTTTTGTAACATGGCCTCTTGTTGACTCAAATTATTCCTCAAAATTGCAACTTTGTTTAATCACAAACTATCGAGATATTCGAACGCCCCTGTTCAAAATTCTAAAATTCTGAACTCAAATTGCGATTCAGCATTAGAAGTTTGTGTGATTCATCAAAGTTCATGATTTTTGTATGAACGGTTTTCGAAAAATAATTATATTCAAACTTATATCTTTTCCATAATATGTTCCTTACAGAAAAAATCCGCTCAATCATTCATAAAATCCGAGCTTGTTAAAGGTTTCACCATAGAAAACTCAATTACTCCAAGTTTCAAAGTAAAAGCCATAAGAAATCGATTATCATTGATCTGCCAGATAACCCTCATTCCTACTTCTATCGATATGACGATATGTCAAGGAAATAATCGATATGCTGTCACAACACGATTTTTGATGATCATGTGGTTGGTTCGTGACACTTCGTGTAAGTCCGGGCGCAGTTCGCAATAGTTCGCATGCGCCTCGCGCAGTCGCGCCTGTTTATGACGCTAGTCTAGTGTGGTAGGGAGGTGGTGGTGTGTGTACGGTAGCCTGTCACTCGTGTCAGCCATTTCATGTTGTTACAATTCTGCTTCAATATTTGCCATCATTGGTTTGTAATGCTACTTTCTGTTCACTTACTGTTCCTCTTGAATTATTTCAAAGTAAAATCATTATATTGTACACAAGATGATCGTCTATCTATATCTGTTGTGTATTTTCTTCCATCAAGAGCCCAGACATAACAGAAACAGTAACAGCGAATTAGTGTTGTGATGTGTTTGAAATACAAAGCTAAGAAGTGAGTATACGTAGTTTAAAGTTGTTTTCTCGCATGTCACCTGTTCAAACGGCAATTTAGCTGGAAGCCCTTTTATTATTCGAATATCCAATTCGTAATTCCTGTTTAACCTTTGTCATCTTGCACTTTTGCTACTCTTGGATTAACTCAACGTAAAATCATGATGTTTTTAGTTTTAGGGATGTAGGTTCTATTTGGGATTTGATCAAACATTTTTTAAAAGAATGATATTGTGAGGTTATGTTTACATAGTTTGTTATTTTCCAAAAGGTTTTTTTTCAAATTAGGTATGTAGGTTCTAATTTGAGGTTTTATCAAGAAATTAAACAAAAATCAACAAAGTGAGGTTATCTTTGCATAATTTTGCTATTTTCCAAAGGATTTTGTTCAAACTAGATATGTAGGTTTTATTTGGAATTTGATGAAAAAATTAAAAAAATAAAATTATTTAGTGGGGTTATGTTTGCGTAGTTTCCTCATTTTCCAAAGGATTTCGTTCAAGTAGATATGCTCTGTAGTTTTGTGGCGCATCCATAATTTACAAGATTTTTTTGGGTATTTCGCCACACCCTATCAAATATCAATCAAACTAGTGTTTATACACCCGATCTTCTATATTACCTGAAAAAAGTCTATTAGTAAATGATAAAACCTATCAATATCAAACGTTTCGGGAACGAATCTGCTCCCGTCGTCAGTGAAAACCTAAAAATAGAACAATCAACTCAAATTCTAAAAATATAGTTCGTTTTTTGTAGTGAAATAGACTTTTTCGTGTTTTTGGCACAAAATGTCACTTTTACTGACATTTGATGGCATTCAGTGCCATTCAAAATCTTTTTTATAATCATGCCGCGGTGGGCCAACCCAAATTAACACAGTTAAAAATATAAGCATAGAAATAAAAATTAATTATCAACGATTCCATTCAGAATATCGTCTAATCAGTGTTGCGGCATGATTATGAAAAAGATTTTTAATGACACTTAATGTTCAATGCACTTTCTAACAGTTGATTGTTTTTCAACACTGTCATAGCAACTAAGGATAACTGAACTTGAAATCCATAGAAACATCAAAAAATTTTATTAAAACTGGCAATATTTCCAAAAATACAAATTTTTTGAAAGGACAACCTTACGCAAACTCACCTTTATTTTCAATTCCCGACAACATGAGATCACAAAATTTGGAGGTTTTCATTTGAAAAAACTGACTTTTGGCAGTTTTCTCAATTTAATTTTTGAACTTATTTTTCGACCACCCTATATTAATAGTTATTGAAATGTTCTAAAAAATCTATTAAAAGATGTCCATTTCAATAAGGAATCCAACACAAACTCAATGAAAACGCTTTCTGATACGAAAAATTCACATTTTAATTAGATCCTGAAATCGTCAGTTTTGACGTAAAATCTTAAATATTTCAAAAACCCTTATGCTTAGGTATAGGGTGTGGTACATCAAATTTGCCTAGAATTTAACGTAGAATCCAAAAATGCAATAATATATAGGGTGTTCTACTTAAAATAAGCAAGTTGACACCAACTTTCGGTATATCTATACTTAACCGCCTACGAATATCTGTCTTTTGAACGACAGACGTCAAAAATGTGTTAACAAAACAGCTGATATTTTTTGTTTACAAAATTGAAACATTTCATCAAAAGCTTCAAAATAAGTACGGAAATAAACATGTCGGCAGTTATGGTACCTACTTTCTTCCTAAACCGAAACAAGATCATATACTTAGCATTATTCAAATTGTTTAAATTAAAAGTTCCATACAGTACAACAGCTCTATTGCCCAATAATTCTTCATCATGTAATATATGCATGATTATGGCATCATCCTGATCGTCGTCATCGGCAAACACAAAGTGGTCAACTATAACATTCATATTTTTCGAATTAAAACACGAATATATTTAGTTCGAATTCAAACGATGGAACATCACAACTTGACATGACATATGTACCTGACATTTAAAAGGAAGATCGGTATACGTATGAGCGATACGGTGATAAGTGGCTTTATATGGCTTTCTTCCCCAATAACGTAACACTATGCGTTACATAAACGTATACGGATACGTTTGAACAATGGCAATTGGCTTTATCTCCCTAGTACCTATAAGAGGTGATTCATTAAGGGTGACGACTTAACATATCTCGGGAAGTACTGGTCGCAAGAGTTTCGGAAAAAAGTCCTTTATATAGGAAATCGGCAAATTGAAATTATTGCTGGGAATATGTTTCAAATCCATATAGGTATCCACCGCTGCTTTGGTCTTGTAAAAAAATAAAACGCAGACGTTAATGCCAGCACAATGATCCATCTTTTTAAAATATGAATTTTTATTGACGTGAAATAAGGGTGGGAGGAAAGGTCAATTTTTTGAACTGCAAATTGACTTCACGGAATGTTATAAACAAGGTCTGGTTCAAGAAAGGAATATATGCTAAGTAAAATAAAAATACATTCATGTTATTCTGGTTGTCTGAAGAGTCTGGTGACATTCTAGGATCAGTTTGGATGTTATTTTATTTTTATTCAAGGATTGCAAAACCTGTTTGCTGTCGGTAAGGAAGATGATGTTTCTACCCACTATATTCTCCTTTACTATCTGTATTGCCCCTTGCATTATGCCAAGCAGTTCTGTCTGGAAGACAGTTGCTCCCATGCCCAGGGTTCTGCTGATTTTTAGGTTGAGCTCCGGTATAAACACGCCCAGGCCAGCACCACGCTGGCCCTGTGAACCGTTGAGGGTTCTGTCTAGGATGATTCCTAGGTATTTAACCTCATTAGAAATGCCGAGTTGCACTCCACACAGGCGAGGTGGTCTCAGGCTGACCAACTTTCTTTTCCTCGTAAAAAGTACAAGCTCGGTTTTTGTCGGGTTTACAGATAGTGCGTTTTCGTCCCACCATCTTTCTACCAGTTTCAAAGCGGCCTGCATGGTTTCCATCAGGATGCCCTCAAATTTTCCAGTCAGCAGGACGGTGATATCATCTGCGTATCCAGTAGTGTGGAATCCCTGTTCGTTGAGATTCTTTATGAGGCCGTTGACTACCATGTTCCAGAGAAGAGGTGACAGCACGCCACCTTGGGGGCAGCCTTTTCTCACCATTGCCTTCACCGTAGTGTTTCCGGTATTTAGTTGAACTGTCCTGTTTTTCAGCATGCAACCGATCCAGCCAGCAATGGCTGGATCTACGTTGTGCCTAGCTAGCTCCTAGTGCCGACTGCTTGTGGGAAAGCGCTTCCTCTATTCTTTGAACTACGCAATGTAGAGCAGTTTCTGTTGATTTTCCAGGTTGGTACGCATGTTGATTAGGGCGAATTTCCCGCATAGGGAGGTACAGTCCGTTTCACGAGGGTTCATACTCACGTCATCGATGAAGTCATTACTTGCAAAAAAACGTTTGTCGTAGCTAATTTATATAGTTTCAAGAGCGTTCAAATTTTGTATTGAAGCCGAACAAGTATGTTCCAAAACTCTCTCCAGAACACGTTCAGATTTGTTTTCCATTCAGATTTTGGATTCAGGCTGATCATTCATTGGAAGCGTAGTCGCGTGTAGTATATCTGCCATCCGGATGCGAGCGATCGTTAGACTAGGCAACTTAGAGCGTGCTCTGCTTGTAACTCTACCATTAGACTCAACGCTATTCCAGTTCGCTTCTGTTTGTGCATTAAGAAAATCATGTAGAATGAAATTGCAAGATATGTAGTTTTTGAGAAATCCTCACATGGAGGGATTGCAAGCTCGAGAGAGTGAAAAAATACATTCATATAGAATTCCAGTAGAAATATCATTATTAAAAAGAAAAAAATTGCTGAGGAGCTGATCTTTTTGGGGGATACATTCGCCACAATTGTGTGTTTTTGCAAAGGGTTTTTTTCTATTTATAATAGTTCACAAAACGGACTTCTCTTAGTATACTGATAGGCAATCGTTGCTATATAGACACGTTTGAATAAAAAACTTAGAAAGCACCTTTATCGCAAAAACCCACAGTGATGGGGGCACTGGATGAACATCAACCCACGAGAAATCAGCTAGTCAGCATTTTTTTATGTATTATTAGGAAAACGAAATCTAATACAACACTTTGGTGGCCAAAAGAAGATTGACAGCCTAAAACGTGATAACACTTTGATCCTGCAACAGTTATCAAAGATGTAATGGTGCATTAAAGAACTTGAATCCATTTGTCAGTTCACTAAACCAGCGATTCTTTTCGATTTTCATAGGGTACACAAATTTTCCCTTTCGGATGGTGCTAACCAATTTTTCCAGAACTTACACATTTTTTTTGTAACGTGAAAAAAGGGACCTTAATAATATTTTGAATAAAATCGCCATGACCGTTCAAATGGCAGATTGTTTGAACCATTTTAATGCACCAATAATTTTTTGATAACTGAAGCAGGATGACTTTGTAAAGCTTATTAGCTTAATAAACGATTATCATATTATATTATATTATAATATCAAAGTTTCATCAAATTTAGGCATGTGCTGTTTATCCGACCGTGAGTGTATATTTTGATTCTACAGAGTGTATGTATTTTTCCAAGTTTTATGATAGTGTCAAAAAGAACAAAGCATCAGACTATTGTGTTTTTTGAAAATGCGGAGTAAAGGATTTTCCTTGTAATTTGCAAACCGCCTTCATAGCCGTTTTTTTAAATTATAAAAAAATGATAAATTATCAATAATTTTTTTATACCTAACTCATAAAATAACGGTCATTTGAGGGGGAGTGAAAAATTTCCATTTTTCAGTTCAGTTATCAACTGCGAGACATTACCTCCTACCCAATCATAAGGTGATAAATAAGTCACACTCCTTACTATGGGAGAAGAAAATAATAAACGTAATTTTATTACAAAAAAGTACCAGCGGAACATAGATGAGGAGACTGAAATCATGAACACGAACTGAATATAAACTAAAATAATGTCAAATTCTGCCTGCCAAAATATTCATTCAATAACAATACTAGCCCTTTCTTTCTTCTCTCAACAACGCATGACTGCTCCAATAATCCATCTATCTTTCTGATCTCTGGACTGCAATTGACGTGGATGCCTTGAAGTCCTGATCAATTCTGATTTCATGAGAACTGATCTTTTAAGAGTTGTAATTTCAATTCAAAGGGCATCAGATACTCTCTACAAAAGTTCAGGAGATGGAATACGAAATGAATAGGTACAAAGAACTAGTTTTATAAAATAACTCACCTCCAAAACTGCCTCAAGTGGTAAAAAAGGTTTTTCAGCATCTCCATCCTTTGTAAAGTAGACCACAAGCTTTTTTGTCGTATTTTGTTCACATTCTGAATACCGACAAGGTATTTTATACAACAAAACTGTGACATTGGAGAAGTTAACTGACTTGTGTTTTGACAACAACATTGTTTTGATTAATTACTTGATCACATAACCAAATTTTAGGTTATTATTATTCTGAGATGATAGAAATCAGCTGTTGCTCGGCGGCCATTTTGGATTCTAGTAACGACCGATGTTTATTACGTCATTAATTCTGTTTCAGTCTGTTTTTAAACCTCTCCATGAGTTAGAAAAGGAGAGACAATCAATGACGTGAGTACAAACCCTCGTGAAACGGACTATAAACGTCCATATTTGTCTGTCACAGAGCCTTTCCAGAGTCTTCATTAGGAATGAAGTTAGACTGATAGGCCTGTATGATTTTGGGTGAGTGTAGTCGTCCTTTTCAGGTTTGGGAATGAATGCGACTCTTACCTCTCTCCATCTTAACGGAATATAGCTTAGGGCTAGACATGCCTTAAACAAGAGTTCTAGGTATCCAATGATAACCTCCAGACTCCATTGAAGCTTCGCCGGGAACACGCCATCGGTTCCCGCGGACTTGAACGGTTTGAAGGTCCTTATTGCCCAAGCTATTTTTCCTTTTGTGACCACTGCATCGATAGTTTCCTGGTCTACTCTCATAGAGTTCGGTGGATCGTCTGGCCATGCTTTGTCATCAGTGTTGTTGACAATCTCACATGCTGGAAAGTGAGTTTCCAGTAATAGTTTGGCGGTGTCTTCAGAGGTGGTGGTGAATGTTCCGTCGTTCCTCTTAAGACAGCTTGGCTGCATGAAAGGGTCTCTCGAGAGGACCTTCTTGAGCCGTGAGGCTGACGATGTGCCAGAATACTCGCTGCAGAAGTTCTTCCATGCCGTTCTTTTCTTTGCTCTGAGATTCTTTTTAAAGATTTTCAGATGCTTCTTGTATTCTTCCCATTTGTGATTTCTGAGGACTGTGAAGTGTTCAAAGAAGCAAAAGCGTATTTTACAATTATTTTACTCTTAACTCCGCTATACCAGTCCCTAGCTTACACTATTGGGAAAGGAGGAGGGAGAGGAAAAGATAAAATATTACAGGGTTCATTTCATCTGAATGGTATCAGTCAGAAATGTGATTCTGTATATTGGGCTTGATGCACTGATTTATATAAACTTATAGATCAATGCCGTGATGCCGCAATTTTGATTACGAGTTAGCGCTACCTAACCATGCTAGTCCGTAATTAGAATTTTGCAAATTTGAACTTGTGTTTTTGATTTATGATTTGAATATACTTATTTGGTATCTGTTGCGGTTTTGAAAATTTGATTTGTGGTCTGCATATTGGGCTTGTTGCATTGATTTATATTAACTTATGAATCGGTGTCCCGATGCCGCAATTATAATTATGAATTAGCGCTACCTAACCATGCTAATCCTTGATTAGAATTTTGCAAATTTGAACTTGTGTTTTTGGTTTATAATTTGGACATACTTATTTGGTTTTTGTTGCCGTTTTGAAAATTTGATTTGTGATCTGCATGTGACATGCCCGATGCATGTTGCATTGATTTATATTAACTTATACATCAGTGTCCTGATGCCGCAATTATGATTATGAATTAGCGCTACCTAACCATGATAATCCTTAATTAGCATTTCGCAAATTTGAACTTGTGTTCTTGGTATATAAATTGTGAATTCAAATTATATACCAAGAACACAAGTTCAAATTTGCAAAATTTGCTATTTGGTATATATTGCAGTTTTGAACATTGGTTTTGCGATCTGCATATTGGGCATGATGCACTGATTTAAATAAACTTATAGATAGAATAATAAATAGAATGAAAACATGTGTTTCATTTTCTGGAGCTACTTCTGTTATAGTGATAATGTGTTCTAGATATTGACAATCAACGTGAGGAATAATTCTTTCACCCCTCGAACACTGTTCGTCTTCATATGGCAAACATTTTGTAGGCTACTTGTGGTAACGGATCTAGGATGAGGCATTCCTATTTATGTCCAAGATTTTATCAGTAGATCTTTTTCTTTATGCTAAACCTTTTACACTTTTTGGTGTACAATTTGACAGGTGAACATATGATCCATAAGGTTTCATATTATGGACTAACGTCTGGACGTCCGTCAAATTGTACGCCAAAAAGTGTGGAAAGTGTAGCATAAAGAAAAAGATATTAGTTTCATGTGAAGCTCGCTGCAAAAAGGTGTATTTTCTTGGTTTATTTCAAGGTTTTCAGGTAGAATAGGTTAATTTGGAATTTTCGACCAATCAGCACACTCCACTGAAGTTCCGAGACCTCATATGCATACCCATTGAAATTAATTTTTATTGGACATAATTTGTCAAAAAAAAGGTCATGTCGAAAGTTACTACACTATTAGAATTAGATTCCCTTATCTTTGGCAGCAGGTATTTCAGATAATGAATGTTTTCTGACAATCCAACACATTTCTCAAATACAGCGATTCTGTTGTCAGTGAACGAACTAGGTACATTATTTTTTAGTTTTGATGACTCAAAACAAATCAGAACAAACCAGTTTACAGTACAGTACACTTACGTTTGTTGTTATTAAAGTTTCGCGTGAAGCTCACTGCAAAAAACTGAATTTTCTTGGCTTATTCCAAGGTTTCCAGGTAGAATAGGTTTATTTGGAATTTTCGACCAATAAGCACACTTCACTGAAGTGTGGTCAGACTTCATCTGCATATACATTTGAATTAATGTTTATAGGACATGATTTGTGAATGAAAAAAAGTCATGTCGGAATCGGAACCTCCATAACTCTGCCTGATTACTGATTAGTAGCAGTCACCTCCACATCGCAAGCCATTTTTTCCAAGTCTGTTTCGTTGTGAATCAGCTTTCTTGATAAAAATATAAATATTTTTATCACTGTGAATTTTTATTTATCAGCACCTCTTTGAAAATTTTTGAGATTGGCTTGGAAAACAGCTGTTGAACCTCGACGATTATCTTTGTTGATTTGTGTAGGTTTGCGTCCTTAAGTTGGATATAACTGATGCGGGTTAGTGGGGAGAAGGACGGTGTAAAACAAAACACTCAGTTATTAATATCCCGACGTTTCGGTCGTGTATTGCGACCTTTCTCAAGGGCTAGAAATGAGAAAAAAAGTCAATACAGATAGTGCTATAGTTAAAAAGTTGAAAAAAGACAAAAGTTAATACAGCAAAAAAAAAAATAAAACCACAATGTCCTACTAATTCCTCATCTAAACAAACAATTGGTACCTACTTAATCAGATTGAGCGTGTTTGATCACAGAAAAATACATGTTCATGATGGTAAAAAAAAACAAAGAGTAAACTACGTACACATATTATAAGTAAAAGAAACATCAAGACCAAAAACAGATTAGCGTGACGGCAGCACAAACGGATTAAAAAGTGTTGGGAAACAATAGGTTTTTATAACAATAAACTGCAAAGCATGGATGTCAAACTTAATCCTAAATTCACAAGAACCAAATAAATAGATAATACGCTTTGTAGTTTTGTGGCGCATCCATGATTTACAAGATTTTTTTGGATATACTTCGCCTCACCCTATCAAATAACAATCAAACTAGTGTTTATAAACTCGAACTTCTATATTACCTGAAAAAAATTCTATTAGTAAATAATGAAACCTATCAATATATATATTTTTTTTTTCAAAGAAAATGAAACATTTATTCTATAGAAAACTCAATAGTCTAATCCTGCATCACATCACTTTATTCCGCCAGTCAACAACTGTTCCATTTCTCCAATCGTATACTCCAAATGGATCATTTTCTGTCGGAACATGTCTTTGGGATCTGGAATATGTATTGTTACCGTGCCTTTTTCGTTTGGCGATTTTCCAGTGCTTGATTCCAGATGCTGTGCCAGAGTTTGAACTTCTCAGTTGTTTTCGTTTTGTCCAGTATTTTGAGGAATTTCCTTTTGTATTGTCTTCTTTCAGCTTTACTCAAATTCTCCATATTTGAACCATATTCACCCGTAGCCACTTTGAAGGAAACTGAAGACTCTTCAGGCCACGTCCTCAACCCGGGATTGATGTACGCCACATTCAGTGCCTTTTCTTTCCTTCTCCTGCTTCCTTTATTTTCTGAAAAGAAGCAGACATCAGGCTGTTTCTCCTTATACCTTCCGGTCTTCATGGCCTCTTGTCCAAGAGTTCTCTCCAGATTTTTTGATAACTTATCCACTATAGCTTGAATGTCTGCATCACCTCTTCTCTTATGCCATCCTTTCTTCAGCGAGCACAGTGCTTCTTCCAGCACATCAACCACCTTGTTTTTCAGATCCTTTTCAGAGTTCAAGATATCCTCCCTCCACCTCCATATACTCTGAGTTGGTATGGACAAAGGGCAGTATTCTTTTTTAGATTTGAATGTCTGATCCATCATAACAGGGTTCACTTGGTACGATCTGTTGGGTGGGTCAGGGTCTTGTTTTCTGGACGATGTATCTTGGATCATTTGCGTCATATTATCCATAACTTTGGTGATGACTTTTTTAAAGTAGTCTCTGAGAATGGCCATTTCCTCTTGATACCCCACCCTCTTCTCTAGATCAACGATTCTTTTCATCAGAGCTTTAAACATGGCTTCGCACTCTTCATGTTCCCGTTGCTCGTAATAATCTTGATAATGCCGTTTGGACGTGGATGGTTGGCGATTTTCAAAAGTAACAGATTTGTCTGGTGCAAGGGGCTTTCTTGGTTCTTTTGGAGCTCGTACGGGTCCAAACGCAAGGATTTTTTTTGGGAATCCGCAAGCACTCCAGCAAGAGCACATTTTCCACATGGATATGGTTCTTCTTCTTGTCACTTGTCAAGTGACGTTGCAGGTGCCCATTTGACACATTATCCAAATTCCAGAAATCAACAAAATTAAACATGAAGGAATATAATGTCATCTAGGTTCCAACATGACCAAGAACCCGCCCTAAGGAGCTTGCTCTTGAGGTGGAGCTAGATGAAGAAGTAGGTTCTTGCCCTCGTGATTTATCTTATATAGCTTGTCGTAGTCATCGAGCCCGAAGGTTATTGATGATTACACCAGGAAAACTCAAGTTCTCAAGTCCAGTCAAGTAAGAGAGTTGCTAGAGTCCGTACATTTGAATCAGGGAACTGGAAAGGAGCTGTTGCAGATGTTGTTTGATGACAATAATAATAGTTTGGGCAGAAAACAGAGATCTTGTCTTACAAGTCGTAAACAGTCTGTCTATACGACCTCACGCCGCACATTCGCTGACCTAGAAAGAAAATTTGAATGCACTAGAAACAAACATAGAAGAAGAAATAGTGACAAAGCAGAAGATCCATGTCCACAATGTCCTACTAATTCCTAATCTGAACAAACAATTGGTACCTTAGAACATAGAACGCACTAGAACTAGCGTACAAATGGATTGAAGTTTATAAATGTTCCATTACTTCCTTGATAACTAATGTAGGGTCAAAGTTTTATCAAATTTCAGGCTGTCAATCTATTTTTGGCCACCAGTCTATTATTACCTGTATTATTATCCATACTGACTGAGTTGACTCTTGTTACACTTCTCATTGGTGTTTGAATAAAACCGTTTTGGTCATCATGCTCCTTACTCTTACACCAATATTTGAATCCAATCTTTTTTTTGTTTCATGGTGTATTCTTATATTGAAATATTTTTTTAATATCAACTTTATCAGATTAATAAAATGATCAGACAGTGGTTCCATATCTGATACATGGTCTTTAAAATAGTCATAGCACGTGAGAGGCAAATGCCTCAATATAGCTGCTGTTAAGGTTTCAATTAGTTTGTGCTTAATATCAAAAATATTCACATCCTTATTTATCACTCGGAAACATCTTTCCTCCAAACTGCAAATCTTCATTACTAAATTTGATGAAGAACACAATTTTGCATTCGCAAAGGTTTTTTTTTTTTTGAAGCAAAGACATTGATTCCTCAGCTAAAATGGTATCGAGGCATTCCTTGCAGGTGATACATTGTTTTAAAGAAATTGTGACAAACACAGCAATATATTTCAAAACATCGTTGGAATAGGTTGTCATATGCCTAGCTGATGACGTAATGAAGTTAAAATCTTTGATTTGGTCAGTTAGTTGATTGTATTCTGATGATTTCAAAAGATCTTCCACATCGAAAGTCACTGTTGGTTTCCTGGAAACGCTACTGCTATGTAATATTTTTGTCGAGTCGATTGCTGTAGCATTACCAGTTTCGGCGTCTTTTACCTCTATATGCGTTAGGAGCCTTTTATATGATGCCTCAAATTGTTTTGCGGTGGGGTTATTATTGTGACCACCTCTACTTCTCATGGCACAAAAATAAATTTCCAAGTGGTCTTGTGAATACTTGTACATCAAAAGATATTTTAATGGAGAATCGTTTTCCGACACGTAATCATTATAAATGTTTTTGATGCTTTCTATGTTGATTAATAAACCAAAAAATCCTCATTTTCTTCTAGACATTAAAATGGATCGGCCAGGATATTTCAAATTGAGTATATAATTTTTTACCTCTTCTAATCTCATGAATATAATTTCTTTATTAACAGGTGATAAGGCTCTTTTATATTGGTACGTAGCGTTTCTGCTGCTCGAATTTGGAATATCAAACAGATCGTTCAAAGCTAAGATGAAATTTTGGGTTTCTTCTGAATTTTTGGATTTGGGATCTCCAATATCATTCCTAAAGTAATCCAACGCAGTGGCAACTCTTTTGCTCAACGTCTGTGTGGCCAACTTATCTTTAATTTTCTCCTTATAATACATCAAATGTCTCTTTTTTAATTTATTTGCAGCCACAAGGCCTTCGGAGGTTTGAATGTCAACTATTATTTTTAAATAATTCCAACATATCTGATTATCTCCAGTTTCGAGAATACCATATTCCCCAAAACAATTTCTCACCAGCTTCATCATATGTGATGGGTTCAATAAAATATAGACTTTTCTTTTAGTAACAGGATGTAAAAAGTACGATTTTAAGTTTCTATGATCAGAAAAATCGGCACCCAGCCTTTTTGACATAGTGAAGTGCGATGGGGCACCATCAAAAGTCAAGGAACTTACGATAACTCCTGACTGGTGGATAAATTCGAGCGCCTTGGTGACAACGCTAGCTTTTTCTGTTCCATCGAGACCATGGCACAAAAAGTATCCAATTGGAATTTTCCAATTCGTGTTTACTCCAACAACCATCAACACAAGAGCATCTGTAGCCTCCGGAATGCTATCCGAAATTATGGGAACACCACAGTCGACAAATCCATAATATTTTTTCCCATTCCATTCTATTTGTTCCCTGATTGCCATTTCATCCATAACGAGATTACAGATAATTTGGAAATGTTTGGTCTCTGCATCTTTTGCTTTTATTTTCAATGCTTCCAAGGCTTCTGTGGTAGATCCGGGTTCGCCATTGATATGCTGGTACCATTTACTGATAGTAACTGGACGTGGTAAAGTTTTATTGAACTTTTCACGAACATACGAGTATGCCTTTGGAGAATAGAAATGTAACGTCAACGCGAAGCTTCTTAAACAAGGATCATACTTCTGTTTTTTAAGTTTTTCAAATAAAGCTTTAGAGACGTCCGCCATTGTACCCTAGGAAAAAAAAACAAATGTGAAGTGTGTTATATTGTTTATCAAGCATAAAATCAACAGTTCATCTTTTATTATTTAAATTTGAAACGGGATTCAGCAATTTACCTGGAGTGTTAATTGGGCATTCTCAGATATCATATTGTTATCTCGCAGGTACTTTAATAGTGAATTGAGGGAATTTACACGAACTTTGAAGCGACTACGAGATCTTTGTAAACTTCGTACTTTCATTCTTAATTCTGTGATGGTACTTTTTACCTTTCGCCAATTTGTGTTCGCCTTGGACGGTGTCGAGAAGCCGTCTATGGTAAAGTCCCCAATATAGTATTTTCTTTTCAACCTAAAAATGATACGGTTTACAGATAATGTGACCAAACAACTTCCTGCAGCAGAAACATTTTTATGTGAAGATTGTTCAGATGTTTGCCGACATCTACAATATAATATTTTTATTCCTTGCAAGGATAACGAGAGATGATTTCAGGTGATTTTACAACAAATTAATCAAAATATCCGTTTGCGAAAAAATATTACCTTCTTTCAAACCTTTTGCGGCTTGTAACAAGTTCAGAAGCGGAGAAAGAAGAACGGTAAGGAGAAGCCTCATAATCATCAAATGCTTGAAGTCTATAAAATGAAATAAACGAGATATATAGTAGGTTGTAGGTTCTAAACAAAAATCAAAGATCATTAAAAATATAAATTGACACATCTGTTTCTCTTTTAAACCAAACCTTGCATCTTGATTTATAATTATTCTTTAAAAAATACCTTTTTTTTGTGGTCACATTTACAGGAATCTCAGATGCCGTTAAGGTGGAAGAACTAGCAGAAAAAGCAGGAACTGTGGAGCTGCCTGCTGTTACAGTGGAGCTACCACCTGCGGTCTTAGGTGGACTATTTAATCTTCTGAGATTAATACAATCCATGTGTAAAATTTCCAATAGGATATCTTTTTGTTGAACTTTGAAGCTTCCTGGCTTCACTACCATTTGTAGGCCTTAAAAAATATTGATTATTGAAAATATGACTGATTAAAATAATGAGCACTTACCGTTTTTTGAACTGTTGATCTTGATCCTCATGCACATCTACATCCACTGTCTCAGTTCCTGGATTGGGTTGAAATCTAAAAATTACTGTATTGATACTCAGGAGATCAATAGTCCACCTAAAAAAATTATCCAGATAATTTCCTTCTAGGATATAATAAAAAAAAAGACCAAAAAGGTCAAGTTCTCATCTGTAGCAATCTTTTATATTTTCAAAAATGTCAGATATTGTTGAAATTTTTACTGGAAAGTACCTAATGAATAAATATTATAATATAATAGTATAATAGTATCAATTTATGTATTGACTTTAAACGTTTAACAAGCTTTTAAACTCACCATGCACGCCTATGGAGTGATATTTGAGGTTATGAAACTACAGGTAGATTTTATCATACTTACCGATGGAACAACCGTTCCTGGCTATTTTTTTGCTGGTAAAGGCCAAAGCCAAAAACTACCCATTTAACTGGCATTTTTATCTCAATTTTACAAAAATCCACTCAAATCTCGAAAATCCAAACATAAACACGACTCACTGGGCGCATCGGAATTTTCTATCTGTGTTGCCAGATGTATTTCGTTTTTAGTTTTTCGTTGCATCGTGTCAGTACATAGTAACTAAGGTTCATGGAAAAAAATGGGTTTCATTGAAAATGTTTTATTATTACTAGTGATCTAAAAATGTACATATTATATAATTGGTAACTACCGAAGATGCACTCATAGAGTATAGAGTATTTTTAATTACAATAAAAATACCTTGAATTCAAGGTAGCTACTTATTAAATTTGCAGTTTGGCAAACTCGCAAGAATTCCTCTCTCCCCTGAATGTATAAACATGTGACACACAAACACAGGTCGGGCTATATCTAGATGTTGGAAAATCATTGATTGGTACTAACTTAATCAGATTGAGCGTGTTTGATAACAGAAAAATACATGTTCATGATGGTACAAAAAGCAAAGGAAGTAAACTACGTACACATATTATAAGTAAAAGAAACATCAAGACCAACAACAGATTAGCGTGACTTGCAAAAACGGATTAAAAATTGTTGGGGACCAATAGGTTTTTATCACAATAAACTGCAAAGCATGGATGTCAAACTTAATCCAAAATTAACAAGAACCAAATAAATAGATATGCTCTAAAGTTTTGTGGCGCATCCATGATTTACAAGATTTGTTTGGGTATTTCGCCACACCCTATCAAATAACAATGAAACTAGTGTTTATAAACTCGAACTTCTATATTACCTGGAAAAAATTCTATTAGTAAATGACAAAACCAATCAATATAATTTTTTTAATTTTTTTTGTCAAAAAATATAAAACATTTATTCTATAGAAAACTCAATAGTCTAATCCTGCATCACATCACTTCATTCCGCCAGTCAACAACTGTTCCATTTTTCCAATCTTCTCAATCGTATACTCCAAATGGATGATTTTTTGTCGGAGCATGTCTTTGGGATCTGGAATTTGTATTGTTACCGTGTCCTTTTTCGTTTGGCAATTTTCCAGCGCTTGATTCCAGATGCTTTGCCAGAGTTTGAACTTCTCAGTTGTTTTCATTTTGTCCAGTATTTTAAGGAATTCCTTTTTGTATTGTCTTCTTTTAGCTCCACTCAAATTCTCTATATTTGAACCAGATTCACTCGTTGCCACTTTGAAGGAAACTGAAGACTCTTCAGGCCACGTCCTCAACTCGGGATTGATGTACGCCACATTAAGTGCCTTTTCTTTCATTCTCCTGCTTCCTTTATTTTCTGGAAAGAAGCAGACATCAGGCTGTTTCTCCTTATACCTTCCGGTCTTCATTGCCACTTGTCCAAGAGTCTTCTCCAGATTTTTTGATAACTTATCCACTATAGCTTGAATGTCTGCATCACCCCTTCTCTTATGCCATTCTTTCTTCAGCGAGCACAGTGCTTCTTCCAGCACATCAACCAGCTTGTTCTTCAGATCCTTTTCAGAGTGCAAGATATCCTCCCCCCACCTCCATATACTCTCAGTGGGTATGGACGAAGGGCAGTATTCTTTTTTAGATTTGAATGTCTGATCCATCATAACAGGGTTCACTTGGTACGATCTGTTGGGTGGGTCAGGGTCTCGTTTTCTGGACGATGTACCTTGGATCATTTGCGTCACATTATCCATAACTTTGGTGATGACTTTTTTAAAGTAGTCACTGGGAATGGCCATTTCCTCTTGATACTCCACCCTCTTCTCTAGATCAACGATTCTTTTCATCAGAGCTTCAAACATGGCTTCGCACTCTTATGTTCCCGTTGCTCGTAATAATCTTGATAATGCCGTTTGGACGTGGATGGTTGGCGATTTTTAAAAGTAACAGATTTGTCTGATGGAAGGGGCTTTTTGAGTTCTTTTGAAACTCTTACGGGTTCAAACGCAAGGGATTTCTTTTGGGAATCCGCAAGCACTCCAGCAAGAGCACATTTTTCACATGGACACTTGTCAAGTGACGTTGCAGGTGAACATTCGACACATTCTCCAAAATCCAGAAATCAACAAAATTAAACATGAAAAAATATAATGACATCTAAGTTCCAACATGACCAAGAACCCAAACGCCCTGAGGAGCTTGCTCTTGAGGTGGAGCTAGATAAAGAAGCAGGTTCTTAACCTCGTGATTTATCCTATATAGCTTGTCGTAGTTATCGAGCCTAAAGGTATTGATGATTACACCAGGAAAACTCAAGTTCTCAAGTCCAGTCAAGTAAGAGAGTTGCTAGAGTCCGTACATTTGGATCAGGTAACTAGAAAGGAGCTGTTGCAGAAGTTGTTCGGTGACAATAATAATAGTTTGGGCAGAAAACAGAGAACTTGTCTTACAAGACGTAAACAGTCTGTTATGGACCAAAAGGACAGCATCCATAAGGGTGATACCGCATATCAGATCACTCAACAAGTCGATACGACCTCACGCCGCACATTCGCTGGCCCAAAAAGAAGATTTGAATGCACTAGAAACAAACATAGAAGAAGAAATAGTGACAAAGAAGAAGATCCATGTCCACAATGTCCTACCAATTCCTAATCTGAACAAGTAATTGGTACTTACTTTATCAGATTGAGCGTGTTTGATAACAGAAAAATACATGTTCATGATGGTAAAAAAAAACAAAGAGTTAACTACGTACACATATTATAAGTGAAAGAAACATCAAGACCAACAACAGATCAGCGTGACTTGCACTAACGGATTAAAAAGTGTTAGGGAACAATAGGTTTTTATCACAATAAACTGCAGAGCATGGATGTCAAACTTAATCCTAAATTCACAAGAACCAAATAAATAGATATGCTCTGTAGTTTTGTGGCGCATCCATGATTTACAAGATTTTTTTATTTTTTTGAGTATTCCGCCACACCCTATCAAATAACAATCAAACTAGTGTTTATGAACTCGAACTTCTCTATTACCTGAAAAAAAATCTATTAGTGAATAATTCAACCCATCAATATCATTTTTTTTTGTCAAAAAATATTGAACATTTATTCTATAGAAAACTGAAAAGTCTAATCCTGCATCCCATCACTTCATGCCGCCAGTCAACAACTGTTCCATTTTTTCAATCATATACTCCAAATGTATCATTTTCTGTCGGAGCATGTCTTTGGGATCTGGAATTTGTATTGTTACCTTGTCCTTTTTCGTTTGGCGATTTTCCAGCGCTTGATTCCAGATGCTTTGCCAGAGTTTGAACATCTCAGTTGTTTTTGTTTTGTCCAGTATTTTGAGGAATTCCCTTTTGTATTGTCTTCTTTTAGCTTCACTCAAATTCTCCATGTCTGAACCATATTCACTCGCAGCCACTTTGAAAGAAACTGAAGACTCTTCAGGCCACGTCCGCAACTCGGGATTGATGTACGCCACATTGAGTGCCTTTTTTCCCTTCTCCTGCTTCCTTTATTTCCTGCAAAGAAGCAGACATCAGGCTGTTTCTCCTTATACTTTCCGGTCTTCATGGCCTCTTGTTCAAGAGTTCTCTCCAGATTTTTTGATAACTTATCCACTATAGCTTGAATGTCTGCATAACCCCTTCTCTCATAGCATCCTTTCTTCAGCGAGCACAGTGCTTCTTCCAGCACATCAACCACCTTGTTCTTCAGATCCTTTTCAGAGTTCAAGATATCCTCCCCCACCTCCATATACCCTCAGTTGGTATGGACGAAGGGCAGTATTCTTTTTACATTCGAATGTCTGATCCATCATAACAGGGTTCACTTGGTACGATCTGTTGGGTGGGTCAGGGTCTCGTTTTCTGGACGATGTACCTTGGATCATTTGCGTCACATTATCCATAACTTCGGTGATGACTTTTTCAAAGTAGTCCCTGGGAATGGACATTTTCTCTTGATACTCCACATTCTTCTCTAGATCAACGATTCTTTTCATCGGAGCTTTAAACATGGCTTCGCACTCCTTATGTTCCCGTTGCTCGTAATAATCTTGATAATGCCGTTTGGACGTAGATGGTTGGCAATTTTTAAAAGTGACAGATTTGTCTGGTGCAAGTGGCTTTTTGGGTTCTTTTGGAGCTCTTACGGGTTCAAACGCAGGGGATTTCTTTTGGGAATCCGCAAGCACTCCAGCAAGAGCACATTTTTTGCATGGACAGGGATCTTCTTCTTGTCACTTGTCAAGTGACGTTGCAAGTGCCCATTTGACACATTCTCCAAATTCCAGAAATCAACAAAATTAAACATGAAGAAATATAATGACATCTAGGTTCCAACATGTTCAAGAACCCAAACGCCTTAAGGAGCTTGCTCTTGAGGTGAAGCTAGATGAAGAAAAAGGTTCTTTACCTCGTGATTTATCCTATATAGCTTGTCGTAGTTATCGAGCCTAAAGGTATTGATGATTACACCAGGAAAAATCAAGTTCTCAAGTCCAGTCAGGTAAGAGAGTTGCTAGAGTCCGTACATTTGGACCAGAGAACTAGAAAGGAGCTGTTGCATAAAATGTTTGGTGAAAATAATAATAGTTTGGGCAGAAAACAGAGATCTTGTCTTAAAAGACGTAAACAGTCTGTCATGGATCAAGGGGACAGTATCCATGAGGGTGATACCGCATATCAGAACACTCAACAAGTCTCTACCACCTCACGCCGCACATTCGCTGACCTAGAAAGAAAATTTGAACGCACTAGGAACAAACATAGAAGAGGAAATAGTGACAAAAAAGAAGATCCATGTCCACAATGTCCTACTAATTCCTAATCTTAACGAACAATTGGTACTTACTTAATCAGACTGAGCGTGTTTGATAACAGAAAAATACATGTTCATGATGCTAAAAAAACAAAGAGTAAACTACGTATACATATTATAAGTAAAAGAAACTTCAAGACCAACAACAGATTAGCGTGACTTGCACAAACGGATTAAAAAGTGTTGGGGAACAACAGGTTTTTATCACAATATACTGCAAAGCATGGATGTCAAACTTAATCCTAAATTCACAAGAACCAAATAAATAGATATGCTCTGTAGTTTTGTGGCGCATCCATGATTTACAAGATTTTTTTGGGTATTTCGCCACACCCTATCAAATAACAATGAAACTAGTGTTTATAAACTCGAACTTCTATATTAATAATAATAAACATGTTTATTTAGCACTTGGCTAGTTATTACAAAAATACACTAAATAAATCATATATATGTCAAGTCCATGTCAGTTACTTGCTACATACATTTGCATCAGATATATGGAAACACAGTGAACAAACATGTCTATACTTGGCGCATTTCTGATATTTTCAGGCAAGGCATTAAAAAGACGAACTCCTTCAAAAAATAACGTCTTTTGTAATGCAGTTGTCTTAACACAAGGGATATGAAAGTTTTGCCTAGAACGAACATTATACTCGTGCAAGTGAGATCTCCTAACTAGGAAGGTCTTCAAGTAAACAGGCAGTTTATTATTTTCTATTTTATAGATTAAAGTCAGATTCGCCTTATTTATACACTGAACAATTGGCAGCCAGTTCAATGTCCGCAACATATCTGTAACAGATGAATATCTATCGCAATTAAGAATTATACGCATGGCCTTATTTTGTTGTACCTGGAGTCTTTGTATGTCCTCTTGGGTACAGGATATAAGAAGAGAACAGCAATAGTTGAAATGAGGTAACACAATAGTATTGAAAATTAACATTTTTGCCCATTGCGATAAGCATTTTGAAACACGATAAAAGAAACCTATCTTTTTACCTAATTTCTTACATAGATAATCTATTTGATTAGAAAACGTCAACTGAGGGTCCAACACAATACCCAAATATTTGATCTCCGAAACAAAGGTAATAACCGAATCACAAATGTTTACATTAAGACCTGATGCCGCATATTTTCTACAATTTGCCTTAGACCCTATCACCATACATTTTGTTTTTGCCGTATTCAATTTTAATCTATTTTTGCAAAGCCAGTCATAAAGCAAAACAAGCTCATTGTTCAATGTCTCAGTAATTTCTCTGAAATTTTTCCCCGATACAGAAATCAGAGTATCATCCGCAAACAGATTAACAAAGGATTTATTGAGAACCTTGTAAATATCGTTGACATAAATAACAAAAAGGAGAGGGCCGAGAACACTTCCTTGCGGGACTCCTAATACACTTTCAATTTTACCAGAAATATTACATCCTACCTTAGTTCTTTGAAATCTATTGCTTAAATAATCCTTAATCCACTCTAACGCTATATTGTTCACACCATACAGTTTCAACTTTTTGATAAGGATATCCCGATCAATAGTTTCGAAAGCCCGTTGCAGGTCTACGAACACACTAAGCACGACGTCATCTTCATTTATGTCCCTTCTCCACATTGCACATACATACTGCAGGGCTGATTCGCACGAATGATTATTTCTAAATCCAGACTGTCCAATATATAGTAATTCATTAGATTCAAAGTAGTTTCTTAGCTGCTGACACACTAAAGTTTCAATAATTTTATCTAAAACTGGAAGCAAATTAATCGGTCTGAGTTCGGAGGGCATAGTTGGCTTGGAAACTTTGGGTATGGGAATTATAATACTAGTCTTCAACTCACTAGGCATTTTTCCAGATGTAAGAGATGTGTTTATTATATGGAGTAGTGCATAACCAATCACACAAAAAAGGTCCTTCACCAACTTAACGCTCAACGATTCATCACTGGTACTTTTATTCTTGAGTCCGTATACAATTTTTTTAAGCTGCGAAATGTTGATAGTTTCGAAGCGAAGCAATTGGTGATCGTTGTTTTCCGTCAATTGAGAGTCCCACTGTCTTTTTTCTATGCTTGCTGAGATATCCACGATGCTCTTCGAATAGAAATTATTGAATTTTTCTTCTATTTTCTCGTCACATCCATCAAAGTCAATATCTTCCAAGTCCACCAGTTGTTTTCCATTGCCCAACAGATCTTTCAATGTTCTCCACATTTTTTTGCTATTTCCCTTGCACTTGTCTATATTCTGGTCGTAGTATTTTATTTTTTCAGTACGCCATATGGAGATTGCTCTATTCCGAAGTCTTTTAAAGTCATTCCAGTCCTCAGGTTTCCTGGTCAATGAAAATTTTTTATAGGCACTGTTTCTTTTGTTATGCGCATCTTCAACAACCCTTGTGATCCACGGATATTTTTTTGACTTATATTTTGTCATAGGCGACATTTTGTCCAATGCTTATTGAATTATATTCATGAAGTCTACATATAAAGTGTTTACGTCTGTAGATGTGTAGTTCCAGTGTGCTCCTACAAATTCTTCGGTCAATCTCGATATTACCCCTGGATTTAGACTTCTAAAATAAACATCCCGTATATTCTCTGAGGATATTTCAAACATTAAATGAGTACCAATAATTTCGTGGTCACTCAAAATAGGAAAATCTCTTGCAACCTCTTTGGCATTAAAATCGTTTGTGACTATGTGGTCAATTAAGGTGGAAGACACATCCGTTATTCTTGTTTCTTTTTCAACGATTTGTTTGAGCCCTGCTGCGTGTATAATTTTCCTGAAATGTGTTGTATCCCCTCCGTTTCCCAGCCAGTTTATGTTGAGATCTCCCATGATAACTGTTTTTTGCTGATGGATAGTGTCAACATTCAACTTTCCTTCGAGGTAATCTAGGAATAATCTACAATTTGCGTTTGGAGATCTGTAAATGGCACCTACCATAGCAGTGCTCTTACCAGAATATATCATTGACCAAATTGCCCAATAGTTGTAATCTACGGCCTCATTACAAGTTTCTACATATCGTAGGGTGTCTTTTATGTACATTATGGCCCCCCCAGTGTGTCTACTGTTTGAGTAACATATCAATGCGTTATACCCAGGTATATTTATTTCTTTGTCCTCTATTTCAGGAGTAATGTGGGTCTCACTCAAGCATACAAAGGATGGTTTTCTATCCTGTAGCAATTTTCTAACTTCACTGATGTGTGATGTGAATCCTTGGACGTTAATGTGAATAATATACAAACCGTCCCTTTGCAATGGACCTGCTACCGCTGAATTTTTTAATTGCTATATGTACTGAGTTCTGGATCTAGTTCTTTCAAGTGCAAGTTACCTGAAAAAATTTCTATTAGTAAATGATTCAACCCATCACTATCTTTTTTTTTTGTCAAAAAATATTAAACATTTATTCTATAGATAACTGAAAAGTCTAATCCTGCATCACATCACTTCATTCCGCCAGTTAACAACTGTTCCATTTTTTCAATCGTATACTTCAAATGTATCATTTTCTGTCGGGGCATGTTTTTGGGATCTGGAATTTGTATTGTTACCTTGTCCTTTTTCGTTTGGCGATTTTCCAGCGCTTGATTCCAGATGCTTTGCCAGAGTTTGAACTTCTCAGTTATTTTTTTTTGTCCAGTATTTTAAGGAATTCCCTTTTGTATTGTCTTCTTTAAGCTTCACTCAAATTCTCCATGTTTGAACCATATTCACTCGTAGCCACTTAGAAAGAAACTGAAGACTCTTCAGGCCACAACCTCAACTCGGGATTGATGTACGCCACATTGAGTGCCTTTTCTTCCCTCCTCCTGCTTCCTTTATTTTCTGCAAAGAAGCAGACATCAGGCTGTTTCTCCTTATACATTCCGGTCTTCATGGCCTCTTGTTTAAGAGTTCTCTCCAGATTTTTTGATAACTTATCCACTATAGCTTGAATGTCTGCATAACCCCTTCTCTCATAGCATCCTTTCTTCAGCGAGCACAGTGCTTCTTCCAGCACATCAACCACCTTGTTCTTCAGATCCTTTTCAGAATTCAAGATATCCTCCCCCCACCTCCATATACTCTAAGTCGGTATGGACGAAGGGCAGTATTCTTTTTTAGATTTGAATGTCTGATCCATCATAACAGGGTTCACTTGGTACGATCTGTTGGGTGGGTCAGGGTCTCGTTTTCTGGACGATGTACCTTGGATCATTTGCGTCACATTATCCATAACTTTGGAGATGACTTTTTTGAAGTAGTCCCTGGGAATGGCCATTTCCTCTTGATACTCCACCCTCTTCTCTAGATCATCGATTCTTTTCATCAGAGCTTTAAACATGGCTTTGCACTCCTTACGTTCTCGTTGCTCGTAATAATCTTGATAATGCCGTTTGGACGTGGATGATTGGCGATTTTTAAAAGTAACAGATTTGTCTGGTGCAAGGGGTTTTTTGGTTTTTTTTGGAGCTCTTACGGGTTCAAACGCAAAGGATTTCTCTTGGGAATCCTCAAGCACTCCAGCAAGAGCACATTTTTCGCATGGACATGGATCTTCTTCTTGTCACTTGTCAAGTGACGTTGAAGGCGCCCATTTGACACATTCTCCAAATTCCAGAAATCAACAAAACTAAACATGTAGAAATATAATGACATCTAGGTTCCAACATGACCAAGAACTCAAACGCCCTAAGGAGCTTGCTCTTGAGGTGGAGCCAGATGGAGAAGTAGGTTCTTGCCCTAGTGATTTATCCTATATAGCTTGTCATAGTTATCGACCCTAAAGGTATTGATGATTACACCAGGAAAACTCAACTTCTCAAGTCCAGTCAAGTAAGGTAGTTGCTAGAGTCCGTACATTTGGATCAGGAAACTAGAAAGGTGCTGATGCAGAAGTTGTTTGGTGACAATAATAATAGTTTGGGCAGAAAACAGAGATCTTGTCTTACAAGACGTAAACAGTCTGTTATGGACCAAGGGGACAGTATCCATGAGGTTGATGCCGCATATCAGAACACTCAAAAGGTCTCTACGACCTCACGCCGCACATTCGCTGACCTAGAAAGAAAATTTGAATGCACTAGAAATAAACATAGAAGAAGAAATAGTGACAAAGAAGAAGATCCATGTCCACAATGTCCTACTAATTCCTAATCTGAACAAACAATTGGTACTTACTTAATCAGATTGAGCGTGTTTGATAACAAAAAAATACATGTTCATGATGGTAAAAAAACAAAGGAAGTAAACTACGTACACATATTATAAGTAAAAGAAACATCAAGACCAACAACAGGTTAGCGTGACTTGCGAAAAGGGATTAAAAAGTGTTGGGGAACAATAGGTTTTTATCACAATAAACTGCAAAGCATGGATGTCAAACTCAATCCTGAATTCACGAGAACCAAATAAATAGATTTGCTCTGTAGTTTTGTGGTTTTGTGACGCATCCATGATTTACAAGATTATTTTGGGTATTTTGCTACACCCTATCAAATAACAATCAAACTAGTGTTTATAAACTCGAACTTCTATATAACCTGGAAAAAATTCCATAAGTAAATAACAAAACCTATCAATATCATTTTTTTTTTTATCAAAAAATATAAAACATTTATTCTATAGAAAACTCAATAGCCTAATCCTGCATCACATCACTTCATTTCGCCAGTCAACAACTGTTCCATTTTTCCAATCGTATACTCCAAATGGATCATTTTCTGTCGGAGCATGTCTTTGGGATCTGGAATTTGTATCGTTACCGTGTCCTTTTTCGTTTGGCGATTTTCCAGCGCTTGATTCCAGATGCTTTGCCAGAGTTTGAACTTCTCAATTGTTTTCGTTCTGTCCAGTATTTCGAGGAATTCCCTTTTGTATTGTCTTCTTTTAGCTTCACTCAAATTCTCCATATTTGAACCATATTCACTCGTAGCCACTTTGAAGGAAACTGAAGACTATTCAGGCCACGTCTTCAACTAGGGATTGATGTAAGCCACATTGAGTGCCTTTTCTTTCCTTCTCCTGCTTCCCTTGATTCCTGGAAAGAAGTAGACATCAGGCTGTTTCTCCTTATACCTTCTGGTCTTCATGGCCTCTTGTCCAAGAGTTCTCTCCAGATTTTTTGATAACTTATCCACTATAGCTTGAATGTCTGCATCACCCCTTCTCTTATGTCATCCTTTCTTCAGCGAGTACAGTGCTTCTTCCAGCACATCAACCACCTTGTTCTTCAGATCCTTTTCAGAGTTCAAGATATTCTCCCCCCCACCTCCATATACTCTCAGTTGGTATGGACGAAGGGCAGTATTCTTTTTTAAATTTGAATGTCTGATCCAGCCTAACAGGGTCCACTTGGAACGATCTGTTGGGTGGGTCAGGGTCTCGTTTTCTGGACGATGTACCTTGGATCATTTGCGTCACATTATCCATAACTTTGGTGATGTCTTTTTCAAAGTAGTCTCTGGGAATGGCCATTTCCTCTTGATACTCCACCCTCTTCTCTAGATCAACGATTCTCTTCATCAGAGCTTTGAACATGGCTCCGCACTCTTCATGTTCCCGTTGCTCGTAATAATCTTGATAATGCCGTTAGAACGTGGATGGTTGGCGAATTTTAAGAGTAACATATTTGTCTGGTGCAAGGGGCTTTTTGTGTTCTTTTGGAGCACTTACGGGTTCAAACGCAAGGAATTTTTTTTGGGCATCCGCGTGTACTCCAGCAAGAGCAAATTTTTCACATGAACACTTGTCAAGTGACGTTGAAGGTGCCCATTTGACACATTCTCCAAAATCCAGAAATCAACAAAATTTAACATGAAGGAATATAATGGCATCTAGGTTCCAACATGACCAAGAACCCAAACACCCTGAGAAGCTTGCTCTTGAGGTGGAGCTAGATGAAGAAGTAGGTTCTTAACCTCGTGATTTATCCTATATAGCTTGTCCACTTTGAAGGAAACTGAAGACTATTCAGGCCACGTCTTCAACTAGGGATTGATGTACGCCACATTGAGTGCCTTTTCTTTCCTTCTCCTGCTTCCTTTATTTCCTGGAAAAAAGCAGACATCAGGCTGTTTCTCCTTATACCTTCTGGTCTTCATGGCCTCTTGTCCATTGCCTCTTGTCCAAGAGTTCTCTCCAGATTTTTTGATAACTTATCCACTATAGCTTGAATGTCTGCATCACCCCTTCTCTTATGTCATCCTTTCTTCAGCGAGTACAGTGCTTTTTCCAGCACATCAACCACCTTGTTCTTCAGATCCTTTTCAGAATTCAAGATATTTTCCCCCCCACCTCCATATACTCTCAGTTGGTATGGACGAAGGGCAGTATTCTTTTTTAGATTTGAATGTCTGATCCATCCTAACAGGGTCCACTTGGTACGATCTGTTGGGTGGGTCAGGGTCTCGTTTTCTGGACGATGTACCTTGGATCATTTGCGTCACATTATCCATAACTTTGGTGATGACTTTTTCAAAGTAGTCTCTGGGAATGGCCATTTCCTCTTGATACTCCACCCTCTTCTCTGGATCAACGATTCTCTTCATCAGAGCTTTGAACATGGCTCCGCACTCTTCATGTTCCCGTTGCTCGTAATAATCTTGATAATGCCGTTAGGACGTGGATGGTTGGCGAATTTTAAAAGTAACATATTTGTCTGGTGCAAGGGGCGTTTTGTGTTCTTTTGGAGCTCTTACGGGTTCAAACGCAAGGATTTTTTTTTGGGCATCCGCGAGTACTCCAGCAAGAGCAAATCATTCACATGGACACTTGTCAAGGGACGTTGCAGGTGCCCATTTGACACATTCTCCAAAATCCAGAAATCAACAAAATTAAACATGAAGGAATATAATGACATCTAGGTTCCAACATGACCAAGAACCCAAACGCCCTGAGGAGCTTGCTCTTGAGGTGGAGCTAGATGAAGAAGTAGGTTCTCAACCTCGTGATTTATCCTATATAGCTTGTCGTAGTTATCGAGCCTAAAGGTATTGATGATTACACCAGGAAAACTCAAGTTCTCAAGTCCAGTCAAGTAAGAGAGTTGCTAGGATCCGTACATTTGGATCAGGGAACTAGAAAGGAGCTGTTGCAGAAGTTGTTCGGTGACAATAATAATAGTTTGGGCAGAAAACAGAGATCTTGTCTTACAAGACGTAAACAGTCTGTTATGGACCAAGGGGACAGCATCCATAAGGGTGATACCGCATATCAGATCACTCAACAAGTCGATACGACCTCACGCCGCACATTCGCTGGCCTAGAAAGAAGATTTAAATGCACTAGAAACAAACATAGAAGAAGAAATAGTGACAAAGAAGAAGATCTATGTTCACAATGTCCTACTAATTCCTAATCTAAACAAGTAATTGGTACTTACTTAATCAGATTGAGCGTGTTTGATAACAGAAAAATACATGTTCATGATGGTGAAAAAAAACAAAGAGTTAACTACGTACACATATTATAAGTGAAAGAAACATCAAGACCAACAACATTCTATAGAAAATTCAAAAGTCTAATCCTGCATCACATCACTTCATTCCGGCAGACAACTTTTCCATTTTTCCAATCGTATACTCCAAACGTATCATTTTCTGTCGGAGCATGTCTTTGGGATCTGGAATTTGTCCTTTTTCGTTTGGCGATTTTCCAGCGCTTGATTCCAGATGCTTTGCCAGAGTTTGAACTTCTCAGTTGTTTTTGTTTTGTCCAGAATTTTTAAGAATTCCCTTTTGTATTGTCTTTTTTTAGCTTCACTTAAATTCTCCATGTTTAAACCATAATCACTCGTGGCCACTTTGAAAGAAACTGAAGACTCTTCAGGCCACGTCCTCAACTCGGGATTGATGTACGCCACATTGAGTGCCTTTTCTTTCCTTCTCCTGCTTCCTTTATTTCCTGGAAAGAAGCAGACATCAGGCTGTTTCTCCTTATACTTTCCGGTCTTCATAGCCTCTTGTTCAAGAGTTATCTCCAGATTTTTTGATAACTCATCCACTATAGCTTGAATGTCTGCATAACCCCTTCTATTATGACATCCTTTCTTCTGCGAGCACAGTGCTTCTTCCAGCACATCAACCACCTTGTTCTTCAGATATTTTTCAGAGTTCAAGATATCCTCCCCCCACCTCTATATACCCTCAGTTGGTATGGACGAAGGGCAGTATTCTTTTTAGATTCGAATGTCTGATCCATCATAACAGAGTTCACTTGGTACGATCTGTTGGGTGGGTCAGGGTCTCGTTTTCTGGACGATGTACCTTGGATCATTTGCGTCACATTATCCATAACTTCGGTGATGACTTTTTCAAAGTAATCCCTGGGAATGGACATTTTCTCTTGATACTCCACCCTCTTCTGCTTTAAACATGGCTTCGCACTCCTTATGTTCCCGTTGCTCGTAATAATCTTGATAATGCCGTTTCGACGTAGATGGTTGGCAATTTTTAAAAGTGACAGATTTCTCTGGTGCAAGGGGCTTTTTGGGTTCTTTTGGAGCTCTTACGGGTTCAAACGCAGGGTATTTCTTTTGGGAATCCGCAAGCACTCCAGCAAGAGCACATTTTTCGCATGGACAGGGATCTTTTTCTTGTCACTTGTCAAGTGACGTTGCAGGTGCCCATTTGACACATTCTCCAAATTCCAGAAATCAACAAAATTAAACATGAAGAAATATAATGACATCTAGGTTCCAACATGATCAAGAACCCAAACGCTCTAAGGAGCTTGCTCTTGAGGTGGAGCTTGATGAAGAAGTAGGTTCTGAACCTCGTGATTTATCCTATATAGCTTGTCGTAGTTATCGAGCCTAAAGGTATTGATGATTACACCAGGAAAAATCAAGTTCTCAAGTCCAGTCAAGTAAGAAAGTTGCTAGAGTCCGTACATTTGGATCAGGGAACTAGAAAGGAGCTGTTGCATAAGTTGTTTGGTGACAATAATAATAGTTTGGGCAAAAAACAGAGATCTTGTCTTAAAAGACGTAAACAGTCTGTTATGGACCAAGGGGACAGTATCCATGAGGGTGATACCGCACATTCGGTGACCTCGAAAGAAAATTTGAACGCACTAGGAACAAACATAGAAGAAGAAATAGTGACGAAGAAGATCCATGTCCACAATGTCTTACTAATTCCTAATCTGAACGAACAATTGGTACTTACTTAATCAGATTCAGAAAAATACATGTTCATGATGGTAAAAAAAACAAAGAGTTAACTACGTACACATATTATAAAGGAAAGAAACATCAAGACCAACAACCGATTAGCGTGACTTGCACAAACGGATTAAAAATTGTTGGGGAACAATAGGTTTTTATCACAATAAACTGCAAAGCATGGATGTCAAACTTAATCCTAAATTCACAAGAACCAAATAAATAGATATGCTCTGTAGTTTTGTGGCGCATCCATGATTTACAAGATTTTTTGATTTTTTTGTGTATTTCGCCACACCCTATCAAATAACAATGAAACTAGTGTTCATAAACTCAAACTTCTATATTACCTGAAAAAATGTCTATTAGTAAATGATTCAACCCATCAATATCATTTTTTTTTGTCAAAAAATATCAAACATTTACTCTATAGAAAACTGAAAAGTCTAATCCTGCATCACATCACTTCATTCCGCCAGTCAACAACTGTTCCATTTTTTCAATCGTATACTCCAAATGTATCATTTTCTGTCGGAGCATGTCTTTGGGATCTGGAATTTGTATTGTTACCTTGTCCTTTTTCGTTTGGCGATTTTCCAGCGCTTGATTCCAGATGCTTTGCCAGAGTTTGAAGTTCTCAGTTGTTATTGTTTTGTCCAGTATTTTAAGGAATTTCCTTTTGTATTGTCTTCTTTTAGCTCCACTCAAATTCTCCATGTTTGAACCATATTCACTCGTAGCCACTTTGAAAGAAACTGGAAACTCTTCAGGCCACGTCCTCAACTCGGGATTGATGTACGCCACATTGAGTGCCTTTTCTTTTCTTCTCCTGCTTCCTTTATTTCCTGCAAAGAAGCAGACATCAGGCTGTTTCTCCTTATACTTTCCGGTCTTCATGGCCTCTTGTTCAAGAGTTCTCTCCAGATTTTTTGATAACTTATCCACTATAGCTTGAATGTCTGCATAACCCCTTCCCTCATAGCATCCTTTCTTCAGCGAGCACAGTGCTTCTTCCAGCACATCAACCACCTTGTTCTTCAGATCCTTTTCAGAATTCAAGATATCCTCCCCCCACCTCCATATACTCTCAGTTGGTATGAACGAAGGGCAGTATTCTTTTTTAGATTTGAATGTCTGATCCATCATTACAGGGTTCACTTGGTACGATCTGTTGGGTGGGTCAGGGTCTCGTTTTCTGGACGATGTACCTTGGATCATTTGCGTCACATTATCCAAAACTTTGGAGATGACTTTTTTGAAGTAGTCCCTGGGAATGGCCATTTCCTCTTGATACTCCACCCTCTTCTCTAGAACATCGATTCTTTTCATCAGAGCTTTGAACATGGCTTCGCACTCCTTACGTTCTCGTTGCTCGTAATAATCTTGATAATGCCGTTTGGACGTGGATGATTGGCGATTTTTAAAAGTAACAGATATGGCTGGTGCAAGGGGTTTTTTGGTTTTTTTTGGAGCTCTTACGAGTTCAAACGCAAAGGATTTTTTTTGGGAATCCTCAAGCACTCTAGCAATAGCACATTTTTCGCATGGATATGGATCTTCTTCTTGTCACTTGTCATGTGACGTTGCAGGTGCCCATTTGACACATTCTCCAAATTCCAGAAATCAACAAAATTAAACATGTAGAAATATAATGACATCTAGGTTCCAACATGACCAAGAATCCAAACGCCCTAAGGAGCTTGCTCTTGAGGTGGATCCAGATGGAGAAGTAGGTTCTTGCCCTAGTGATTTATCCTATATAGCTTGTCTTAGTTATCGACCCTAAAGGTATTGATGATTACACCAGGAAAACTCAAGTTCCAAGTCCTGTCAAGTAAGGTAGTTGCTAGAGTCCGTACATTTGGATCAGGAAACTAGAAAGGAGCTGTTGCAGAAGTTGTTTGGTGACAATAATAATAGTTTGGGCAGAAAACAGAGATCTTGTCTTACAAGACGTAAACAGTCTGTTATGGACCAAGGGGACAGTATCCATGAGGTTGATGCCGCATATCAGAACACTCAGAAGGTCTGTACGACATCACGCCGCACATTCGCTGATCTAGAAAGAAAATTTGAATGCACTAGAAATAGACATAGAAGAAGAAATAGTGACAAAGAAGAAGATCCATGTCCACAATGTCCTACTAATTCCTAATCTGAACAAACAATTGGTTCTCACCTAATCAGGTTGAGCGTGTTTGATAACAGAAAAATACATGTTCATGATGGTAAAAAAACAAAGGAAGTGAACTACGTACACATATTGTAAGTAAAAGAAACATCAAGACCAACAACAGATTAGCGTGACTTGCGAAAAGGGATTAAAAAGTGTTGGGGAACAATAGGTTTTTATCACAATAAACTGCAAAGCATGGATGTCAAACTCAATCCTAAATTCACAATAACCAAATAAATAGATATGCTCTGTAGTTTTGTGGCGCATCCATGATTTACAAGATTTTTTTGGGTATTTCGACACACCCTATCAAATAACAATCAATCTAGTGTTTATAAACTCGAGCTTCTATATTACCTGGAAAAAATTCCATTAGTAAATAACAAAACCTATCAATATCATTTTATTTTTTTTTGTCAAAAAATATAAAACATTTATTCTAAAGAAAACTCAATAGTCTAATCCTGCATCACATCACTTCATTCCGCCAGTCAACAACTGTTCCATTTTTCCAATCGTAAAGTCCAAATGGATCATTTTCTGTCGGAGCATATCTTTGGGATCAGGAATTTGTATTGTTACCGTGTCCTTTTTCGTTTGGCGATTTTCCAGCGCTTGATTCCAATTGCTTTGCCAGAGTTTGAACTTCTTGGTTGTTTTCGTTTTGTCCAGTATTTTTAGGAATTCCCTTTTGTGTTGTCTTCTTTTAGCTTCACTCAAATTCTCCATATTTGAACCATATTCACTCGTAGCCACTTTGAAGGAAACTGAAGACTCTTCAGGCCACGTCCTCAACTCGGGATTGATGTACGCCACATTGAGTGCCTTTTCTTTCCTTCTCCTGCTTTCTTTATTTTCTGGAAAAAAGCAGACATCAGGCTGTTTCTCCTTATACCTTTCCGTCTTCATGGCCTCTTGTCCCAGAGTTCTCTCCAGAATTTTTGATAACTTATCCACTAAAGCTAGAATGTCTGCATCACCCCTTCTCTTATGCCATTCTCTCTTCAGCGAGCACAGTGCTTCTTCCAGCACATCAACCACCTTGTTCTTTAGATCCGTTTCAAAGTTCAAGATATCCTTCCCCACCACCATATACTCTCTGTTGGTATGGACGAAGGGCAGTATTCTTCTTTAGATTTGAATGTCTGGTCCATCATAACAGGGTTCACTTGGTACGATCTGTTGGGTGGGTCAGGGTCTCGTTTTCTGGACGATGTACCTTGGATCATTTGCGTCACATTATCCATAACTTTGGTGATGACTTTTTAAAGTAGTCTCTGGGAATGGCCATTTCCTCTTGATACTTCACCCTCTTCTCTAGATCAACGATTCTTTTCATCAGAGCTTTAAACATGGCTTCGCACTCTTTATGTTCCCGTTGCTCATTATTATCTTGATAATGCCGTTTGGACGTGGATGGTTGGCGATTTTCAAAAGTAACAGATTTGTCTGGTGAGAGAAATTTTTTGGGTTCTTCTGGAGCTCTTACGGGTTCAAACGCAAGGAATTTCTTTTGGGAATCCGCAAGCACTCCAGCAAAAGCACATTTTTCACATGGACATGGATCTTCTTCTTGTCACTTGTCAAGTGACGTTGCAGGTGCCCATTCAACACATTCTCCAAATTCCAGAAATCAACAAAATCAAACATGAAGGAATATAATGACATCTAGGTTCCAACATGACCAAGAACCCAAACGCCCTAAGGAGTTTGCTCTTGAGGTGGAGCTAGATGAAGAAGTAGGTTCTTGCGCTCGAGATTAATCCTATATTGCTTGTCGTAGTTATCGAGCCTTGAGGTATTGATGATTACACCAGGAAAACTCAAGTTCTCAAGTCCAGTCAAGTAAGAGAGTTGCTAGTGTCCGTGCATTTGGATCAGGGAACTAGAAAGGAGCTGTTGCAGAAGTTGTTTGGTGACAATAATAATAGTTTAGGCAGAAAAAAGACTAGCCGTTGGCGCTGCTGAACAGCTGATTTTCGTTTCGCTAAAGGTTATTGATGAATAATTATTATTAATACATGGGATGGGGTGACTGGTAAGTAGAACGTATGTGCTACTGATTCAATATCTGTCAGTTGTTTATGAAAGTCTATCTCAAGAAATTTGAAGCATTTTCTTGTTCTTTTATTCATCATTCTCAATAATTTATTGTCACGGGCCGTTTTTATTCTACCTTCGCTGCTTTTCTGGTACTAGTCCTAACCTCACTTTGTCATAAGAATTCGACACTGATTTTCGTTTTACTTTCAAACGAGTCTTTGTGAAGCTTGGATGTTTCCTAAGCATTTTTAACCTTATCTAGGGATTTTTGGAAAATCAATCTACTTTTATATATTGCATCGTGTTGAGTTTTGTGTGCTTTGTGTACCTATCTACCTTGTTGGCGATGCAATAACCGTTTTATACGGATATTTTCGTTTCACGACCGTTGGGTAAGTTGGAAGGTGTGTTGTTGGTTTCATCTTCGACCGTGTGTCGTTGGAAAGTACCTGGATGAATTCTATCGTGCTCCTTCTTTTCACGTAGAAAGGCAAAGGTGACCAGCAGCCTATTTTATTCAAGAAATTGCTGATTCTGTTGGAAACGTAAAGGTGGACTGCAACCTACCAGTTCTAATAATCACCACACAGTTTGAAAAGGACCACCAGCAGCGTAACACAGGCAAAAGGAAAACACCACCGTGTCTACAAACCCAGAAACTCTGCAGAACTAAGGTATTTCACTGATTTCTTTACATGTTTTTTTTATCGAGTGATATTTGAAGTAGCAATTGATTTTCATGATTTAGGTATCTGATCATTTGATTTAATTTTTCGCCAACAAGAGTAATGATTTGTTGAGGTTTGATTCAAACTTAATTTCTTTTTCTTGTTCAATCCATCAAATTTATTGTTGTCAAAATTTATAACCGTAATTTTCATTCGAGTTTTTTTTTAACTAAGAAGACAATGTTGAAACCGTATTTCTTCTTAGGGTTTTTTTCTTTTGGGGTTATCAATCACAATTCAGGCGGATAGCTTGTTGGTCTGATTAGCAGCCCTACAAGAGCTGAGACTGCTACGACATCATTGTTTAGACACTTTCCACTGAGAGAAGGCTGTGTGACCGTGATTGACTTATTGGTATCGTTATTAGATTTAACATTTTTATTATCTATTTTTGTTTAAAAGAGTGATCACTTAGGGACTTTACTTTAGGGGTAAAGAAATAGATTTTTATCCATTGAACTTCTGGTATTTTGATTTGGTTATATTTACCCTCATTGTTGTTTTAAAACTTTTGATAATTTCTGTGATTGGGAAGGTGCCCGGAACATCGGAAGAACTCCGACCTATTCAGTCTTGAGTCTGTGGCGCTTATCCCACTATCCTCTCCGGCATTGAGCCAGGGCCTAATTTGCTCACGCAGTAAACAACCCTCTCATTCCAGAAATCAAGTAACTTTCTCTCTTCTTTGTTACCTCATTTTTTTTTTTACTCTTAAGAGAAACAAAGAGCGTGGCATTATACCTAGGTAAACCTTATACCTGTCTGGTTAACATTACCTAATAATATTGATTCGATATAGTTTTCATCGTTAAAGCTTCTTGGGTTAGCTTACCTAAATTAATTTTCAAAAGCAAAATTTGAGAAAACTTTTGTTATTTTCGTTAAAAATAGGTACTTTAAATATATGGCTCAAAAAGAAGTAAATGTTAATCTGCTTGTTTAATTTATAGCAAATAAGTTCTCTGCTTTCACATCTTCAAACCCTGTATTCTTTTCGTCTATTGTTTTAATAGAAATACATAAGTAGGTATTATGAGAGCAAGCTCCATTCTTGAAAAATAAATCGCCGTTATAGATAAAGCAAAACACATTCTTATTGTTATAAAATGAATATATATTTTCGTTCATTTTTATTGGAGGAGGCTAACGGCATCGTTATTTTATTGAATACAAACTTGAATCCTGATTTTCTCATGAATAAAAATTATTTTGGATTCAATTCAAGGGATGAGTTTCAAAAGATTTGATTTATAGAAAGATTTTTTTTCAAAAAATATTCGGGCTTCTAGTACAGTTAATCCGTGCTCTTCCTGAGAATTTTGGGAAATACGCAAAAAAATAACTTGTGGAGGGGGGTCCAAACTCAGAGTTAAGCTATTAACTCTGAGTGTTCGGTGAAAATCGAAGGTGAGCCTACCCCGCCACCTTGAAAATAGGGGCGCGTGTGTTTCCTCCGTTCTTATTAGACTTAAGATAAAATATCATTAAACCAAAGTTGTTCAGAATTATCACATTCCCAACAACTTGTTATTTCAAACTTTTTTCTCAGAAGCAGCTTCATAGTTACTTTGAGAGAATAACATCACTGTGAGCAGTTGAGCACTCTGTTATTGCCTTTTCAGAACACACTAAAAGGATAGGTAGGTCATAATAATGTACATGTGAAATTATTTTTAGAATAGACAAACATATTTTATATTACACATCAAAAACAAAACGTTAATATCCTATCTTAAAAATAGATTTAAAAAGTAACATCTATTTTCGACAAATACCTACAAACCACGGATTGAGCGTGGGAAAAAGGTATAAATGACAATCATTTAAAAGGTATAAAGTACCCTGAAGGAACTATGCACCTTTAACGTGTTAAGACGTTTCGAGTTGGATACTAATATTCTGAGAAACGCCTCCGCTGGGTCTCAAACTAAGATGTTGAAGAAATGAGCCAAGACAATTGATATACAGGCGTTGTTCGAAAAAAACTGTTTCAATCAACGGTACAGGGTTTATTGCTGGAAAAAATCATCACGATCCAGAAAAAAATATGAAATTATTAAATAATGTCATAACAACCAAAATCAAAGTTACTAGGCTGATTTGTCTGGAAATTAGGAGTCCTCTTAAGCTTTCAATTCTGAACCACTTTTTACAATTAACTTTTCCGATAAGATACTTTCACTCTTGACAATTTTTATCAAATCACCTTAAACCACCCTGTATATGGATTGATTTTGCTCATTTTCTCATCATCATAGTTTGAGATCAATCAGGAATGATTCCCAAAATATCAGAAACTAAATCGAAAAAAGTTTGTCATTTATACCCTACCCACACTCAATCGTAGACACAGTGCACTTATACAGGGTGTAAATTAATAACTTGTACAAACTTCAAAGGATTAATCTTTGACTAATTTCAAGACAAAAAGTTTTAAATAATATGGGTATGGATCCAAAACCGTTTGTTTTTTTCAAAAAACCAAGTGAATATTTGAGTTTCTCGTCAGCAATATCCACAGTATTCCGATTTTTGCTAATTTCCCTGTCACTTAACAAAAACATGAGCAAAAAACCACATAAAATGTTTTTTTCCGTATCTCAGAAACCAAGCCGTTCTGGACCCATGTTCATATGAACTTTTTGCTTGGAAATTCATTTAGGTTTTGGGTTTTTTTTTTTCATCAGGGTTCATTTAGCCGTGACACTGTTATAATAAAATAAAATTGAAAAGATGAATTCTTGGTTATTGATCTGAGCACTTACCGGCATGAAGTTTTCGAGCATGAGCCCGTAAATTGGACAATCTCCCGAAGCTTTTATCACATGCTGCACAAGATAATATGTTCTCCATTTCCAGAGGTAGAAAGGTACAAAAACAAACACAGCAGCACTAACAATAACAATGGCCAAGACCAAGACCAACACTCAACGTTAAATGAACAATTCCGCTCTAGTATAACCGAGCCGAGCGCCGCGATCCGAAAGCTGAAGATAAGATAGAAGATACAAGAAAACCGGAGATTCGAAAGCCGCCGCCAACGGCTCGTGAAAAAAGAGATCTTGTCTTGAAGACGTGGACAGTCTGTTATGGACCAAGAGGACAGTATCCATTAGGGGGATGCCGCATATTAGAACACTCAACAAGTCTATTCGACCTCACGCCGCACTTTCGCTGACCTAGAAAGAAAATTTGAATGCACTAGAAACAAACAGAAAAAGATCCATGTCCATGTGAAAAATGTGCTCTTGCTGGAGTGCTTGCGGATTTCCAAAAGAACTTCCTAGCGTTTGAACCCGTAAGAGCTCCAAAAGAACCCAAAAAGCCCCTTGCACCAGACAAATGTGTTACTTTTAAAAATCACCAACCCTCCACGTCCAAACGGCATTATCAAGATAATCACGAGCAACGGAAACATAAAGAGTGCGAAGCCATGTTTAAAGCTCTGATGAAAAGAATCGTTGATCTAGAGAAGAGGGTGGAGTATCAAGAGGAAATGGCCATTCCCAGAGACTACTTCAAAAAAGTCATCACCAAAGTTATGGATAATGTAACGCAAATGATCCAAGGAACATCGTCCAGAAAACGAGACTCTGACCCACCCAACAGATCGCACCAAGTGAACCCTGTAATGATGGATCAGACATTCAAATCTAAAAAAAATACTGCCCTTCGTCCATACCATACCGTTATTTGATAGGGTGTGGCGAAATACCCAAAAAAGTCTTGTAAATCATGGATGCGCCACAAAACTACAGAGCATATCTATTTAATTGGTTCTTGTGAATTTAAGATTAAGTTTGACATCCATGCTTTGCAGTTTATTGTGATAAAAACCTATTGTTCCCCAACACTTTTTAATCTGTTTGTGCAAGTCACGCTAATCTGTTGTTGGTCTTGATGTTTCTTTTACCTATAATATGTGTATGTAGTTTACTCTTTGTTTGTTTCACCATCATGAACATGTATTTTCCTGTTATTAAACACGCTAAATCTGATTAAGTAAGTACCAATTGTTCGTTCAGATTAGGAATTAGTAGGACATTGTGGACATGGATCTTCTTCTTTGTCACTATTTTTTCCATGTCCATGTGAAAAATGTGCTCTTGCTGGAGTGCTTGCGTATTCCCAAAAAAAATCTCTTGCGTTTGAACCCGTAAGAGCTCCAAATGGACCCAAAAAGCCCCTTGCACCAGACAAGTCTGTTACTTTTGAAAATCGCCAACCATCCACGTTCAAATGGCATTATCAAGATTATTACGAGCAACGGGAACATGAAGAGTGCGAAGCCATGTTTAAAGCTCTGATGAAAAAAATCGTTGATCTAGAGAAGAGGGTGGAGTATCAATAGAAAATGGCCATTCCCAGAGACTACTTTAAAAAAGTCATCACCAAAGTTATGGATAATGTGACGCAAATGATCCAAGGTACATCGTCAAGAAAACGAGACCCTGACCCATCCAACAGATCGTACCAATTGAACCCTGTTATGATGGATCAGACATTCAAATTTAAAAAAAATACTGCCCTTCGTCCATACGAACTGAGAGCATATGGAGATGGGGGGGGGATATCTTGAACTCTGAAAAGGATCTGAAGAACAAGGTGGTTGATGTGCTGGAAGAAGCACTGTGCTCGCTGAAGAAAGGATGACATAAGAGAAGGGGTGATGCAGACATTCAAGCTATATTGGATAAGTTATCAAAAAATCTGGAGAGAACTCTTGGACAAGAGGCCATGAAGACCGGAAGGTATAAGGAGAAACAGCCTGATGTCTGCTCCTTTCCAGGAACTAAAGGAAGCAGGAGAAGGAAAGAAAAGGCACTCAATGAGGCGTACATCAATCCCAAGTCGAGGACGTGGCCTGAAGAGTCTTTAGTTTTCTTCAAAGTGGCTACGAGTGAATATGGTTCAAATATGGAGAATTTGAGTGAAGCTAAAAGAAGGCAATACAAAAGGGAATTCCTTAAAATACTGGACAAAACGAGAACAACTGAGAAGTTCAAACTCTGGCAAAGCATCTGGAATCAAGCGCTGGAAAATCGCCAAACGAAAAAGGACACGGTAACAATACAAATTCCATATCCCAAAGACATGCTCCGACAGAAAATGATCCATTTGGAGTATACGATTGGAAAAATGGAACAGTTGTTGACTGGCGGAATAAAGTGATGTGATGCATGATTAGACTATGTAGTTTTCTATAGAATAAATGTTTTATATTTTTTGACAAAAAAAAAAGATATTGATAGGTTTTATTATTTACTAATAGAATTTTTTTTAGGTAATATAGAAGTTCGAGTTTATAAACACTAGTTTGATTGTTATTTGATAGGGTGTGGCGAAATACCCAAAAAAATCTTGTAAATCATGGATGCGCCACAAAACTACAGAGCATATCTATTTATTTGGTTCTTGTGAATTTAGGATTAAGTTTGACATCCATGCTTTGCAGTTTATTGTGATAAAAACCTATTGTTCCCCGACACTCTTTAATCCGTTTGTGCAAGTCACGATAGTCTGTTGTTGGTCTTGATGTTTCTTTTACTTATAATAGGTGTACGTAGCTTACTCTTTGTTTTTTTTACCATCATGAACATGTATTTTTCTGTTATCAAACAGGCTCAATCTGATTAAGTAAGTAACAATTGTTCGTTCAGATTAGGAATTAGTAGGACATTGTGGACATGGATCTTCTTCTTTGTCACTATTTCTTCTTCTATGTTTGTTCCTAGTGCATTCAAATTTCCTTTCTAGGTCAGCGAATGTGCGGCGTGAGGTCGTATAGACTTGTTGAGTGTTCTGATATGCGGTATCACTTTCATGGATACTGTCTCCTTGGTCCATAACAGACTGTTTACGTCTTGTAAGACAAGATCACATTTTTCTGCCCAGACGTTTATTATTGTCACCAAACAACTTCTGCAGCAGCTCCTTTCTAGTTCCCTGATCCAAATGTACGGACTCTAGCAACTTTCTTACTTGACTGGACTTGAGAACTTGAGTTTTCCTGGTGTAATCATCAATACCTTTAGGCTCGATAACTACGACAAGCTATATAGGATAAATCACGAGGTAAAGAACCTACTTCTTCATCTAGCTCGCCCTCAAGAGCAAGCTCCTTAGGGCGTTTGGGTTCTTGGTCATGTTGGAACCTGGATGTCATTATATGCCTTCATGTTTAATTTTGTTGATTTCTGGAATTTGGAGAATGTGTCAAATGGGCACCTGCAACGTCACTTGACAAGTGACAAGAAGAAGATCCATGTCCATGTGGAAAATGTGCTCTTGCTGGAGTGCTTGCGCATTCTCAAAAAAAAATCCCTTGCGTTTGAACCCGTAAGAGCTTCAAAAGGACCCAAAACGACCCTTGCACCAGACAAATCAGTTACTTTTAAAAATCGCCAACCATCCACGTCCAAACGGCATTATCAAGATTATTACGAGCAACGGGAACATAAAGAGTGCGAAGCCATGTTTTAATCTCTGATGAAAAGAATCGTTGATCTAGAGAAGAGAGTGGAGTATCAAGAGGAAATGGACAATCCCAGAGACTACTTTAAAAAAGTCATCACCAAAGTTAAAGATAATGTGACGCAATTGATCCAAGGTACATCGTCAAGAAAACGAGACCCTGACCCACTCAACAGATCGTACCAAGTGAACCCTGTTATGATGGATCAGACATTCAAATCTAAAAAAGAATACTTCCCTTCGTCCATACCAACTGAGAGTATATGGAGGTGGGGGGAGGATATCTTGAACTCTGAAAAGGATCTGAAGAACAAGGTGGTTGATGTGCTGGAAGAAGCACTGTGCTCGCTGAAGAAAGGATGACATAAGAGAAGGGGTGATGCAGACATTCAAGCTATAGTGGATAAGTTATCAAAAAATCTGGAGAGAACTCTTGGACAAGAGGCCATGAAGACCGGAAGGTATAAGGAGAAACAGCCTGATGTCTGCTTCTTTTCAGGAAATAAAGGAAGCAGAAGAAGAAAAAAAAAGGCACTCAATGTGGCGTACATCAATCCCGAGTCGAGGACGTGGCCTGAAGAGTCTTCAGTTTCCACTGTTTACGTCTTGTAAGACAAGATCCCTGTTTTCTGCCAAAACTATTATTATTGTCACCAAACAACTTCTGCAACAGTTCCTTTCTAGTACCCTGATCCAAATGAACGGACTCTAGCAACTCTCTTACTAGACTGGACTTGAGAACTTGAGTTTTCCTCGTGTAATCATCAATTTCTTTGGGCTCGATAACCACGACAAGCTATATAGGATAAATCACGAGGTTAAGAACCTACTCCTTCATCTAGCTCCACCTCAAGAGCAAGCTCCTTAGGGCGTTTGGGTTCTTGGTCATGTCGGAACCTAGATGTCATTATATGCCTTCATGTTTAATTTTGTTGATTTCTGGAATTTGGAGAATGTGTCAAATGGGCACCTGCAAACGTCACTTGACAAGTGACAAGAAGAAGATCCATGTCCATGTGGAAAATGTGCTCTTGCTGGAGTGCTTGCGAATTCCCAATAGAAATTCCTTGCGTTTAAACCCATAAGAGCTCCAAAAGAACCCAAAAAGCCCCTTGCACGAGACAAGTCTGTAACTTTTGAAATTTGCCAACTATCCACGTCCGGCTTTAGAGGACATGCATTGCAATTGATAGAATCATACCTCACAAACAGAAAACAAAGAGTCAAAATAAATAGCACAGAAAGTGGTGAATTGGATGTCAAGGTCGGAGTCCCACAGGGGACTGTTTTGGGCCCGCTTCTGTTCTCTTTATATATCAACGAACTATTGAAACTCCAGAGCGAGGGTGTGGTCTCGTCATTTGCAGATGATACTGTTGTTGTATATGAGGCCGAATCATGGGAAGAAGTGAAGTCCATTGCAGAGGGGGATTTGAAGAATATAAAGAGCTGGTTTGATGAAATGCACTTAAGTATAAATTTCGAAAAAACGAAATTTATTCCATTCAGTATTACTAAGAGCTGCACAGCACAATATGAAAGCTTGACTGTGAGAGAGGAGGGAAATGATATACTTATACAAAAAACAAACTCTATTAAATATCTGGGAGTTGAGATTGACGAAAACTTAAAATGGAACTTCCATGTGAAATATATTACAAGTAAACTAAGAAGCATTTTATACAAATTTAGACAACTCAAGAATATTTTGAACCTTCCGCAAATGAAAATGATTTATCATACGCTCATAGAACCTCATATGCGATATGGAATAAGTGCATGGGGTGGGGCCTATCGATGTCACACAAAACAACTGGAAACTATTCAAAAATTGTTTATTAAAATAATGTTCAATAAAAAACGTACTTACCCAAGTGATCAGTTGTTTGAAGATGCCCAAATACCAGACATCAATCAATTGTACGTCATTCAAATAATGGTCAAACAACACAAAGACAAACATCAGCTATCGGATATACATCACCAGTACTTGACACGTCACCGACAAAGGATGCAAACTACCACAGTCAGAGTACCGAAAACCCATAGTCAACGGTCATATTGGTTTCTAGCACCACACATTTATAGACAAATACCGCTTGACATTAAATTGACAAATAATCCTCACAAGTTCAAAAGATTGATAAAAAAATGGCTTTGCTCACAGGACCGGTCAATAGCGCTAAATCTAATTAATATAAATTGTTAAGTCTCTTTATTTTTTTTTTTTTTTTTCTTTCTTTCAGTTAAATTTTCTTATCTCGAAAAAGTATGAATACTATTAACGACATAAATAATGTATTGCGTAGTGGTTGGAAACGGATGTATAGGTGTAAGAAAAGTCCTGAACTAGTCTAACGACTTCAGGGACATTGATCTGTAATATACCTAATCATAAAATTGATATTTTGTAAGGCTAATGATACTAAGCTGAGTTATTGAGTAGTCATAAATAATATGTCATTATCTCAAACTAGTCCTTGGACTTCTGAGATGTTTCTCTTTTTATTTCTATTGAGTAGATTGTTACTTTTGTACATTTTACATGCCTTTCTTTGGAAATAAAATTATTATTATTATTATTAAATGGCATTATCAAGAATTACGAGCAACGGAAACATAAAGAGTGCGAAGCTATGTTTAAAACTCTGATGAAAAGAATCGTTTATCTAGAGAAGATGGTGGAGTATCAAGAGGAAATGGACAATTCCAGAGACTACTTTAAAAAAGTCATCACCAAAGTTATGGATAATGTGACTCACATGATCCAAGATACATGGTCAAGAAAACGAGACCCTGACCCACCCAGCTGATCGTACCAAGTGAACCCTGTTATGATGGATCAGACATCCAAATCTAAAAAAGAATACTGCCCTTCGTCCATACCAACTGAGAGTATATGGAGGTGGGGGAGGATATATTGAACTCTGAAAAGGATCTGAAGAACAAGGTGGTTGATGTGCTGGAAAAAGCACTGTGCTCGCTGAAGAAAGGATGACATAAGAGAAGGGGTGATGCAGACATTCAAGCTATAGTGGATAAGTTATCAAGAAATCTGGAGAGAACTCTTGGACAAGAGGCTATGAGACCAGAAGGTATAAGGAGAAACAGCCTGATGTCTGCTTCTTTCCAGGAAATAAAGGAAGCAGGTGAAGGAAAGAAAAGGCACTCAATGTGGCGTACATCAATCCCGGGTTGAGGACGTGGCCTGAAGAGTCTTCAGTTTCCTTCAAAGTGGCTACGAGTGAATAAGGTTCAAATATGGAGAATTTGAGTGAAGCTAAAAGAAGACAATACAAAAGGGAATTCCTTAAAATACTGGATAAAACGAAAACAACTGAGAAGTTCAAACTCTGGCAAAGCATCAGGAATCAAGCGCTGGAAAATCGCCAAACGAAAAAGGACACGGTAACAATACAAATTCCATATCCCAAAGACATGCTCCGACAGAAAATGATCCATTTGGAGTATACGATTGGAAAAATGGAACAGTTGTTGACTGGCGGAATAAAGTGATGTGATGCATGATTATAGACTATGTAGTTTTCTATAGAATAAATGTTTTATATTTTTTGACAAAAAAAAAATGATATTGATAGGTTTTATCATTTACCAATAGAAATTTTTTCAGGTAATATAGAAGTTCGAGTTTATAAACACCAGTTTGACTGTTATTTGATAGGGTGTGGCGAAATACCCAAAAAAATCTTGCGAAGCATGGATGCGCCACAAAACTACAGAGCATATCTATTTATTTGGTTCTTGTGAATCTAGGATTAAGTTTGACATCCATGCTTTGCAGTTTATCGTGATAAAAACCTATTATTCTCCGACACTTTTAAATCCGTTTGTGCAAGTCACGATAGTCTGTTGTTGGTCTTGATGTTTCTTTTACTTATAATAGGTGTTCGTAGATTACTCTTTGTTTTTTTCACCATCATGAACATGTATTTTTCTGTTATCAAACCGGCTCAATCTGATTAAGTAAGAACCAATTGTTCGTTCAGATTAGGAATTAGTAGGACATTGTGGACATGGATCTTCTTCTTTGTAACTATTTCTTCTTCTATGTTTGTTCCCAGTGCATTCAAATTTTCTTTCTTGGTCAGCGAATGTGCGGCGTGAGGTCGTATAGACTTGTTGAGTGTCCTGATATGCGGTATCACCCTCATGGATACTGTCCCCTTGGTCCATAACAGACTGTTCACGTCTTGTAAGACAAGATCACATTTTTCTGCCCAAACTATTATTATTGTCACCAAACAATTTCTGCAGCAGCTCCTTTCTAGTTCCCTGATCCAAATGTACGGACTCTAGCAACTCTCTTACTTGACTGGACTTGAGAACTTGAGTTTTCCTGGTGTAATCATCAATACCTTTAGGCTCGATAACTACGACAAGCTATATAGAATAAATCACGAGGTTGAGAACCTACTTCTTCATCTAGCTCCACCTCAAGAGCAAGCTCCTTAGGGCGTTTGGGTTCTTGGTCATGTTGGAACCTAGATGTAATTATATTCGTTCATGTTTGATTTTGTTGATTTTTGTAATTTGGAGAATGTGTCAAATGGGCACCTGCAACGTCACTTGACAAGTGACAAGAAGAAGATCCATGTCCATGTGAAAAATGTGCTCTTGCTGGAGTGCTTGCGGATTCACAAAAGAAATTCCTTGCGTTTGAACCCGTAAGAGCTCCAAAAGAACCCAAAAAGCCGCTCTCACCAGACAAATCTGTTACTTTTAAAAATCGCCAACTATCCACGTCCAAACGGCATTATTAAGATTATTCCGAGCAACGAGAACATAAAGAGTGCAAAGCCATGTTTAAAGCTCTGATGAAAAGAATCGTTGATCTAGAGAAGAGGGTGGAGTATCAAGAGGAAATGGCCATTCCCAGAGACCACTTTAAAAAAGTCATTGTTTAATCCACGACTTGACATTTCGATCGTGGCAACACCGCCCACTTTTGAAATTGGACAGTCAACGCCGACGCAAACAGTCACCACAGCAACGCAGATGGCGACTTCGTTTTTTGGACTAGCAACGAAAAAAATAACAATTCATTGTCAATAATTTTAGATTTTGTTCACGTGTTGAACGAAAAATAGAGTAATTTTTCGATTTAAAAATAAGTTTCATTGAGAAGTCCCTCAACAATTTTAAAGTACGAGTTGTGAACAGTCATCACCAAAGTTATGGATAATGTGACGCAAAGGATCCAAGGTGAATCGTCCAGATAACGAGACCATGACTGACCCAACAGATCGTACCAAGTGAACCCTGTTATGATGGATCAGACATTCAAATCTTAAAAGAATACTGCCCTTCGTCCATACAAACTGAGAGTATATGGAGGTGGGGGGAAGATATCTTGAACTCTGAAAAGGATCTGAAGAACAAGGTGATTGATGTGCTGGAAGAAGCACTGTGCTCGCTGAAGAAAGGATGGCATAAGAGAAGGGGTGATGCAGACATTCCAGCTATAGTGGATAACTTATCAAAAAATCTGGAGAGAAGTCTTGGACAAGAGGCCATGAAGACCGGAAGATATAAGGAGAAACAGCCTGATGGCTTCTTTAGAGGAAATAAAGGAAGCAGGAGAAGGAAAGAAAAGGCACTCAATGTGGCGTACACCAATCCCGAGTTCAGGACGTGGCCTTCAGTTTCCTTCAAAGTGGCTACGAGTGAATATGGTTCAAATATGGAGAATTTGAGTGAAGCTAAAAGAAGACAATACAAAAGGGAATTCCTCAAAATACGGGACAAAACGAAAACAACTGAGAAGTTCAAACTCTGGCTAAGCATCTGGAATCAACCGCTGGAAAATCGCCAAACGAAAAAGGACACGGTAACAATACAAATTTCAGATCCCAAAGACATGCTCTGACAGAAAATGATCCATTTGGAGGATACGATTGGAGAAATGGAACAGTTGTTGACTGGCGGAATAAAGTGATGTGAGGCAGGATTAGACTATTGAGTTTTCTATGGAATAAATGTTTTATATTTTTTGAAAAAAAAAAAGATATTGATAGCTTTTATTATTTACTAATAGAATTTTTTTCAGGTAATATAGAAGATCGAGTTTATAAACACTAGTTTGATTGTTATTTGATAGGGTGTGGCGAAATACCCAAAAAAAACTTGTAAACCAAATAAATGCTCTACTAACGTACATTAATGCTAATACTTGGGCGTCAACGTGACAACATTGCAATCATTAGACCCAAAAGTTCGTGGGTCGCCTTTGTTAATGTAAACACACATAAGAGTATAATATATAGAGGACCAAATTACTCAATACACTCATACACAAATGAGTTAAAAAATCTAATTTTTCTTCATTCTAGCCCTTGAGAAAGGTCGCAATAGACGAGCGAAACGTCGGGAAATTCATAACTGAGTTATTTGTTTTACACCGTCCTTCTTCCCACTAATCCGCATCAGTTATATCTTTGTTGATGTTTTTATCATCACCTTTCCTTAAAATATATCAACGAATTATGTATGTGTTGACGAATGTTAAATTTCCTATTGATCAATCTAATACTGGAATATATTTACATAATATTGATCATGAATGATATAAAGGCCATTTTATGAATTAAACCAATGAAAGTTCTTTTTTTGTCTTCCATAAGTTGCAATTTTGATGTGTTTATTTGAAAACGAGACAGTTTTCAATTTTGAGAGCCACTTGTGTGAATATTGGGGATTTACAACAGAAGCTCGGAACTCTCTTTTAGTCTGAATATCTATGACTAATAAAACTTTTGCAATAACTTTGGCAGATACTTCAAGTTGAAATATTTATCTATGGAATTCACTACCTGATTAAAAAAGGGAACAACCAAAAAACTAATAATTTTGTTCAATCAAGTACAGTATAATTATCAATCAAGTACAGTATAATTATCAAACGCTTATAAATAAATGTTATCATTCAAACCCAAAACCCCTCAAGTTCGAGTTCACCAATGGTATTGGTCAACTAGTTGTTTTTTGTTTTTCATTGCAGAAACAACCTTTTTCTTAGAAGTCAAAATCTGTGCCTGATGCTTTTCGAATTCCTCGATGTACTCCTGCTCTGTCTGTTCAACAGGCTGCTCGAACACAGTGGAGTTCCCTCTCAATCTCTTGATATGGTTGTCTTTCTCTTTTATCTCACAGCGCAAGATGACAATTTCTTGTCGAAGTTCATCCATTGTCCCAGAGATAAAGTCCTTGCTATTTTGATTTTCCAAGGTTTTCAGTTGGTTTTCTTTGCGAAGGGAATCAAGTTGTTGCATCGGATTTTATTGGCGTCGTTCCTTGCATTCTTTTAACTTATAAAACAGTGAGGTATAAGTGTCTTTCAAGCTAGAGTCTAGCAATTAGTTGCTCGTGGAAGTCGGGCGGAAGGAGGACGTTTCAGCATTTGGGAGCTAGATTATAGTGAAAGAGACAGTTCTGTTTAATATGTAGACGTTGCGTCGGTGTTCACTGCCTCTGCCCACAACCCCTCACTTGAATTATTTTTGTTTATGAGCGTAGATCGTGCACTCTCTACAATCGTATGCATTTTCTTTTCGGATCTGCCATTTTGTTCTGGTGTGTAGGGCGCGGACACCTCGTGCAAAGTCCCCTCAAGTTTGAGAAAATCTTGAAAAGCTGAGTTAATGTACTCACCCTCTCCTTGGTCACTCCTTATCACTTTTGATTTATGTCCAGTTTGCAATTCTTTAAACCTATTGGACACCTCTGACTTTTGCCGCAAAAAAACTCAACTCGATATCCAGTGTTTTTGTCTTTGGATAACTCGGAGTATCTTGTGCCACGCGGTGATTCGACACTCATTGGTCCGCAAACGTTTGTATGAACCATGATATGTACTGAAACAAACAAGGTATAATCAATTATTGCCGGACGAATTCCGAACAGACCCGCGCATTACGTCATGGGGAGCCCACCATGTCTGAACTAACGTAGCGTAGTTTGCATTGATGAGATAACATGCACAAACGTTAATTTCTGTCAATTAGTAACCAATCAGCGTACAGTATTTTTGACTTTTGACATTGGGCAGCCGTCAGAACTCATTGACGCGAAAGAAGACTTTTGACGTTTGATGATCCGGGCTTGGCCTCTGCTGTTTGTTTGTTGTGATTTCGAGATTTTGGGGTTATAACTTATTGTTTTTCGTTCTTGCTGTTCATAGTTCTTGCATAGCCTTTTGAACAATTTTGATTCTAATTCAAGAAATTTATGCATACCTGTATGTATACCTTTCATAAAGTAAGCATTTGCTGTTTTGATAGTGAATAAGTTTTTCTCTAATACATTTTGGTACCCATTTTTCCAATATTTTCTTCAATATTTACTGAAAGGCTCATCAGAAAAATACACAATCATAAAAAGCGTCGTGGGTATCGAGCCTGCAAAACAATCATCTTTCGACATTTTGATGTTTTCTGCCCATTATTTCTCCTGTTTATGAAAAATTATGGAAATATGATCTATTTTTTGAGAAAATATTTGGATTTACTTGTGGTTTTGGAAACTGTTAAAATATGCAGTGTTCCAGATTTTGATACGGAAAATGTAGGTAACAGACGTTCATCTTTTTCTGTGAAACCTCAACACCCTGTATCTTGAAAACGATCCACTATTAAATGTTCCTAATCAAAATTTGAAAGTATACTCCAATAGCCCAATGGCTCCGAATTTCTGAGATATGTAATTGTATCAAGAAAAAAGAAATACAATGTAAAGCGTACAATATTATGAAACAAGTAGATTGAAACGATAACCCAGATTTTTGAACAAAACCAATAAAAGTGACACCAAAGTATTCAAAATGTCCGTTAACTGTAACTCATCTTATCGTGTCCCTTAGATCTTGCTTGACCTAGTGAACTCTCCAATGAACTCTCTCTACAGGGTGTTAATTAATTGAATGCCGATACTTAAGGGTGACAATCCTTGGATGATTTTAAGACAAAAAGTTCATATGGACATAGGTCCGCAAGAGCATAGATTTTAAGATACAGGGTGTTGAAATTAAAAAAAAAAAACTTTTTTTTATCATCACTTTGTTACTATTCCAGATATCTTTTTGAAATTTGGTACACGTCTTCTATGCATCAAAATGCATGGGGATGTTAGAGAGGGCGCCACTGATTTAAAAATATTGGATGACACAGCAGGTTGTCAATGCAATTAAGTAGATTTTATTTTTTTAAGCGAAAACCATGCGCCAGGCGGAAAAAAATCAGGAGAACAAATTGGTTCAGAAATAAATAGGGATTTTAAAAATGATTTTTATTTTGGAAGGAAGCAGTGGCGTACAAGTTTTTTCTCCAAAAATAGTGAGTGCAAAGCCCGTACGGACGCCACTGGTATAAATAATGGAATTGTTTGTCCATCACAAAATGCATATTGAAGTCAAAAAGACGTGTACCAAATTTCATAAAGATATCTGGAATAGTATCAAAGTGATTATAAAAAAATCATTTATTTTTTAATATTTTAACACCCTGTATCTTGAAAATTAAGCTCTTGCGGACCTATGTTCATATGAACTTTTTGTCTTAAAATCATCCAAGGATTATCATCCTTAAGTAGCGGCATTCAATTAATAAACACCCTGTATATGAATCCCCTTATTCATCAATATACATTATTGGTTCAGAATTAACATGAGAACTTAAGGAATGCTCCACTTCTTATCATAAAACTAAACGTATATATAACAGACAACACTGCAGCATTTAGGTGGAACAAACCTCCACCAAAAAAGCAGCATGCCAGTTCGCACTGTGGGTTGATGTTCAGCCTTTGCTCTCAAGCATCTTTCACTTGGGTAGAGGACGACGCACCTTTCCTATGTATGTAACATTTACAGATGCATGAATAAAGAGTCTGGTCAAACGTTATTAGTTAGCAGAGCACGCAATCTGAAATTAACCGTCAGATTCGACCCACGAGAGAACCAGCTGGGAAACCTTCTTTTGATGGAATGACCCGACTCGCTCGGGACATAGTCCTGTTCCAAAAGCTTGATTGGATTGTAATAATGATGAAAAACCATCATGATTACCATAACAACGTGAGACCCGGCCATGTCGGTCACCCGTAGGTCAAGTCGGAGTGACGGTAGATGGCGTTACTCTAGAGCAAATCACGCCGACTTGTTCGCCGCCACTTTGTCGGGTTGAATGCCGCCGACCCACTCACCAGTTGTGCAGATTTCCAGCAGGGGGCCTTGCTTGAAGCAGCTGGCCATTGACCGCAGCGCCAAAACGTCATGAGAAAAGTGTAGAAAGCCCACCCACTAGAGCTGTCCTTTTCGATACATTGAGTCAAATCTGACAGATTAAATGCCAATTAACATGATAGATCATCGATCACAAGTCTCCGCAAGGCTTTGTTGTATCAGGACAGTAGAAGTAAACAAAATTTCCCACCACAATCCCCACCCTCTGTCGCGAAGATCAGTAGTTCGCCGGTCGGTTACGAACCAGTTCTGAACTCACTTGCAAGCGCAGTGGATAAAATATCACGAACTACGCATGCAAACTAGTTCTGAATTTGTTAGGAACTGATTCGTAATAGACCCGCCAATAAAGCTACTGATACTGGGCGATGTAACTGGTCAGTGGAAGAGGAGCAAAACAACCCATGCGGAGAAAGTCATTATGTTCAGTGAAGCTTAACTGAAAAGAATTAATTGAAAATACAATTCTAATCAGATATGAATATCGAATTCAGGGTTCCAATCTGTATAATGATGAGGCTTAATGGAGAAATAACAAAGTCATTATTCTATGACTGCCTAGAGATGCTGATTGCACATTGTTGCGTTGGTCGGATAAACAGAGAGATTACAATTTGGAGTTATGTGAGTTTCACCGCATTTGCCACAGCAGGGGGCTCTGTAACAGTTGGAGGTGGCGTGCCCCCAAATGCTGCATCTCCGGCACTGGATCAATTCAGTGCTTCGTTCCAATGAACTGCTTGAAGGAGTACATGTTGAGTTAAAGCGATGAGTACTCAAATTATTTTTATTATTCTGAAAACAATGTCGCGAGAAAAACTCGATTTTCAAAAAAGAAATCATAGCAACCATTCATTCAAAATCTCCGTTAACTGCTGCTTACCTTATCGTGTCCTTTAGATCTTGCTTGACCTGGTGAGCTCTCCAATGGACTGCTTGAAGGAGTACAAAGCGATGAGTTTTTCTGTTTTCTGGCTGTTCGTGTAAGGAATTCATTACTAGCACAGTACCTACACCGTCTTCCTCAAAATTCCGTTCCTTTTTTCCATACATTATGTATGTACACTGTCAGTAAGGAGAATATTTTCAACCAGTCTGGATACTGTACGGTTGATTGAACCAATACTGTATCCGGAAACTTCACATAGAATTGTCCAATAACTTCTGGAATAGATAATTCATCATGGTACAGGTGTACAACACCGACTTGTGTGGATCCGTTCGGGTATAGTAAGCATATCTTTTTGGATATTTCACAGTGGTATTTTCGAAATTTGAAAAGTTTCATGACACAAAAAAAGAGACACAAATCATCAGTTTCATGTATTTTTGACACTGTCAGAATAAGATAATTCTTTTATTATTACGTATAGCAGGATAGCTTGGAAATAAATTTAATCAGAAAGCTATTTTACACGTTTGATTGCATTTTTTTCTCATTTCAAAATACTTTTTGACTAGACGAACATTCCGTTGTGGTGTGCCTCTTCTCGCAATGAGAATATAGAATCACCCGTCTTTCCATAATCTCCTCAAGGAATACGGTCACTGCACCTTTGGGTAAAGTCATTTCCAAGTGACCTAATGAGGTACTAACACTCGTGAACATCTAAGGGTAACACAGGTAAGAGGGCCTGAAGATCCTGATTCTTTATTACTTTACTTTTGGTTGTGATTAGGGTGTGGTATAATCGAAATTGAACGTATATCTTTTCCGTTGAGATGTCGTAACTCCACTTTGCTGCGAAATGGTTTTCAAGAAATTCCTCGTCAGCGGTCGATGTACAGTGTTGAGCGAAGGCAACGAAGGACAAGGATGTACTTTTCGAATTCTACTTTTATACTTCCGCCTTGGCTTCACAACCGGTTGCTCAACCGGAACCGGCTCAACGGGAACCCTAGTTTTTTTCAGCTTCGTACAGCCGGGCAAAAGCTTCGGTAGCTTGATTTCGGGACGAGGTTACACTGCGCAGGAACCAAGAAGACTGACTGTAACCTCATAACATTACAAATTTCCATGAATAGACCCACTCACACTCCTGTTCCTGATCTTCGACAGCTCACACCAACAACGGCGCCCCTTTTCAGTTGTTGGTAGATATAGTACAAGACGACCCCCGCGCTTGCTTCTGCTATCACCGGAACCGCGGACCTGGCTACTGTGTTGTTAACTGGAAAACAATAACAGAGCACAATTGACGTACCTGCATGAAAAAGGACAGATAACTAACAAGGGCTCCAGATAGTGGATTAATCTTGAGAAAGTTCATTTAAGGATTTGGACTTCCCTAGAAAGTAGTAGGAGTTGACTCATCAAAAAATGTATAGCACTTCTGGGTTATTTGTAATTTCTTGACAGATGAGTTGAGGTTGTTATGTTTGTGGTCATGTCAAAGTGGAAAAATAATATGTTCCACTTTTTCAATCTTTTGTCCTCATAATGTGATAATTATAGTTGCTTTCCAGGAACGAGTGAGAGACCCTGGTCCAGCTCAAGTGCGTGACGCACCGAGTCTTCAAGCAGTCATGTTTGCTGGAACGCAACAGGGAGTCATTGGGACTTCAAGTCAAGTTGACAGTGTCAATCATTTTTATAAGTGGAATTTCCACTTATCCTGTCTCGTTTTTGGTGTCAATTATTTTGTAATTTTCATTATTGCACAACTAAAAACTTAATATTTATCATGAACTTGAGAAAAAACGTCATATCAAATATATATTTAGAAACTTGTCACATTTGGCATTTATCCACTGTCAATATGAGGTTGCTCCAGGAAAAAGGGAAAGGTATTGGTGTCTCACGGCCCGATGACAGGAACGATCAAAGTCGAGTGTGAGGCTTTCCAGATGCGCCACAGACCGTTCCTGGAAAGCCCTTTATATCATATATATTGCATACATTGTCTCACTTCCTTCTCGATTTGATGTTTCAGTCCCCAATTATTTGTTGAATTTGATCCTGGGTGGCTCAATTGAAAGAACTCAGCTTTATGTTGTTGTTGTTGCTGTTGGGTAACGTGACTGATTCTATCTCAATTATTCTGTTTTTATTTATCTTGAATGTGATTACTTTTTTTTGATTTGTAATGCTTTTCACTTCACATACTCAATTGAATATATTTTTCATTAATCTTATGATGATTTGAATGATTTTGATAATTTATCCACTAGATGAACATTTTAATCATCCGCCATAAACTTATTGAGGTAGATATGAGTTTTTTTACTATTTTATATTTTTATCTTCGGGTGCATGTCCGATGCCCAAAAATATTGACACATCTCATCGGTTTAGCGAGAATCAAAAAAAAATAATTTGGGTGTCAAAAATTAATTAATAAAAAGATATTGAAAAATTTCATAAGAAAAAGTTGTCTGGAACCAACCAAGGAGTCCACATAAAAAAAATTAAAACTCCATAATTATGTACCTAGGTTTCATGATCTCGACTCAATTTACGAAAATAGAAACTATAATGAATAAATGAGGAGATGCAACATTCACTTTAATTATTTCAATTTCAACAGCTTATTGTTTATTTTTCCACTATACTTTCTTACCTCTCAAAAGTGGATTTATTTTAATAGGTAGTTCTATTTTTATTTATATCTCTGTGTCTTTTTTACGATGCTGAATTGAATATGTTTTTCATACATTTTCTTATACTTTTGATATTGTGTCCACCAAATAAACAGTCTTATCAAGATTATGGAACTGAATTTACAAAAAGTCCAAACATTCATTAAATAATAATACGTAGGTATATAAAACAAAAATAAAACGCTAAAATTGTGACAAATAATTTCAAAACATTATCGTATGTTGCCCGTACTAATAATTTGTAAGTGGTCACATGATCACTGGTATAAATTTCAATGATTGGTCACGTGATAATGCATGTAGTCCGGACAAATCCACTTTCATTAAATCAACTATCAAGATAAAAATATTTTTCAGGTTTTTGTTTTATTTTTTTGAATTAACTTGTGTTCTCCTTTTCGAGTTTGTACAAACTTTTCTCTTTATGCTTTTGATAATCTATTCGATCGAAGAATAATCCTATATCCAATTTTTTTTTATGTTCAATTGTTTTAACAACCTCAACGAGTTCTACAGAGATGTCGTGGAAATCAATGTGATTCAAAAAACGCCATAAGCGCTGAATACCCATGTGTGTATAGATCTTTGCCACACTCTATTCACAACCAAAAGCCACCAACGTAAATAAATTACACGTGATCAAACAAACGGAAAAAAATTGAAAGGTCACGTGAGATGTGATCACTTCAATCGTGTCTCTTTGTCAAATCACGTGTACTTCACTTTTGGTTGTGAATAGGGTGTGGTATAATCGATATTGAACGTATAACTTTTCCGTTGAGATGTCGTAGCTCCACTTTGCTGCGAAATGGTTTTCAAGAAATTCCTCGTCAGCGGTCGATGTACAGTGTTGAGCGAAGGCAACGAAGGACAAGGATGTACTTTTCGAATTCTACTTTTATACTTCCACCTTGACTTCACAACCGGTTGCTCAACCGGAACCGGCTCAACGGGAACCCTAGTTTTTTCAGCTTCGTACAGCCGGGCAAAAGCTTCGGTAGATTGACTTCGGGACGAGGTTACACTGCGCAGGAACCAAGACGACTGACTGTAACCTGATAACATTCCCAATTTTCATGAACAGACCCACTGACACTCCTGTTCCTGATCTTCTACAGCTCACACCAACAACGATGCCCCTTTTCAGTTGTTGGTAGATATAGTACAAGACGGCTCCCGCGCTTGCGCCTGCTATTACCGGAACCGCGGAAAAGGTGCTGGCTACTGTGGCCACTTCCTCGGGCTTTAAATCGTTGTTAACCAGGAAACAATAACAAAGCACAATTGACGTACCTGCATGAAAGAGGACAGATAACTTGCAGCAGCAAGGGCTCCAGATAGTGGATTAATTTTGAGAAAGTTCATTTTAGGATTTGGACTACCCCAGAAAGTAGTAAGAGTTGACCCTTCAAAAATGGAGAGCACTTTTGGGTTATTTGTTATTTCTTGACAGATGAGTTGAGGTTGTTATGTTTGTGGTCATGTTAAAGAAGAGAAATAATATGTTCCACTTTTTCAATCTTTCATCCCTATAATGTGATAATAATTATCACACGAAGCTACGAGTGGATGAAGGATCCATGTCACAGAAAGGTCATTTCGAGAAAAATGAGCGCAAAGTTTTTGGTGTACTCCTTGTACCTGGAAGAGTAATGAAAAATAATTCTGTGATATCTGGATAGATCTTTATTCATAATTTTGGTAGTATACAAAAGAAATAAGAGAAGTTTGCCAATTTTTGCAATAGCAAGATCAAAGTAACAGATCATTCATCAATTATAGAAAATACATAAATAAAAATTTACATGAAAGAATGAAGGGTTCATGTCACATCATACATAACATAGATCCTTTATCATGTGAGACAAGAAAAAATAAAAGTAAACTCGAATGGATGAAGGATTTACTACTCTTCATATGGTTTTCCTTTTCAGATTCCTATTTTTTTTTGCTTAGAGTTGTCTTCGTCATTATGAATAATTTTTTCGTAAAAATATCTAAACTCCTTATGTACGTAGATCAGTTGTTCTTTCAGGTTTGATATATTTTCGGCTGAAACTTTGTTACTCTTAGCTTTTACAATATCAAGTGTAAAGGCTTCCGCTTGAATTTTCTGGCACCTATGTTTCAAAATATCAACCTTCAAAAAAGGAGTATTCTCATCTAGATTTGTTTTGTACAAATAGTGGCCATATTCATTCACACGAATCCATTTAATTCCATCTCGAAAAAAGACTTGGTCATTCAAAGTATTCTTGTTCCTGTTAACAAGGTGCATTTTTTCAGAAATTTCACCAATTTTTTTAAATAATGATCTGCCATATCAAATACTACAGCATTTTTAACGCTTGCAGACTTTATGATATTTTGATACTCCTGAGGAGTATAGATGTTTTCATGTTTTCGCAGTACTTTCTCTATGCGGCCAATGTCTCTATCAGAGTCCATGTAGGAGTGGCCAACTTCGGGAAACTTGTGGTTTATTGTCTTGCAATATCCTTTCAGAATGAAGTATTGATAAAGAGCAATTATGTTAAAATTCTTGTTTTGTCCTGCACAGGAATCCGACCATATAATGAGATGTTCAGCATTGTTTGGAGGGTTATCGAAAAGTTGTAGAAATGTATGTAAACAGCTGCCTATCTCCAAACTTCCCTTAGTGGCAACGTCCTCCCAGCTTACTAATAGCATGTACACTGAAATTATAAAACCAGAGTTGTCTCAAATAGAAACTTTTTGATGTCGTTAACTTTGGCAAAGGCATGGTCTGCTGTAGATCCATCGTTATGTATATTGTTTTATCATTCTGTTCGGCATTCAGCCTGTCTCGTTTTTGTTACTCAAAAGCAAATTTGTAGTTTTTCTTGTGCTCTTCATTATTTAATCCTGCATCACATTGGCTGCAGGTATCACTTTTTGGCTGTCCAAATAAAAGATTGAAGTCCTTTGAAAAAATGCTCCTGTAACTGCACTGTTTAATAAAATATTCTCTAGGAAGATGTTGTTCTGTACATGATTCAATGTACAGTCTGTATGTTTAGCAGATGTGAGAGATACAATCTGTTAATGTTCTTATTTCTCGAGTAATGAGATTGTTCTGACGGAAATTTCTTGATGTGAGCAATAATGAAGTTCACCACTTCTTCTGGATGCTTATGAGGCCTATTATGATGAACACCTCGTTTGTCTGGAGTCGGCGCGGAGGAGCCTGATTTCAGTTTGTTTTTTATGAACTTAATTTTTTTGGCTGAATTTTGATGCGGATTTGCAAAAAATGCGGATTTGCATACAATCGTTTCCTCCTTATTAGACATCAGCCGATACTTATAGGAGAATAATTATTCCTTACTTCTGTCTCTTCTGTGACGTGCAACTGTCTGAATAAGAATACTCCTGAACAGCAAAGCATTCTTTGCGTTTATGTCCAAGAAATAACATTTTTTGAACATTTTTGTTCTGGCTTTTGAGTTGCATTGCCATCTGCATTTTTCTTTTGGACAAAGAGAACCCAACTCTATTTTTTCACTTGGAATCAACTTTCCTCTCTGCGACATATAACTCTCCCCCTTTTCCCTGGATAATGCTGCTTTTTTTCTTTTCCATTCGAACTCATGCCTTTCCCTCTTTCGGGAAGTTTTCTCAGGTAACTGAAACACTTTTCTTTTTACCCTATCAAGTGGGAAATCCTTTCTATGTTCTGTCCTCATTTCAGCTGCATCTGTATCCTCATTATTTTTCTCGTTGTCTCCATCATTATCCGCAACTTCGTTATCGGAATCAACTTTTTTAGTTTTTTTCGCTGGTTTTTCATTGGTTTGTCAGAAATATCACTGCTGTCGTCATAGTCAAAGTCAAAGTCAAAAATAGCTTTATTGTTTCAACTCTAGGTTAACAAAGCCTTTGCTGAATAAATATAAACAAAACAAATCCAGTATAAATTGTAAAAATAAAATAAAAAAACTGGACAAAGGTTATACATTTTGACAGACATCAATCAACACTAAACACAATAATAATATAAGATCCGCAATTGTATGTACATAGAAAGACAAATAAGTTTTAATCTAAAACATTGCGCGAAACACTAACAGATAATATCAGTCAAATACAGTCTCATAATATTCTTCTAGGATATAGTATGTCCCAGCTGCCAATACCCTTTTCACAGCTTTCTTGAACATATTCAGGGAATTCATTTTTCTAACCCGTGTTGGCAGATGATTAAAATCAAATGATCCGAGCTATTTGATGAACTGTAGCAATCAGAAGAGCCATTATCAGAAAAATCTAAAATATTTAACGTTGTATAAGTAATAAAATGAAATTTAGATGAAGCTATACCCATATTATCATATTTAAGAGGCGTGCTCATTGATGTATCCGGGTTCACAAGTGGAACATTCAATATTTGAGAGGAACTTTGTCCTTGTGGAGAAGTCTGAGTGATTATATTGTAGAGGCTCTCATGACTATGAACTGAATGTAAAAAAATATACCTCAGATAAAATAAAAAACTGGAAAAAGTTTACTTACCATCAAATATCATTGGTTCTACAGGAGTTATCTCGTATTCAGAGGTGCTCGAACGATTTGCTTCCAAAACGTCATTGCACATATCACCTGTTTCGACTGGGGTCACCATCAAATGATTAGGAGTCACAGATGGAACACTCATTGCGTTAGAAAAACTTTGTGACGATGTAGGAACTTGTAGATTGATCAATTGAATTTCAAAGAGTTATGAAGTATCGAGTCTTACCACAAAAAAAATCTGGTTCTAGAGGTATTAACGTATATGGCTGTAAAAGATTTTCATCCAAAATTTCGATGGTGATGTTATCACCTCCAGACTGAGTCTCCATCATAGGAACATTAGGAACATGAATTATCGGCAGGGAACACAACTCCTGAGAATCCATCTCACTAACACTATTGTTATTAGTTGATGACATACTAAAATTTTCTTCAGTTTGCCCTAAAAGACATATTTTCGAAATAGTCAAAGAAAATAGTTAAAAACATACCTAAAAACGGTATTATGGACGAACTGGGACCAGTGTCGATTGGGGCTGGTGTGCACTCACTTTTTGAAGGTTTCTGTTTTGATGTTTCTACATCTTCGTCGGAATCAGAATCTACCAAGATTAAACGAATATCGTAGTCCCTACCTAGGTTTCAAGAAGTCACCTGAGTAAATTTTGATAATCGAAGAATATGTAGGGAAATATGGAAAGTGCGATTGATTTGAATAGACAGTTTCAAAAGAGCCAAAGGAACTTACCTTTATATATCATACTTTTCGCACGCTGCACTATCAAATCAGTCCTTGATACGAATTTCTTATCGTTTGAATTTCGTATTTTTACAAAAAAATTGCAAAATAAGCCGCCACGGTCTTAATACAATAGCACATGTAGGTACCTCAAAAAACAATGAAGCTCCAACCTCACTTTACTGATCTATGTACGGACTTGTTAAGGATAGGATAAAAATGTCTTTAAGTATGAATGCATATAGGGTCTATGTACACAAATGTTAATGGATAAAGGGTCTATGTACAATTTTTCAGTTTGCTCAGTGGATAAAGGAGTTATGTGCACAAAAAAATAGTACCTACATACATCTTTCATCCATTATGGATTGGAGAAATACATGAACATAGATCCTTGATCATCCCAGTATCTCGACTATTATTCATTTTAGACGAGTAAGACCCAGACCAATAAAAAACTGAGCATCTGAAACCATAGGCTAGCGCAAAACCTCATTTTTCGGAAAAATGTCACTCAGATCCTTCATCCACTCGTGTCTACTTTCCAGGAACGAGTGGGTGACCCTGGTACAGCACAAGTGCGTGACGCACCGAGTCTTCAAGCAGTCATGTTTGCTGGAACGCAACAGGGTGTCAGTGGGACTTTGAGTCAATTTGACAGTGTCAATTATTTTCATTAGTGGAACTTTCACCTATCCTGTCTCGTTTTTGGTGTTATTTGCTTTGTAATTTTCATTATTGCACAACTGAAAACTTTATATTTATCATCAACTTGAAAAAACCGTCAAATCAAATATATATTCCGAAACTTGTCACATTTGGCATTTATCCACTGTCAATATGGGGTTGCTCCAGGAAAAAGGGGAAGGTAAGATTGGTGTCTCACGCCTCGGTGACAGGAACGATCAAAGTCGAGTGTGAGGCTTTCCAGATGCGCCACAGACCGTTCCTGGAAAGCCCTTAATATCACATTTATTGCATAAATTGTCTCACTTCCTTCTCGATTCAATGTTTTAGTTCCCAATTATTTGTTGAATTTGATCCTGGGTGGTTCAATTAAAATAACTCAGCTTCATGTTGTTGTTGTTGTTGTTGTTGCTGTTGGGTAACGTGACTGATTCTATCTCAATTATTCGGTTTTTATTTATCTTGAATGTGTTTTCTTTTCTTTGATTTGTAATGCTTTTCAATTCACATACTCAATTGAATATATTTTTCATTATTCTTATGATTATTTGAATGATTTTGATAATTTATCCACTAGATGAACATTTTAATCATCCGCCATAAACTTATTAAGGTAGATATGAGTTTTTTTTTACTTTTTCATATTTTTATCTTCGGGTGCATGTCCGTTACCCAAAAATAATGACACATCTCATCGGTTTAGCAATAATCAAAAAAATAATAAGTTGGGTGTCAAAAATTGGTTAATAAAAAGATATTGAAGAAAAAGTTGTCCGGAATCAACCAAGGAGTCCACATCAAAAAAATTAAAACTCCATAATTATGTACCTAGGTTTCATGATATCGACTCAATTTACGGAAATAGAAACTATAATAAATAAATGAGGAGATGCAACATTCACTTTAATTATTTCAGTTTCAACAGCTTTTTGTTAATTTTTCCACTTTACTTTCTAACCTCTCAAAAGTGGATTTATTTTAATAGGTAGTTCTATTTTTATTTATATCTATGTGTCTTTTTTTACGATGCTGAATTGAATATGTTCCTCATACATTTTTTTATAATTTTGATAATGTGTCCCCCAAGTATATCAAACAAAAATAAAACGCTAAAATTGTGACAAATAATTACAAAACATTATCGTATGTTGCCCGTACTAATATTTTGTGAGCAGTCACATGATCACTGGTATAAATTTCAATGATCAGTCACGTGATAATGCATGTAGTCCGGACAAATTCACTTTCATTAAATCAACTATCAAGATAGAAATATTTTTCAGGTTTTTGTTTTATTTTTTTGAGTTAACTTGTGTTCTCCTTTTCGAGTTTGTACAAACTTTTCTCTTGATGCTTTTGATTATCTATTTGATCTGAATATCCATGTGTACACACATGGATATTCAGCGCTTATAGATCTTTGCTACACTCTATTCACAACCAAAAGTCACCAACGTAAATAAATTACACGTGATCAAACAAACGGAAAAAATTGAAAGATCACGTGAGATGTGATCACTTCAATCGTGTCTCTTTGTCAAATAACGTGTACTTTACTTTTGGTTGTGAATAGGGTGTGGTATAATCGAAATTGAACGTATACCTTTTCCGTTGAGATGTCGTAACTCCACTTTGCTGCGAAATGGTTTTCAAGAAATTCCTTGTCAGCGGTCGATGTACAGTGTTGAGCGAAGGCAACGAAGGACAAGGATGTACTTTTCGAATTCTACTTTTATACTTCCGCCTTGGCTTCACAACCGGTTGCTCAACCGGAACCGGCTCAACGGGAACCCTAGTTTTTTCAGCTTCGTACAGCTGGGCAAAAGCTTCGGTAGCTTGACTTCGGACAAGGTTACACTGCGCAGGAACCAAGACGACTGACTGTAACCTCATAACATTACAAATTTCCATGAACAGACCCACTCACACTCCTTTTCGTGATCTTCGACAGCTCATACCAACAACGGTGCGGAAACCCTTGAACTGTTCAAATCTACACGAAATCATTTAGAAAAAAATTCTTGGACGACCAACGGTAAAATCTTTGTGCTGCACGAGGGTGCGAATATGGTGGTGACTTCGGAAAAGCGATTGAGGTAATTAGTCTCTGCAGCTGACGAAGTGTACAACAAGTGAAATGACTCAAACGAAATGACTGTATAATAACGGTATGTTTAACATTTTTCTTCTTCTTCTTTGTTGGTATTGATAAATTCTGTAACATTACCCAAATGCGTGTCAAATAAGTGAAACTTACTATTTAATTGTCTAAATTCGACACATTAATAAAACTGTGCACACTACATAATAGGGATCACTATTTATATTATACTTGTTTATTATCTGTTAGTTATTCACCACATTTCATTAACGTTGTTACCTTATATTTTATATTTTGATGAACTCGTACAATCAAATCTATTCTCGATACAGTAATCAGTTCAAGTTCCCTATACTGATTCTCCTATTTTGTAAACAGTCATTGTTGCCATTACTTCTTCAACTCTTTACGGGGATAGATAATATTTTTGGCTCATATTGGTTTATAGGTATTACGTTTTTATATATATATTTATGTGTATTTATGTGTATATATATATATATATATATATATATATCACTTCCACTTATATTTATATATATATATTTTTTTTCCTGTCTTTGGTCGATGTTACTCTGCTTGCTTATTGCTTGATCGGAAGCATGGAAGGATTTCGCAATTCGAAAAATGCTTTACTTTGGATTTGGTACATGGTGTAGTATTGTGGTATTCGGGGTCGGTGTGGCGGATGGGGCTTCTCTCGGGGTGTGGGCAGAGCAATGAGTCATTCACCTGTGACAATGGAGGATGACAGAAGGATGTGCGATGACCGGCATAATCGCAGACTCTTAAAACACTCAGAACATTCTGAATATTTTGTTTGCAGTCATTTAGACGTTCGTTCACTAAACACCGGTTTTGATGAGTAAGTTAACTATATATCTGATAATAATTTTGATATTATGGGTTTATCAGAAACTTGGTTATCGCATGTAAACAGTGATCTTAACTTTGATATTCCTGGATATAAATTGATTTGGATGGACAGGGAGGGTCGGGGAGGAGGGGTAGGTTTTTATATTAAGAAATCTTTAGTTTTTAAAGCAGTAACATTTGGTAATATTTCTAATAATTTTTAATTTATATGTCTAGAACTCAATATACATAAAAAAAAGATCTTGGCTATTAGTTTCTACAGACCACCGTCTTCAAGTACACAAGAGTTTTTTGAGTTTTTGGAGGATCTTTTCAGCGTGTCAATTCCTTCACACGACTATGTAGTTTTCATGGGCGATATGAATATAGACCTCCTTAAAACATCGAATGCGAAAGATACATTTGTTAAATTATTGGAGACTTTTGATCTAACGCAGTTAATTAATGAACCAACAAGAGTCAATACAGCATCCAACACCTCTACTCTTCTTGATATTATAATTGTTACTAAAAATCTGAATTGCAAAGGGTCTGGATCTTTACTTATGCCGGAGTCAATCACTGATCACAATTTAATATATGCCTTTTTGAATTTACCAGCGTTTAAGAAACAGCAGAAAACTGTGAAATATAGAGATTACAATAACATAAATTTCCAGCACTTTGAGAGTGACCTTTTATAATACTAAAAATATACATGAGAAACTATATGTTCTTAATAATAATATTTCCGCAGTAATTAATAAGCATACTCCATCAAGATCTAGAACTACTATATTATAACTAAATAGCACGGAACTTTGGAATAACGCAAAAAAGTCAAACATGAAGAAAAATAGAAGAATTGATTTACCCGAGACCCTGAATAACCCCGAATATTTAAATAAATACTTTTCAGATTGTAATAATATCACAGATACGGTTTCACAAGAGAAAATATCTTTGTATGAGTCAACTAAATGCCCTAATTTAACTTCTGAGCTATTGGTGAGGACTGTTTGTCTATAAGGGATATCAAATTATGTTTGCCTTATTGTATGAAACCATTGATAAATATCATAAATACTTGCATTTTAGACAATGTTTTTCCAATCAAATGGAAAAAAAGCTATAATAACGCCCTTGGCAAAAATCAGTAATCCTAAAGAATTTAAAGATTTAAGACCAATAAGTATTTTTTCGGTTGTGTCCAAGATATTGGAAAATCATATTTTAGCTCAAATTGATAAATTCGTAAATGATTTCAATATTTTACCAACCAACCTGTATGGCACTACTGGATTTTAGTAAGGCATTTGATACTATTAATCATAAAATGCTCTTAGCCAAACTCAACTATTTTGGGTTCTCAAAAAACGCAATATGCTGTCTCGCTTCTTACCTTCAAAATAGATCTCATTGTGTCTTAGTCTAGGGGAAAAATTCAAGTGAAAAATCTACTTATTTGCCAGTGAAAGCGGGTGTGCCGCAAGGCTCAATTCTTAGCCCTCTATTATTTTCTCTTTATGTTGCCAATATGATAAATTGCGTAAAAAACAGTAACTTGCAACAATCTGCAGATGATTCTCAAATTAACATGCCTCTCTCTGTATTCCAAATACAAGAAAACAAGCAACAATTTAATGACAAACCACAATCAAAAATTGAACGCGTCTAAATCATGCATTATCTTTTTTGGACATAATAAGGCACTTACAACGGAAAATATATCCTCTAATTTTACAATGAAGATCAATAATGAAATAATTCCTATAGTTACGGAAGCACAAAAATTGGGTCTATTTATTGATTCTTATCTTTCTTTTGAGAGGCATATTAAAAATGAATTAAAACTCGCATTTATGCATTTAAAACAATTATATGCTCTCAAGAGATTTTTGCCATCGAAATGTAAATATTACCTGTGTGGTAGTCTTATTTTATCTCAACTTGATAACGGTGACATTGTTTATTCTGGTTCTATTTCCTCTTCTCTGTCAAGGTCGATACAAAAACTTCAGAACAGTTGTATGCGATTTTCTTATCACATTCCATATAGAAATCACATTACTCCTCATTTAAATAAGCATTCCATTCTAAACATGAGATCTCGCAAAAAAAACCATATGTACACTTTCATCTATAAAATTATCAATACAAAACTACCTACTTATCTATTTGAATTGTTTAACAAGTTTCATCACTCTCATGACACCAGAAATCTTCATTCTTACATAATACCTAAGCACAAAACTGTAGCATATCATAAATCTTTTTCTGTTACTGCAATACAAATGTGGAATAATCTACATAGAAACATCAAGGAACTTGGTAAAAACAAATTTTCTGTTCGCATAAAAAAATATCTTCTCGATATGCAGAAGATATCTTCTGTCGAGTCTTCTGTCTAAATAATGCTTCTTCACCTAATCAGTTTTGCTTTTTTGCTGGTCCTGCGCTACTCTGTTGATCACTTTTTAACTATCATGTGTCAATATTGGTCTTGCCCTTTCCCCCTGAACCCTTCCGCCATGCCGAAGTCGTGTTGAATTTTTTATTCTTTCTCTGTTCCTTTCACCTTCAGGTGATTTGATAGGTTTAATTAATTTTCCACGTGTTGTACCACACAGTCGCATTAACGTGACTGTGTTATCGGTTGTAAAATCGCGGTGCAATTCATATTACCAACTATATCTGAGCTATTTAGTTCTTAAAATATGTGATGATACGATTATATTAGTTGTATGGACTTGTTCGATGTTATAATGCTGTATCATGTTGTAAAAATTTACTGTAAATTGGTTGGTGATAAAACAGATTTGATTTGATTTGATTTGACTACCCCAGAAAGTAATAAGAGTTGACCTATCAAAAAATGGAGAGCACTTTTGGGTTATTTGTCATTTCTTGACAGATGAGTTGCGGTTGTTATGTTTGTGGTCATGTCAAAGTGGAAAAATGATATGTTCCACTTTTTCAATCTTTTGTCCCTATAATGTGATAATTATAGTTGCTTTCCAAGAACGAGTGGGTGACCCTGGTAGAGCTCAAGTGCGTGACGCACCGAGTCTTCAAGCAGTCATGTTTGCTGGAACGCAACAGGACGTCAGTGGAACTTTCACCTATCCTGTCTCGTTTTTGGTGTTAATTGTTTTGTAATTTTCATTATTGGACAACTGAAAACTTAATATTTATCATAAACTTGAAAAAAACCGTCAAATCAAATATATATTTCGAAACTTGTCACATTTGGCATTCATCCAGTGTCAATATGAGGTTGCTCCAGGAAAAAGGGGAAGGTAAGATTGGTGTCTCACGCCCCGATGACAGGAACGATCAAAGTCGAGTGTGAGGCTTTCCAGATGCGCCACAGACCGTTCCTGGAAAGCCCTTAATATCACATTTATTGCATAAATTGTCTCACTTCCTTCTCGATTCAATGTTTTAGTTCCCAATTATTTGTTGAATTTGATCCTGGGTGGCTCAATTAAAATAACTCAGCTTTATGTTGTTGTTGTTGTTGCTGTTGGGTAACGTGACTGATTTTATCTCAATTATTCTGTTTTTATTTATCTTGAATGTGTTTTCTTTTTTTTGATTTGTAATGCTTTTCACTCCACATACTCAATTGAATATATTTTTCATTAATCTTATGATAATTGAAATGATTTTGATAATTTATCCACCAGATGAACATTTTAATCATCCGCCATAAACTTATTAAGGTAGATATGAGTTTTTTTTACTATTTCATATTTTTATCTTCGGGTGCATGTCCGATACCTAAAAATATTGACACATCTCATCGGTCAAGCGAGAATCAAAAAAAATAATTTGGGTGTCAAAAATTAGATAATAAATATTGAAAAATTTTATAAGAAAAAGTTGTTTGGAATCAACCAAGGAGTCCACATCAAAAAAATTAAAACTCCATAATTATGTACCTAGGTTTCATGATCTCGACTCAATTCACGGAAATAGAAACTAACGCTGATTATCCATGTGTGTATAGATCTTTGCTACACTCTATTCACAACCAAAAGTCGCCAACGTAAATAAATTACACGTGATCAAACAAACGGAAAAAATTGAAAGGTCACGTGAGATGTGATCACTTCAATCTTGTCTCTTTGTCAAATCACGTGTACTTTACTTTTGGTTGTGAATAGGGTGTGATATAATCGAAATTGAACGTATACACCACTTTGCTGCTATCACCGGAACCGCGGACCTGGCTACTGTGTTGTTAACTGGAAAACAATAACAGAGCACAATTGACGTACCTGCATGAAAAAGGACAGATAACTTGCAGCAGCAAGGGCTCCAGATAGTGGATTGATCTTGAGAAAGTTTATTTTAGGATTTGGACTTCCCTAGAAAGTAGTAGGAGTTGACCCATCAAAAAATGTATAGCACTTCGGGGTTATTTGTAATTTTTTGACAGATGAGTTGAGGTTGTTATGTTTGTGGTCATGTCAAAGTAGAAAAATAATATGATCCACTTATTCAATCTTTTGTCCCTATAATGTAACAATTATTTTCATAATTGGAACTTTCACCTATCCTGTCTCGTTTTTGGTGTTAATTGTTTTTGTAATTTTCATTATTGCACAACTGAAAACTTAATATTTATCATTAACTTGAAAAAACCGTCAAATCAAATATATGTTTTAAAACTTTTCACATTTGGCATTAATCCACTGTCAATATGGGGTTGCTCCAGGGAAAAGGGGAAGGTAGAATTGGTGACTCACGCCCTGATGACAGGAACGATCACAGTCGAGTGTGAGGCTTTCCAGATGCGCCACAGACCGTTCCTGGAAAGCCCTTAATATCACATTTATTGCATAAATTGTCTCACTTCCTTCTCGATTCAATGTTTTAGTTCCCAATTATTTGTTGAATTTGATCCTGGGTGGCTCAATTAAAATAACTCAGCTTTATGTTGTTGTTGTTGTTGTTGCTGTTGGGTAACGTGACTGATTTTATCTCAATTATTCTGTTTTTATTTATCTTGAATGTGTTTTCTTTTTTTTTATTTGTAATGCTTTTCAATTCACATGCTCAATTGAATATATTTTTCATTAATCTTATGATAATTGAAATGATTTTGATAATTTATCCACTAGATGAACATTTTAATCATCCGCCATAAACTTATTAAGGTAGATATGAGTTTTTTTTACTATTTCATATTTTTATCTTCGGGTGCATGTCCGATACCCAAAAATATTGACACATCTCATCGGTTTAGCGAGAATCAAAAAATAATAATTTGGGTGTCAAAAATTGGATTATGAAAAGATATTGAAAAATTTCATAATAAAAAGTTGTTTGGAATCAACCAAGTCCACATCAAAAAAATAAAAAATCCATTATTATGTACCTAGGTTTCATGGTATCGACTCAATTTACGGAAATAGAAACTAAAATAAATAAATGAGGAGATGCAACATCCACTTTAATTATTTCAATTTCAACAGCTTATTGTTAATTTTTCCATTTTACTTTCTAACTTGTCAAAAGTGGATTTATTTTAATAGGTAGTTCTATTTTTATTTATATCTCTGTGTCTTTTTTTACGATGCTGAATTGAATATGTTCCTCATACATTTTCTTATAATTTTGATAATGTGTCCACCAAATAAACAGTCTTATCAACATTATGGAACTGAATATACAAAAAATCCAAACATTCATTAAATGATAATACGTAGGTATATAAAACAAAAATAAAACGCTAAAATTGTGACAAATAATTTCAAAACATTATCGTATGTTGCCCGTACAAATATTTTGTAAGCAGTCACATGATCACTGGTATTAATTTCAATGATCAGTCACGTGTTAATGCACGTAGTCCGGACAAATTCACTTTCATTAAATCAACTATCAAGATAGAAATATTTTTCAGGTTTTTGTTTTATTTTTTTTGTTAACTTGTGTTTTCCTTTTCGAGTTTGTACATAATTTTCTCTTTATGCTTTTGATAATCTATTCGATCGAAGAATAATCATATATCCAATTTTTTTTAATGTTCAATTGTTTTAACAACCTCAACGAGTTCTACAGAGATGTCGTGGAAATCAATGTGTTCACGTCAATCCCTGGTACCAGTTGTACCTGATGCCGAATGTCATTGTGATATTAGAAATTGTCATTGTCTCCAATTTTGTACGACCAGTTGTCGAAAATTAAATAATATAAAAAACCTTGTCAATGTTTGTGTGACCAAAAGAAGAGAAAACACCCCAATATTTGGTCACTCGATACCGGATACTTCTTTGATGAAAAGCAAAAGCAGTGGAAAAGTAAAAGGCCGCCATGTGACAAGCTGTGAGTCCATCTTTTCTAATCTTTAATATTTCTCTCATGATAGCGTTGGCCTCGTGAGCATTGTGTACACATTTGACGGGAATTAATTTTAAAGGTGTAGTATTACTATTCGGGTATAGCGCAATAAATTGGATACTTCGCATTTTATGTCGGCCGATTCAAATTAAGGTGTTTGATTACCTGTTACCTATAGAATAACATAAACATTGGGTTTATTTGAGTTGAATCATTAAATAAGCATTGGTACCTATCGGCGTATTTTGATATAATCGGATAATCATTATTGTTGGTTATCATATGGTTGATAGCAAGATTTGTGCATTGGAGAACTATTTGGTATAAATACAGTCCCTATATTTTGAATTTGAATACTTTATGGTAGGTATTATTGGTATACTGGTTACACAAACGTCATTTTATTGAGTCTTGATTTTTTGACAGAGTTTTTGAATAATAAAAACACCTGCTGGGTGGGCTGTAGTCAGTAGAGGGTACATCCTTTTTCATATTGGAGGCATTTATTATCGTGATTCGTAATAACATTTTGATAACTTTGTATTGCTGTGCGCTATGGCGGAACAGGCAGATAAAATAACAGCAGATATAGCAGAGTTGGTTGCTCGTAGAGGCCAACTCAAAGGAACACTTAAACGTTTTTTGAAAGTGTTGAATGAATTTGATGCTGAATCGCAAAGCGTCACATTTATTGCTGTTCGATTGGATAAGGTTGAAGCTATTTGGTCAGAATTTGACAACATTCAATCCCGATTAGAAATTTTAAAACCTGTTGAGCACAAGGATTATCGAAAAGATTTCGAGAATATTTATTTTCGATCGGTGTGTCAAGCCAAAGATTTGATAGCTAAGTTATCCAGTTTTAATGCTAGCGACGCTTCGACAAATTCTCAACAAGGGAATAATAATACTCCCACGCATTCGGATGTGGTAAGTAATACAGTAGCGACGTTAGCGGATAGCGTAGTTATGTTACCGTTGATAACCTTACCAGAGTTTTCTGGTAGGTATGAGGAATGGAGTACATTTTCTGAAACTTTTCAAGTATTGGTTCATAACAATCATGCGTTGTCGAACGTACAAAAATTTATTTATTTGAAGTCTGTACTACGCGGACAAGCTGCGGATATTTTGCACTCATTGCCAGTTAATAACGTAAATTACACAACTGCCTGGAATTTGTTGTCCGAACGATTTGAAAATGAACGACTTATCATTCATACCCATATAAAAGCACTTTTTGAGTTGCCAATCGTCAGCAAGGAGTGTCAAATATCTTTTCGTAAACTAGTTGATGGATATTTCAAAAATATTAGAGCCCTTACAAATTTGAATGAACCGACTGATCAATGGGACAATCTCTTGATATATTTGATTAGCACAAAATTGGATGCTGCGTCGAAAAAAGAATGGGAGGAACTCTCCGTTAAGAACAAAACAAGGCCAAACATTTCTGAATTTAACGATTTCTTGAAAAGACGATGTGAATTATTGGAAACTTTGAATCCAATTAAAACTTTGCCTACACAAGATAAATTTTCGAGCAATAGAAGGCACTTTCAAAAATCATATGGTAGGCAAAGCGACGATTGGTCTTATTCCTTGCATTCTTCCAATGGTGGAGGTCAAAGATGTATCTTTCGTCGTGAAAGTCATGCTATCTATTATTGTCAACAATTTTTAAAATTGACTACCAAAGCTAGATTCAGTGAGATTAAAAAGTTAAGAGCTTGTTTAAATTGCCTTCGTCAAGGACATACTAGTGGAGAGTGTAAGGCAGAACCGTGTCGCGAATGCCAAAACATAACAGTTTGCTGCATTTTCATGGAAGTCCTTCTCATATTGGAGACGAAGAAGTTAAGATAAATGGCGATCCAGCAAACGAGGGAAGTGGACAAGCTACCGTTTTTGCTCACTGCGTTCGTTCGGAATCTCACTCAAATATCCTGCTGTCTACGGCTATGATCATGTTGTATGATAGTCGTGGTAATCAAGTCAAATGTCGTGCGCTTTTGGATAGTGGTAATATGTCGAATTTGATAACTAAACAGATGGCTGTAAAATTAGGTTTGCCAATTGAAAGAATCAATTTGCCAGTCATGGGAATTAATAATCAAGCTACTAATGTAACAAGTAGAGTTTCAGTCAAAATGACATCTTGTTTCAATAACTATATTCAAAATTTATCGTTTTTGATTATGGAAAAAATCACCAATAAAATTCCTTTGGTGGCATTGAATTTGTCTGATATTAATATACCTAAGGATATAACGTTGGCCGATCCAGATTTTAATAATCCTGGGAATTTTGACTTGTTATTGGGAGCTGGGATATTTTACGATTTGTTATGCGTTGGGCAAATAAAAACAAATTCCCACGGTCCGATTTTGCACAAATCGCATTTCGGCTGGATTATTTCTGGTCCTATTGTTTGCACTCGAAATGTATCTAAAACAGTATGCAATTTGGCTATTGATAACGATAATAAAATACTTGATGCATTGGAACATTTCTGGAAAATAGAACATTGTGAAAGTACAGAGAAAAAAATAGGCTCATCGGAGCATGAATGTGAAAAACATTTTTTGGATACTTTTCGACGCACTAAAGCTGGAAGATTTGTAGTCTCGTTACCACTTAAAAAGCCAGTGGAGCAATTGGGCAATTCTCGTGAAATAGCCACAAAAAGATTTTTCGCACTTGAGCAAAGATTTAAAAATAATAATGATTTAAAACAGAAATATAATGAATTCATTTCTGAATATAATGACCTTGGTCATATGAGTAAAATATCTAGCATCGAGCAGATAAATAAAGAAAAGGGTGTTTATTATCTACCGCATTACGGGGTCCTGAAAGAGTCTAGTTTGACCACAAAACTCAGGGTCGTATTTGATGCTTCATGTAAAAGTAGTTCGGGATATTCGTTGAACGATATTTTATCCGTGGGTCCTGTCATACACGACGATCTTTTTGATATCTTGTTGCGGTTTAGAACGCATAATTATGTGATTATCGCCGATGCTGAAAAAATGTATCGACAGGTGTTGGTAGAGGAGACGCAGCGAGATTTGCAGCGTATTTTATGGCGTAGTGATCCTAAATGGAGCATTATAGATTGAATACACTAAGTTATGGAACTTCTCCTGCCTCGTTTTTGGCGATAAGAGTTTTATTTCAATTGGCCTTGGATTATAGAGAAAAATATCCAGTTGCGAGTAGGATAATAAGTAAGGACTTTTATGTCGACGATTTGATAACGGGTGCGGAGACCATTGAAAATGCTATCAAATTAAAAACAGAAATCAGACAAATATTAAGTTCGGGAAGTTTTACGTTACGCAAGTGGGTTTCGAATGACAAAAAAAATAATCGAAAATGACATCGATTTATCGAAAAACGTGGCACAATACGTAATAACGGACAATGTTTGTGTTAAAACGTTGGGATTAATTTGGAATTCGAATGAAGATGTTTTCCGTTTTACGATTAATTTTAATATTGACGAGAACCGCGTGACAAAAAGGATTATTTTATCCACTATTGCGCAAATTTTCGATCCTTTAGGGCTGGTAGGTCCTGCGGTCATAAAGACAAAAATGATGCTACAAAAATTATGGCAGATCGGGGTTCAATGGGATGAAAGTGTTCCTCTCGGCCTATATACCGAATTCGTAAAGTTTCGAAATCAAATTTCAAGGTTGTCTGAATTGAAAGTGCCCAGACGTCATGCTAAAAAATTCTATAAGTTTTCAATGTCATGGTTTTTGTGACGCATCTCAATCGTTTCATGGCTGTTGTTTGTATTTGCGAGGAATTGATACCTTAGGTAATATTTCGTGTAGGCTAATTTCTGCGAAATCACGAGTGGCACCTCTAAAGGTAATTTCTTTACCTCGTCTCGAACTATGCGGAGCGGTATTGCTCGCAGAACTAACATCCAAAACTCGGAAGGCCTTAAGTATTTTGATTGAGCAAACCATTTTTTGGTGTGACTCTAGCATAGTGCTAGGGTGGGTAGCCTCGGAGTCTACTATACTAAAGGTATTCGTGGCAAACAGGGTTGCTGAGATCCAGCGTTTAACTAAGGCAGAGTCTTGGAGACATGTTAGGTCACAAGACAATCCCGCAGATCTGATACCTCGGGGTGTGGAGCCTGATCAATTGTTAAATTGTAACATGTGGTGGTCAGGACCGTCCTGGTTAAGCGAGGATGAAGAAAAGTGGCCAGTTAGTAAAATAAATATACAAACAGACATACCTGAATTGAAACCTGACAAAGAATTGTCACACTTGGTGATTCCTGATTGTGATAATTTGTTCACAAGATATTCTTCGTTAACTAAACTGCATCGAGTAGTTACATTTTGCATAAGATTTCGACAAAATTCACAGAAAACAAGCGTCCTCAGAAATGTGTCAAATCTCACCATTCCAGAATTAAATTATTCATTGAATGTTTTAATAAAAATAGTCCAAGTTATTTCATTCTCGTCTAATTTAGATCGACTGAAATCTAAAAAATCTCTTGGTGCTAAGAGCAAGCTTTTATCATTGAATCCTTTCTTGGATCAAGAAAACATAATTCGTGTCGGAGGTGGAATTAATAAATCTACTTTAAATTTAAATCAAAAATTCCCTATTGTTTTGCCCTATGATCATCCGTTTACCAACCTAATTATTTCTTATGAACACATTAGACATTTGCATGCTGGTCTGTCAGCCACGCTAGCTGCGGTAAGACGAAAGTATTGGCCATTGAAAGGCAAAAGTAATGTAAGAAAAATAACCCGATCGTGTGTTATTTGTTTTAAAAATAGACCATTGACCTCAGATCCGCTCATGGGAGATTTGCCTCCTGAGCGCCTCATACCCTGTCGACCATTTTTAAATACAGGCCTAGATCTTGCTGGTCCATTCATGGTAAAGGATGGTAGGTTGAAAAATAGGAGACTCGTAAAATGCTATTTGTGTATTTTCATTTGCCTTTGGTCAAAGGCAGTACATTTCGAGTTAGTAGGGGACCTCTCAACTGAGGCATTTTTAAATAACCTTAAAAGATTTGTAGCCCGACGAGGGTTGTGTAAAACCATATGGTCAAACAATGCCACAAATTTTGTTGGGGCCAATAATGAAATCAAGAAAATTGTAAATGATATTCAAAATGAAAATATCGTTGCCAATTTTTTGAATCAGAGCAGCATTGAGTGGAAATTCTCCCCTGCTAGGTCACCGCATTTTGGCGGTATTTGGGAATCGGCCGTCAAAAGCGTCATGAATTCTCGTCCTTTATCGTCAATGTCAGACGATCCTTCCGATATCTTCCCTTTAACTCCTGGACACTTTTTAATTGGCGATGCTCTCACTGCTGTACCACAAGAGGATGTCAAGGATATAAAAGCTGGTCGACTGTCGAAGTATTTACAGTTACAACAAATGGTTCAACATTTTTGGAGAAGATGGACCAGTGAATATCTGTCAACACTACAGCAAAGAACCAAGTGGCGTGTTCCGTCAAGGCAGCTGAAGATTGGCATGTTAGTGGTGTTATGCCAGGAAAACACATCTGCGTTGAATTGGCCAATGGGCCGTATAGTCGATGTGCACCCTGGAGCCGACGGAGTGGTACGAGTAGTCAGTGTCAAAACATCTTCTGGAGTATTCAAGCGAGCAGCTGGACGTGTGTGCGTTCTACCGATTGACTTTGAAACGTAACCAAGCAATGGAACGGACATTGAATGCGTTGTGAGGTGGCTTATACCAAGTATTTGGGAATCACTATAGATAAGTATTTGAGATGGGACCATCACTTGTTGAACCTTTCAAATAGAGTTAGAAAATTGATTTATAAGTTTTATACACTTAGAAATATTTTAACACAGAAAATGCTGATAACGGTATATAAATCGTTGGTTGAATCGGTGATTCGATATGGGATAACCATATGGGGTGGCCTGTATAAAAATGCATTGCAACAATTAAACGTTTAAACATTTTAAAAGTCATATTCAGGAGAAATAAAAGGTTTTCCACGGAGTTACTATATTCCCAGGATGTAATGAATGTTCGGTCTTTGTATGTTTTAGAAATATCTGTATTCGTACATAGAACAAACTACTTAAAAACCTATGTAAATCATATGTACGACACACGAAATAAAATTAATAAGAACATATCTGTACCCAATAGCAATAGAAGTATAAACATAAGATCTGTAAACTGCTTAGCCCCAAAGTGCTATAATATTATACCAGTAGAGATAAGAAACATAGACAGAATGCAATAATTTAGGAAAGAATGTAAAATATATATTGCCATGAACTGGAAAAAATTTGAAAGGTTGTTCTGAGCCCACTCGCTTATTTCTTCATTCTGGAAGAGATATGTCTATCAATATATTGTTATTAATGTTTAACTGATTAAAAAGAGATACTGATTTGCGGTACATACAGATGATCTGTCATCTAGGTACAGCATATTATTTGAATGTGAGATCCTATTACATTTATAACCTGATATGTAGCACTTGAATTGTTAAAAATTACGTAATATATTATTTATTTATTTATTTATTTATTAATTCAAAAAGACATTTTCAGCAATTTGCACTATTAATGGACTTTATTTCGTTGCATTGGACATTGATTGACTGTTTTATTTTCGTGTGTTCGTTTACATATGTTTATATTGAAGGGCATATGCCTTCAAAGGGGGAGGCATGTTCACGTCAATCCCTGGTACCAGTTGTACCTGATGCCGAATGTCATTGTGATATTGGAAATTGTCATTGTCTCCAATTTTGTACGACCAGTTGTCGAAAATTAAATAATATAAAAAACCTTGTCAATGTTTGTGTGACCAAAAGAAGAGAAAACACCCCTTCAAAAAACGCCATAAGCGCCGATTATCCATGTGTGTATAGATCTTTGCTACACTCTATTCACAACCAAAAGTCGCCAACGTAAATGGATTACACGTGATCAAACAAACGGAAAAAATTGAAAGGTCACGTGAGATGTCATCACTTCAATCGTGTCTCTTTGTCAAATCACGGGTACTTTACTTTTGGTTGTGAATAGGGTGTGATATAATCGAAATTGAACGTATACCTTTTCCGTTGAGATGTCGTGACTCCACTTTGCTGCGGAATGGTTTTCAAGAAATTCCTCGTCAGCGGTCAATGTACAGTGTTGAGCGAAGGCAACGAAGGAGAAGGATGTACTTTTCGGATTCTACTTTTATACTTCCGCCTTGGCTTCACAACCGGTTGCTCAACCGGAACCGGCTCAACGGGAACCCTAGTTTTTTCAGCTTCGTACAGCCGGGCAAAAGCTTCGGTAGCTTGATTTCGGGACGAGGTTACACTGCGCAGGAACCATGACGACTGACTGTAACCTCATAACATTACAAATTTCCATTAACAGACCCACTCACACTCCTGTTCCTGATCTTCGACAGCTCACACCAACAACGGTGCCCCTTTTCAGTTGTTGGTAGATATAGTACAAGACGACCCCCGCGCTTGCGTCTGCTATTACCGGAACCGCGGACCTGGCTACTGTGTTGTTGACTGGAAAACAATAACAGAGCACAATTGACGTACCTGCATGAAAAAGGACAGATAACTTGCAGCAGCAGGGGCTCCAGATAGTGGATTAATCTTGAGAAAGTTCATTTTAGGATTTGGACCACCCTAGAAAGTAGAAGGAGTTGACCCATAGAAAAATGGATAGCACTTCTGGGTTATTTGTCATTTCTTGACAGATGAGTTGAGGTTGTTATGTTTGTGGTCATGTCAAAGTAGAAAAATAATATGATCCACTTTTTCAATCTTTTGTCCCTATAATGTGATAATTATAGTTGCTTTCCTAAACGAGTGAGTCACCCTGGTACAGCTCAAGTGCGTGACGCACCGAGTCTTCAAGCAGTCATGTTTGCTGGAACCCCAAAGTCAGTGGGACTTTGGGTCAAGTTGACAGTGTCAATTATTTTCATAATTGGAACTTTCACCTATCCTGTCTCGTTTTTGGTGTTAATTGTTTTTGTAATTTTCATTATTGCACAACTGAAAACTTAATATTTATCATAAACTTGAAAAAAACCGTCAAATCAAATATATATTTTGAAACTTGTCACATTTGGCATTAATCCACTGTCAATATGGGGTTGCTCCAGGGAAAATTGGTGGCTCACGCCCCGATGACAGGAACGATCAAAGTCGAGTGTTAGGCTTTCCAGATGCGCCGCAGACCGTTCCTGGAAAGCCCTTTATATCACATTTATTGCATAAATTGTCTCAATTCCTTCTCGATTCAATGTTTTAGTTCCCAATTATTTTTTGAAATTGATCCTGAGTGGCTCAATTGAAACAACTCATTTTTATGTTGTTGTTGCTGTTGGGTAACGTGCCTGATTTTATCTCAATTATTCTGTTCTTATTTATCTTGAATGTGTTCTCTTTTCTTTGATTTGTGATGCTTCTCACTTCACTTACTCAATTGAATAAATTTTTTATAAATCTTATGATTATTCAAATGATTTTGATAATTTATCCACTAGATGATTATTTTAATTATCCGCCATATATGAGTTTTTTTTACTATTTCATATTTTTATCTTCGGGTGCATGTCCGATACCCAAAAATATTGACACATCTCATCGGTTTAGCAAGAATATTAAAAAAAAAATAATTTGGGTGTCAAAAATTAGTTAATAAAAAGATATTGAAAATTTTCATAAAAAAAAGTTGTCTGGAATCAACCAAGGAGTCCACAACAAAAAAATTAAAACTCCATAATTATGTACCTAGTGTTTGATCAAGAAGCAATAAAAGCAAAAAATGGAAGAAAGGGCGGCGATAACCATAAAATGGGTTTGACTCACCCTTATTCTTCAAGTGTGTGAGGTGTGGACTGTATATAGGGTGGCTGGTTTCGTGGTCTGTTTGCGTCGTGAAAGGGCCCTTTTAACACTCGCGAGTGTGGTTTTCAATGATAGCGAAAACGCGATAATTTTTTGGTGATCTGTTGCCGGCGAGTCAAAACGTTCTCTTGCGTACTACTTTTTTACCAAAAGTAGCGATGTCGATAGGTACTCAATGCGGCTTATTATGGTTATATGACAGGCCGAAATACTACGCGAAAACTTTATTGATAAAGATTTATGAATTGATTATTTTGCAATGTTTGTTGCTCGACCATTTTTTACCCAAACATAAAAATCAAAGAAAAATATTATATAATAATTATTCAAAATAAACTAAACTTAAAACTAATGTGTGGGGACGAAACATACCGCCCACCAAAATACCTATTAGGATTTTTTATTGAATAGGTAATGGACAAAGCTTCACTATAGGTCTTTGCATAAGCCCATGTAAAGTCTTGACTGTCACCACCCAGCTAATACCATCAACTCCTCGGTGCAATTCCACAACACGAGCAAGTCGCCAACGCAAAGGAGGTGATTGATCATCTTTGATCAAGACGAGGGTGTCCACTTCAACGTTCGGGCTCTTCTTGGTCCATTTCGAACGTTGCTGGAGTGTATTCAAGTATTCCGTGCTCCACCGACGCCAAAAATCTCTGATCATCCGTTGGAGAAGTTGCCATCTTGACAGTCTATTTAGCTGCACTTCAGAATAATCAGGACAGGGAGCTGCGTTGAGAGGTTCCAATATCAAAAAATGTCCAGGAGTTAGGACCTGCAAATCATTTGGATCGCTGCTCAGTGGACACAGAGGTCTGGAATTCAAAATGGATTCGATTTGGATCAAAACCGTGTTGAACTCTTCATATGTCAGGATCTGATCTCCGATCACTCGAGAGAAATGAGTCTTCACACTTTTGACATTGGCTTCCCATAATCCTCCAAAGTGAGAAGCGCTTGGTGGATTGAACGACCAACGGATAGCTTCTCTAGTTGTAGCATCTTCCATACATTTCTGAAGTTCTCGATTGGCTCCAACAAAGTTTGTTCCCTGATCGCTGATAATATGATTACAACGGCCTCGTCGTCCAATGAATCGCCTTAAAGCCGCAAGAAAAGTATCTGAAGTTAGATCTGATGCCACTTCCAGATGAAGGGCCTTTGTTGCCATACAAACGAAAAGACAGATATATGCCTTCATTGTCTTGCTGCCACGAGTCTTCAACGTAGTAATGTAGGTCCTGCAAAATCCACTCCTGTTGTTTAAAAAGCTTGACAGCTCCCAGTCGATATGCGGGTAAGTTTTTCATCAAAGGTTCCAGAGCTTTAGGTCTAATTCGGAAGCATCTAATACATTTGGATATAACAAAACGAATAGCTCTTTTGGGAGACAAAATCCAAAATTCTTGAGTCAATAGGTATTGTAAAGTTTGCATTCCAGGATGTAGATTTTTTATGTGAACATCTTCTATGATCAAATGTGTCAATCGATGTTTATTGGGAAGAAGAATGGGATGAATTTTGTCAAAACTCAGGTTGGCATGAGCAAGTCGACCACCAACTCTCAAAATATTATCTTCATCCATAAACGGCGAAAGCTTACGAAATGATTTCAGAAGAACTTCATTGTTTTTTATCTTCAAAATCTCTTGAGAAAATACGCTCTGCTGAACGTGTCTTACCAGGATAAGTAAAGATGTGTGATAGTCAGCAGACGTGAAATGTCTCAAATTTCTTTCATTTGTCGGCAAACGGCAATTGTACAAAAATCGGTGTAAATAGCAAATGATTTTCTTGATTCTTGAAAGTGACGAAAATTTCTCTAAAATTGAATCCAACAAATGTGGCGAAGTGGTATCTTCTGTTGTCACCAGCACAACTCTTCTTTCTTCAGTGATGACTGTTGAAGATGGAGACGATAAGGAATTTTTCGGCCAGTTCTCTTCAAGATCGGCTAACCAGGAAGGCCCCGCCCACCATTGAGAACAGTCTAATAAGTCACTTGGAAGTAATCCTCGAGATGCATGATCAGCAGGATTGAATTCTGACGGAACATATCTTCACGATGATGGCGGTACTCGGTCTTGAATATGGCTAACTCGATTAGAGACAAATGTTTTCCATCGATACGAAGGTGCCTTCAACCAATTTAAGGCTACCATTGAATCTGACCACGCAAAGATTTTCATAGAGTCCAATTTATTTATGTATGCTGTCTGGACCAAGGTAATCAAATCAGCTAATAAAACTGCTCCACACAATTCCAATCGAGGAATTGATATTTTCTTGAGCGGTGCAACCTTGGATTTAGCACAGACCAGGTTGCAACTGACAGTGTTATCGAAGTCCACCACTCGAAAGTAAATAACTGCAGCAAAACCCTTTTCCGATGAATCGCAAAATCCGTGCAACGAGCAATCTTTGTGGGTGTCGTTAAAAATTCTTCGGGGGATTTCAAGTGTCGATAATAAGTGAAGTTCAGAGCTAAAACTTAAGCACTTCTGCAAAACGTCATCAGGCGGCGCATCATCCCAGTCCAAACCTAGAGTCCAAAGATGCTGAATCAGGTATTTTGCAAAAAATGTCAATGGTGCCAAAAGTCCTAAAGGATCGTGGATTCTAGCTACTTCCGACAAAACGTTTCGCTTCGTGCAAGGGCGATTAATTGAATTAACTTTGTACGAAAAATAGTCCAGAAAGGGGTGCCATTGAAGTCCAAGGATCTTGATGGATGACATATCATCAGAGTCAAAATCCAACGATGATAAGCGACTGTTACACATTGATTCGGGCAAGTGAGATAACATAGATCCGTTATTACTTGACCATTTTCTAAGGTCAAAGCCTCCACTTCTGCACATCTCAATCAGCTGTGATTGAACGAGTAGAGCCTCTTCGATGGATTCGCAACTGCTCACGCAGTCATCGACGAATAGGTCTCTTTGGAGAACTGACGCAGCTAATGGAAATCTCCCCTTTTCATCCTCAGCAAGTTGTTGTAGAGTCCTCAATGCTAAAAATGGACTTGACGTAACTCCAAATGTTACAGTATTGAGAAGGTAATCCTGGATTGTTTCATCAGGTGAAGGTCTCCAAAGAATCCTTTGATAGTTTCGATGACTAGGATTAACCCAAATTTGTCTATACATCTGTTTTATGTCTGCAGTAAAAGCAACAGCGTGTAATCGAAAACGAAGCAATATATCAAGAATATCTTTTTGAAGTTTAGGACCAGAATAGAGGCAATCATTTAACTAGTAGCTGTCTGATGTGGCCTTGAAGCTGGCATCGAAGACAACTCGGAGTTTTGTGGTAGAACTGTCTGGTTTCTTCACACAGTGGTGAGGTATATAATAAGTGGCATGAGGCGAGATAGGCTCTTGCGCTAAGGTCATGTGACCTGTTTCTAAATAGTCATCCATGAAGGTGCGATAATCTCGATATGTTTCTGGATCTGAGATTAACCTTTTTTCCAATGATAAAAAACGACGAAGAGCACATGAGCGAGTGTCAGGGTGAAACGTAGGTACTTTGGATTTGAAAGGTAAGTCAACTGTGTATCTCCCGGATGAGTCCCTTGTAGTTGATTCAACAAATATTTTTTCAGCTTCACATTCAACGTGAGAAATGGGTGTGTTGTGACTGTTGTGAGGGATCTCTTCCAATTCCCAGAATTTCTTGAGAGTATTGTCTAGGGTTGGTTCATGAGCCACAAATGATGAATGATACGGCGATTCAGAAAATCTAATTTTTCCCATAACAATCCAGCCGAATACTGTGTTGATGGCAATGGGGTGTCCGGGTTTTCCTTCAACTCGACCTTCTCTCAAAGCAGACGCAAACACATCAGCTCCCAACAGTAAATCTATTTCTGAAGGCATATTAAAAGCAGAATCCGCAAGTTCCAAGTTTCTGATGTGCGTCCAACTATTTTTCGAAAACTGCGAAAATGGCATATTTGAGCAAATACTGGGTACAACGAGTAGGTCGACTTTTAACTCTGGAGTCTTGCTTATGGCGGGTCGAATGGTGCATGATACTTGTCCAAGAACACGAGAAGATTGTTCTCCCAATCCAATAACTGAAGCAGTAGATTTGGAGCGACGTAGACCGAGACGCTTCAGACATGTTTCAGTGATAAAATTCGCCTGACTTCCTGTATCCAACAGGCATCTTGCTGATTGCACTCTGCCCCAATCGTTCAACACTTCAACTTTTGCGGTGCTGAGCAAAACTGTAATTTCATAGGTAGCGACATGATTGCAGTGTTGGGTGCCTTCCTGATGCGATGTACTTGGAGTGGCGGACCCCTCTTCAATCATTCCTGTAGGGATCTGAGGCGAAGACTGTCGTTGGAAGTTCACACAAGTATTCGATTTTTTTCCAGAAGAGAAGTGAAGCAAAGTATGGTGATTGTAGTTGCATTGCCTACACCTTGTTTGCGATGGGCAATTTCTTGTAACGTGCGATGGCTTCAAACAGTTTAAACAAAGAGCGGTCTGCTTTACAAATTGGTATCTCTCTCGTGGAGACTTATCCTTGAAACTAGGGCAACTATAGAGCAGATGATTGGATTGACAGCTAGGACACATAGCATTAGGTTCATTAATCAAAAGAGACCTTGGTTGTTTCTTACTATACTGAGGTTTGTCTGCGATTCCTGAAGATCTTCGGACAATTGGTTTAGTGTTGACTGGTGATGAAAATACAATAGATTCTAAGGCTGTACACTGCTTATGCAAAAATTCTTTCAATTGAGTAAACGAGGGTATCTCTTCTTGGCTATGTTCGATTTCAAAACGTTTGATAGTGGAGATGTCCAGTTTGGATAGGAGAACGTCAAAAAGCAAAAAATCCCAACTTTCAACTGGAAACTCTAAATTCTCCAAAATTTTCAAATTTTCTCCAAAAACATCAAGCAAATATCTGAGCTCAGCAACTGGTTCACACTCTATCTTCTTAAGTCCAGTTATGAGATGCCAAGCGTTAGTGGCTAAGAGTCTTTTGTTTTGGTATCTATTTTTAAGTGCATCAAACGCAATCAAATAATTATCCTGGGTAAACGGAATTCCAGAAATAATTGTCAAAGGCTCAGAAGATAAGTTCGATTTCAAGTATTGAAATTTCTCTATATTTGATAAAGCTGTATTCTCATGTATGAGAGCCTTGAACAAATCTATAAAGGATTGCCAAGAATTTATATCTCCATCGAAGATGGGAACAGAAATTGTAGGTAATTTGATGTTATTTGATGAACGTTCAACAGTTTGGATTGCGGGTTGACCGGTTTGACCAACTAACTTGGCTTCGATTTTTAAAATTTCAAAATAACAGGCATCAGTTTCTGTACGAACTAACTCATCCTCCTCCATTGATCCTTCAGATGTAGATAGATATTCAATTAAAATACCATGCTGCTTATCTAATATCTTGTATTGAGTATCCAGCGCCTTGAGCCGCACGTTGAATGATAAAAGATCGCTTGGATCAATCTCGGTATCTTTCGCCGCCGCGCGAGCTGCTTTTATTTTATTAGCCGACATAATATATTAAAAAATCAAACCAATTAACAATGATTCCACCAAATAGATCAAACACCATGCAAATTCAAGCAAAATCTGGCCGGTATATTGCTATAGTAGGCCTACCAAAAATGAGTCTGACTGTGGAATGTCTTACGTAAATTGTACGTTTTTTATACAACAGAATTACAAAAAAAGCCTCGATGCACGTGAAAATGTTACTATTCCCGACAACTAAATCAACTTGATTTTAAATAGATACAGCCAATGCAAAATAATGTTTTCAACTAACAAATTCGAAAAAAATAAAAAACTACTCAAATGAATGCTACCAATAATACAAATCCCTTTTTTGAGCAAACAAACTATGCAAAATAGTACCGAAATCCGGCCGAAGAAGGACCAAATAATGTTTGATCAAGAAGCAATAAAAGCAAAAAATGGAAGAAAGGGCGGCGATAACCATAAAATGGGTTTGACTTACCCTTATTCTTCAAGTGTGTGAGGTGTGGACTGTATATAGGGTGGCTGGTTTCGTGGTCTGTTTGCGTCGTGAAAGGGCCCTTTTAACACTCGCAAGTGTGGTTTTCAATATTAGCGAAAACGCGATAATTTTTTGGTGATCTGTTGCCGGCGAGTCAAAACGTTCTCTTGCGTACTACCTTTTTACCAAAAGTAGCGATGTCGATAGGTACTCAATGCGGCCTATTATGGTTATATGACAGGCCGAAATACTACGCGAAAACTTTATTGATAAAGATTTATGAATTGATTATTTTGCAATGTTTGTTGCTCAACCATTTTTTACCCAAACATTAAAATTAAAGAAAAATATTATATAATAATTATTCAAAATGAACTAAACTTAAAACTAATGTGTGGGGACGAAACACCTAGGTTTCATGATCTCGACGGAAATAGAAACTATAATAAATAAATTATAGCGTCTACAACCTGAAGGGTCACTTGTCATTTATTTTGTGCCACGAACCGCCATATTTGAATTTTATAGATTTAGGATTCAGTATTTTGGGCTTGGGAAGTTTTAGTTTCTCATCAGGATCCATAATACGGAATTCCAAATGCTTTCTAAATGTTTGAGTACCTAAAAATATGCAGCGGGTTTTTGGTTAGCAATATGTTAACATTACAATTATTATTGTATATCATATAATTGACGTGTTGTGTATAGATATTATGTGATTTAAGTTTGGATGGACTTTTTTATGAAGAGTTGAATGTTTCTTCAAGGAAAAATTTTTACCACTCGTCAAGATTTTCAGCATGATGTTTTTTAACATGCTTACGCAAATCATATAACTGTTGTACAAGTTATTGCACTCCCTACCCTTAAAATCTTTAACGCTATATTGTTTTGATCCATTGTCTGCCAATTTTGTCCTGACCACTTACAAGAAAACACAAATAAAACAACTCAACTTTAGCACAAAATAATTTGCCAAGTGACCCTCAGGTTGTAGACGCTTGTTGAATAAATAAGAAGATGCAACATTCACTTTAATTAATTCAATTTCAATAGCTTATTGTTCATTTTTCCACTTTACTTTCTAACCTACAAGCTAGGTTTAGCTCGTAGATTACACTTGCTCAACTCGGTTCGGTTGAGCAGCGGAAAATATAGAGTTTACTGCCAGAGAGCAGCCTCACTCTCTGCTATGGCCAAGTGGGCTTGGGCACAGTACATTTGTTGAGTAAAACAACGTTTTGAGTAGTTGTTGAATACTGATCCTTTATTTCCCACGACTTGCTTATATATAATTAATTGTTATAGTACACAATGATGTTATCCAAATATTGTAGTAAACATAATTCTACTATGCACTTCCGTTCGTGATTTCGTCGGCAAAATAATCATATCATGACCGAGTGACCGACCATGGTTCGGGAACGTGATGATTAATTAGTTTTCCTACCTATCTGACATTGAACTTGAGTGGGTTCATAACCTATCATGAAATTATTAAAAATTGGAAATGTATTAAACTTAGAAAATAATGCATGTTTAATGGTGATTAAACATTCTGCCGCCTCTCCACGATGGAAGAACGTAGAGACATCAACTCTATGTCTTCGTTTTGGCCTTGTTGTTTGTCCACTTTCTGGTTTTGCCTCTTTGGTCTTCTCCTGATGATGCGTGTCCCTTGTACGCCAACCTAGAATCACCATAATGAGTATTGTCGTGATGCTGCTCATGATGACTGCGTGCTGATGAATGCTGCGCCATCCCGTGTCATGGATCCTATCTTTGAGGTCCCTCTCTTCTTGTCTTAGCTCTGTAGAACAATTTGTTTGCCTGAGTATTGGCTCGGTGGCTTGATATGAAGGTTCATTATTGATCGGGCTGGTATTGAGGATGATGGGCAATGTCTTGGAGTGTATGGGCTCGGTGGCTTTGTACGGTGAATCATGGTTAATCAGGCTGGTATCGAAGATGATGGGCAATGTCTTGGAGCTTATGGGCTCGGTGGCTTTGTACGGAGGATCATGGTTAATCAGGCTGGTATCGAAGATGATGGACAATGTTCCGGAGTGTCTGGCTAGAGCAGGAACTGTTGCAGTCATTCCTGTTGTATTTAATACATCTTCCCGGGCGCCTGGACAGATTACAGCGAGTGTTGCTGAGGGGTTTGCCGTAACCATCCAATTATTGTGTACAATTGTTTCCTCACTCACTGAACTTGACTGTCGTTCTAACCTTGGACAGGATATTTCTGGTAAGTCTGGCAGCTTGTCTAGTAGTTTGTTCTCGTCTTTTTTTTTAATCAGATCCCATGCTGAGTAGTGGTTGCTTGCGATTGCTTCCAGCTGTTCTATTGGCTTGTTTGTTTCTTCTTTGGTCGGTGTCTCCAAGTAGTTTATTTCGTTTGTGTTGGTTAATGCAGAGTTTTCATGGGTCTTGGTTTTGGAAGTATCACAAAATGTAGGCTGGTTTTGGTCGTTGCTTTTGGAAGTATCAGGAAATGTAGGTTGGTTTTGGTCGTTACTTTTGGAAGTATTACGAAGTGTAGGTTGGTTTTGGTCGTTTACAACTTGATCAAATTGTCTGCGGATTTCTTCGTACATGTTATGAGCGTGATATGATTTTCATGTTTTTCTTCGTAGAATAAGATTTCTTCGTGGATGTCCTGGATCCTCTCCCACTGCTTATGAACTCTTTCCATAAGGAAATTGTAGCGATACTCTCCTTTGTCTAGTTCCAACTCTGACTGTATGTCCGTAAATAGGTCTTTTAGTCGTTCTATTCTGAACTCTTGTATTTTCAGTAGCTTATGTTGGCTGTTGATGGTAGGGCTTGATTGTTCGGCTTTTGGGCATGTTCGTAGGTAGTTCAAGCATTCGCCATATTCGGCAGCCATGTAGTGGAAGTATGACCTGGTGTTGTAGGGATGGTCGAAGGAGTCCTTCAGTCTATTGATTGCTCTGTCGTTCTTGAGGGCATCCTGCCATAATCTCTCCAGGTGGGATGAATGTTTGTGTATGTAATAATCCGTTTTTTCGTTTTGTGAGTCGTTTTTGCTGTTGCTTAGTATCTGGACGATCTGCATTCCCACCTTTTCTTGCTCTTCTGCTAGGCGATCAAGTTCGTTCTTGTTTTCCATTGTGGCTTATTGGTTGCCTTATGTTGGATTCACTTTAGGATGGTTGAATAGCGAGCCTCTGATGGACTGGATTCGTAGTTAGCCTCTGTGGACTGGATTTGTAGTTAGCCTCTGTGGACTGGATTTGTAGTTAGCCTCTGTGGACTGGATTTGTAGTTTGTATTTGTAGTGAGCCTCTGTGGACTGGATTTGTAGTGAGCCTCTGATGGACTGGATTCGTAGTTAGCCTCTGTGGACTGGATTTGTAGTGAGCCTCTGTGGACTGGATTTGTAGTGAGCCTCTGTGGACTTGATTTGTAGTGAGCCTCTGTGGACTGTTGTAGTGAGCCTCTGTGGACTGTATGTGTAGTGACCTCTGTGGACTGGATTTGTAGTTTGGATAGTGAGCCTCTGTGGACTGGATTTGTAGTTTGGATAGTGAGCCTCTGTGGACTGGATTTGTAGTTTGGATAGTGAGCCTCTGTGGACTGGATTTGTAGTTTGGATAGTGAGCTTCTGTGGACTGGATTTGTAGTTTGGATAGTGAGCCTCTGTGGACTGGATTTGTAGTTTGGATAGTGAGCCTCTGTGGACTGGATTTGTAGTTTGGATAGTGAGCCTCTGTGGACTGGATTTAAAGTTTGTATTTGTAGTGAGCCTCTGTGGACTGGATTTGTAGTGAGCCTCTGATGGACTGGATTCGTAGTTTGAATAGTGAGCCTCTGTGGACTGGATTTGTGGTGAGCCTCTGTGGACTGCTGTAGTGAGCCTTTGTGGACTTGTGGACTGGCTGGACTGCAGGCGGGTTGCTGCAGTTTTAGGGTTGCTCGAAGGACCAATGTACAAGTACAATATATCCGGCTCGAGGGACCAATGTATAAGAACAATATATCCGGCTCGAAGGACCAATGTACAAGCTAGGTTTAGCTCGTAGATTACACTTGCTCAACTCGGTTCGGTTGAGCAGCGGAAAATATAGAGTTTACTGCCAGAAAGCAGCCTCACTCTCTGCTATGGCCAAGTGGGCTTGGGCACAGTACATTTGTTGAGTAAAACAACGTTTTGAGTAGTTGTTGAATACTGATCCTTTATTTCCCACGACTTGCTTATATATAATTAATTGTTATAGTACACAATGATGTTATCCAAATATTGTAGTAAACATAATTCTACTATGCACTTCCGTTCATGCTTTCGTCGGCAAAATAATCAAATCATGACCGAGTGGCCGACCATGGTTCGGGAACGTGATGATTAATTAGTTTTCCTACCTATCTGACATTGAACTTGAGTGGGTTCATAACCTATCATGAAATTATTAAAAATTGGAAATGTATTAAACTTAGAAAATAATGCATGTTTAATGGTGATTAAACATAGTTCTATTCTTATTTATATCTCTGTGTCTTTTTTACGATGCTGAATTGAATATGTTCTTCATACATTTTCTTATAATTTTGTAAAATAAACAGTCTTATGTGTAGTTCTGGCCTGGAACGTTCACCAGACATTTGTGTTCTAGGAGATGTGATACGATTTCTGGGGTCCCCTTGGCGATAGGGAGTCCACTTTCCTAAGTCTCTTGCGTTAATATCCACACTTTTTGTAAGCTTTCTTATTCTCTGCAGTTTTTTTTTTCAAAATAATTGGTGCAGCATGGTGTCGCCCTCGGTGTTAAGCCGTTTATGATAATCAGCAAGGAAGTTGACGAGATACTTTTTGTCGCCATAAACAATAACGTTTTCCGGGGGTTCTGCTGGTGTTTCAGGTGTGGGGGTCTCATTCTGGTCTGCCGTTTCAATGCCAAGAACTTGTTTAAATTTCTAACTCCGCCTAGGTGAGGGTGAGGGCTGCGTGATGTTTTACCAAACAGCACGAGGCCTGGAAGCCGCCATCTAGCTGGTCCCAAGCCCAGTAAAGGAGGAGGGAATACACGCATGTCTTGAGGGGCCCGTGAATTAACCCGTCTTCTCCCTCGGCCGACGAGGCGGAATTTCAGCGGGGCCGATCCGGGAAGTAGCGGCATAACAACTAGGGTTTTATGGCAATTTCCCAGGCCACCGTGGTAGTACAAGGGGCCCACCCTTGTCCAGTGCACGTAGGGGGCTGCATCATCAACCGGTGTAAAATCCTGACATGTGTTGTAGTGCCAACTGGCGCCTGGATCAGGACCCTGCTACATATGTTGGGGGCGATACAACTGCGGCTGCCGGACTTCGTCGCTGAGACCACATATTCTACCGTGAGGCCGTGGGAAGCGGGCTTGATAAAGACATCAAAGACAACGACACTCGACAGCACACACACACACGCACATTGCTAGATACCAAAAATGGCCAAAGTGTGTATTTATGATCGAATGGTAATATTTTTATGACTGTACTCTGCCAATTCCAAAAAAGTTGTTTTCATATTTACAAAAGATATCACCATTTATAGATATTCAAAAAGGGTCAGATTGTTCATTTATGCTTGATGGGATGGTATTATTTCAATTTTTGTACTGTACACCTCTACGCGGACTTACTCCAAGGTCTGTGAGGACCTGGTACCGCCTGGGAGCTAGTTCAGATCCTTTTGAGTTGGGGTGATCAATCCCTGAGAAGAATGATTCGAATTAGGTCATCGTTGAAAGATGTACTCACCAACACGCCTGGCAAGTGCGGTATTTTAACGCCAAGAAAACCCCCGCACAATAAGAGAAGGCCTTTATCCAGAAATGGAGTACAGAAGGCTTCTCATGATGATGACTGTGTGTATATCTGATTGATTATATTATTTTTATTAGTGTACTCTGTCAATTCTAAAATGGTGGTGTTGTGGTGTTTTCTCCTCTTCTGATCACACAAACATTGACAAGGTTTGTATCAAACGCAAAAAAAAGAAGATGATGATAGGACAGCATTGCATCGAAACTTGAAAGGAAGACTCTCTCCTGACGAAATTGACGTAGAACCAATCAATGACCAACAAGGTGAGTTCGATCGAGCTGAAACAGAAGAAGAGTTATTACAGAGAACGTGACTGTCATTTCAGATGAATTTCCTCCCAGACACCAGAGACCACGAACACCTCATCTATTTAACGAATTGGAAGAAATTAATAAGGAGAAAAAATGAAAGCTAATTGACTACTACAAGGATCTGTACCAAGAGCAGGCTTCAGAAACTAACGGTGAGTGTTTTCATTTCGAAGTCACGGAATTTCTAAGAAAACATTTAGGAATATTGACATCCCCACCACCAAGTGCTAAAGTAACATTGAATATAATCTCAAAACCGAGTCAAATTGTGCGCCCATCGCATAACGAGATTTATTTGGACTCAATAAAGAAGTACCCGCTGCTCTAAGCAAGATACACAAGTAACAATTCCGATTCTGTAGAGGCGTGGAGAATTTTAACGGATGTGCCGACCAGAGTAGAAGGTAGTGTTTCTCTGGATCCAGAAAGATGGCGCAAGGCATAATTTTATTTTTTTTAAAGTTTCGTCTAAACGCAATTCTGATCTAATAGGTGATGCTCCATGGAGTGAGGAATAATTTGATTTATCAACACTAATATCACAAAACTCAAATACGATATGAGTAGCCATATACTCACCAACGATACTTATATTCTCTGATCTTGAGTTTAATTCCCTGTGGTGTCTGGTATACAGGGTGTTTCAAGTAGTCTGTTTATTAGAAGTATATCAAAAACGGCTTTTTCGCAGTTGAGATGAATACACCGCTGTATTTTTGCCATTTGTAGAAGTCGGGGAAGTCTTTTCGATATGAGACACGATGTTACTAAAATTTGAACCGTCAGATGGGGTTATTGGGACAACTTTGACTTCCAAGCTTTGATATCTTTGATAAATATAACTCAATCGATTTCAAATTAGGTTTCAGTTTTGAGTCTAGTTGTCAACAAAAAGTGGGATAATATGAGACTTACCCGAAATCAGGTATAAATCCTGAGTAGGAAGCATCATAAGATATCATGGGACATTCAAAAACAAAGAAGTTCCGCTTGTATTGGAAGCAAAAACTGTGATAAGATTTGAAAAAAACATGTTTTAAATGAAATACATCGCGTTTATTTTGTCCAAACTTATAAAAACTTAGAACTAAATAAACAATATGAAACTTGAACATCATAAAAAATATATTATTTGTTGAGGATAAACGTAAAAGTAGTTAGTACCTTCCCAAAATAATACTTAATAATACTTTCCTATTATGAATTTATTGGAAATCATGACATCTTTAATATTAATTTTACTTATATCTAGAAGATTATCTAGAGGTTGTCATGTCCCATGTTACCCAACTCTGGACATTTTTCTAAATTATTGTTTACCAAAATATATGAAAAAGTTAAGATGTAAAAATACGTACAGGAATACTTTCGGACCTACTCATGCTATGAATATTTAGACAAAATTCCAATACATTTCAAATAAATACTTCCAGCCAACAAAAGTTGTTCGTGTTACATTCTTAGATAAAAAAATCTTGTTATATGAAAATAGTATAAATTACTTATCGTTACAGTTATTTTGATGAAATCTGAAAATTGTCTTTGAGCAAACCGTAACTACACTTTTATGTGCGATAACGTTTGTTCCGTGAGACGTGAAAAAGAAAACTGCTTATAATTTCTATCGTTGTCAAAATGTTACCCCTGTCCCTGTGTCCAAAGTAACTCCATTTGATGTAACTTTGAAACCCGCCTACTTACTACTTCTTTACAAAGAGGACTATGATTGTCGATGATTCGCTTCGTGTCAGAGATATCAAAAAAAATTGGTCAAAATTGTGATCTCACTCCAGATGTAGTACTGTAAATCTGTGCACAAAAAAGGGGCATCCGAGATTTTCCGGAAATACGCAAAATTATGTTTTTAACTTTTAGACAGGGTCCTCAATAGCTTAACTCTTAGCCGTTTTTGGAATACTCATAGACAGCCTACTTGAAACACCCTGTATACCAGACACCACAGGGAACTATACTCAAGAACGGACAATATATGTATCGTTGGTGAGTCTATGGCTACTCATTTCGTATTTGAGTTATGAGATATTAGTGTTGTTAAATCAAATTATTTCCCACTCCATGGAGCATCCCCTATCAGATCAGAATTGCGTTGAGACAAAACTTTAGAAAAAAAAAATAATTTTATGCCTTGCGCAATCTTTCTGGATCCAGAGAAACACCTCCTTCTACTCTATTCAGCACATCCGTTAAAATTCTCCACGCCTCTACAATATTGGGATTGTTACTTGTGTATCTTGCTAAGAGCAGCGGGTACTTCTTTATTGAGTCCAAATAAATCTCGTTATGCGAAGATCGCACAATTTGGCTCGGTTTCGAGATTATATTCGATGTTACTTTATCACTTGGTGGTCGGGATGTCAATATTCCTAAATGTTTTTTTAAAAAATGCCGTGACTTCGAAATAAAAACACTCACCGTTAGTTTCTAAAACCTGCTCTTGCTACAGATCCTAGTAGTAGTCAATTAGCTTTCGTTTTCTCTCCCTATTAATCCCTTCCAATTCGTTGAATAAATGAGGTGTTCGTGGTCTCTGGGGTCTGGGAGGACATTGATCTGAGATGACCGTCACGTTCTCTATAATAAGTCATCTTCTGTTTCAGCTCAATGGAACTAACCTTGTTGGTCATTGATTGGTTCTACGTCGATTTCGTCAGAAAAAAATCTTCCTTTAACTCCGCTATGCCGGTCCCAAGCCCGGGGTCCCATTGCACTACGGGAAAGGAGGAGGGTTCGAGGAGTAACACCTCGCAAAAAAACCAGGGCTTATCTGACCCGGATAACCCACCCACCTGTAAGGGCTCCTGCCTGGGTACGGCGAAGCTGCTGCCTTGTTGTTAGATGTTGAATCATCCAGGGCTAGGGGAAGAAAATCTCGATTGCAAATTACCTGGTCCTCCAGGTTGGGGGTTTGAGCGCTCTGCACCTCATCATCAGTAAAAATCTCAAATGCTCAAGACACTCTTCGTACGCCTCGAAACTCGGACAGGAATAACAAACGACGACTTTTGGCAAAGAAACGTGACGGTCATCTCAGATCAATGTCCTCCCAGACCCCAGAGACCACGAACACCTCATTTATTCGAGGAATTGGAAGGGATTAATAAGGAGAGAAAACGAAAGCTAATTGACTACTACTAGGATCTGTACCAAGAGCAGGTTTTGGAAAATAACGGTAAGTGTTTTTATTTCGAAATCACGGAATTTCTAAAAAAACATTTAGGAATATTGACATCCACACCACCAAGTGATAAAGTAACATCGAATATAATCTCGAAGCCGAGCCAAATTGTGCGATCTTCGCATTACGAGATTTATTTGGACTCAATAAAGAAGTACCCGCTGCTCTTAGCAAGATACATAAGTAACAATCCCGATATTGTAGAGGCGTGGAGAATTTTAACGGATGTGCTGAATAGAGTAGAAAGAGGTGTTTCTCTGGATCCAGAAAGATTGCGCAAGGCATAAAATTATTTTTTTTTCTAAAGTTTTGTCTCAACGCAATTCTGATCTGATAGGTGATGCTCCATGGAGTGGGGAATAATTTGATTTAACAACACTAATATCTCATAACTCAAATACGATATGAGTAGCCATAGACTCACCAACGATACATATATTGTCCGTTCTTGAGTATAGTTCCCTGTGGTGTCTGGTATACAGGGTGTTTCAAGTAGGCTGTCTATGAGTATTCCAAAAACGGCTAAGAGTTAAGCTATTGAGGACCCTCTCTAAAAGTTAAAAACAAAATTTTGCGTATTTCCGGAAAATCTCGGATGCCCCTTTTCAAAGCACGGATTTACAGTACTACATTTGAAGTGAGATCACAATTTGGAGCAATTTTTTTTGATATCTCGGACGCGAAGCGAATTATTGACAATCATAGTCCTCTTTGTAGAGAAGTAGTGAGTAGGCGGGTTTCAAAGTTACATCAAATGGAGTTACTTTGGACACAGGGGTTACTTGGAACATTTTGACGATAGAAATTATTGGCAGTTTTCTTTTTCACGTCTCAGGGAACAAACGTTATCGCACATAAAAGTGCAGTTACGGTCTGCTCAAAGACAATTTTCAGATTTCATCAAAATAACTGAAACGATAAGTAATTTATATTATTTTCATATAATAAGATTTTTTTATCTGAAAATGTAACACGAACAACTTTTGTTGGCTAGAAGTATTTATTTGAAATGTATTGGAATTTTGTCTAAATATTTATAGCATGAGAAGGTCCGAAAGTATTCCTGTACGTATTTTTACATCTTGACTTTTTCATATATTTTGGTAAACAATAATTTAGAAAAATGTCCAGAGTTGGGTAACATGGAACATGACAACCTCTAGATAATCTTCTAGATATAAGTAAAATTAATATTAAAGATGTCATGATTTCCAATAAATTCATAATAGGAAAGTATTATTAAGTATTATTTTGGGTAGGTACTAACAACTTTTACGTTTCTCCTCAACAAATAATATATTTTTTATGATGTTCAAGTTTCATATTGTTTATTTAGAATGTTGGAGCTTTTCTCTTGTTAAAGACTAGTTCTAGGTTTTTATAAGTTTGGATAAAATAAACGCGATGTATTTCATTTAAAACATGTTTTTTTTCAAATACAAGCGGAACCTTTTTCTTTGTTTTTGAATGTCCCATGTTTAACAAATCCAGCAGCATTTTTGGAAAAGATGGACACGAGGTTCCTTTCAGAGATGCAGACCTGAACAAAGTGGAAGACTACCTCTGCCAGTTTGAGTATTGGGTCACTTGAACTTGTCCGAGACGATAACTCTCCACCTTTGAGATGGAAACTGGGACGAGTCGAAAATCTATACACTGGACCAGATGGTGTGTCGCGAGTTGCTGATGTGAAGACGTCCAATATAAGACGTTCTTTCGCCAAGCTGTGACAGCTACCTGAGGATGTTAAACAAGTGGCCCCTGCCTGTCAAGCTGATGGTTTTGTTGAAGGAGAGCCCTTCAAGGCTGGGGACATGTTGGCGTCGGAGCTTAAACGGAACGTGCAACCGTGAGACTTGAGATGTAGAAAAATGACATATTTGTCATTGAATTGAATTAGAAGCAAGCCAACGGCAATTTTCAATTTTATCAAAAAAATTGTATTACTCAAAATAATAAAGAGTAAATCATAATCATAAAAGATTTTATTAAAACAAGCGTCTCGCTCCAGCGGGTCAATATCGATTTTAGGCAGCGCAGCTGTCTCGCGCGTTTACGGTCCACTTGTGCCGTTCGTAACCGTGACGCAGGATGATTGCCGCGCTAGTTTAAAAACGAAATTTTACCTTGGTGTTCAAATTGAATTCCAGCAAGTCATTTATTTGAAGAAAAAAGTGAAAGCTATAATCGATAATTTTGATTGTTGGAGATCATGTACCTAAAAAATCGTAACACGAAGAAAAATATTAGTCTATCCTTTGTTAAATCACATATTATTGTGAAGTGTTCGAGAAGTACATAATTTTTTTGAGCCTCTTTCGAATGGTGTTACCCAATGGTAGCAGAAAAAATCATTTTAAAACGTAACAAAGAGAATAATTGAAGTTTTTGAATGCACCATTATCCACCTAAATCTTTCATAACTGACTGATGGAATATCAAAGTTTTATCAAATCTTTCGCTGTCGATATAATTTTGTTATTATTTAAGGTACTCACCTGGGAAATTTTCAATACATAATATTATTATTGAATGAATATTAGTTAGGAACCTGAATAAAAATAAAGATGATTTGAAAATGTTTTATTATTTCACAGCAGTAAAAATTAATATTCAAAAATGTTCAAAAAATAATCAAAAAGAAATTATCAGACTGACTCAATTATAATCCAAATGACAAGCGAAACATTAAGCTATTGTCAAATGACGTCACATGTACAGGGTGATATTTTATTCAATAGATATCTCAAATAATTTTTATTCTATAAAGAAGTTTAAATGACCAAATTTGCAGTATTTTTCATGGACATTCAGAATTCGATACTAAGAAATGCCAAAATGAATCGAAAACCCAAACATTCTACAGAACATGGTATTCTTCAAATGAGAAGCCCTGTATATTTTTGGCTAGATTATTAGATCTTTTTCTTCTGATTTCCAATATACCATACATGTTGATATTTATTTCAGCCGTTTTTGCGCCATTCAAGTTCAAAGTCTCTAAAAATGTCATTTCTGGGACATTGCCTTGATGTGGGTTGCTAAGATACGGTAGAATCCAGATCAACGTAGTTTAATTATTTTGAAACTTTGAACTTGAATAGCGCAAAAACGGCTGAATCAAATAACTAGATTCATGGTATATTTGGAATCAGAAGGAAAAGATCCATTAATCTAGCCAAAAATATACAGGGTTGTCATTTCAAAAAATACCATGCTGTGTGAAATTTTCAGGTCTTCGATGCATTTTGGCATTTCCAAGTAACGGATTCTGAATGTCCATGAAAAATACTGCAAATTTGGTCATTTAAACTTCTTTGTAGAATCAAAATTACCTGAGCTATCTATCAAGTAAATGTTATGTTCCACCAGTGTATTCTCCGATTTGAGACGACGCCACTGGAACAAATGCAGTGCTAAATGGACATTTTCAACCGCGCTTTATTTCTATTCTCTGGTTTGCATTTTTAGATATTATTATATTAGCTCTTCAAGCACACGGTACGCAAATTACGATATGTGATATTCTTTGGATAAATATTGCAAGTTTTAGGTATAGAATCATTGAACTAGTGCTTTCACATCCAACTCTTCACAAAACCCCTCGTGAACCTAACAAGTGGCGCAGTCGGTAGGATCATCGATAAGGTGATTTATTGTTCGAGTGAAGTTTTGGCGACCTCCTTCTGGAATCGACATCCGAGCCTTCCTCATCAACAACAGAGCGGAAGAAGAGTATTTGCAGATGAAAACAATCTCAAGGATTGCAGCTGTATATGTAAGTGGATAAGTTAAGCATAATCTAGTTTTTGTTGTACTCACATTTGCTATCATGTCCAACCCAAATCCCGAAACTCCTTCTACCTCAAACACTCCTCCAAACACTACTCAAAATCCTCAAAATCCAAATGATATACCAATTCATTCTATGTCTGATATAAGAGCAATCATATCTGAAAATTTTGATGGTAATCGAGGTAAACTTTTTGATTTTCTTCAAGATTGTGGTCAAGCTTGGAGCCGTTGTCGTGACCCTCAAAAAATACTTCTAATCTCATACATAGAATCCAAATTAAAAGGATCAGCAAGAGCTCAAACTAGATTTAAAGAATTCTATAACTTCGACGACATTCGAGAATCTTTGATTGAACTATTTGGCGATAAACGAGATCTTTCTCAAATCTTAGAAGAACTGAACACATTAAAACAAGGGAAATCAGAATCGGTGCAAAGTTTTTTCAACCGAATAGAAACTCTCCAAACACTTGCTCTAACACAACATCACTCCAAGATGTAGACGAATCGGTTGGCAGAATAGCCATGATTAAAGAAATATCTTTGCAACGCTTCATTTTACACTCAAATGAAGACATTTTTTGTTGTTTGCGTAGATCGAAACCAGACAATATCAATGACGCTCTTACTGAAGCAATGCTAGAAGAAAAACACTTACTAGCAAGGAAATCAAAAAATCAAAATGTTATTTCCAATGAAAAGTACTGTAACCATTGTAACAAGAAAGGGCATACCTTCAGAGAGTGTTATTCGAAAAATAGAAATCCCATTAATTTTAACTCAGCTCAAGCGAGTACTCGACACTCTCAGCAATTCAATCAGAACCAACAGGGTTTTCACGATCGTAATTCGTCTCAAATGAAATTTTGCAACTACTGCAAAAATAAAGGACATCTCATCGACGAGTGTCGTAAACGGAAATTTAACAACCGAAAAAAAGAACTGAATTCCAACCCTCATCAAAATCCTCAAAATACTTTTGTCAGACCAACTATGTCTACTAACTATAATGCACGAACTCCCTCAAATAATCCTTTAAACTCGAACGAGTCCACAGTGAGTGTCACACTGTTGGACTAAATCCTCAAGAAACTGACACACCTCAAAATCAACCAAACTCACTACGTGACAGAGTGAATCATTTTTCGTTCAACTTAAATCCTAACAAAGACATTTGCTACATAAACCTACCACACTTCGATAAAAACGGAGACATACTCAATTTCCAGTAATTAATCGACACTGGATCTAACGTATCTGTTATCAAGACTTCTAAACTAAAAACAACAAATCTCGAATTTAATTCCAATGAAAAAATTTCACTAAATGGCATAAATCCAAATGCACCTATAGAGACCATGGAAAGCGTAATCTTAGAACCCATAATAAACGACTACCCTCTTAGAACAAAATTCCACATTATCCGAGAAAATACCAATATTCCATTCGATGGATTAATTGGTAACGATTTTCTTAAATCTGAAGATGCTGAACTAAATTACAAACATCACGAGCTAAAATTAAAATCTTTGCCATTTCCGTTAAAAATTCATTTGAATTCAAATCCAAATGATTCAAATACTTTTGTCCTTCAACCAAGATCCGAGACAGTAATCCGAGTCAACGTCACCAACGGAGATCAAGTTAAGGTCGGTTATAATTATGATACTTTTATTCTAGACGGAGTCTACTTAGCAAAAGCGATTTTATCAGTTGATGAAAATAATACTGCTTTAACTACCATTGTGAATACGCTCGAAAAAACCGTGCAAGTGAATTTCATAAACCTCCAACTAAGCGTTTTTCATGAGAGCGAGTCATATATCTTCAATTCATTCTCCGAATCAACCGAGATAAAGAAGACGGAACGATCTAATACTTTAGAAAATAACTTGAGACTTAGTCATCTTAATATTGAAGAAAAATCGTCAATCTTAAAACTATGTCGTGAATTTAATCACATTTTTTACCTACCCAATGATGAGTTAACCTACACTGATGCTATTCAATGCAAAATTCACACGACAACAGATATTCCAATCACTTCAAAAATTTATAGACTTCCTAGATGCCATGAAACTGAAGTTTCCAAACAGATAGATAAAATGCTAAAACAAAAAATTATCAAACCATCTGTCTCTCCTTACAACGCACCCCTATGGGTCGTGCCGAAGAAGGCCGATAGTTCCGGGCAACGAAAGTGGCGTATCGTTGTAGATTATAGACGTCTAAATTATGTCACAGTAGGAAACTATCATCCCATTGCTAACATAGACGAGATTTTTGACCAGTTAGGACATGCATGCTATTTCACAACCCTAGATTTGACTTCGGGGTTCCAACAAATCAAGATGGATTCCGAGGATGCGCCAAAGACAGCTTTCTCTACCTCAAATGCTCATTACGAGTTCCTGCGCATGCCCTTCGGGCTCAAATGCGCCCCATCAGTTTTTCAAAGACCAATGAATACCGTCTTAACGGGGTTATTGGGTAACCAATGTTTCGTCTACTTGGACGACTTGATAATATTCGGCACAAATATCTCTGATCACGAAGAAAAACTCAAGTTAGTGTTTCAAAGACTTTCACAAAATAATTTAAAACTCCAACCCGATAAGTGTGAGTTCATGAGGAAAGAAGTTATTTATCTTGGTCATAAAATTTCTCAAAATGGCGTTCAACCAGATGTAACCAAAGTTGATAGTGTTCTGAATTTCCCAGTCCCTAAATCTCAAAAAAATATCAAACCGTTCTTGGGACTCGTGGGTTACCACAGGCGTTTCATACCTAATTTTGCAGGTATCGCCAAACCAATGACTGTCCTGTTGAAAAAGACACTGAGTTCCTTTGGAGTAAAGAACAGCAAGACTCTTTCGAAATGTTCAAATCAATCTTAACTAATGAGCCTCTTTTACAATTCCCTGATTTCAATAAAGAATTTGTATTGACTACGGACGCCTCCAACTTTGCGATTGGATCTGTCCTATCACAAGGGGAACCTAGCAAAGATTTACCTATTGCTTATGCAAGCCGTACCCTCCATAAAGCTGAAATATCATATTCCTCCGTCGAAAAAGAACTCTTGTCCATAGTGTGGTCAGTGAAACATTTTCGTCCGTATCTATACGGAGAAAAATTCAAAATAGTAACAGATTGCCGTCCATTAACATGGCTCTTCAATTGCCGAGACCCTTCATCGCGATTAGTGAGATGGAGGCTGAGTCTAGAAGAATACGATTATCAAATCTGTTATAAACCGGGTAGATTAAACTCTGTAGCTGACGCACTCTCAAGGAATCCGGTTTTACACATTCAACCCCAACAAATCACTTTTGATAATTTCATAAAGTTTCATTACGAAAATAATAACCTAATAGAGTATCCTATAATAAAAAACAATGTATTTGATAAATCTCCAAATATACTACTCTTTTCCAAGGATTTCGACGAATCCAATGCTTATTATGAAACTTTAAACCAACTCTATGATTTAAATAAAATCAATATATACGATATCGAACTTCATCAGACTGTAGAACTGAAAAATGCGACATCCACTACGTTTCTCTTAATATCTCATTCAAACCACTTTGACAACCCTTCTAGCAATGACATATTTTACGCACTTCAAAATTTCAAAAAGAAACATGCTGTATCAAACATGACATTATATTTACGCAATCCAATATCTTACAATCCAACACTAAAATGCGATGTACTAAATGAAATGCTCTTTTATTTATTCGATGAGTCAACTAAATTCATCATAGTCGATTCTGAAAAAATTAAACCAACTACTAAAGACGAAATTTGTAAAATCATAAATGAAAATCATTGTACGTCTGTGTCGGGTCACCCGGAATTTAGTAGAACTTACAAAAGGGTAAAGGAGACATTTAAATGGCAAAATATGAAAAAGGATATTAGACAGTTCATAAAAACTTGCAAGAAGTGCCAAGAAAATAAAGTAAACCGTCATCCAATTAGAGCACCCATGCAAATTACTTCTACATCAACTTACCCATTCGAAAAAGTATTTCTCGATATTGTTGGTCCTCTACCCATAACAGAAAAAAAAAATAGATTTATTCTGACTCTACAAGACGACTTATCTAAGTTCTCTTATGCGTATGCCATCCACAACCACGAAGCTAAAACAATAGTTGATAAGTTTTGCGAATTTATCCTATTATTCGGGTTGCCGAAATCCATTGTTACCGACAACGGTACGGACTTTACATCAAACTTACTGAAAGAAGTGAACAAACTCTTCAAAATTAAACACATAACTACCTCATTATATAGACCTCAAAGCAATGGGGCCCTAGAAAGGTCCCATTCCACATTGAAAGACTATCTCAAACACTTCACAAATAAAAGTCAATCTGATTGGGATTCATTCATTCAAACAGCTATGTTCTCATATAATACATTAATTCATTCTACCACCCAATTCACACCCTATGAATTAGTATTTGGTCGTAAAGCGACTTTACCAAACCAAATAACCCAAAATCCTGAATTTTCGTATACGTATGATTCCTATGAGAAACAATTACAGTTGAGATTGAATAAATCGTTTCAAATCGCAAAAGAGAACATAATAAATTCCAAAGCGAAATCCAAAACCTTCTACGACAAGAAAATAAGTGACTACAATTTCTCAGTAGGCGATCAAGTTTACGTTCATGATAAAGCGTCGAAACCGGGTGTAAGCAAGAAACTTGCACCGAATTATAAGGGTCCCTATAAGATAATAAAAGTCAACGCGAATAATTCTATATCTGTGAAAATAAAAAACAAGATAGCCTCTTATCACAAGGACTTACTTAAACCGTTTATTTCAGATGAAAATGAATCGAATACTTTTTGCAACGGGGATCCTCCTAGTGACGACTATCCACAGCCAGATAGCTCACGCCGAACAACCGGCGTATCAGATAACACCGATTAGCGGAACGGCTGGTATTTTTTATTAGTCATTGGGAAATGTTAAACTTTATGGCGATTCCTACACTCTCCATTCTTTTGTAAATATTTCCTTTTCTATTCACAAACTAAAAGTCGTGGAAAAAATCTACATCAAATCGAAGAATTTATGTTATACCTCCGACCTCGAAAATGGAAATCTTTACGTGCATACTTTTCACTGCACGGATTCACTCGCATTATTTGATTATGAAATTAAAACGCTGAATAAGAAGCTTGATACAATCACTCGTTTAGTCGGTCATTCTTTTGAACATAATATTCGTAGACGGCGAGGTATAATTAATGGGGTTTCTACAGCATTTAAATGGTTGTTTGGGACGCCTGATGCTGACGACGCTCAATATTATAGCGAAGCGATAAATTCTTTGAATGATAAAAACCGCGAGACTCAACTGTTAATGCAACAACAAATAAGAGTGATGTCTTCGGCAATAGAAAATTATAATAATTCTGTTGTCTCATTAAAACTTAATGAAGAAACATTGAACCAAAATTTTAAAAAGTTCAATGCCTTCTCGTCTCAACTTAGTAATAAAGTAAATGAAATGGCTCATATTCTATTGATTACAGATCATGTAAACTTATTATTACAGATGATCACTTAGCTAAACGAAGAATACGATCTCTTAATTACATCAATACTCTTCGCAAAAAAGAATGTTATTCACCCTAATGTGCTTAGTCCGAAAGATTTGAGAAACGAGCTCCTCAAAGCTAAACTGGACTCTGATTTCGTTTTTCCAGTTCCTGACGAAGATGTTTATAAATATTTTTCGATATGTAAACTCGAAGTTATTTATAATAATCATATTTTAATTTTCTCTGTGAAAATTCCAATAACTTCTAGTTTGACTTTTAATCCCTACAACTTACTTCCTCTTCCCACTCACGATTCTGCCACTTCAACGTATTCTTTTATTGATCCATCGCACCCCTTCCTGATCCTGAGTACGACAAAAAATAGGTTTGCTTTGATAAAGAACTTATCTAACTGCAAGAAGATTGACGAATCAACCAGACTATGCAGAGATCCTGTCACATATCTTACCACACAAAATCCAACCTGCGAAGTACTGCTCAAGCTCAACCAAATGGAAGAAATTCCAGAAGATTGCAACACAAAAACTATCAAGGTCAACCTGGAAATCTACCACAAAATTGCCGAAAACGAGTGGATCTACATCGTCACACATCCAGTGGGAGCTACAATTTCCTGTGCCCCACATTCCGAAAACTTCATTGATGTCACTTTGGAGAAGACTGGAGTTTTGAAATTGAAACCACGTTGCAAGTGCTACACATTATCCTCTGCCTTGATATCTACGTCTAACCAAACAAGCCTCTTCACACATTGCATCCCAAGTGTTGACATCAACATTGACGATTGCTGCGTGAAGTAGAAAGAGAAGATTAAAAAAGTTTCAATGGATCCACTTCATCTAACCAACATAAATTTAGACGAACTACGACATGCGAAACACAAACTACAGATGTTCGAAGAAACTTTGCAGTATGAAAGTAACAAGCCTTTCCTCGGAGAACATCATACATGGTTCAACATAATTCTATCCACAACCATGATAGCCATTGTCTTCATATCAATTTGCTGTTGTTGCTCCAAGTTTTGCTGCAGCTGTAGATGGCTACCATTCATTGGACGTTTCTTCCCACAAAAAAGGCAGATCAGGAAGTTTGTGTCACATAGTCACAATTCTTCCATCTCCAATAGTATATTTCTTCACACCGAAAACCCAGCGGAAGTATACAGACACATAAGCGGAACCATCCAGAGCCAAGGTCAAGAATTGGTGCCTTTAAATCAATATCAGCGACACCCACCTGCTACCGTCACTGAAGTACCCACCAATGACTCTCAAGGTTACAGAAATCCATTCAAACCAAGAGTCCGCACATCCATATCCCGAGACAGGACAAATTAATCAATTTTTCCAACCCATTGATTAATTTTAACGAGGGAGGATCTGTTATGTTCCACCTGTGTATTCTCGGATTTGAGACGACGCTACTGGAACAAATGCAGTGCTGAATGGACATTTTCAACCGCGCTTTATTTCTATTCTCTGGTTTGCATTTTTAGATATTATTATATTAGCTCTTCAAGCACACGGTACGCAAATTACGATATGTAATATTCTTTGGATAAATATAGCAAGTTTTAAGTATAGAATCATTGATCTAGTGCTTTCACATCCAACTCTTCACAAAACCCCTCGTGAACCTAACATAAAATACATATAAACAATCACCCTGTACATGTCCTTTTTAAAAAGTAAAGTGAATATCCGTATTTTTACTCATTGTGTAACATCTGAAAGGCTAATATATCTGCCTGCTCAGAAGATAGTTTTTTTAGGGCCGCCTTCTTTTTTCGGCTTTTTTTAGTTGCAAAGAGACGCCTTTGGGGTTCTATCTTCTGGTTGTGAGGCGTGTTATTTGAAGAAGTCTTCGTAAAAGTTCTTGACCGAGGCTGACTCTTGACAGCAGCAAGGGTGGGTTTCGGAGGGGCGAGTATCCTTTTAGCAGCTTCAATTTGTTCAAGAGAAGATGCACGGAGAAGTTCATCTGTAACATTTTGTTGTAGTTGCTTCCTCCTCACATCCACTTGCTGCTGCACATCGCTGACTGGTTCAGCTTTACTCAGATTCTTCACTAACTCAGAAATATCAACATGACTTTGGTCAATGTCGATAACTAAATTATTTTCTGCAAAAAAAAAGAATGAATAATAAAACAATAGAGGTAATATCATAATGATCACGTATTTAAAAAAAAACATGTACAAGGTGTCTCTTTAGTATGATGTGAAATTCGCAAAATAAGTAAGTACAGGGTGATCCACCATATAATGTCGTCTCCCCTTAACTGTTTTATTTCAAGTGTCACATAAAATTTGAAGCTATGGTCATGTAGGTACTCGAAAATACTTTTTTCTATGTGTGAAAAAAGTTTGAAAAATCATCAGTTTACCGAGGAAATAAAAATAGATTTTTTGTATGTATCACCTAATACAACGTGCCTAAGATAAGGAGGGCCAGTACATGATGGTGGCCCGAAGACGAAACGTCGGATCTAAATTTAATAACGTCATCTTAAACAGGGGAAAAAGTGGCCATGAGAGAGTGTCATTCATTTTCAAAAATCTTTTGTTATAAACTCAGCCAAAGAAATTACAATTTTTCCAAAATTCGCTTTTTTTTCCGAATATCTCCGGAACTACTGGGAACTTTTTAGATTTCAAAGCGGAATATTATCGAGCACCAAAAGCCGCTACAATCTTCTCATTTAACCGACTTTCCATCTCTCATGGTTACGGAGATCCCTGTACTGGCCCTCCTTATCCTGGGCACGTAGTATTTGAATGTATTTTTCAATTTCTCGTGAAATTTTAACCATAATTCATATAATATACCATATGCCTAAATTCAACCGTTTTTGAAATATTCGCATTAGAAAATTTGAAATGTTGACATCAAATATTTTTTTTATGGACCATCTATGTATATGAATGAATCGGAGGAATTCGGCCAACTGCACGGTTCCAGAAACGATTAGATGAATTATTATGCTTAGAATTTCACGAGGAGTTCAAAAATACATTCAAATATAGGGTGACTCATTTAAAAAACACACACTTTCTAATTTCGCTGGTATACTAATGATTTTTCAAAGTTTTTGTACACGTAGAAAAAAAGTATTTTTCAGTATAACCATACCTTAAACTTTTTTGGTAAATTTGAGATAAAAAAGTTAAAGGGGGGCGACATTATCATGGATCACCCTGTACATACTATATGAATCTGTTACTCTTTATTCTAAAATATGCTCGTGCTTAAGCATTATATAAGTGCTTCGGAACCTAACTTTTCAAATTGAAAAATAAAATGTTTTTTTTTTTAAACAAAGATCCATCTTACCTTGGAAACACCTTGTATTTATAACCACAAAAGACAACTAAACATGTCAGATTAAATAAAGGCTAGATACGCCTTTAAGAAAGACGAGCACAACCCAAATTACACCAAGTACCTATCAAGTAAGTATGCAGATTCAGATTGATATTTTTCAGGGTAATCTAAATAATGAGTACAGAACTAAATTCCCAAATCTAAAATCTACATGATTATGCTTTACACTTTCATACCAATATTTATCAAACCACGAAAAAACACATAGTTACCTTTTGTGAACAAATCAAATATTGTGCTGAGGGTGGTCTTCGCTCCATTGAAATGAACAAAAATACAAAAATTGAAAAAAAAAAGATTAAACTTATTTTCACTTGATATAAATAAATTCATATTTATATAAACAAAAAGTGATGCATCTCACCTGACAACATATTTTGTTGTACTTCATTGTCCGGAACTGGAAACTGCTTTATGAATTTGCAAACTAAGTGTATATGTTTGCACATATTCCACTGTATTGTATTATCAATACATGTACAGCTGTACCGGTGAATACATGCCTTACATTCATCGCAAACTAGCCTGCAACTGCAATCCGATTTTATCTCTGTCACATGGTATGTTGCATTCCTAGAAGCTGATGGCACAAGCCATACCATATCCTGTTGTGCAACTGAATCAAGGGGCAGATCCTCACTACTTTTGTGTCTTTTTCTAAGGGTACTTATTTTAGTACACACTTTTCCTTTATGAAGCACTATCAATCTCTCAAATAACTTGTCTCTGAGAAACTTCATAATAGCCCCAATTGCTTTGTCAAGTCTTTTGATAAATTTTCTATGTAGATACAGATATTTGAGAGTGCTGTGCATTCTTTCTAGAAAATAGTTCACAAATATTAATAATTTTCAAAAGATCAGCCTTCAATATTCCTTGAACCGATAACAATATGAAACACGTTGATTTAGATGTCAAAGGGGAGATATCACATGCAGTTTTAAAACAAAAGTGGTGTAAAAAATTTGGGTTGCCATTGTAAAATTTAGGGGTAGTTTCTCTGGGGCCTTGCTTAGAGGGTTGTTGTTGATATTATTCAAATTGACATGTTTTGCCGAATTTTCATATTATCATCGGTTCAGAAGATATTAAGAGCAGTCCGTTTGGGAGATGACAACCTGTATATGAAACAATCAAAATTATTACTCTGATACTTTTGCATCACTCTTTTGGAAAAAAGTTTAAACAAATTCAAATGTACAGTTTGTTCAATGCTTTTCTGCGGTTAGAGTATTTGACATTTGTCAATATGTCCTAGATTGATCGCAAAAGTGACCTAGCAGCTTACCTTTCTCTTTTGAAATGATGAATTAGCCTTGAAATTATAAGTTGCCTGTGTAGTTGTAGGTACCAAAAAAGCATTGTGGAAATAACTTGATTGTCTAAATTCGAAAATTTTAAAATAATCGATAGTATTGTCAAAACGTGACATTTGTCAAAAGTGATTGACGGCAAATGATTTCGACGTCTAGTTAAGTCAAGACATACGTGAAATTTTTGTAAATATGTAAGAGAGAGGGACGGAAAAGTATGACGTAACCGCAAAATAGCATTGAACAAACAGTATGTATTCTGGCAACCAATGATATCACTTACCTATATGCATATTAGTGTTTAATCCACTATTTAATCGGTAGCAGTAAGCCCATTGTTCTGGTCTTTTTGAACAAATTTTTTCAAAATAAATATCAAATTCTAAAGTATCAGAGCTCGCTCTACAATACAACAGAAACTTTTGTAGTAAACACTGGAAATATCTTACATCCGTTTCCTGCAACAGCACACGGAGCATTTGGTAGATGAGAACCTGGAAATGTTTAAAAAGTCATTGATGTTATCTAAGATGATCACAGTACTACTGAACCTTTTTCTCTTTGCCCACAATTTTGTCCAAAATCTTATTCCAGGCTCTGTCCACGTGCCATGTACAGAATAGCCTTGTAGAAAAAGAAGTATGGATTAATTGATATTCAAAAGGATCATTTTCGTTTACATAAATAAATTTAGATAAATTATGTTACTTTCATAAGTACCTAAATTCAGCAGGCAGCATAACTTCCATCCATGCATTATAGTAACTTTCAGCCATATCGGACATAAACACACGAGGTCTAATTCTCCTTTCGATTCTCTTCTCAACACTTGAAAAAAAAAGCTTCAACACTGCAACATCACTCCTGTTGGATATGAGAAAGGCACATGGATATCCTTCTCTTAGGTCATCCAATACTAAAATCGTATGTAATTCAAACCCATAACCATTTACGCCATGGGTGCCATCTATACATATACAATCGGAACCAAATTGTTCCAGCAAGTTTTGTTGGCCATCGGTCATAATAATTAATATGAAATCGGATGACTCCAGTTCCGGGTATTCCTCACATAGGCTGTTTTGTGGTTTATAGAAGAGTACAGAATCGCTCAGTTCATTTACCCAGGCATCTACGCTTATAGCGTCGTTTGCATGTCGTATAGAGGAATCTTTCAAATTGAATGAATATTCGACGTTATACAGATCTTTTTTGGTCAACAGATGGATACGTTGAAGACTACAATCGGTAATTGAATTCCTTACTTTATCCAATATGACTTGCAGTGGAATTTTTGCAGCTATCTTAGACGCAATAGTTTCTCTTTGTGAAGTTGTCAAAAAAAGATGTCCCATATCTTTCTCCTGAGCGTGACCGACATGGCTTTTACAAAACTGGACTATACATTTTTCATTATTTGTAGAAACAATCATCCTGGCTGGGCAATATCCCTCGATTTTATTACTACCAGATATTTTAGGTTTGCGAATATTTTTTCCTCTGGTTCTAGAGTATCCTGATCTATGACAAAAATATGTAGTCTTCGTATGTTTAGGCGTTTTTTCAGCACCCCTGGTCTGCACAAATGAGGCAAAAGTTTCTTCTTCTATCGTTGATTTCCAAACCTGAAACATAATCGCGTACTTACTTTACAACTTATTAGTTTTGTTTAAAGTGACATTTAGGCTCCTATTAAACAGAATATTATCTAACAAAATTATTAACAGAGTTTGATATTTTTTATTCTATTTTGAGTGTTGATGCTCTTATGTTTTCCTTGTCTATGTAAAGATTAATGTTTTTGATTTTTACAGGGTGTCCCCACTCAACTGGCCAGAACTTCAAGAATATCTTGAGAAACCATAGCAAAGTGGTTTGAGAGGCGCAAGTGCGTCGTACAGAAATGAATATTTTTCAAGATACCTATTCAATTTCCAATTTCCTCCCGCCAATCTTTTCTTGAGTTTTTTCTCTGCGACAGGAAATCTCACTGTTCTTTCGGGGTATGAAGATATGTTTTTCATATTTTGTTCGAAAACCGTGTATCGGACAAAAAAAATCTAGAGAATGTTGTTGAAATGGGTAATTCGAAAAAATTTATTATTTCTAGCAAAAAACTTTGGCGTACCATTTCTTTTATTGAAAATACAACACACATGTTCTCCAAGCCTGTCCCTGGAAAGTAAAAATTGAATCAAAATTGGTGAAGGCGTCTGGAAAACTGAGGAAAAAATACGTATTTTTTCTTACTCAACACCCTTTATATAAAACGACGTACTTTCAGTCATAGGTGTCAAATCTCGAATTACTTTTGTATGCTTCCTCAATATTCTCTAGAAGATGTGACCAATTGACTTGATGTGCCGCGCTGTATAATAATGAGCCACTGACACCGAATGAACCAGATTATACTACCTACCTGATCAGTGATCACCCTGTATAATATTCCCAAATTTAGGTATCGGAATAGACTTTCTATTAATAAGCAAAACTTCATAAGAAATTATCATTACTGTTTTCATTAATTGCAGAGTAAGAAAGTTGACAAGTGAAGTTGTGTTCGTCCACTGCATTTTATAATGAATGTTCTAAATTCATTTCAGTCAATTGACCAAAAAATCTTTGACCAGTCCAGTCCTAGGGACATTTCTTTCCCCATGTTATTGGCGACAGTTAGTCCTTTGTAAATTTGATTTAGCTAAATCATGTCTATAATGATAGTATAAAATACCTTTTAAATACGTAGTTGCAGAAATATTAATATATAGATTATTATAAAAAAATACTGACCTTAAATGCATCAATAGAATCAAATTCAAGAGTTTGATTTATTATTTCCAAGGTATGATCAATTTTATAGTGTTGAACCAAAATATCAGTCGAAGCACTATAATGACATAGAGAACATTTCATTGTCTTTCGAATGTTGTGGCAGTTGTGGCTACTTTTATGTTTCATCAATTGTTTCAATACATCAAATTGACAATTATACATTTTTTTCTTTAGTGGGGCAAGTTTTTCCAGTATAGCCAAGGACTTACCTGGGTGTTTTTTCTTAATATGAACTCTCAAAATAGATGTTTTGCAAAAATCCTTCCCGCATTCCCCACAATGTGCCATTTTCGAAGGTTTAGGTATTATTTCACCGAAAGCAAAAAAACACAAACACACAAGTACACAAGTAGACAAAGGCAAGAGGTATCAAAACAATGTATTGACAGTAGTGCGTGTCCGTTATACTCGATATCGATACGCTGCCTTAAATCGATATTGACCGCTGGAGCGAGACACCTATCATCACTCTTGCGAATTTTGAAAATTACATCCAATTTTTGAGTAAAGTGATTTCACCACAGTCGAAAATTGAGAAAAAAAAAAAGTTTTTTTTGGTAAATTTTCGTTCAGCTCAAACAAGTCGTATTTCTGGGTCTGAAATCGAAAAAAGTCACTCTCAAAGGGCTTAAACTTATACTTTTTTCATTAGTGATTAAAAAAAGACTCAAGCAACCACTTAACATTTTCACTGATATTTCAGTTTAATCTGCTTTCTTGAAATAGAGCAATAAAGACAGCATACGGAAGCACGTGTGCTGGCGATTTTTCCCAAAATACTGTTCAGCATCCTTGTTTCATGTTTAAAAAAGGGTCGAAACCTAAAGTTTTTTTTATGTAATTTATGATAAAAATGACTAGCACCGTTCCAAATAGGGTCAGAAACTATTTTTTTTTCGGTGAATTTCACAATAACTGGACAAAGGATAGTTTGGCTATAAAAATTTGAACTTGGTGATTGCGGGTCATTTTTGCCTCTACATGAGTTAGAAATAGTCAGTATCTCACAATCTGCCCGCAATCTACCTATCTCGCTCGACCCCACTTTCGCACCATTATATCCATTCTAGTTCTTGAAGTCAAGTTCACTGAGTACAAGTTTATGCGCCTACGAACGACAAGGTAGATGCAGAAATAGGAGAATTCTACAACACCATTGATGAAGTAAAACGTCTTATAAAAAAGAGAAAAGTAATGATTATGGGAAACTGCAACCCGCTCGGTTTAAGAAGAAGTACTGACTAAACTAATATATTATGCTCCCCAACCAGACTTTTACTTTATTATGAACAAAGCTCTTGCTGCTTTAGCATACGTATCTTCATATTTCAGATTGAAAGCAGCGACGATGAAGGTACCTTAATAGGAAGATATTAAACAAATTCAATATTTTTATAAATTATATCATCATAATATCACGTCAAATTCCCAGAAATTTTCACGAGCGGCCAATTATTTTCGAAAACAGAAGGTGTATATGAATCAGATGGTACAATAAAACAGGAATTTTCTGAAGCAGACCCCAAACATGAAATGGTGAACAGAACCCAGCAAGTACTTGACGTCATGAATCTTATAGATGGGCACGGAATATTGCAAACGCAGTCGAAACGCTATTAAAGTGACAGAGCAGGTTTCAGACTGTGGTGCTTATAGTAGCTGCAGCAGCAAACCTTCAGCATTGAGTCAGCAAAGTATGGTTGTGGTGAGGGTGGGTTAGGCTTTCACACCAAGTCAGAAAAGTGTTGACAAGAAATCAGTGAAAAAAATTATCACGAAGAATCCGGGGAAGGAACAGGCGATGAATACGCAGGAGTTGCTTGAAGTTTTGAAGTCCCGAGATGCAGTGGATGGTGAGTAGCAGTTATTGTTTGCATTGACGATATCCGTGATGAAATGTATATTGTAGCCTGGAGGCTTGAAGGGTTTGATAAAACTCCAAAGATGGTTGACTAGCTTTTATTTGGAACAATACTGTAGACTTTTGAATGGTTTACAATGAGCAAAATGCTGATGATGATAAATTATGAACGAACAACCCGTCACCATCTTTTTAATTGATTAATCAATCAATGTCCTGTCTCTTCTGTCTTACTTCACCTGAAACGTCACACGTCACTTTTCATTCAGTCTCTAACCACCACAGAAGGCGTATTCTCACTCGTATAGTCTAGCGGGTGGTCGTGTCTGCCGTTTCGGGCGCTCGATATGTTGCTCCTGGCTGGTGTATTTTTGGGTTTTCGTTACATTCTCCCCCTCGTGGTTCGACCTCGTCCCGACAATAAACCACGCACACTCTCTCTTCTGGTTGTTGTTCCGCTGGTATCCTGGTTATAAAGACAGCCTACGTAAGCTTACGTGTGCCGGCGATTTTTTCCAAAAAACTGATTTGCATCCGTTTTTCACGTTCAAAAAAGGGTCGAAACCCAAAGTTTTATTATGTAATTTTTGATTAAAATGGATGGCACCGTTCCAAATAGGGTCAGAAACTATTTTCTTTCTGTAAATTCCACAACTACTGGACAAAGGATAGTCTAGGTATGAAAATTTGAATTTGGTGATTGCGGGTCATTTTTGCCTCTACATGAGTTACAAATAGTAAGTATCTCACAATCTGCCCGCAATCTACTTATCTCTCTCGGCTCCACTTTCGCACCATTATATGACCATTTTAGTTCTTGAAGTCAAGTTCACTGAGTACAAGTTTATGCGCCTACGAACGACAAGATGCACAAATAGAAGGATTCTACTACACCATTGATGAAGTGAAACGCCCTACAAAAAAGAGAGAAGTAATGATTATGGGAAACTTCAACCCGCTTGGTTCAAGAAGAAGTACCGACTGAACTTATATAGTACGCTCCCCAATCAGACTCCTACTTCATTATTAACAAAGCTATTGCTGCTCTACCATACGTATTTTCATAATCCAGATTGAAAGCAGCGACGATGAAGGTACCCTAATAGGAATATATTGAACAAATTCAATATTTTTATAAATCATATTATCATAATATCAAGTCAAATTCCCAGAAATTTTCACGAGCGGTCAATTAGTTTCAAAAACAGAAGGTGCATATGAATCAGATGGTAGAATAAAACAGGAATTTCCTGAAGCAGACCCCAAACATGAGGCAATGGTGGACAGAACCCAGCAAGTACTAGACGTCATAAATCTTATAGATGGGCACAAAATATCGCAAACGCAGTCGAAACGCTGTCAAAGTGACAGAGCAGGTTTCAGACTGTGGTGCTTATAGTAGCTGCCGCAGCGAACCTTCAGCATCGAGTCAGCAAAGTATGGTCGTGGTGAGGGTGGGTGAGGCTTCCACACCAAGTCAGAAAAGTGTTGACAAGAAATCAGTGAAGAACATTATCACGAAGAATCCGGGGAACGAACAGGCGATGAATACGCAAGAGTTGCTTGAAGTTTTGAAGTCCCGAGATGCAGTGAATGGTGAGTAGCAGTTATTGTTTGCATTGAAGATATCCGTGATGAAATGTATATTGTAGCCTGGTGGCTTGAAGGGTTTCATAAAACTCCAAAGATGATTGACTAGCTTTTATTTGGAACAATACTGTACACTTTTGAATGGTTTACAATGAACAAAATGCTGACAATAAAAAATTATCAACGAACAACCCGTCACCATCTTTTTAATTGATTAACCAATCAATGTCCTGTCTCTACTGTCTTACTTCACCTGAACGTCACACGTCACTTTTCATGTCTCTAACCACCACAGAAGGCGTATTCTCACACGTATAGTCTAGCGGGTGGTCGTGTCTGCCGTTTCGGGCGCTCTATATGTTGCTTCTGGCCGGTGTATTTTTGGGTTTTCGTTACATTCTCCCCCTCGAGGTTCGACCTCGTCCTGAAAATGAACCACGCACACTTTCTCTTCTGGTGGTTGTTCCGCTGGTATCTTGGCTGGTCTTCCTCTCCTTCGAGTTCCAACTTCAGGTATCGTCTCTGGTTCTCGATAGGCCTGCAGGTCACTCACATGATACTTTCCAAGTGGTACACTGGAGTTTGTCTACGCTATCTCATAACGGGTGGCAGAAACCTTCCTTATCACTTCATAGGGGCCGTCTCGTTTTGGATCGAATTTCTTGGTCATTTTCTTGGCGGAATTGCTATTTGTATGTAGATTGACAAGCACCTTGTCTCCAATGGCGTAATCGGGTTCTTTGCTACGTCAGGTATCTGCATAGGTCTTGTGTCGATTTCGGGAATTTTCATTGCTACTTCTTGCGTCCTGTCAATCAGTGACCATGCGCTCCAAATAGGGAGTAATCTCTAAATCTCGATTTTTCCTTTCCACCATGTTACACTCAGGTCTATAATATGGCGTCAAAGATTGTTGAACTACCATGATATGACACACTTGCTGCATCACCGTTGAAACAAATTGAACACCGTTGTCACTTGTCATTCGTCGTGGGATTCCATAGCGAAGGAACACCTCTCCTTCCAGTTTCCGAGCACAACCTTCTGCGCTGACGGTCTTTAGTGCAATCAATTCAATCCGTCTAGTCGAATCTTCTCCAGCAATCAGTATCCATCTGTATCAATCATCAGATTCGCGCAAGGGTCCAAAAAGGTCAACTGCTACACTCTAAAATATTTGGGCGAAGGCCGGAGTTTGCAGCAACCAAGCTGTTTTTTGATTCGCAGCCTTGTATTAGTACACTCGATCCCATAATGGGCAGCAGTGGGACTATCATGGTAATCGTACATGATCCGCTCTTGTTCATGTGAAAAAAATCATTTAATCTTCGGCATTTTTTTCGGGATTGTTTGGTAATGTATCAAACCACAAATTAGTTTGACCAAGTCAGTTTTCCTCAATACACCTATCATCACTTTTGCGAATTTTGAGAATTACATCCAATTTTTGAGTGAAGAGATTTCACCACAGGCGCGAATCTAGAAAAAAAAATGTTTCCTGCTTTCCTGAGATAGAGTTATAAAGACAGCCTACGGAAGCTTACGTTTACTGGCGATTTTTTCCAAAAAACTGATTAGCATCCGTTTTTCACGTTAAAAAAAGGGTCAAAACCCAAAGTTTTATTATGTAAGTTTTGATAAAAATGGCTAGCACCGTTCCAAATAGGGTCAGAAACTATTTTTTTTCTGTAAATTTCACAATTACTGGACAAAGGATAGTCAAGCTATAAAAATTTGAGCTTGGTGAATGCGGGTCATTTTTGCCTCTACATGAGTTAGAAATGATTAGTATCTCACATTCTGCCCGCAATCTACCTATCTCTCTCGGCCCCACTTTCACACCATTATATGGCCATTCTAGTTCTTGAAGTCAAGTTCACTCAGTACAAGTTTATGCGCCTACAAACGACAAGGTAGATGCAGAAATAGGAGGATTCTGCAACACCATGGATGAAGTAAAACGCCTTACAAATAAGAAAGAAGTAATGATTATGGAAAACTTCAACCCGCTCGGTTTAAGAAGTACAGACTAAACTAATATAGTACGCTCCTCAACCAGACTCCTACTTCATTATAAACAAAGCTCTTGGTGCAATACCATACGTATTTTCATATTTCAGATTGAAAGCAGCGACGATGAAGGTACCCTAATAGGTAGATATTGAACAAATTCAGTATTTTCATAAATTATATTATCATAATATAAAGTCAAATTCCCATAAATTTTCACGAGCGGCCAATTATTTTCGAAAACAGAAGGTGCATATGAATCAGATGGTAGAATGAAACAGGAATTTCCTGAAGCAGACCCCAAACATGAGGAAATGGCGAACAGAACCCAGCAAGCACTAGACGTCATAGATCTTATAGATAGGAACAAAATATCGCAAACGCTGTCAAAGTGACAGAGCAGGTTTCAGACTGTGGTGCTTATAGTAGCTGCAGCAGCGAACCTTCAGCATTGAGTCAGCAAAGTATGGTTGTGTTCACAAAAAATTAAACCCAATAGAAAGGAAAGGGTTATGTGAGTACAAATGAATAGTGCGCTATACGCCCACGTGATAGAGCAAATCTACAAGGGAAGTCATGTGAGTTGCGTAAGAAAACAACAAGCGTCCAGGTATACCAGATGAATTTCGATCGGAATGATTCGCGCTTGCGCATTTCGTGCGATGCATTTACTCGAACTCTGCTTGAATATCGACATCGACTGAAAAACATTTTCGTATCGAATCTGTAAACAAAAGTAATCGTTGAATTTGTTAATGTTGTTTGTCTATATCGTGTATGTGATGTGGTTCATGCTTTTTAGCTTTTTGCGATATATCCTTACTGATTTTCGAAACGTTCGGTGTGTAAAAGGTATAGTGTCTTCTATCCAGTTTCCAGTGCCTACTTCATAGTTGTAACTTCATTAATGAGTGGAAGGACATTTTATTTGAGTTAATTTTTGCTGATTTTCCGGTTCATTTTATATCGCGTGAGGCACCCAGGTACTCGATGCAAAACCAGAATATGTATTTCCATTTTTCAAGTTTTTGCGATAAATGTAAGAATCCTATTTTTAGTTTCATAACACATCGATTATAAGCATAACCAACATCATAAAAGGATATTTGACATACTCGACATACTTTTTCAAATATTTGCTTGGAGTTCAAAACAATTTATACAGCGAGCAGTGGCCAGGATACTACAAAAAGACTATTCAACCAGAACCAGGATGATCAGTAGGTTTCTTTTCTTTTTAGTGAAGAACATGATTTTCAACGGATCAAGGACCCCCCAAACCAAGTTGATGTTCCTGCAGAAAGGCCATTGGAAAAATCTGAAGGGGCTCATAGACTGCGCTGTGGATGAACAATTTGGCCAGTTACCAGGTATCCTTTCCACCAGCCATCCAGTTAGTAACGTGCTGTAATTTAATTTATGTTAGTGTACCAACGTCACTCGTTCATTCTATCATGGAAGGCAAAATGTCAGAGACAAGTTTCTATTTCTTGTGAACTTAATTTGGATATTCTGTTACCGCACGGTTGTAGATGAAATACTGTATATGATGTATATGTTATTCAGGCTATTACGGGCCTCCATGCAGTGGTTTCAAACCTCGCGTCACCGACTCGGTTTGCAAAATTCACTTCTGTGCGATAATACCACAGTTACCACACTTATTATACTACTGATTCGAGGTTATGGGAACACATAATTTTTATTACGTACCTTATTGATGAAAAACACAAAAATTGAATTTTTTTTATGAAACTTGGTATGCGGGAAAGGAATACAAATCTTATTTTACTTTCAATAATATCTCATTCTTCATCTGAATCCGCATCGCTTGAATCTTCCTAAATTCTTGAGAACATAACATCAATGAATCTTTGACTCAACACAAGTACGTATGGTTGCACAAGTATGTTTCTTTATCTCATATCTATTTTTATTGTTTTATTTTTATAACCAAATCGAACAAAATCGAATCAAAACTGTCACACCCCATCAAAAAAAAAACAAGAGCCACAAATAAACGCGACAAACCGTTCGAAAACCTGCGACATTAGAAATCGCACGCCATGTATCGAGTGTTTTGCTTCTCCTTTTAGAATAATTCACACTCTAAACCATCTTCCCAAACGCAGCGCTGGTGGTTTAATATCGCCGATTCACGAACTAGCGACAACGACTCACTGCATCACCGTAACAAACCATCGCGTTGCGTCACAGCAGATCACGTACTATGTGTAGCGGGCTTTATTCTACACTGTGGGCCAAATTAATTTAGAACCTAATTTGACGCTTGATAACTTTTTTGTTTGTTTAAGGATTTTGATGATTTTTGGATATGATATTGGTCAATATGTTTTGATTATTACCCTAAAATTGAGCTTCCCAATTTTAGCCAGGACCGGACTTAAAACGTTTCTATGAAGTGAGTGCATTTAAGCTCGTTGCAAAAACAAACTGCGCTACTCACAGACCCACTGATATATTTTTTGAGAAGGGCATATAAGTGGGAAAAGGTATCCTGAAAATATGAATATTCCAGAACCATAACCTAAGAAACGATGTTTTTCTCTGTATGATGGTGCTTGTCGGCATAAAAACTATTTCACTTCATTTTGATCAAAGTTTCTTGAAATTTCATAGGTAAGTAACAATGCGAGCTGAGAACTTGGGCCCGTCGAAATCGTCATATGATTGGTGAATTGGAGCAAATTATGGCAAATATATAGTTTTCAACTATGAATAATGACAAAAACATAATAATAAATTTGACTAGAGCCGCTTGACTGTGACATCAACAAAAGAATCTTGAACCAGTTTTATCAAAAATGAAGAAAAAAGATCAGTTCAAAAAATGCTTGGTCATCAATCATTCAACAAAATATTGTTTGTACTTCTGACGTAAATTTGATACGGCCAACCGTTGGGTGAATAATGCCTACGTCGGATAAAGTTAATAAATCATGCACTGAGAAATTCTTGAATATTAATAACTTGCTGTCCCAGCGAAGTTCATACCGCCTCATAGTCAATAATGTCGTGTTAAATGAATTTGTCCCATAATTTTGTCTTTTTGTGAATTTTGTCGATGATTCAATATTCATTCTACCGTTCGAGGAAGAGACTAAACCAATAAATAAAAAATCATAAAAATCAGTCCAGCGACAGTTCTTGTGTCTTGCGACACACTGCAACAGCCAAACGTCGCCGGATCAAAATTTCTCCTTTATACCATAGTGTAGTTTCGTGCTTTTATGGCAACCATGTGAGACAGCTTAGACATTCCAAACATTCCATTGTCGATAATTTTCCGCGCGATGTTTTTCCGTTCGACACAGAAATTTGCCTTGAAAATTCTATTCGATGCTTTTCGCATTCGAGGTTTGTAGGTCTTGTGTTTTTCCGGTCGATAAATTTGCCATTCGGTTTTGGTACAGGGATCCGTAATTTTCCTTTTAAACAGTAAAAATAAGATTCCCAACTCTGCAAATATCGTAGAAATCCGTCAATGCATTGCAAAGTTATAGCATTTCAAACATTTTGCTCCACCAATTTTATGTTTGTTGGCGTATTTCATGACAACGCGCTTGCGTTCAAAAACTAACCAAAATATCTGGATATATTAACATTACCATAGTAACAAACCATATTGTATCGCCTGAATTCAATGCTCACTAATATGGAATACTCACAAATATTTTGATCTTTCGCATGACTTCCTGAATCAGCCTGTATACTGTATATCATGATTTTTTGTTTCTACGAAAGATTCATTTCATGCATCTGAATCCGGACGAAATGAGCTTCAAAAATCCGCACACCGCATTGAAATATCTCTATTCTTGTTGGGACTTTGAATTTAACTCAAAAATGTGCATGTACAAGTTCGAGTGTCCAGCAGTTTATTTCTAATAGAGGGCGTTACAAGATTATTTTCTGAATGCATGTGATAGAAGCATATATCTAATAACTCTATATGGGAACTGTCCCATTTGAACAACGAGCGACGCTTGATGCCAGGATGAGATAGAAGATCCCGCTGTACTGTATAGTTTTGGCTTGGTTTTCGCATAGGTCTATCCTTTTCTATCGCCAGGGGACGGTCCCCTCGCGATAGAAAAGGATAGACTTATGCAAAAAACATACAGTTCAGCGGGATCTTCTATCTCATCCTGGCATCAAGCGTGTAGAATTGCTCTCCATATAGTTATTAATAGATATATGGATAGAAGCATAATAGGTATATTAATATTCAATGGGATGTAATACCATCTTATTCAGATATTTCTTATGGAATCTGAGTAAATTAAATCCTATGCATTCAGGATACAAAGTAAACTGTCTGTTTTACAGTGACTAATACAAGACAAATGCAACATGGCGGCTGAAACGTGAAATTTGAGTATTTCCAGTCCCGGTGGCTCAGTGACTCGATCTTAGCCTAGCGTGCGGAAAGACCTGGGTTCAAATCCCAGCTCGAGCATGCTTTTTTTTATAAAGTCCTGTACTTTTGTTACTGTTTTTCTGTGTCAGCAGAAAAATAATGTGCAGACCACGGCGATAAAGTGATTTTTCCAGACTTCAAGAAGTGTCCGGCCTCGCTCAAGCTCGCTCGTACAGTTCTTCTTTCAGCCTGGAAAAATGTCACTTTACCGCCTAGTACTACAATATACTATTGCCTCACGTATATCAACATAAGCCGCAAGAAAAATGATCGTTTTTCTCATCTGGAGAAACAACTGACTGAAAAAAATAAGTTTCCTACAATTATTCAAGATTTGTTTTATGAAGGTTAAAAATTCAAATCAAATAATATAACTCAGACAACAGAGATATAGTCTAAGAATCAGGTGAACAACGTTGTATAGTATGTGAAAAAAATCAATATAATAATGAATGAATCAATTTACCTTGTGAAATCGATGGCATTTGGAAATCGTCCGTATTTTCATTTTCACCAACAGGATTCGATGGTGTGGAAGGAGTCGCAATATATCTGCTCTGTATCCAATCTGAAACCTTATTCTGGATGTATTCGTCATTTAGATCATATTTGGACTTTTTATGTCGTGAGGCAACCCGCTCAACTGTTTCATCTTCCTCCCCTTCCACATATGCATCTTGGGAGACACTAGGTTCAACTGTTGAATGTGCCTGTTCTTTCACAGCTGCGACCATGGCAGCTCTAGCAACAACTTTCTGATTAATATTTGTGACGTCCTGGCAAAGGTCTTCAACTAAGAAATCCACTTATAAATTATAAAAAAAACCTGTAGTGCCAGATGCATCTTTTAAAGCCATACAAGACATATTTATGAATTTACTAAACTTATTATCAGCAAGATCTTGCACAAGTGAACTCCTTCTTGGTATTTCTTTCCCACACAAGGGACAAATTTGGTTCTGTATCCTCCACTGTTTTATGCACTGAGTACAAAAAACATGGCAGCAGCTTAGTCGGGAAGCTTTTTTATATGTAGTCCATGCTAGAAGCAATTCATGATTTGTACACAATGCAATACTTATGTATTTTTTTATCTCATCAACATTGAAGATCTTGAGGTTGCGCTTTGACGTAGCTTTCTGTTTTGGCAGAGAAAGAATTTTTATTCTCATTAAAGTTTTACTTTTGATTATTAACCTGAAAATTTCATTTTCTTCCAAAAGGCGATGATAAGAACTTATTGGCAAATTATGATCAGTACTTAAATACCCCCATACATGCTGGAGCATGTTGGATAAGCCTTTCTTAAATATCTTACTTTCAAGAAAGATCGTTTATATCCGGATATTTTATTTATTCATTCACAAACACCCTCGCAAACAACTATGGGGTAATTACATGTAAAGTATAAAATAAGCCACAGAATTAAAAACGACTAAACAAGTACCAAGACTACCAAGTGGACGGCGACGACGATGTTCAACATAACAATGCCCCTCGCAATGCCCTGAACTCCTTCATAGCTACATTAAACATGTATATTTGGTTTTTAGCTATCATTCTATTACATTCATAAAATTAACTTTTGAAAGCTTGAAATTTATGTAATTGGCTAGTTCACATTTCTTATATTTTAGGCCATTAACAACATAATATTCAAACAAAACGGCCTGCTTGTTCCTTCTTTCCACTAATAATTCAAATTCGAAACTGTCCAGTCCAGAGTCATTGAAAAGGGAACGCTAAATTACGCCTGAACCATTGAAGTGATCGAAATGAGCAAATTGAATTTAAATACAGGATGCCCCGATGCAGTTTGTGAAAATGTTTTTCAATATGCAGGGTGTATCATTTTTGCAGAGCAGTCATCAATATAGGTGTTTCAAATGGCAACTCCGTGTATCCTTTAATATTTGAATTTGCACTTTTTAGGGCATCGCAAATCCGATTTTTTGTAGCTTTTCCAATTCGCTTCAACCGTTCAAAAGTTATTCCACTTTTTGTAATAATTGATGCGTTCGCAATGGTCCATTAAAGATACCAAAGAACACTTGGTTGTTGAGATATCAAGTTGAGACTTCGTGAGAAACTTTCAATTCACCGCACGTTGCTGTTAGAAACGTTTATTCCATCAAAGGAGGAAGATGCCAGAGACAGGTTTTTATTTCTTGTGAACTTTTGGATATTTTTTCACCGAACGGTTGAAGATAAAAATACTGTATATAATTCGTATGTTAATTAGTTATTACCGCTTTTCAGTGATCACAAACATCGCCTCACCGGCTAGGTTTGTAATTTTCACACTCGTGCGGTAATTTACCACACTTACTCTACAGGGTTCGCAAAAGTAAGTGGCCTTTAAGGATATCTCAGGAAATAAAGCGCTTGGGATTCTGAAAATTTGTGGGGAGGGATTTTCGAAGATGCTCTTTTCAAATGAAATAATATTGACGTTGTGCGACTTCCGGTTATAACGGAAGTAGGTGTCAACTCGCTTGTTTCAAATGGAACACCCTATATATTATTACATTTTTGGATTCTACGTAAAATTCTGGGTAGATGTATGATGTCGTATACCTAAGTATAAGCGTTTTTGAAATATTTGAGTTTTCATGTCAAAAATGACGTTTGTAGGTTCCTATTCAAATGTAAATTTTTCGTACAAGAAAGCCTTTATTATCTAATTTGTGATGGATTTCTTGCCAAGAGAGACATACTTCAAAATATGTTTCACAATATTTTGTACTATTATTACAGAGTTGCCCAAAAATCAATTTTTTAAAATGGAAACCACCAATTTTTATAATTTTGTCTAATTGAGCATTGAAAATAAAGATGAGTTTGTGTAGGATTGATGTCCATTCCAAAAAATCTTATTTTTATTTTTTTTTTTTAATTTTTGGAATGGACAATATCATATGAACTCACCTTTATTTTCAATGCTCAATAAGATAAAATTATAAAAATTGGGGGTTGCCATTTGAAAAAATTGATTTTTGGCGGTTTTCTTAATTTCATGTTTGATCTTATTTTTGGGCAACACTGTAATAATTGAAGAGAGAATGTAATAAAGTTATATCAAGAACCTTTCACACATTTGCCATCCGATTTCCGGAGAAACGAAAGCCCTCAAAAGATGCTGTAAGAAAAATCATAGACAATTTCAAGAATTTTGGATCCGTCAAGAGAGTAGTGCAAAAGAATAAACCTATGACGAATGATGAGAATATTGAAATTGCCATTTTGGGATATTTCGCTGCATACCCAACAAAGTCTCTAAGACATCTTGAAGAAGGTGATTTTCCAAGACCAATTGAATTCTGCGAAATTACCCTCACTTGGACCCAAGGAAACAATTTATTTCTAGACAATATCATTTGAACATGAAGCAAAATTTACAAAAAATGGTACTTTCAATCGGCACAATTCCCATTATTGGAGGGATTCGAATTTGCATGTGTTTCGGAAGCAAAATTTCCAAGAATCTTGGCATTTCAATGTATATTGTGCAATAAGAAACGATAGCGTCGAGGCATCACATTTTTATCAAGAGAACTTAAGTGGTAAGCAAATTTTTGCATCATTCTAGATATAGAATATTATGCTTGTTAACTTCTAGGTCAAGGCTATTTGAACATCCTACAGAATTTTGAAAATGAGTATTTGGGCAATGTGCCGCTTGCTGTTCGCAGAAATCTTTTTTATCAACATGATGGAGCACCCCCACATGGCGGCCACCTAGTTGAAAATTTTCTTCAAAATTCGTTTAAAGATCGTTGGATAGAAAACAATGGTTCCTTTCTGTGGCCACCTCGCTCTCCCGATCTGACAGTTCTCGATTTTAGCATTTGGGGTACTATCAAACATCGAGTGTACAAAACTTCCTTAACATCAATAGAAGTAAGAAATTGATTTGCCTATTTAAGTCACGTCAGGACGTCAGTTTGAACATCTTCTGAAATAAAATTAAAGCTAGTGAGATATATATTTTTCTCAACATTGTATTCATTATTGACTTGGAATAACTTTTCAATGTTTTGATATTTCAATATTCAAATGTGTGACATGTTCTTGATATAACTCCATCACATTCTTTATAAATAATGAATAGCTTCAAGTGAATTTCGTTTGTGTGATTTGAGCACTGCATTATAAAAAATATTTTGAAAGACACTCAATGCTCAATGCATCCATTTCAATAAGGAATCCAACACAAAATCAATGAAAACGCTTTCTGATAAGAAAAATTTGAATTCAAATTAGATCCTAAAAACGTCAGTTTTGACATAGAATCTTAAATATTTCAAAAACCCTTATACTTAGATATAGGCTGTGTTACATCAAATAGGACTAAATTTTACGTAGAATCCAATAATGCAATAATATATAGGGTGTTCTATTTAAAATAAGCAAGTTGACACCAACTTTCGGAAGTGCCACCATCTTGAAAATATTTTAGCTTGAGTGAAACTATAGACTTCGGTATACTGTCAAATTTTCAAAATTTTCCTACGTATAGTTTTCCGTATAGATCGCGCTTGTTCCCGGAAGGACACCCTGTATAGGTTGTTCCATTTGAAACATGCGAGTTGACACCCAATTGCGGTATAACCGGAAGTCGCGCAATGTCACCAGTATTTCATTTGAGGAGAGCATCATTGAAAATCTCAGCATACAAATTTTCAGAATCCCAATCGCTTCATTTTCCGAGATATTCTAATAGGCCACTTACCTTGACGCACCCTGTATGTTGGTATTTGAATCAGCCGATTTTGCGCTATTCAAGTGCAAAGTCACATTGCATCCATCTAAAAAATTCTGGGTTTTTGTCACTAAAGGAACAGAATCATTCAAATACAGCGACTGGGAAAATAAGTTGAACAAAATTCACTGCCTCCTTGACTAATACGGTAGAGTGAAATCCAGATCAACGTGATGTAATTTTCATGAGACTTTGAACTTGAATAGCGCAAAAACGACTGAACCAGGTACCAATATTTATCATATGTTTGGAATCAGAAAGAAAGAAAAAGATCTATCATTTTGACCATGAATATACCCGGTTCCATTAAAAAAATATAGCTTTATCAATTTTTCCAATGTTGTCGATTCTTTTATTTCCGCTATTACCAACAGATATCACGTGGAAAAAGCTAAAACTTTTGTATTTAAAGTTTCTTTCTACCTCCTAATAAGAGCTATTGGTGGAGGTCAAAATATAATAGATGAACCGGTACCTACTTTACTCTTGAGCGTAAATATATTTTTTCAGCAAACCTTGCTCAGTGCTTTCGATTTGATTTGTAACACTTTCAAAAGGCTGTGAAATATTTATTTTTTGAGCTAAAAGATGGAACAAAAAAAGGAATTGTAGGGTTTTTCGTAAAGTTTTATGCTATTGACTCATTGACTTTTAAAGAACTCAATGTATTGACTCCAATATTTTATATACTGTCAAATGTCAAAATTATTGACATAGCTTACTTTATTTTTAGTGGCACACCCTATATATTATTACATATTTGGAAATGCGTGTTTTTTCTGATCACGAAAATATAGCACACATGCCCTTTCTTTTCAATAGTTTAGCACAAATCAGTATTAATTTGATTGGAATTTTAATTTTCAAGCATGAATGTATTCATTTGTTTCCAATAATTGTCATGGTTGCACTCGAATCGTGAAATGTTATACGTGAATACTGCTCCTTCACAGTAAGTTGGTAAAAATAAATAAATGTTTTCATTCCTTATTTGAGTGATTGATCAAGATACTGTATTTACAAAACAGAGAATCTCCTATTGTTAGTAGATATTCAGAACAAGAACTATAACAATCATTGGAAACAAAAAAAAACACGCCTGTAAGTAAGAACTTTATCCAGATTTATAACAATTTCCTCTAAACTATTGATTAGAAAGGGCATGTGTGCTATATTTTCGTGATCAGAAAAAAGACACCTTTCTTAATTTGTAATAATATATAGGGTGTGCCATTAAAAAAAAGTGAGTTATGTCAATAATTTTGACATTTGACAGTTTATAAAATATTGGAGTCAATAGCATAAAACTCTACGAAAAACCCTACAATTCCTTTTTTTGATCGACCTTTAAGCTCAAAAAATAAATATTTTACAGCCTTTTAAAAGTGTGACAAATTAAATTGAAAGCACTGTACAGGGTCATTCCGTATATATTGACCCATCCCATATGCTAGCGGCGTTGTCAATGAAGATGTGAAAATTTTGTCAACATGAAAGTTTTAGATATTGATCTGAACTTTCCAAAAAAACTTATCAAAAAAAACAAAAGAATATCGGAATGTCAATATTTTTTCAAACGTAGCATTTTTTTCAATGGAATTCCCTGTATATTATCATATATTATGAAAGAGCTTATTTTCCTGATCTCGGAAATATATGGTTTGATTACCTTTCTGATGAGTCGTTCAGTAGATATTTAAGTTTAAATATGTGTAAAAATTAGTATTTAAATCCCGATTGCCATGGATGAAGTTGCACAGATTTATTAACTCGTGAATATTTGGAGTAACATCTAGAAAATAAAGTTATTTGACCTCCATTTCTATTTTTTCAATCTATATAATCACGATTCTATCATTTTTTCCATAGAAATTTGATTTTTGATGTTTAAACATATTACTTAATGAGAAAAAGTTTGCCATATTCCGATTTACAACTTCTTGGGACGCACTGTACATTTTTGTTAATGGAATGGTGCCGGTTTCTCATTTTCTGAGAGATTTATTTTGTGATAAGTGAAGTTTGGTTTAGCTTTTTTTGCACTATTTCAGTTTGAAGATTCATTTTCTGTATCGGTTTTTCTAGATAAATCATGGCTGCTACAAAAAAATACTGTGGCTAAGTAGTTGGTTGAAGATAAAAAATAACCTAGATATATGGTAGACTTGAAATCACAAAAAAAAGTCTTTTGTTTTACACAAGAATAAATTTAATAAAACATAGGTACAGGTTTTTTTCTTATAATTTGCCTCTCCTTTAGAAACTTTATTTGAAGAGATTCAAAGAAAAAATTCAAATGAAAATGAGTGAAAGAAGATTACATATCTAAGCGAAAGAACTAATCACTTTTGGAAGTCAGGAAGATTTTTGAAAGTTCAATTTTTTTAAATGGATTCAAGATCTCTTCTTTCTCCGCTTTTCAAAAGTATATTATTATAGTTAGCCTATGTTTGGACTAGCCGTTTTCGATTTATTTAACTTGGAATAACTGGATTTATGCAATAATTTATAGTAAAACCATGAGAAATTATTATTTCCAGTTTGATAATGTAATATACAAACAGATTGATGGATCTGCAGTGGGGAATCCAGCTAGCCCTGTCCTTGCTAATATCGTGATGAATGAAATGATAATGGATGTTTTGGAAAAATTACCTTTTAAGCTGCCTTTCATCAAACTTTACGTGGATGATTCACTCATGGCCTGTCCCCGAGGTCGGGTTGATGATTTGTTGAAATTTTTCAACGACTTTCACCCAAAGATACAATTCACGATGGAGATTGAAGAAGATGGAAAAATCCCATTTCTTGACACTATGGTGATACGTAATCAGGACGGTTCTATTTCAACTAAATGGTATCAAAAACCATCGACTTCTGGGAGAGTTTTGAACTTTCTGTCTGCTACTCCCATTAAATATAAAACTTGTACCGTAAAAAACCTATGCTATAGAGCTCACCATCTGAGTAGTACTGCGTACCAGTCTGACAATGAAGTGGTTATAAGGAGAATTTTGAAGATGAACAACTACCCATCAGCATTCGTTAATAAGCTAATCAATGATTTTAAAAAGACTCCAACCACGCCCCGAAAACTTGAAGAGTTAAAATATTACAAATTTCTATATATTAACGGTCTCTCACAAAAAATTGGACATCATATTTCAAAGAAAAATCCGGGATCTAAATTAGCTTTTTATAACACCAGGACAGTTGGTTCTTTATTCACAAAGCTGGAGGATCCCATACCTAGCGATCTCCGCTCGAATTTAATCTACAAAGTGCCCTGCTTTAATTGCGAAAAATGTTACATTGGCCAAACCAAACAATATTTGAAGAAGAGGATGTACCAACATAGATATGACTGCCGGGAAATTAGTAGAGAGAAACCAGAAAAAACAGCATTGGCTTCGCATCATTTTTCTACCGGTCATAATTTCAATTTCGCGAATGTATCGATAGTGGACTACGAAAATAACTTTTACAAAAGAAATGTGAATGAAATGATATACATCACTATAAATGATACAGTTAATTGTCGGACCGATGTACAGATCCTTAATATCCAGTATATGAATTTATTACACATGCACCAAAACAATCTTCGATAATTGTATAGGAATGGAAGTGACAAAAAGCGGCATTTGATAAAAAACGATTCAGAACTGACAACCATTGATCGCTGTGTTTTGATGGCACAAATGATATTATTGCTGCTGTTTGTCTACTGTTTTAAATCTTCTATAAGGAATATAAGAGGTTTACTATGTGTACACGTATTGTGAAATTCCAATTTGTATGTATGTTTGATGGATACTATGTTATTTTTCCGAGTGAGAACTTCTAAACTTTAAAAAGGTATAACCAAAAGCCCAAAGGCTAGGGGTTGCGAAAGACATGCATTTCTCTCACACAGATCCATCCACACAGTTTATTCTTGAAATTGTGGCAAATGCCTTTTCAAGTTTTCTACATCATGTGAATACTACATATGTTAGTTCTTGATAGTAGGTTTCTCATCACCACCAATAGATGGAGATGCTGTCTCCAAACCTTCGTATTTAAAAATGTCTTGCACCGTTTCATTGTGTAGTTATTTATTTTTATTTTTATGTGATTGTTTTAATTGAGTTATCGTTGAATGTATATTTTTTTTACCATCATTAGATCGTTCAGTACGATTCATTGTTTACGACGTAGAATGAGTTCTGCCTGCTCAGCTGTTTGTGTTTTTTTTTTCATTTTGTTATTTTGTAATACTTACGCCCCCTTTCATTTGTAGCCTTGAGAAAGACCGAAATTATACGGTCGAAACGTCGGCAATTTAAAGAAAAAACCGAAGTTTGATTTTTGTCCTATACCCGCTACTGACCATCCGCATATAATAATAATAATAAATAATATAACCGTTTTGTAGATAATCAACCAACTAACTTTGAAAACTGGTTGGAAGAGTTTCAAAATATTATCAAAACAAATTATTACATTCTATGCAATATTTTATTATGAATATATTGTGAGAGTTGGCATATACCTCGGTATATACTGTCATGTAAAAATATAATCGAAAAAACTATCAAGAATTAGAATTATATTGATTACAACAATTTTTTATCAATCACATGACAATGTATGATTCCATTACGCATCATGGTTGGAAAAGATTGATTAGATAAAGAGTATAAATCAGTGAAATGAATAAGAGTTCATTCCAAAGACAATAACATAAACGTCCGACCGTAGGTCGATAAAATGCGAAAACGTAAATGGCGAGGACTCGTTGAGCGGTGGGAACGTGTAGTTGGTTAAGAATAAAATTTCTGCGCGCGCCGCTCAGCATCGCCACACCCCCACTCCTCGCGGCACGAGGCTCTGTCGGCGGTGGAGCGATGTCACTGATGTCAGTCAGTACCTTGAATATGGCGTCGTCAAGGAATTACCGGGTCAAGCCTAGGTAAGACATAAAATATATCGTTTTTATCCCTACGGGGAAAAAACGTCTGTTATTTTATGGTCTGTGCCTAGGCTTGACCATATGAAAAGTGTTTGGTTTCTGGCGACGCGGGGGCGGGAGAGCGTACTGTGAAAAGAGAAGATTAAGATGAATCTAAAGTGCAAGATTGAAATATTTAGCTTAATCAAAGTGGCCAAGTGGAATGTAAATGAACAGCCTTTATTCTCCTAAATAATTTATCACCCCAGTTCACACAACCTGAGAATTATCACTTCCTATCAGTAGTAGGCATAAAGGAATAAACCTCAACAAATCGACTAATTTTACACCTAATAATGTAGGGTTCACGTTCACATTCAATATCATTTCGAAGTGGAACTGTCAAATTTCCGCTTGCCAAATGAGAATCATATGATACCATCTACATTGAATCTATGTTCAAAATCTATGTTACGTCAAACTCAATGTAGATGGTAACCTATGATTTCCATTTGGCAAGCGGAAATCTGACAGTTCCACTTCTAAATGAAATTGAATGTAAACCAGTCATAATAGAATTTAAAATAAGGCTTTCATTGGGAAATTTTTTGATGTGTGTGATGGTATATTTATGGTAAATTTATTTTTATATATTTTAAAAGGGGATACATTTTCCTATAAAAAAAAAAACAAAAAATTGATGATTTTCTTTTGTGTTTTTTTTATTATTTTTTTTTTTTTAATAGGAAAATGTATCCCCTTTTGAAATATATAAGAATATATATACCATTACATTTGATTTTTTTGGAAAAAACTCAAAAACATGCTACCAATTCAGTTAACGCCATCTAGCGGCGACGGCGAAGGTCAAAAATTCAAAACCAAAAAAGTTTTTTGAAGTGCAGATCATGCTCTTTCATATGAGACCAAGATCGCGTCAATCGGTTGGGTTGTTTCAAAGTTATGAGCATTCTTGCGTTGTAAGGCTTGACAGCTGATACCTGTCTTATTTGACATGTTGGGAAAAAAAATCAAGAAAACAAATTTAAAGGAAATCTCTCAAGGAATCCATAGCGGTACTCATTTGTATTTGTTTGTATTTAGAAATCACGAAAAAACAGCGATTTTGTGTTTTAATAGCACCGTTACGCCATCTTGTGGCGATCTTGGGAACTTCTGATATATTTCCAGCATTTTCTCTATTCCATATTACCCAGTAATTTTTTTCCGCAAGACTCTGCGATGCCTAGTTTCTGAGATCTGGCACCTTGCCATTCTTAAATAGACACCCTGTATAAAGCGATACAATAAAAAATGTTCAAATGAAAGCTTTATGATTTTTCCCGAGATTTTTCCTGAAGATTTCATAATAATCAAGTGAAAGAACAAATCATTATTGAAAATGAGGAAAATTTGGGAAAGTTTATTTTTTTAATGGAATGCCCTATACAGGGTGTTTCAAAAACATGTTGCCAAATTTCAAGGGGTTATTCCTTGCACAAAAGTATTACGATAGAACCCAACTTGCCTATACCGAAAGTTGATATTGACAGAGATACAGGGTATCAAAGTTAAATGTTAATATTTGATTTTTTTTAAATAACTTTTGAAATAGTGAAGTTATTTTGATGAAGTTTGGCACATGAGGTTGTTTGATGCGAAATTCAAATCTGACCTTGACATGCCTCTTACTTGTAGGGGGCGCCACTTACACTCATTCACATACCCATAACTTTTTTGTATGCACTCCTAATTTCTTTTTTTATCGGAAAATTGATTTTTGAAAATGAACGTGGGTGGCTTTGAAAACGGCGTTCTCATGATAATTTTGACAGTTGGTTAAACGTCCAATGTTTCTTATGGAACAAACATTAAAAATGAAAAATAAAAAAATGAAAAAAAATTTTAAAAATTCAAAATCAAGTTCAATTTTTTTTTGATAAAAAATATTGAAACAAATGTCTAAATAAACATGATAACGTCGTTTTCAGCGCCACCTATGTCTATTCTCAAGATTTTGCATGTAAAATCACAATGCATGGATTACTTTAAGTGCGAATATCTTGAATACGGTTTATCCTAGCCACTCTCACAAGGTATACCTTTCTGATGTATATATGCCTGAAAAATCAAATTTTTGATAAAAAAAGAAAGTACGAGGGCATTCAAAAGAGGTATGGCTATTTGAATGAGTTAAAATGTGTGTAAGTGGTGCCCCCTTCAAGTAAGAGCCAAATCAAGGTCAGATTTGAATTTCGCATGTCAAACAATCCCTCATCAAAATAACTTGATTATTTTAAAAGTTATTTGAAAAAATCAAAAACTAAAATTCAACTTTGACACCCCGTATCTCCTCTTTTGATATCAACTTTCGGACGGGACAATTTGGGGTCTATCGAATATTAGGTATAACCCGTTGAAGTTTGACAACCTGTTTTTGAAATACCCTGTATTTTATCAAATATTCAAGATCTCCTTATTTTCTGCTTTTCATAAATATACAGGTTGCCTATGTTTGGTTTATCAATAAACATTTGCTTAGTTATGAAATCTCTTTGCACATGGCCCAAAGCTGTGAGCTATGAAGGGTTTCACTCGGTTTCATCAATGTGCTCTGAAGATTTGTATGCTCCACAATAGAAAAAAAGATACTGAAAAAGTGGTTGCGAGCAACCCTCAGTGTGGGAAAAGGTAAGGAAGAAAATGAAGGTAGTATATTGAATACTGAAATGAATTTTTATTGAAGGTTTTTCATTAAGAAAGTCAAAAGATATGGATGTGAAAATTAGGAGGTCATATTAACAACAAAAGCTAACAATAATAATAAAAATTGAAAAAACGTATTAAAATGAGTTAAACAAGCTTAAAAATAGTTTCAAAAAACAATACAACCAGCCAAAACTACTCAAAACTATTAACTCTAACGTCACAACACCTCCGCCAAAATTGCAACTCCAGGAGACATCTTCCGGAGTACCACAATGCCAGAAGTAGTTTGATTAATAATAGCGGCATAATTAATTTGAAACAAAGTTTTGAAAATGGTAAGAAAAACAATCATCCCAGTGCATTAATCACCAGGAGGGGAATGACGGCTATTAGAGGGCCCAGGACCCTGCTCAACAACCTCCATTTCCTCCTCCTCCTCCTCATCTTCAACACCAGCAAGATCATCCACTCTGGCAATTAAATTGTCAAAATCAGACTTCATATTTACCTGAAATTTATACAAATCATATACTCTGGTTTTGACTGAATTTAATTCTTCTTGAATGCTATTTAGAATTTGCTTCGAGAGTGACTCTGAAGAGTTTGTTGAATTCTTAAAATTTGTCTGCGAAATATGAAGCCCAATCTTAACCACCTCTGCCATAGATGGTCCACCATAGTTGAAAGAAGGATTTGGAGGCAAAGACTGCTGACCAAAACTCCGAGCATCTGAAACAGTTTTAGCATCCGACCGCAACTTGTTCTTCCGAATGAATTTCGGATTTTTAGGACAATACGGCCAGTTGGCTGCATGATTCCGCTCACAGTGACAACACACTAGAGGAGATTTGTGTTTGACTACACATCCCTTATAGAAGTGACTACCAGTGCACTTGTGGCACACTGATGGGTCACTCCTACAAGAGCTGATAGAATTTACCCACTGCTGGCAATTATGACACTGCAAGAGATGTCCAGGTTGTGCATTTTGTAACTTACCTTGATGTCCAGGTGAAGAAGGTCTTTCTCCAAAAGAAGCCTGTTTCCAGACTCCTTTTCAATCAAAATCTTCAGTAAGCCAGTGTTGTACTGGCGTCTAAAGCCCTTACAGAACCAGTACAGGTTATCAGGCCAATAACCCCGTTCTGCAAGAGCTTTCTTGATCACTTCAATCGGAATGTTTTTATTAAGTCCACATATGAAGTGATTTGCTTTGCGCTCACCTTCTAGAAAGAGCGTATGGTATTTAAGATTATTAGATTTGAAGAATCTAGTAGTCTGTCTATGTTGATAATCTGAAGTAGGGTGTAGTTCAATAACAGGACCATGCCTGTTATTGCGTATATTACTTGTTGGTAGCACAATATTTTCAGCAAGCAATGATTGAAACACTGCTGTCGACTCATGCAGTCTAGACGTGAGACAAACTGGCGGTATTTTGCGATTTGACCTTTAGTTTACATTAATGTCACTGACAGTGACATTTTTAGGTTTTACTGGAGTGCGTTCCGAATTACAAGCCATTTGGGGCTCCAAAGCCCCACCCACGGGTTTTGAAGCCCTAGAATGGGGCCCAGGGCTCCCAGGGCTAAAATTTGGCAGAGGTTCTGGAGAAGCAGAAGCAAATAAATTTGAAAAATTGCGACTAACGTTATCTTGTTTTCTTTGACCATTTAATTCGGCTTTGAGAGACTCATTCTCCCGTCTCAACTGTTCTACTTCATCATTGAAATTGGTTACTTCATCTTGAAGGGATTCTACTTGTCCCATTAGAACTTTAAGTTCAAGTCTATCAAAAGATTCTTGAAGCTTTTGTTGATTAATATTGGAGTCTCAAAAACGAGATTCAATAGCATTATTATCTTGTTCAATTTTTTCAATAGAAGCTTGGATATCAGGCTGAATTTTGACTATCTCCGGCTGGCTGTCAGATGACGATTCTCTCTTCTTGCTCGTATCTTCAACAATTCTTCTCTTTTTTCGTCCCCCCATTGTGGCAGGGCCCTAGCTTGATGTGTTGAACACGAATTCTAGCTATTAAGCTTTGAATTAACAATGGAAAATTGGATTTTTGCCGGAGCAGAATTTTTGACAATAGGTTTTGACAATGTCACCTTGACGTCTGATTGCAAACAACACGTCCTATAACTGCTTTTATTCTTTGTCTTTCCTGAATTATCCAATACTTTCTTCTGATCTCAGCTAGTAAAGAATTTATTCCGCTATGCATCATCTGTTCATGTGCGTTCCAAATCAATTTCTTTGATAAATCCGATTATTTGGGTATAATTATAGGATGTCGTTCGTTATAGTTCAAACTGGATTCTTGCAATCTTCCTTTCAGTCGAAATTTCTCTATTCTTTCTCAAATTCTCTATTTTATCAAAATACTTTTCTTCCTGTGATACTCGTATCCAATAAGTCTCAGCTTTTTCCATTTCCTTTGTTTACCTAAGAACAACTCCGGTTATTCTTTGTTCCTCTGTTTTAACCTTCGTATTGTGTAAAAATCTGTTTATAAAAGCTGTTACCCTTAAAATCTTCTCAAAACTACTTATTGGTTCAATGAGAAGATTTTTTTCACTGTAATTTTGTCTTTCTCTTTCTCAATTGTTTCTTTATTCTTCAAATCAAAATATTCATTTATTGGCCAATTTTCTCTGCTTGAAGACATCCAAGTAGGACCATGAAGCCATCGTTCCGATTCTTTCAACCATTAAGAAGCTTGGACTCCTCTGGTCAAAAGATCTGCTGGATTTTCTTCACCTGGGCAATACATCCATACGATTTAATTCGTGTTTCGTATTTCTATTACCCAATTTTGAATAAATGGTTTCCATTTAGATTTATTGCCATTTATCCAATGTAAAGTTATTTTCGAGTCCGACCATACAAAAATGTTGGCTTTGTTCAATTCAATATTCTCTGTGATATACTTTTTCATTCTTGCTGCACATAAAGCTGCAGTCAGTCCCAACTTTGGCAATGTAAGCTCTTGATTTAATGGCGCGATCCGATTCCTAACCATTAAAAAATTGCAATCGTTATTATCCAAACGTTTCAAATATGCTACAGATCCATAAGCGTGAGGGCTAGCGTCCGCGAAGCAGAGGCGAAGTTAGGTCTTTGTCTTAGGGGGGGCTGAAGCCCCTGGCAAAAACCATCTTTCGCCGGAGGAGAAAAATTTTTTGGCTGCGCATTCGCCATTTTATCAAAATTCGCCAAAACTATTCACCAAATAATGTCAATTGAAAAATAATTTCATTAATTATTTAGCAGCCATAAATCAGGATAAATAACTAAAACGTGCAAGCCCCAAGATCATATCTACTCTGAGTTCTGGGTAGAACGAAAGATGTGTGTATTTTTTGTGTTCATGTGTTGGTGGGGTGTGCGATGGATATAAATAACTATAGACTAAATGAAAACCTTCAAGTCAAAAAATATCCAAATCTTTTTGTCTTGACATAAAGAAATAAAAATAAACAGCATATATTCCTTGAGAACTTGAACGTACGTTTTCAGCTTTTTTGCGTTTTGAGGAACTCTATGTCATTTTTATTGGCCAACTGCAACTCTTGTATTTGTAGCCGCAACCGTTCAAACATATTTTGGTAATGTTTTTACTCCAATGAATCTATGATCCATCAATGATGTTTGTAGTTTCAGCTATCATTCATATAATTATTAATTAGTCAACAAAAAAAACAAAGAATTTTAATTTCATTCCACCGGACTAGACTCTGCAAGCCACAAAGTATTAGAAAAAGCATTATGGTTAATTTTCATTACATAAAAAATAGCAAGTGTTTATTTTATTCCAACTATGAAAATTGATTAATTAAACTATGAGCAGATACCTAAATAGTAAATAAATATCGCCCTTACCGTTTGCCTTACAGAGATGATTACTTAGTGGTCGTTTACTCAAGTCACAACACTAACAATCAAACAGAAAACTGTGAATAGGTATGTTATACTTATTTCAGAATTTCAGTGCACACATACATCGGTAGAACGAAATACGTATGATAATATGCATTCACTCATCCGGTACATTTGGTTATTCGACTCACGACTACCGATAATCGTTGACCGATACCGACACATACTATCACTGCACCGAATGTTCGTTTTCCTAAAGTTTCTGCAATATTGTCACTAGTTCTAGATTTACATTGGGTCGTTGGGTTAGTGAATTGTAAATTTCAATACAATAATCCTTCATTATTATTTTTTGGGGGGGCTAATTTCTATTCAGGGGGGGCTTAGCACCCCCAAGCCCCCCCTAACTTTGCCACTGCCGCGAAGATATGTAGCTCTACAGATTCTCCCCGATCAGATATTATACATCGAGTTATAGCGTAATCATTCAAGTTGGACACATCTTGTAACCATTGGTTCCATTCCATCTTGAAATCATTTGGCAACGGTTCATCCCATTCAAGGCTCTTCTTCCAAATCTTCTGTAACAGTAATTTTATTGTTATAGTACATCCGCTCAATACACCGATAGTATCAAATAATTTTCCAATAGTTTGAAGGATTATTCTTTTTGTAGGTTCCTTGGAATTGTTAAAATCTTTAAATATCCTAGGAACATCAACTGCCAACTGATCGGTGATCGTGACCTTTCCTGAAACCTTTTTTGGGTCGCTAGGTCTAGATTTCTTTGTATCAATTTCTCTGTCGTCAAAAATCTTCCTTAAAATTGCGCTCTTTGAACTCCACTTTCTCATATTCATATTTGCTTCAGATAGTATATTTTTAGAGCGTTCACATACTTCTACAGCCAAGTCTTCATTATGTACAGATTTTACAAAGTCATCAATGTCAAAAGATTCCAATAAATATTTCCCAAAATCTCGATCCGGTTGACTCAATAAATGTTTTCTTAGTTTAACCGCTAACAGAAAAGGGGCTTGTAGTTACTCCAAATGTTGCCCTACACATTCGAAAGGTATCAAACTTTTGCAACTGATCAACGGAAGATATTTTTTTCCCGATTGGATCTTTGAAGCAAAGAAAGCGATGATAGTTTCGATCGTCGTTGCATAGAGAGATCTGCAGGAAGGCTTTCTCGATATCAGCTACTGATCCAACACTACCAATTCTGAAGTTTAGCATTCAATAAGTCCGGATCTAAATTTTTTCTTGTTATCAATTTATCGTTCAACGAAGGCATTCCCGGCGCATGTGCACTTGCGTCGAATACCACTCGCACCTGATAAGTGTCTTTACCTCGCCGGTAAACTGTTCTATGCGGTAGATAATAGGTTTTATTATGATTTACATAAGTTTCGTTCACTAGTTCCAAACAGCCTAATCGTTCGTATTCTCGTATTGCTCGGTCGTATTCTAGTAGAGCTCCTTTTTTACATAGATTGTTTTTAACCCGAACAAATGCTCCAGAGTAATTTGAATCCAAAATGTTATCGGATTGGCATGGTGAAGTCACTTCATATCTATTATCTTTAAATACAACGTTATTTTCCATAAATTTATTAGTGAAATAATTGTCCTTTTCTTTAATTTCCAGACAGTTCATGCCAATCGTCTCCAATTCCCAAAATCTTTTTAAATTTTGATTATCGTTCTCATCTGAGTTCTTTTCAATATTATCATTCTCGATGATTTGCGAATGCAAAATAGTCACAGCGTTGAAATTTACAGAAAAATTCGGAACCACTTTGTTAGATTCTCTTGCACCATGAATCGTCCACCCCATCGCCGTATTTATAGCTCGTAAGTTTGCCGTTAGGGGACGTGTATTTCTCCTGTAACCAACAACCAATAATTTTCGCTGCCTATAAGCATAGATATATATTCCGGTCGAATTAAAAGGCTTGGTTAGAATATTTGCCAATTGATTATATCTTGCGAAATCTTATCTTTGATAACTGGGTTGGTTAGGCAAGGGGGTTGAATCGAATCGTAACATATTTCGGGAGCCTCAATTGCATTAAAATCTATTGTGATTGATTTATCTGTGTATTGACTTTTCAAGACTACCTCAACCTTATTGCACAGTTTGGCAACACTGCGTTGTGAACTTCCAAAAACACAAATTGAAATGTTGTGTTTTCCGATAATCGGTAAATTGAGTTTACGTGGAATACTTTGTTCAATATAAGTTAATTGGCTTCCTGCATCAAAAACAGCACGTAAAAACATCTCTTTGTTACCTTGCTGCGATTTTACAGAAATACATGCAGTTTGCAAATACACGTTTTAAAGACGTCCAGTAAAAAACTTAGTAACGGCAGCTGATTGTTCGTTATAGCTGTTGTTTCGTTCATTTAGGATTTTTGGTTTGAATGCAGGATCGCACAATGCAGTTACATGTCGACCTTTACACTTCTTACACTTGATATCTCTTATCTTGCAAAATTTAGACCTATGATTTTGCCCGGTACAACGAAAACATCTATTACTGTCTGGTAAAGCTTCTTTTTATCGTTCAAACTCCTAAAGGTACTCATACAGTCTTTGGTTAAATGATTCTTATTTTTGCAAAATAAACACTGGTCGTTGGCACCCACTCAGTAACTCTTGAGCGGTAAATGTTTCGTTATTGGTGATCGATTTAAATCGATTTCGAGATTCGTTTCGTGCCCATAGCGTATGTCCTCCATTTTGTCGCGAATTTAAATAACATTTGTTGTCTTTGTTCTCGTTACTCTGAGCTTGGTCAAGTGAATCCACTTCGATTTTTATAAATTTTAGTAAATTCTCGATCAATGAGTCCGGTTCTGAATCCGTTTCTTTAGGAGATTCAGTTTCGTTTGCAGCACTTTGTATTTTGAATCTATTAAATTGAATTCTCAAACTATATGGTAACACTTTGAATATCATGGATTTAACCATTAAACCATAATGATGAGCAGATTTTATGCCTAATGATTCCAACGAGCACGTTATCGAGGAAGCAGTGTTGTAAAGGCGACGTTAGCCACTCGGGTCCTTTTCATATCTCACTGACGGAATACCACAAAGTTTTTGCACATAACAGTCAATAATTCGCTCCGATTGTCCATATTCATATTTTATTAATTCGATTGCATCATTGTATGAGTTTTGGTTAGACGTCAAACCCGAAATCGTTACAGCCGCCTTATCCGTTAAAAGCGACTTCAAATATGTAAATTTGCAATTCATACTTGACTCTGGATTCTTGTGAATCTTACCGATTTCTGGATGACTTGGATTTGTGCATTACCATTACTCATCTCTGAATTATTCAAGAGAGTATCCTGGGGGACTCGCAAATCTCCAATTTCCACGTTCTGCAGTTGATCACCACTCGTTCTTCGTTTAAAAGCCACTTCCAGACTAGCAATAGCATCCATAACATCAATTTCATATTCTGCTACTTTATCACATTCCTTTTCGATCAAATCCTCCGATAAAGTTGGTAAAATTTTGACGTTTACTTCGTTCAATGTCTCTCTCAAAAGTTTGATTTTTTCCAATAATACGTACAGCTCATCTGATAAAATGTCCTTTGATTTTACTGCCTCTTCAGCGGCCTTGCAGAATTCCGTCAATTATTGTCCTCGATAATTCTTACGTAAGGACACATCGATTCTTGATTTCATTTTTGAATATTTTGATCCTCGTTAATTCTAACTTCAAACCAATAACACTTCACTGGTTTCGGCACCAAAAATGTAGAATATCTCGTTCAAATTATTATACTCCAGGTTCGTGGATAAGTATTATCTAATGATTCGAAAATAAAATGATCACAGAAAAACGTTCAAGATGTAACCAGTCTAATCAAAGTAAAAAAAACTAAGGTGGTCTATTGGCCCATTCAACAGTATTTTCAACAAATATCGTCTAAGATCTGTTTCCATATTTTTTTTTGCTAGTTCAAAGGGGAAAATTTCGAAAATTTGTTGATTTTCTGTTTTCACAGAACCGTTACGCCCCCTTGCGGCGATCCTAGAAGCTTGAAATATATTTCCAGTATTTTCTCTTGGGCACATTACTATACAGATCTTTTTTCCTGAGTCTCTATGATGAATAGTTTATGAGAACTAGCACCCTGTCGCTGGAAATGAATCACCCTGTACATAGTCTTATTCTGGGCACACTGTTCAGGACAAACAAATTTTTGCAAAAAACACACACTGTGCGAAAAATGCTGTCATTTGAACAGTTTCACAAACCAATACTGTTCGTAGCCTTTTTTTTTTCGTAAAATTAGACCTGACCCTAACTTTCTATTTTTGTACAATGGCGATGTTTCATTTAAGGCAGTGTATCGATTACATCAAAAATGGAGACCTTTTTTGTTTAAAAACAAATGGAATTAGTCTGGAGAATATCATTGAAGGATAGCCAGTGAAAAACACACATAATTAGAAAAAAACAAACTGTACGACCTATAGAGCCCGAGTTAGCCTTTTTTTTTTCAAATGGTCACATCGCCTTTATTTATTAACTTCAGGAGCTGACATTTTATTAGGTTTTACAGTGAAAGTTAAACTTCATGATCAAATATTTCGCAATCCCATTTGTGAACGATTTTTATTTTTTCAAAAAATCGCAGCACCTCTGTTTATTAATTTCGGGTGCTGAAGGTGTTTTGAAAACCATTTGCAATTGAAAGTTTATACACGGGAGCGTTGGAGTGAAGGTAGAATCTCAACCGACTTTCCTAGTGGAAATGAAAGAGCCGCCATCTCTCGGGGATCGCGCGACGATTAAACATAAAAATCACGCATGGTCCAAAAATTTGCAATACATTATCGGCTTCTAGTTATTAACCTAGAACATCTTTTTTCGAAGCTGGGGCAACTCGACAAAAAATGATACCTGATATCGGGACTACGAGGACCTCAAAACATAATATTTTCATAAATTCAAGTTTTTATTGCATTTTTTTTATCAGTTTTATAAATAAGTTCGCTTTGTGATATGAATCAATTATTAACTTCAATTTCGAAACTTCAAACTCGAATTTATTTATAAAACTAATGAAACAAATGCAACAAAAATTGAAATTTTTCAAAATGTTGTTTTTAGAGTCTTTTTACTTTCAAAAAACAAGCCAGATATAAGTTTTTCATCAACCTACCCCAGTAAAAAAAAAATGAAGGCTCTGCGTTGATTAGGAGCCGCAATACTGCAAATTTCTTGACAATGCATGATTTTTATGTTTGATTGTCGCGTGATCACCAAAAGATGGCGGCTCTTTCATTTCCACTAGGAAAGTCGGTTGAGATTCTACCTTCACTTCAACGCTCCCGTGTATAAACTATCAATTGCAAATGGTTTTCAAAACACATTCTTTTTCTTTGAATCTCTTCAAATAAAGTTTCCAAAGGAGAGGCAAATTATAAGAAAAAAACCTGTACCTATGTTTTATTAAATTTATTCTTGTGTAAAACAAAAGACTTTTTTTTGTGATTTCAAGTCTACCATATATCTAGGTTATTTTTTATCTTCAACCAACTACTTAGCCACAGTATTTTTTTGTAGCAGCCATGATTTATCTAGAAAAACCGATACAGAAAATGAATCTTCAAACTGAAATAGTGCAAAAAAAGCTAAACCAAACTTCACTCATCACAAAATAAATCTCTCAGAAAATGAGAAACCAGCACTATTCCATTAACAAAAATTTACAGTGCGTCCCAAGAAGTTGTATATCTGAATATGGCAAACTTTTTCTCATTAATATGTTTAAACATCAAAAATCAAATTTCTATGGAAAAAATGATAGAATCGTGATTATATAGATTGTGGTGATGAATTCAACTTAGTGGACTGTATTTTTAATGAATGAATATTATATTTGATAAATATTTTAATAACAATTGGAGAATTAACAGGGAATCGAAATTATATGATATTAAAATTGAAACGTCTCTCAATTCACTTTTTGACATACATATACATATTTTTCTGGTACCATCACTGTCGTGTTCAAGTAACTGTGTTCACTTGGTAAACAGCATTTTTCTCCATACTCCCCGCCATATTATATAATACAAATTATATAATATAAGATGATTTTGTGACGAACAAAAATATATGTCTTCCTCTTCTGTTTGATCAGGTAATGGACATAGCTTATTTATTGACCGCTTCAATAAACCTTTGTACGTCTTCAAGGTTGCCACGTGAACGATATTGTCAGCACCAGGATGTACAGTTGTTACTCTACCAAGCAGCCAATAGTAGTTAGGGCTAACCCACTTTTGCCTCAAATTTGCATAATTGTGGTGAATGCGCGAGATGTGACGTCATCCGTTGGTGGGGGTTGGGGTGGGGGTCTTGAGTGGGGGTCTTGAGTGGGGGTCTTGAGTGGGGGTTTTGAGTGGGGGTCTTGAGTGGGGGGTGGGGAGTGGGGAGCCGCTAGGTGGCGCCACTAGATGTGGTGACGTCATCAGTCGTCGACGGCTGTGGGTTGAGTGGGGGTCTTGAGTGGGGGTGGGGGTCTTCGGTTTGTGTCTTGAGTGGGGGTGGGGGTCTTGAGTCGGGGTCTTTGGTGGGGAGTGGGGGTCTCAGTAGGTTGCGGTGGTGGGGGGCAGGCGGATCAGTTGTGTTCGAGACGATGGACAAAACAGATGCAGAAAAAATTGCAGAATTCTGTAGACGATTGGAACAGCTAAGGAATGAGATTACATTCTATGAACAAAAAAAGTTCATGATTCAAGCCTTGAACAAATTGAGTATTGTGGGTAAGTGCTATCATCATCATCATCATCGTTGTGGTTTTCACACCAACCACAACAGTTCTATATTTAAACCAGATGTGAGTTTCTTATCACACCAACCACAGCCTTATCAACAGTTCTAAATTTAGCTCGAATGTGGTTTTCTTATCACCAGTAAACAGGATGTGGTTTTCACGTCACACTCCTCTTATCAACAGTTCTAAATTTAGCCCGAATGTGGTTTTCTTATCACCAATAGACAGGATGTGGTTTTCACGTCACACACTCTTATCAACAGTTCTAAATTTAGGTTGAATGTGGTTTTCTTATAAATAGCAAGTCTCAGAAACTATAGTTTGATATTTATCTATGTAAAGTTATCTCATTTCAATTTTATTTATTTTTTCAGAACCAATCCATCATGAAAATCATTGCAATAGACATGCAGGGCTTCAATTTGGCACAAGATTTCAAAATCAAGGAGCTGTCAATCACAAATAGCCTTCAATCTAGTCATTTTCTTTTCTGAGAACATGTGTATTACAACTGCTTGACTATTTTTGTCAAAGGATTATAGCTTAATAATTTATCATGTAAAAATCAGACAATATACTGATGAATCCTTTTTGTATTATTATTTGTTTCGAATCCAACTCTCAAAACAAAACAGTATATCCTGCTTGAAGTGTTTCTTTGTGATGGGAACAATCACTGTGTGTGATTGGACACTTATTTTAAAGTTTTGAGGGTTGAAAATTTGTGAACCTACCTGTAAATATTTATAAAAAGGTGTTTGAAATAAAATAAAAAATGTAATCAAAAATGTGATTTATTCAATCAATAAACATGTTTTATACAAATTATAAACATTAGTAAGTGCACACTTGCAGGTGATGATAAATGGTATAGAAAATGTGGTTTTTTCATAACTAAAATATATCTAGGTATAATATCCTTTTTTATTTTTGAATATGGCTACATTTCATCTCAATCTGTTTGTTGGTTTGTGTAGGTAGCTCATTCACCACATCTTCATTGATAGTACTAATTATTGAACTGTTTTATTTTCAATCAATACAGGACATTTTATTTGTAATTCGCCATAAAATTCTGTTATTTTACTACCAGTTTCACGTCTAAACGCTATCATTTTTTTTAAGACTTCTGTTTTCTAATTTTCCCCCTTTACTATTAATTAACAATGATACATCTTTCTTTAAATATTCTATATACAAAATGTTTCCCTGTTCGAAAGGAAATCTATATGATTGTTTTCCATCCGGCATTAAAACAGAATTTGTCTCGCCTTCTACATATCGACCAATAAATGGTAAAACCATTACATAAGATAAATTAACCTCAGAAAGATTAAATAACTTGATATTGTTTTCTGTTTCATCTCTCTTGAATAAATGAGAACCGAACTTGTTGAGTGACATTTTACGTATTTGAGGATGTATTTATGCAATTACTTTAGCTTCACGTAACTCTTCGATTATTGATAGTATTTCATTATTATGACCAGTATGACCAGCTCTCATGGAAGCTGTTATTAGTCTCAATCTATCAACAAGTTCGTTGATATTATCCCAATAAACATAATCTATATCGTTTTTATTAATATTCCACAACCCCTTTCCCGTTCACATTCTAGTTATTGGAGGTTTTAGTTTCTTTAAAAAACGAGAATATAATGGTTTGATGTGTCGTGTTTTTGTTATGCCATGTTTTTGTAGGTATGGTCCTATTAAAGTTATATATTTTGATGATCCATTTACCTGCACACGTTCATTTGGATCATAATTTCTTCGATATGCATTGGTTTTAGCTAAAATATCCATATAATCATCCAAATCCTCATCTTCATAGTCTTTAGGATATTTTTTGAATAGTAATTCGTGCAATCCTTTTGTACCATCATAAATTTTTCCATCTACTTTCACATTTTTTCCAATAATTTCTACAAATTTAAGTGTGGTCCCCAAATAGAATTTATCAGTGTCTATATCATGAACTATTCCATGATGATGATCAAAATTATGTTCAGTATCCTTCACACCAGCATCAATATAATCTCTTGGTAGTGGATCAAAACTTTGTAACCATATTTCATATGGTTGCGTGTCGATTAAATTTTGAACCGATTGCCTTGACTGTTCCAATATATCTGAAAGATTTCGATTTTCCGAGCTTTCGAAGGGGTTGGTTTGAGCTATGACACTAGTTTCTAGTATAGTTGGTGACTGACTACGTTCTTGTATAGTATCAGGTAACCGACTAGGTTCTTGTATAGATGGTAACTGGCTAACAGATGCAAGGCTTGTATCAAAAAATGATGGTATTTCCATCGGTAGAATTGGAGTTCTACCAGTTCTTGTAGGTCTTGTAGGTGTTGATGTCTCATAAAATAATCTTGAAAAACTTGGTTTAGGTTTTAATGGTGTTGTGTGAAACATAGAAATTTCAGGTTCTTCTTCTTCTTCTTTGAATTCTTCCTTTATGTTGAAAGGTTCATTTATTTTGGAAATAAGTTGTTGTAGCGGTTGAGTTATTGGTTTGTAAGCCTGCTCTAGTTGTGATTGTGTAGTGGTCATAGCTAATTTTAGACTATTATATTTATCCTTGACAGCTTTTCTTGACTTCATCAATTCCTCAGCCAACCACTTATCCATTTTATAGATATATGAATGAATCAAAATTTTTCCTATATCTTCCGCAATTCAGTTCACAATCTTTATCAATAACCAGAAAATTTTAAGGTTCTTTCCAACAGTGTGCGCAGAGTTGCTTCAATTGCTCAAATGACATATCCAGTATACAATGATCATTATATATATGATTCAAATTCATAGAATCCTGCTTGAATAAAATTAGCAAATTAGCGTTCTCACGTATAAGTCTTTTCTGAATTGATGAATAACCTTGAAAAATAAAAAAGCAGTCTGTATTTTTATGCCTCGAATGTGTGAAATAGTCCCTTATCATAGTTTGTGTTCCACATGGTATATCATCAAATATGATGACCGAATCTGGTGCTATTTCATGAGGAGGAATGATATTTACATCGCTTTCATACTCGAAACATCCAATCTCTTCCATAGGTGCCAATAGTTGTCTTAAATATCCATACTTTGGCTGTTGTAATGATTTGGAATAAAGGTACACGTTTGCAAATCTTATTCCATTTGGATGCTCAAGTAAAGCCAACATCACGTTGGTTTTACCTGAAGCAGATGGTCCAACAATGAGACATCTTTTCGATTCCCCGCCAAATAAATCGCCATGTTTTTGAATTGGTTTCTTAAAATCCTTCACATCATGGTTTGTGATGGGTAAGGAAAACGATTGTTTTTCTATCCGCATTCTAAGTATCAATAAACAGAATTGTTTTTTGCAAAAGTATTTATACATTAATCAGATGGACATATTGATCAGATAGCATGAAATCGATAGACAATCGTGTTGCAAATTTTTAGACTGAAAATAGTATTTGAATGATACACACAAACCTCTATAGGTAGAAAATGATTGTACACGCTTCACGAAAGTACACTTCCTCCAAACACTCCAAGAGGGAAGGTCGAGGTTTAATAAACACTCTGATTAATAGACTACCTGTTGAGCTTCATATTCCTGGCTATCAATTTTGTGGACCTGGTACAAATTTAGAAGAAAAATTGAATAGGGGAGAGTCTGGTATCAATCCATTGGATGCTGCGTGTCGAGAACACGATATCGCATACTCACAAACAACTGATTTACCTCAACGACATCGAGCGGATAAAGCTCTAGCAGATGAATCTTGGCAGAGAGTTGGAGCAAAAGATTCCTCGGTAGGAGAAAGGATTGCTGCTCTCACAGTAAGTGGAATTATGAAAGGTAAACGGAAACTTGGAATGTGGATCAAGAGAACCGAAAGAAAAAAGAAAACACGAGTTATCAAACCCCCTAAAAAAATTGGTGGATTTCTTCCATTATTACTTCCAATTTTGGGTGCACTAGGAGCTTTAGGCGGTGGTGCAGCTGGAATAGCTATGTCCGTTAATGATATTAAAGTATCAAAGGAGCAGCTTGAAGAATTACATCGACACAATAAAGAAATGGAAAAACTTTCCAAGCAGGGCGGTGGATTATACATTAAACCCTACAAGGGAGGCACTATCAAGAAAAAAACCATAAAAAAAATCAAATAATATTTTCGCAGAGATCCCTTTCAAATAACGATATACTAAAATATGTGAAAATATTGAATATCTCACAATAAAGGAGTGTATTTATGCATGACAACCTCCCCAAAAAATTTAAAGTGAAGGAAGGTGGTATTTTGAATCTAGAAAGTTAACAAAATCATGGAACTCATTGTACTGCATACATAATAAATAAAAATTAAGCGTTTTATTTTGATGGTTATGGAAACTTGAGACCACCTATCAAACTCGTTAATTATTTGAGAACTCATGACAAAATCCATGAATCCTGGTATTCGTATGAAACAGTACGAAAATTCAATACAAATAATTGTGGACAATTGTCAATCGAATTTCTATATAATAATATGACATGTTCGAGAACCAACAGTAACGTTGAGAGTGTCATCATGACTAGAACTATAACAATAACGGGAAATACTTCTGTGTTGAAAGCAGAATTCAATCCACCTATATTTTTGGATAAAAATAAAGAAAATTTTTTGGGGTTGGCTGATTTTGAATCGTTTATGAGTATACCTAACATACAACCGGGTAGCAATAAAATATATGTAGCGGATAAAGTTATCACAATTCCAGAAGGAACTTACGATTTAAAAGATATTGAAACATATATTAATTATGTAATTGATGACATTTTTGGAGAAAAAGTTGGGTTTAAGATGAAAGCAGACCCCAATACATTAAAATGTCAGCTTTATTGCACAAAGGAAATAGATTTCACACCAAATGACTCCATAGCGAAAATATTGGGTTTTAAAAAAGGAAAAATTGCATCAAATGAATTATCTGAATCGGATGAAGTTGTTAATATATTTAAAGTTAATGCAGTTTGTGTTGATTGCGACATTTGCATTGGATCATATAGTAATGGTCTACCCGTTCATATAATTCATCAGTTTTTTCCATCTGTTCCTCCAAGGTATAAAATAGTGGAATCACCATTACCATACTCTATTTCCCCATCAGCGTCAAGACAATCAACAACATCACTGTTAAAATAGTAGATCAAGACGGTGATTTGATCAATTTCCGAAACGAGACCATAACAGTTCGATTACATCTTGAAAATTAGAAAATATTATGGTTATTAAATACAACTATCGCTATTTCAAACAATCGCCATATAAAAGGGAGAAGCCGTCTATAGAAACCAGTCCAAGACGAAACTCCAACAAGTTAACATCACAAGAAACCAGCCCAAGACGAGACTCTAACAAGTTAACATCACAAAATCACCAATTTCTTATATCTCTGGGGTTAAAAGTATTGAAATAATGAATATATTAAACGTTGATGAAAAATTATATGTAGATAATTCAATAATAAGCTCTGAGCTTTATTCATATCAACCGTTTGTCTCTTCAAAATTTGAATACAATGATGAAATTCGCATACCTGTTCAAGAACTTGATATATACACACTACCTTCAGGGAGTCATCTTTACATTGAAGGTACCTTGACCAACGATAAGGGTGCCTATTCTAAAAAATTACAATTTGTCAACAATGGTATAGCTTATTTGTTTCGAGAAATTCGCTATGAACTTAATGGAGTTACTATAGATTCTGTAAGAAATGTTGGTTTAGCTTCAACCTTGAAGGGTTATCTTTCATATAATACAAATGAAAGTCTAAAGCTGCAAAATGCTGGATGGTTTCCAAATAGAGATGAAAAGGAAAACATTTTAGTTGATGATAAAGGAAAATTTAATGTATCTATACCTTTGAAAATGTTGATGGGATTTTTTGAAGACTATAAAAAAATAATCTTGAATATGAAACAAGAACTGGTTTTGATCCGAGCCAGCGATGATGTTGATGGAGTTTTATATGTTGAAGATGCGCAAAATCCATCACCCGAAGCGGAAAATCCAAAAGTTACATTTGACAAGATCTATTGGAAAGTACCTCATATTCAAGTTGATATACCACAACAACTAGCTTTAACACAAATTCTTGAAACTAATAAAGATCTGTTACTTGGATTTCGTAGTTGGGAAATTGTTGAATATTCCTCGCTACCTGAAGCGACCCGTCATACTTGGCCTGTTAAAACAAGTAGTAAACTTGAAGCACCTCGTCATATAATAATTGGTTTTCAAGAAAATAGAAAAGGACGCATCATGAAAGATGCTAGTCAATTCGATAATATTGATCTTACTAATATTAGAGTATTTTTGAATTCTGAAAGATATCCATATCATGATTTGTCTTTGAATTTCAATGATAACAAGTTTTCAGCTCTCTATGAAATGTTTGCAAACTTTAAAAATTCCTACTATGATATACCAAACGAACCAATTTTCAACCCTCAAAACTTTAAAAATAAGTGTCCAATCGCACATATTGATTGTTCCCACCAGAAAGAAACACTTCAAACAGGCACAGTTGTTTTGAGAGTTGAATTCGAGACAAATAATAATACAAAAAAGGATACATTAGTATATTGTCTGATTTTACATGATAAATTATTTAGCTACAGTCCTTTAACAAAAATAGTCAAGCAATTGTAATACGCATGTTCTCGAATAATTATATAAACCATTTTATTTCTCTAAATGATGTTCAGTATGTCTCCGGAATTGAAGCTTTGCTTATCTTACCATTTAAAGAGATCGAAAGAATTAAAAAACAAATTCAAGATTATAGTGGTAAAAAGCAGATGATGGTGAAATTCTCACAATTGAAAATATGAAACTACTCGTTTTGGATGTACAAGGATTTATAATTGAAAACAAAAAATTTATTCCTAAAGAACTGGCTGCCTATGATGGAGAAAAAATATGTCATTATATATTTAGATGCCCCTTTTCTATGGAACACTTGCCTCCAGAACTGCGCAAACAAGCAAACTGGTTGATGAAAAATCATCATTGTATTTCATGGAATGAAGGATTCACGCAATCACATAAGTTTTCCGACATTGTGAAAAACATAACAAGAAACGTGGATCATGTGTACGTGAAAGGAAAAGAAAAGGCGCAATACATTGGGAAATATTCATCGAAGCCCGTTATCGAACTTGATGACAAACCACCTTTATCGTTGGAAAAACCACATTGTCTATACCATTTATCATCACCCGCAATGTGTGCACTTACTAATGTTTTTAATTTGTATAAAACATGTTTAATGATTGAATAAATCACATTTTTGATTACATTTTTTATTTTATTTCAAACACCTTTTTATAAATATTTACAGGTAGGTATTCACAAATTTTCAACCCTCAAAAATAAGTGCCCAATCACACACAGTGATTGTACTCATCACAAAGAAACACTTCAAGCAGGATATACTGTTTTGTTTTGAGAGTTGAATTCGAAACAAATAATAATACAAAAAGGATTCATCAGTATATTGTCTGATTTTTACATGATAAATTATTAAGCTATAATGCTTTGACAAAAATAGTCAAGCAGTTGTAATTCGCATGTTCTCAAATAATTATATAAACCATTTATTTCTCTAAATGATGTTCAGTATGTCTCCAGAATTGAAGCTTCGCTTATCTAACCATTTAGTATGAGAATTTTATGGTGACTAACAAATAAAAGGTTCTGTATTGATTGAAAATAAAACAGTTCAATCAAAGAAGATGTGGTGAATGAACTACATAAACCAGCCAGAAGATTTTTTAAAAGAAGAGCTGTAATTGTAAAGGGGATCAATGATCTTTTTCAAGCAGATTTAGTTAAAATGCAACAATATTCACAAATAAACAAAGGATATAGATATATTTTGGTTATAATTAATGTGTTTTCAAAATTTGTTTGGGCAATTCCTGTCAAAACAAAGACTGCTAAAGATGTAACCACAGCCATGAAATTAATTTTAAACAGTGTAGAAACACCCCCTAAAAATTTGCAAACAGATCATGGAAAGGATTTTTTTAATACAGAGTTCCAAGATTTGATGAAAAAATTCAACATCAATCACTACTCAACATTTTCCAATATGAAAGCTAGCATCGTAGAAAGGGTGAACAGAACATTGAAAAACAGAATGTGGAAAAAATTCAGTTTGCAGGGAAACTATAAATGGTTAAAAATATTACCTGAGATAGTATCAGAATACAATAATACCAAACATTCTGTTATTGGAATGAAACCTATACAAGTATCTGAGAAACATGAAAAGCACCTACTATCAAAAGTTTATGGTCGTATAAAAACAGTGAATCCTTCCAAATATGAAAAGGGAGACTATGTGCGAATAAGTAAGTTTCGTGAGATGTTTTCAAAAGGGTATACACCTAACTGGTCAAATGAAATCTTTGTGAAATATAAATGAAAAATAAAAATCACAAATCCAACAACCTACATATTGGAGGATCATAGAGGTGAAGAGATACAGGGTGCATTTTATAAGGAAGAGTTGCAAAAAGTTAAACATCCTGACGTGTATTTGGTAGAAAAGATTCTAAGACGGAAGGGAAATAAAGTTTATGTTAAATGGTTGGGCATGAATAATTCACATAATTCATGGGTTATGAAAAATAATGTATTGTAATATCTTGTAATTCAATAAAAACACTTGCTAGTAGATAATATTTTTTTATTTCTATACAAATATACTCCTAGAATGGGTAGCATGATACAAAAAATGAATGCAAAGATTGATATAGTAGCGAATTCTATATGATTTTTACATTCAAACAAATCAATAAGTACATTCCAGTTTGTTGGTTCAAAATTTTCATCTACAAAATAAAATCTTGACTTAAAAGCTAAATATGACAAATTTTTAATTGACTCATCAATTTTTAGCCAATCAATCCATTATTAACAATTAATTTTTCTCAGTTTGATGGTCAAGAGTCATTATGATTGGTTGATATGCAAATAAACGTTTCTTGTATATTTGAATCCACTTGTATATACAAGGTATTGTTAAAAAGGCGCTCAGAAACAATACTCCTGCTGGAAGTCCTGTTGTCATTGTTAATTTTTATACTAATGGATATATTGTGGCAATATTTATCTACTTCATCCAACAGGTATTATTTTTTTAGATTCAGCTACTTTTCAATGTGAATCATCTTTATGTGATTGAATTAAACAAAACCTGTCTTGTTGAAAACCACAAAGCAAACCGATCGTGAATTTATACCTGAAATTTTATAATCAGTGAACTAATACTGCAGGCTACATTTGTTCATTTTATTTTCATATAACCACAATTGATTATGAGATGTTTTTGTTAATGTTTTTTGTTGTTTTGTTGTTTTCTTGTGTTCTTGTGTTCTTGTTTTCTTGTGTTCTTGTTTTCTTGTGTTCTTGTTTTCTTGTTTTCTTGTGTTCTTGTGTTCTTGTTTTCTTGTTTTCTTGTTTTCTTGTGTTCTTGTTTTCTTGTTTTCTTGTTTTCTTGTTTTCTTGTTTTCTTGTTTTCTTGTGTTCTTGTGTTCTTGTTTTGTTGTTTTGTTGTGTTCTTGTTTTCTTGTTTTCTTGTTTTCTTGTTTTCTTGTATTCTTTTGTTGTTGTTTTCTTGTCTTCTTGTTTTCTTGTTGTCTTGTTTTCTTGTGTTCTTGTTTTCTTGTTTTCTTGTGTTCTTGTGTTCTTGTTTTCTTGTGTTCTTGTTTTCTTGTTTGCTGGTTTTCTTGTGTTCTTGTTTTCTTGTTTTCTTGTGTTCTTGTGTTCTTGTGTTCTTGTGTTCTTGTGTTCTTGTTTTCTTGTTTTCTTGTGTTCTTGTGTTCTTGTTTTTTTGTTTTTTTGTTTTCTTATGTTCTTGTGTTCTTGTTTTCTTGTTTTCTTGTGTTCTTGTGTTCTTGTGTTCTTGTTTTCTTGTTTTCTTGTTGTCTTGTTTTCTTGTGTTCTTGTGTTCTTGTTTTCTTGTGTTCTTGTTTTCTTGTTTTCTTGTTTTCTTGTGTTCTTGTGTTCTTGTTTTCTTGTTTTCATGTTTTCATGTTTTCATGTTTTCTTGTTTTCTTGTGTTCTTGTATTCTTGTTTTCTTGTTTTCTTGTTTTCTTGTTTTCTTGTTCTCTTGTTTTCTTGTTTTCTTGTGTTCTTGTGTTCTTGTTTTCTTATTTTCTTGTTTTGTTGCTGTTGTAGTTACTGAGACTTGTTATTGAGATAAGAAAACCACATTCAACCTAAATTTAGATCTGTTGATAAGAGGAGTTTGACGTTGATAAGGCTGTGGTTGGTGTGATAAGAAACCCACATCCTGTTTACTGTTGATAAGAACACCGCATTCAACCTAAATTTAGAACTGTTGATAAGAGTGTGACGTGAAAACCACATCCTGTTTACGGTTGATAAGAAAACCACATTCGGGCTAAATTTGGAACTGTTGGTAAGAGGAGTGTGATAAGAAACACACATCCTGTTTACTGTTGATAAGAAAACCGCATTCAACCTAAATTAATAATTGTTGTGGTTTTGTCCATCGTCTCGACCACAACTGATCCGCCTGTCCCCCACCACCGCAACCTACTGAGGACCCCCACTCCCCACCGAAGACCCCCACTCAAGACCCCCACCCCCACTCAAGACCTCCACTCAAGACACAAACCGAAGACCCCCACCCCCACTCAAGACCCCCACTCAACCCACAGCCGACGACGACGGATGACGTAACCACATCTCGTGGCGCCACCTAGCGGCTCCACACTCAAGACCCCCACTCCCCACCCCCCACTCAAGACCTCCACTCAAAACCCCCACTCAAGACCCCCACCGAAGACCCTCACCCCAATCCCCACCAACGGATGACGTCACATCTCGCGCATTCACCACAATTATGCAAATTTGAGGCAGAAGTGGGTTAGCCCTAACTACTGCCAATTACAGGGATGAACATGATCGTCTTTAACCAAACATACCTGTCCTACCTTGAGATTGTGTTTCGGACTGGTCCACTTCTTACGCACTTGTAGTTGAGTGATATATTGTTGTGACCATCGCTTCCAAAAACTCTGATATATTTGTTGCATCAATTGGAACCTTGAAAGTTGGTTGGTCTTGATCCCATCAGCAAACTCTGGATCTGGTGTGGTTGTGTGCGCTCTCCCAATTAAAAAATGAGACGGAGTTGATGGATTTAAGTCATTAGGATCTGATGACATGGGAAATAGTGGTCTTGAGTTCAAAATTGATTCAATTTGTACGAGAATTGTTGAAAATTCTTCATACGTTAGTATAACATTACTTATTACCCTAGATAAATAAAACTTAACTGCTTTGATATTTGACTCCCAAAGACCACCAAAGGTGGGAGAATTTGGAGGAATGAAATGCCATTCAATGTTTCCTTGTGAAATAAATGAATCAATGTTTGAAGACTTGATTAAAATGTACATTTGTTGAAGTTCCTTATTTGAACCTACAAAGTTAGTGCCATTATCTGAATATATATGTGAAGGACATCCACGTCTTGCTACAAATCTTCTTAGAGTTGCTACGAATGCTTCTGAAGTTAAACTGCTGACCAATTCTAAGTGGATTGCCTTGGTACTGAAGCATATGAACAAACAAATGTAGGCCTTGTAAGTCTTGCAACCTCTTCCTTTTCTGTCTTTTAGTATGTAAGGTCCCGCATAATCCACTCCAGTATGTACAAATGGACTAGTAACAGTAACTCTTGCTGCTAGAAGATCTGACATGAGTGCTGACTGAGGTGTTGGTCTGAATCTAAAACATTTTAAACATTTTCCTGTGATGGTTTTAACTAGTTTAATTCCTGAAGTTGGCCAATATTTCTGTCGTATAGATGAAAGAAGGAGCTGTGGTCCTGCATGCAGTAGTCGTTTATGTTCATATTCTGCAATTAGATAGGACAATCTGTGTTTTCATCTAATAGTATTGGATGCTTCTGATTAAAATCAAAGGATGAGTATTTCAGTCGACCACCAACTCGCAATAATCCCTTTGCATCAATAAATGGTGAGAGGGCTATCAACTTATGTTTAGATTTCAGTGGTTTATCAGATTTCATGAAGGTTATCTCCTTCGTAAAACTTTCTTGTTGTGCAATCTTGAGTAAACTGAGTTCACCTTGTTCTAGTTCAGTTATAGACAAAGGGCCAATGATTCTATCTATTTTTGATATTCGAAGATTTGAAACAAATCTCAAGCAATAAGAGTGAACATGAGTCAATTTCTTATACGATAAATATCTGTCAGAAATATCACATTTAGTTTGTGTCAATCCGGAAAAACTTGATTTTTCTTTCCTCATCTCTGGAATTGAAAATGAACTGGACTTCTTGAATGAATTGAGAATGAATGAACTTTCATGTAAAAAACCGGGACCATTCCACCATAACTGATTACTTTTCAATTTTGTAGGCATAGAACCTCTTGATGCAATGTCAGCAGGATTGTCCTTAGATTTAACGTAGAACCACTGATCCAAAGTTGTCGTTGATTGAATAGTTGAAACTCTATTGGAAACAAATACTTATAGAGAAATGGGTCTTGAATTTATCCAATGTAATACTATTTGTGAATCAGACCAATAATAACTATCAATTGACATTTTGATAGCGGATTGAACTGACTTCATTAATTTCACCAAAAGAGTTGCTGCACAAAGTTCTAGCCTGGGAATTGTGAGACTTTTGAGTGGGGCTACCTTAGTCTTGCTGCAGAGAACATTGACTTGTATTGTATTGTCTTGAGAAATAGTTCTGTAATAAATCACAGCACAATATGCATTCTGTGAAGCATCACTAAATCCATGGAGTTCACATCTGACTGAATTTTGACTTGACACAAACCTAGGGATCTCCAAAGTATTGAACAAAATGAGTTGATTCTTGAAATTTGACCATTGTTTTGAAATATCTTCTGGAATATCAGCATCCCAGTTGAGCTTGAGAAACCATAATTTTTGAATAATGATTTTCGTCAATACAGTACATGGACTGATTAAGCCAAGGGGATCGTATATCTTAGCAATGTCTGATAAAATTGAACGTTTTGTGAAATTTTCTTCTAGTAAATCTGGAATTTGGAATCCTAAATTATCTTGAATTGGAAACCATAACACCCCCAAACTACATTCCTTGTTATTGATCTCAGCTTGAGATTGTTCCTTTTTGGTGAAGAATGACACATTTCTTCTATCTTTTGTATTTCCTGTGGTCTTTTGAATGTTTTGACTGAAGACCAATAATGTTTCCTTTTGCATCCATTGTTTCCACAAAATCTGCTTTATTTTCTAGAAACGCCAAAAAATCTTCAACGGTTGGTAATTCATTTTTCACGTTTTGCTTCTCCCATTCGGCAAGTGTTATCTTGTCAATTTTCTCAGATATCATGTAAACCAGTAGTGAATGTGAAAGTTGATGATCATTAGGCATCTTCAGATTATTCAAGGCATGAGTAGTTAGTGCTAACCCACTTCTGGACCATTTCTGAAAATGGCCGCTAGGTGGCGCCACGGTGGCGGCGTCGACCGTCACCAAATTTGCATAATTGTGGTGAATGCGCGAGAGTAGTGACGTCATCCGTTGGTGGGGGTCTTAAGTGGGGGTCTTGAGTGGGGGTCTTAAGTGGGGGTCTTGAGTGGGGGTCTTGAGTGGGGGTCTTGAGTGGGGGTCTTTGGTGGGGGTCTTGAGTGGGGGTCTTGAGTGGGGGGCCGCTAGGTGGCGCCACGAGATGTGGTGACGTCATCCTTCGTCGTCGGCTGTGGGTTGAGTGGGGGTTGGGGTGGGGGTCTTCGGTTTGTGTCTTGAGTGGGGGTCTTTAGTGGGGGTGGGGGTCTTGAGTGGGAGTCTTGAGTGGGGGTTGGGGTGGGGGTCTTCGGTGGGGGTCTTGAGTGGGGGGTGGGGAGTGGGGAGCTAAGGAATGACATTACATTCTTCGGTTTGTGTCTTGAGTGGGGGTCTTGAGTGGGGGTGGGGGGTGGGGAGTGGGGGTCCTCAGTAGGTTGCGGTGGTGGGGGGCAGGCGGATCAGTTGTGTTCGAGACGATGGACAAAACAGATGCAGAAAAAATTGCAGAATTCTGTAGACGATTGGAACAGCTAAGGAATGACATTACATTCTATGAACAAAACAAGTTCATGATTCAAGCATTGAATAAATTGAGTATTGTGGGTAAGTGTTATCATCATCATCATCATCGTTGTGGTTTTCACACCAATCACAACAGTTCTATATTTAAACCAGATGTGGGTTTCTTATCACACCAACCACAGCCTTATCAACAGTTCTAAATTTAGCCCAAATGTGGTTTTCTTATCAACAGTAGACAGGATGTGGGTTTCTTATCAATCAGTAACAACGAGTCTCAGCCTGCGGTTTTCTTATCAACAGTGAACAGGATGGGGTTTTCACGTCACACTCTTATCAGCAGTTCTAAATTTAGCTCGAATGTGGTTTTCTTATCAATAACAAGTCTCAGCCTGTGGTTTTCTTATCACCAATAGACAGGATGTGGTTTTCACGTCACACACTCTTTATCAACAGTTCTAAATTTAGGTTGAATGTGGTTTTCTTATAAATTGCAAGTCTCAGAAACTATAGTTTGATATTTATCCATGTAAAATTATCTCATTTCAATTTTATTTATTTTTTCAGAACCAATCCATCATGAAAATCATTGCAATAGACATGCAGGGCTTCAATTTGGCACAAGATTTCAAAATCAAGGAGCTGTCAATCACAAATAGCCTTCAATCTAGTCATTTTCTTTTCTGAGAACATGTGTATTACAACTGCTTGACTATTTTTGTCAAAGGATTATAGCTTAATAATTTATCATGTAAAAATCAGACAATATACTGATGAATCCTTTTTGTATTATTATTTGTTTCGAATCGAACTCTCAAAACAAAACAGTATATCCTGCTTGGAGTGTTTCTTTGTGATGAGAACAATCACTGTGTGTGATTGGACACTTATTTTTGAGGGTTGAAAATTTGCGAATACGTACCTGTAAATATTTATAAAAAGGTGTTTGAAATAAAATAAAAAATGTAATCAAAAATGTGATTTATTCAATCAATAAACATGTTTTATACAAATTATAGACATTAGTAAGTGCACACATTGCAGGTGATGATAAATGGTATAGAAAATGTGGTTTTTTCATAACTAAAATATATCTAGGTATAATATCCTTTTTTATTTTTGAATATGGCTACATTTCATCTAAATGTTTGTTTGTTTGTGTAGGTAGCTCATCCACCACATCTTCATTGATAGTACTCATTATTGAACTGTTTTATTTTCAATCAATACAGGACATTTTATTTGTAATTCGCCAGAAAATTCTGTTATTTTACTACCAGTTTCACGTCTAAACGCTATCAAGTCATTTTTTTTTCTGTTTTCTAATTTTCCCCCTTTACCATTAATTAACAATGAGACATCTTTCTTTAAATATTCTCCATACAAAATGTTTCCCTGTTCGAAAGGAAATCTATATGATTGTTTTCCATCCGGCATTAAAACAAAATTTGTCTCGCCTTCTACATATCGACCAATAAATGGTAAAACCATTACATAAGATAAATTAACCTCAGAAAGATTAAATAACTTGATATTGTTTTCTGTTTCATCTCTCTTGAATAAATGAGAACCGAACTTGTTGAGTGACATTTTCGGATTGATTCGTTTTACGTATTTGAGGATGTATTTATGCAATTACTTTAGCTTCACGTAACTCTTCGATTATTGATAGTATTTCATTATTATGACCAGTATGACCAGCTCTCATGGAAGCTGTTATTAGTCTCAATCTATGAACAAGTTTGTTGATATTATCCCAATAAACATAATCTATATCTTTTTTATTGATATTCCACAACCCCTTTTCCGTTCGCATTCTAGTTATTGGAGGTTTTAGTTTCTTTAAAAAACGAGAATATAATGGTTTGATGTGTCGTGTTTTTGTTATGCCATGTTTTTGTAGGTATGGTCCTATTATAGTTATATATTTTGATGATCCATTTCCCTGCACACGTTCATTTGGATCATAATTTCTTCGATATGCATTGGTTTTAGCTAAAATATCCATATAATTATCCAAATCCTCATCTTCATAGTCTTTAGGATATTTTTTAAATAGTAATTCGTACAATCCTTTTGTACCATCATAAATTTTTCCATCTACTTTCACATTTTTTCCAATAATTTCTACAAATTTAAGTGTGGTCCCCAAATAGAATTTATCAGTATCTATGTCATGTACTATTCCATAATGATGATCAAAATTATGTTCAGTATCCTTCACACTAGCATCAATATAATCTCTTGGTAGTGGATCAAAACTTTGTAACCATATTTCATATGGTTGCGTGTCGATTAAATTTTGAACCGACTGCCTTGACTGTTCCAATATATCTGAAAGATTTTGATTTTCCGAGCTTTCGAAGGGGTTGGTTTGAGCTATAACACTAGTTTCTAGTATAGTTGGTAACTGACTACGTTCTTGTATAGTATTAGGTAACTGACTAGGTTCTTGTATAGATGGTAACTGGCTAACAGATGCAAGGCTTGTATCAAAAAATGATGGTATTTCCATCGGTGGAATAGGAGTTCTACCAGTTCTTGTAGGTCTTGTAGGTGTTGATGTCTCATAAAATAATCTTGAAAAACTTGGTTTGGGTTTTAATGGTGTTGTGTGAAACATAGAAGTTTCAGGTTCTTCTTCTTCTTCTTTGAATTCTTCCTTTATGTTGAAAGGTTCATTTATTTTGGAAATAAGTTGTTGTAGCGGTTGAGTTATTGGTTTGTAAGCTTGCTCTATTGTGATTGTGTAGTGGTCATAGCTAATTTTAGACTATTATATTTATCCTTGACAGCTTTTCTTGACTTCATCAATTCCTCAGCCAACCGCTTATCCATTTTATAGATATATGAATGAATCAAAATTTTTCCTATATCTTCCGCAATTCAGTTCACAATCTTTATCAATAACCAGAAAATTATAAGGTTCTTTCCAACAGTGTGCGCAGAGTTGCTTCAATTGCTCAAATGACATATCCAGCATACAATGATCATTATATATATGCTTCAAATTCATAGAATCCTGCTTGAATAAAATTAGCAAATTAGCGTTCTCACGTATAAGTCTTTTCTGAATTGATGAATAACCTTGAAAAATAAAAAAGCAGTCTGTATTTTTATGTCTCGAATGTGTGAAATAGTCCCTTATGATAGTTTGTGTTCCACATGGTATATCATCAAATATGATGACTGAATCTGGTGCTATTTCATGAGGAGGAATGATATTTTCATCGCTTTCATACTCGAAATATCCAATCTCTTCCATGGGTGCCAATAGTTGTCTTAAATATCCATACTTTGGCTGTTGTAATGATTTGGAATAAAGGTACACGTTTGCAAATCTTATTCCATTTGGATGCTCAAGTAAAGCCAACATCACGTTGGTTTTACCTGAAGCAGATGGTCCAACAATGAGACATCTTTTCGATTCCCCGCCAAATAAATCGCCATGTTTTTGAATTGGTTTCGTAAAATCCTTCACATCATGGTTTGTGATGGGTAAGGAAAACGATTGTTTTTCTATCCGCATTCTAGGTATCAATAAACAGAATTGTTTTTTGCAAAAGTATTTATACATTAATCAGATGGACATATTGATCAGATAGCATGAAATCGATAGACAATCGTGTTGCAAATTTTTAGACTGAAAATAGTATTTAAATGATACACACAAACCTCTATAGGTATAAAATGATTGTACACGCTTCACGAAAGTACACTTTCTCCAAACACTCCAAGAGGGAAGGTCGAGGTTTAATAAACACTCTGATTAATAGACTACCTGTTGAGCTTCATATTCCTGGCTATCAATTTTGTGGTCCTGGTACAAATTTAGAAGAAAGATTGAATAGGGGAGAGTCTGGTATCAATCCATTGGATGCTGCGTGTCGAGAACACGATATCGCATACTCACAAACAACTGATTTACCTCAACGACATCGAGCGGATAAAGCTCTAGCAGATAAAGCTTGGCAAAGAGTTGGAGCAAAAGATTCCTCGGTAGGAGAAAGAATTGCTGCTCTCACAGTAAGTGGAATTATGAAAGGTAAACGGAAACTTGGAATGGGGATCAAGAGAACCGAAAGAAAAAAGAAAACACGAGTTATCAAACCCCCTAAAAAAATTGGTGGATTTCTTCCATTATTACTTCCAATTTTGGGTGCACTAGGAGCTTCAGGCGGTGGTGCAGCTGAAATAGCTAAGGCCGTTAATGATATTAAAGTGTCAAAGGAGCAACTCGAAGAATTACATCGACACAATAAAGAAATGGAAACACTTTCCAAGCAGGGTGGTGGATTATACATTAAACCCTACAAAGGAGGCACTATCAAGAAAAAAACCATAAAAAAAATCAAATAATATTTTCGCAGAGATCCCTTTCAAATAACGATATACTAAAATATGTGAAAATATTGAATATCTCACATTAAAGAGGTGTATTTATGCGTGACAACCTCCCCAAAAAATTTAAAGTGAAGGAATGTGGTATTTTGAATCTAGAAAGTTAACAAAATCATGGAACTCGTTGTACTGCATACATAATAAATAAAAATTGAGCGTTTTATTTTGATGGAAACTTGAGACCACCTATCAAACTCGTTAATTATTTGAGAACTCATGACAAAATCCATGAATCCTGGTATTCGTATGAAACAGTACGAAAATTCAATGCAAATAATTGTGGACAATTGTCAATCGGATTTCTATATATAATAATATGACATGATCGAGAACCAGCAGTAACGTTGAGAGTGTCATCATGACTAGAACTATAACAATAACGGGAAATACTTCTGTGTTGAAAGCAGAATTCAATCCACCTATATTTTTGGATGAAAATAAAGAATATTTTTTGGGGTTGGCTGATTTTGAATCGTTTATTAGTATACCTAACATACAACCGGGTAGCAATAAAATATATGTAGCGGATAAAGTTATCACAATTCCAGAAGGAACTTACGATTTAAAAGATATTGAAACATATATTAATTATGTAATTGATGACATTTTTGGAGAAAAAGTTGAGTTTAAGATGAAAGCAAACCCCAATACATTAAAATGTCAGCTTTATTTCACAAAGGAAATAGATTTCACACCAAGTGACTCCATAGCGAAAATATTGGGTTTTAAGAAACGAAAAATTGCATCAAATGAATTTTCTGAATCGGATGAAGTTGTTAATATATTTAAAGTTAATGCAATTTGTGTTGATTGCGACATTTGCATTGGATCATATAGTAATGGTCTACCCGTTCATATAATTTATCAGTTTTTTCCATCTGTTCCTCCAGGGTATAAAATAGTGGAATCACCATTACCAATACTTTATTTCCCCATCAGCGTCAAGACAATCAACAACATCACTGTTAAAATAGTGGATCAAGACGGTGATTTGATTAATTTCCGAAACGAGACCATAACAGTTCGATTACATCTTAAAAATTAAAAAATATTATGGTTATTAAATACAACTATCGCTATTTCAAACAATCGCCATATAAAAGGGAGAAGCTGTCTATAGAAACCAGTCCAAGACGAAACTCCAACAAGTTAACATCACAAGAAACCAGCCCAAGACGAGACTCCAACAAGTTAACATCACAAAATCACCAATTTCTTATATCTCTGGGGTTAAAAGTATTGAAATAATGGATATATTAAACGTTGATGAAAAATTATATGTAGATAATTCAATAATAAGCTCTGAGCTTCATTCATATCAACCGTTTGTCTCTTCAAAATTTGAATACAATGATGAAATTCGCATACCTGTTCAAGAACTTGATATATACACACTACCTTCAGGGAGTCATCTTTACATTGAAGGTACCTTGACCAACAATAAAGGTGCCTATTCTAAAAAATTACAATTTGTCAACAATGGTATGGCTTATTTGTTTCGAGAAATTCGCTATGAACTTAATGGAGTTACTATAGATTCCGTAAGAAATGTTGGTTTAGCTTCAACCTTGAAGGGTTATCTTTCGTATAATACAAATGAAAGCTTGAAGCTGCAAAATGCTGGATGGTTTCCAAATAGAGATGAAAAGGAAAACATTTTAGTTGATGATAAAGGAAAATTTAATGTATCTATACCTTTGAAAATGTTGATGGGATTTTTTGAAGACTATAAAAAAATAATCTTGAATATGAAACAAGAACTGGTTTTGATCCGAGCCAGCGATGATGTTGATGGAGTTTTATATGTTGAAGATATGCAAAATCCATCACCCGAAGCGGAAAATCTAAAAGTTACATTTGACAAGATCTATTGGAAAGTACCTCATATTCAAGTTGATATATCACAACGACTAGCTTTAACACAAATTCTTGAAACTAATAAAGATCTGTTACTTGGATTTCGTAGTTGGGAAATTGTTGAATATTCCTCGCTACCTGAAGCGACCCGTCATACTTGGCCTGTTAAAACAAGTAGTAAACTTGAAGCACCTCGTCATATAATAATTGGTTTTCAAGAAAATAGAAAAGGACACATCATGAAAGATGCTAGTCAATTCGATAATATAAATCTCTCAAATATTAGAGTATTTTTGAATTCTGAAAGATATCCATATCATGATTTGTATTTGAATTTCAATGATAACAAGTTTTCAGCTCTCTATGAAATGTTTGCAAACTTTAAAAATTCCCACTATGATATACCAAACGAACCAATTTTCAACCCTCAAAACTTCAAAAATAAGTGTCCAATCGCACATATTGATTGTTCCCACCAGAAAGAAACACTTCAAACAGGTACTGTTGATTTGAGAGTTGAATTCGAGACAAATAATAATACAAAAAAGGAAACATCAGTATATTGTCTGATTTTACATGATAAATTATTTAGCTACAATCCTTTAACAAAAATAGTCAAGCAATTGTAATACGCATATTCTCAAATAATTTTATAAACCATTTTATTTCTCTAAATGATGTTCAGTATGTCTCCAGAATTGAAGCTTTGCTTATCTTACCATTTAAACAGATCGAAAGAATTAAAAAACAAATTCAAGATTATAGTGGTGAAAAGCAGATGCTAGTGAAATTCTCACAATTGAAAATATGAAACTACTCGTTTTGGATGTACAAGGATTTATAATTGAAAACAAAAAATTTATTCCTAAAGAACTGGCTGCCTATGATGGAGAAAAAATATGTCATTATATATTTAGATGCCCCTTTTCTATGGAACACTTGCCTCCAGAACTGCGCAAACAAGCAAACTGGTTGATGAAAAATCATCATTGTATTTCATGGAATGAAGGATTTACGCAATCACATAAGTTTTCCGACATTGTGAAAAACATAACAAGAAACGTGGATCATGTGTACGTGAAAGGAAAAGAAAAGGCGCAGTACATTGGGAAATATTCATCGAAGCCCGTTATCGAACTTGATGACAAACCACCTTTATCGTTGGAAAAACCACATTGTCTATACCATTTATCATCACCCGCAATGTGTGCACTTACTAATGTTTTTAATTTGTATAAAACATGTTTAATGATTGAATAAATCACATTTTTGATTACATTTTTTATTTTATTTCAAACACCTTTTTATAAATATTTACAGGTAGGTATTCACAAATTTTCAACCCTCAAAAATAAGTGTCCAATCACGCACACAGTGATTGTTCTCATCACAAAGAATCACTTCAAGCAGGATATACTATTTTGTTTTGAGAGTTGAATTCGAAACAAATAATAATACAAATAGGATTCATCAGTATATTGTCTGATTTTTACATGATAAATTATTAAGCTATAATCCTTTGACAAAAATAGTCAAGCAGTTGTAATTCGCATGTTCTCAAATAATTATATAAACCATCTATTTCTCTAAATGATGTTCAGTATGTCTCCAGAATTGAAGCTTCGCTTATCTAACCATTTAGTATGAGAATTTTATGGTGACTTACAAATAAAAGGTTCTGTATTGATTGAAAATAAAACAGTTCAATAATGAATACTATCAAAGAAGATGTGGTGAATGAACTACACAAACCAGCCAGAAGATTTTTTAAAAGAAGAGCAGTAATTGTGAAGGGGATCAATGATCTTTTTCAAGCAGATCTAGTTGAAATGCAACCATATTCAAAAATAAACAAAGGATATAGATATATTTTGGTTATAATTAATGTGTTTTCAAAATTTGTTTGGGCAATTCCTGTCAAAACAAAGACTGCTAAAGATGTAACCACAGCCATGAAATTAATTTTAAACAGTGTAGAAACACCCCCTAAAAATTTGCAAACAGATCATGGAAAGGAATTTTTTAATACAGAGTTCCAAGATTTGATGAAAAAATTCAACATCAATCACTACTCAACATTTTCCAATATGAAAGCTAGCATCGTAGAAAGGGTGAACAGAACATTGAAAAACCGAATGTGGAAAAAATTCAGTTTGCAGGGAAACTATAAATGGTTAAAAATATTACCTGAGATAGTATCAGAATACAATAATACCAAACATTCTGTTATTGGAATGAAACCTATACAAGTATCTGAGAAACATGAAAAGCACCAACTATCAAAAGTTTATGGTCGTATAAAAACAGTGAATCCTTCCAAATATGAAAAGGGAGACTATGTGCGAATAAGTAAGTTTCGTGAGATGTTTTCAAAAGGGTATACACCTAACTGGTCAAATGAAATCTTTGTGATTAAAAAAATAAAAATCACAAATCCAACAACCTACATATTGGAGAATCATAGAGGTGAAGAGATACAGGGTGCATTTTATAAGGAAGAGTTGCAAAAAGTTGAACATCCTGACGTGTATTTGGTAGAAAAGATTCTAAGACGGAAGGGAAATAAAGTTTATGTTAAATGGTTGGGCATGAATAATTCACATAATTCATGGGTTATGAAAAATAATGTATTGTAATATCTTGTAATTCAATAAAAACACTTGCTAGTAGATAATATTCTTTTATTTCTATACAAATATACTCCTAGAATGGGTAGCATGATACAAAAAATGAATGCAAAGATTGATATAGTAGCGAATTCTATATGATTTTTACATTCAAACAAATCAATAAGTACATTCCAGTTTGTTGGTTCAAAATTTTCATCTACAAAATAAAGTCTTGACTTAAAAGCTAAATATGACAAATTTTTAATTGACTCATCAATTTTTAGCCAATCAATCCATTATTAACAATTAATTTTTCTCAGTTTGATGGTCAAGAGTCATTATGATTGGTTGATATGCAAATAAACGTTTCTTGTATATTTGAATCCGCTTGTATATACAAGGTATTGTTAAAAAGGCGCTCAGAAACAATACTTTTGCTGGAAGTCCTGTTGTCATGGCTAATTTTTATACTAATGGATATATCGTGGCAATATTTATGTGTTCTAGTGTTCTTGTTTTCTTGTTGTCTTGTTTTCTTGTGTTCTAGTGTTCTTGTTCTCTTGTTCTCTTGTTGTCTTGTTTTCTTGTTTTCTTGTGTTCTTGTGTTCTTGTGTTCTTGTTTTCTTGTTCTCTTGTGTTCTTGTTTTCTTGTTTTCTTGTTTTCATGTTTTCTTGTGTTCTTGTTTTCTTGTTTTCTTGTTTTCTTGTTTTCTTGTGTTCTAGAGTTCTTGTTTTCTTGTTATCTTGTTTTCTTGTTGTCTTGTTGTCTTGTTGTCTTGTTTTCTTGTTTTCTTGTTTTCTTGTTTTCTTGTTTTCTTGTTTTCTTGTTTTCTTGTTTTCTTGTGTTCTTGTGTTCTTGTTTTCTTGTGTTCTAGTGTTCTTGTTTTCTTGTTGTCTTGTTTTCTTGTTTTCTTGTTTTCTTGTTTTCTTGTGTTCTAGTGTTCTTGTTTTCTTGTTATCTTGTTTTCTTGTTGTCTTGTTTTCTTGTTTTCTAGTGTTCTTGTTTTCTTGTTTTCTTGTTTTCTTGTTTTCTTGTTTTCTTGTTTTCTTGTTTTCTTGTTTTCTTGTTTTCTTGTTTTCTTGTGTTCTTGTGTTCTTGTGTTCTAGTGTTCTTGTGCTCTAGCGTTCTTGTTTTCTTGTTTACTTGTTGTCTTGTTTTCTTGTTTTCTTGTTTTCTTGTGTTGTAGTGTTCTTGTTTTCTTGTTTTCTTGTTGTCTTCAAATAATTTCATGTTGTTGTGATAATAATTATTGTTTGTAACAGTAGTGGTAGTAGTAGGACTCAACGTCTGACAACAACAACTCAATCGTAAATGATGGGGCGCCTAGAAACCACAAGACTATTTATTCACACACACAATCAACGCGACGTCGGTCGGCTCACCACATTCAATTGTTGGCATCTGTCTGCGGTTTTCTTATCAGTTCACCGACTGCAATTAGATCTACTATAAAGGATGTTCCACAGTCCGCATTTAGCACTCAAGCTGTGGTTAGCTTTCACCGGTATCGGGACTAGACGATTACATAATCTGGAAATTTGCAATTTGATGCTGAACACTAGGCTATCTATGGTTTTGAGAGATTCCATAGCAAAGAGGAATGTAGGAGGATTGCTGAATAATACGAAGAAGCTTCCGACGCCTGCGATCTGTTCCTGGATACATCAGACCTACATAGTTTCCTGCAGACCATGAAGCGTCTAGATCTCGAGGGCTATTTAGAAGATGTTGAAAAATTTGTTCCTATTTTGAAATAAATACAGTTGAACAAGAGTGTGTGTTTTACTCAGTTATTGATAAGAAAACCACATTCAGGCTAAATTTGGAAGTGTTGATGAGAGTGTGACGTGAAAACCACATCCTGTCTACTGGTGATAAGAAAACCGCAGGCTGAGACTTGTTACTGATAAGAAAACCGCATTCGAGCTAAATTTAGAACTGTTGTGGTTGGTGTGAAAACCACAACGATGATAACACTTACCCACAATATTCAATCTTGAATCATGAACTTTTTTTGTTCATAGAATGTAATGTCATTCCTTAGCTCCCCACTCCCCACCCCCCACCCCCACTCAAGACCCCCACTCAAGACACAAACCGAAGAATGTAATGTCATTCCTTAGCTCCCCACTCCCCACCCCCCACTCAAGACCCCCACTCAAGACTCCCACTCAAGACCCCCACCCCCACTAAATACCCCCACTCAAGACACAAACCGAAGACCCCCACCCCAACCTCCACTCAACCCACAGCCGACGACGAAGGATGACGTCACCACATCTCGTGGCGCCACCTAGCGGCCCCCCACTCAAGACCCCCACCAAAGACCCCCACTCAAGACCCCCACTCAAGACCCCCACTCAAGACCCCCACCAACGGATGACGTCACTACTATCGCGCATTCACCACAATTATGCAAATTTGGTGACGGTCGCCGCCGCCACCGTGGCGCCACCTAGCGGCCATTTTGGGAAATGGTCCAGAAGTGGGTTAGCCCTAACTACTGGCATGTAAATGTTTTCTGATATTTGCTATCAAACTTCTCAAATGGTAAGCAGACTCATTGTAAACAGAATTTAAAGTAAATAGAGCTTTGATGTGACCATTTACTAGAAGGTGCTTATTATCAAATCGGTGACACAGTAATTTCCAGGCTATTTCATAACTGTTTTCCGAAAACTCCAAATTGTCAAGAATATTTCTCACGTTCTCACCTAATGAAGAACGAAGATAATGTAATTTTTGAATATTATTCAATGTCTTATTCTGATTAATTATTGTGTCAAACATATTTTTGAACTCTAACCATTTTTGGAAATCACCATTGAAAGTTGGCACTGATATCGGTGGTAATCGTATGGCATCTGATTGTGAGGATGAACACATTGGCTGAGACTGAATTCTATTTGAAGAGCTGGTACTAATGTCATTACCTGGTACTAATTTTGTCAGTAAATATTTTGCTTTCGATGTAATTTCTGTATGCTGATCCAAAAAATCTATCCTTTGTGTATATTGTTCTTGCAAATCGTCTTCCAGGCAAACCTCTTCAATTTTAAGTTGAATTTCTTCAAATTCATCAATGATACATAGAAACTTGTCAGATCTATATTGTAGGTCAAAGATCGTCTGTTCTTCAATTGTCATTCCACTTGAATAAGACTCATAGATCTTCTCATAGAATTTAACGAACCATGTCAACTTCTGCTTGACTGACGCACGCTTGCGTATCAATATTTTCATATCAGGATCCATGAATATTGAGATTGAAAATAGAGAAATGTACCTGCTATATAAAACTTTATGAAATAAAGAACTATCGGTGCAAAACAAATGATTTGCGAAAAATGATTGTGATATCAAGCAGGTATAATGAACTTACTGCTTGCAATAATATGTATGAAATAGGCGGATTGACAACTTACAATCCAAAATTGTTTGCGATGCGAGATGTTTCTCACAAAACCATCCAAAATTGTTTGAATTGACAGACAAATGACAGGCAATAGGTAATGTAATGTTACACCTTTGAATCAAATTTGATAAAATGAAACGACTCACTCTGCTACTGCTATCACTGCTGTTTCCTCTGCTACCAATACTGCTATTGCTGCTGCCACTTCTACTGCTGCTTTTTCTTTTCCCTGCTCTTCAATGTATCCGGTTCGTACGGACCAAAAAAGATGGTGATGAATTTAACTTAGTGAACTGTATTTTTAATGAATGAATATTATATTTGATAAATATTTTAATTACAATTATTGTAGAATTAACAGGGAATCGAAATTATATGATATTAAAATTGAAACGTCTCTCAATTTACTTTTTGACATACATATACATATTTTTCTGGTACCATCACTGTCGTGTTCAGGTAACTGTGTTCACTTGGTAAACAGCATTTTTCTCCAGATTGAATCAATAGAAATGGAGGTCAAATAACTTTATTTTCTAGATGTTACTCCAAATATTCACGAGTTAATAAATCTGTGCAACTTCATCCATGGCAATCGGGATTTAAATACTAATTTTTACACATATTTAAACTTAAATATCTACTGAACGACTCATCAGAAAGGTAATCAAACCATATATTTCTGAAATCAGGAAAATAAGCTTTTTCATAATATATGATAATATACAGGATAATATTCCATTGAAAAAAATGCTACGTTTGAAAAAATATTGACATTCCGATAGTCTTTTGTTTTTTTTGATAAGATTTTTGAAAAGTTCAGATCAATATCTAAACTTTCAAATTTACAAAATTTTCACATCTTCATTGACAACGCCGCTAACATATGGGATGGGTCAATATATACGGAATGACCCTGTACAGTGCTTTCAATTGAATTTGTCACACTTTCAAAAGGCTGTAAAATAATTATTTTTTGAGCTAAAAGGTCGAACAAAAGAAGGAATTGTAAGGTTTTTCGTGGATTTTTATGCTATTGACTCCAATATTTTATAAACTGTCAAAATTATTGACATAACTCACTTTTTTTTAATGGCACACCCTATATATTATTACAAATTAAGAAAGGTGTCTTTTTTCTGATCACGAAAATATAGCACACATGCCCTTTCTAATCAATAGTTTAGAGGAAATTGTTATAAATCTATATAAAGTTCTAACTTACAGGCGTGTTTTTTTTGTTTTCAATAATTGTTATAGTTCTTGTTCTGAATATTTACTTAGAATAGAAGATTCTCTGTTTTGTAAATAGAGTATCTTAATCAATTACACAAATAAGGAATGAAAACATTTATATATTTTTACCAACTTACTGTAAAGGAGCAGTATTCACGTATAACATTTTACGATTCGAGTGCAACCATGACAATTATTGGAAACAAATGAATACATTCATGCTTGAAAATTGAAATTCCAATCAAATTTATACTGATTTGTGCTAAACTATTGAATAGAAAGGGCATGTGTGCTATATCTTCATGATCAGATTCCAAATATGTAATAATATATAGGGTGTGCCACTGAAAATAAAGTAAGCTAGGTCAATAATTTTGACATTTGACAGTTTATAAAATATTGGAGTCAATACATTGAGTTCTATAAAAACCAATGAGTCAATAGCATAAAACTTTACGAAAAACCCTACAATTCCTTTTTTTGTTCGACCTTTTAGCTCAAAAAATAAATATTTTACAGCCTTTTGAAAGTGTGACAAATTAAATTGAAAGCACTGAGCAAGGTTTGCTGAAAAAATATATTTACGCTCAAGAGTAAAGCAGGTACAGGTTCATCTATTATATTTTGACCTCCACCAATAGCTCTTATGATGAGGTAGAAAGAAACTTTAAATACAGAAGTTTTAGCTTTTTTCACGTGATATCTGTTGGTAATAGCGGAAATAAAAGAATCGACAACATTGGAAAAATTGAGCATGCTATATTTTTTTCAATGGAACCGGGTATATTCATGGTCAAAATGATAGATCTTTTTTTTTCTTCCTGATTCCAAACATATGATAAATGCTGGAACTTGGTTCAGTCGTTTTTGCGCTATTCAAGTTCAAAGTCTCATGAAAATTACATCACGTTGATCTGGATTTTACTCTACCGTATCAGTCAAGGAGGCAGTGAATTTTTTTCAACTTATTTTCCCAGTCGCTGTATTTGAATGATTCTGTTCCTTTAGTGACAAAAACCCAGAATTTTTTAGATGGATTCAATGTGACTTTGCACTTGAATAGCGCAAAATCGGCTGATTCAAATACCAACATACAGGGTGCGCCAAGGTGAGTGGCCTATTAGAATATCTCGGAAAATGAAGCGATTGGGATTCTGAAAATTTGTATGCTGAGATTTTCAATGATGCTCTCCTCAAATGAAATACTGGTGACATTGCGCGACTTCCGGTTATACCGGAATTAGGTGTCAACTCGCATGTTTCAAATGGAACAGCCTATACAGGATGTCCCTCCGGGAACAAGCTCGATCTATACGGAAAACTATACTTGGGAAAATTTTGAAAATTTGACAGTATACCAAAGTCTATGAGCAAGCTAAAATATTTTCAAGATGGTGGCACTTCCGGAAGTTGGTGTCAACTTGCTTATTTTAAATAGAACACCCTATATATTATCGCATTATTGGATTCTACGTAAAACTTAGTCCTATTTGATGTACCATAGCCTATATCTAAGTATAAGGGTTTTTGAAATATTTGAGATTCTATGTCAAAACTGACGTTATAAGGATCTAACTTGAATTCAAATTTTTCGTATCAGAAAGCGTTTTTATTGATTTTGTGTTGGATCCCTTATTGAAATGGATATATGAGCATTGAGTGTCTTTCAAAATCTTTTTTATAATGCAGTGCTTAAATCACACAAACGAAGTTTACTTGAAGCTATTCATTATTTATAAAGAATCTGATGAAGTTATATCAAGAACATGTCACACAAGACAATAATGAATACAATGTTGAGAAAAATATATATCTCACTAGCTTTAATTTTATTTCAGAAGATGTTCAAACTGACGTCCTGACGTGACTTGAATTCGCAAATTGATTTCTTACTTCCATTGATGTTAAGGAAGTTTTGTACACTCGATGTTTGATAGTACCCCAAATGCTAAAATCGAGCACTGTCAGATCGGGAGAGCGAGGTGGCCACAGAAAAGAACCATTGTTTTCTATCCAACGATCACTAAGCGCATTTTGAAGAAAATTTTCAACTAGGTGGCCGCCATGTTGATAAAAAAGATTTCTGCAAACAGCAAGCGGCACATTGTCCAAATACTCATTTTCAAAATTCTGTAGGATGTTCAAATAGCCTTGACCTAGTAGTTAACAAGCATAATATTCTATATCTAGAATGATGCAAAAATTTGCTTACCACTTAAGTTCTCTTGTTAAAAATGTAATGCCTCGACGCTATCGTTTCTTATTGCACAATATACATTGAAATGCTAAGATTCTTGGAAATTTTGCTTCCGAAACACATGCAAATTCGAATCACTCCAATAATGGGAATTGTGCCGATTGAAAGTACCATTTTTTGTAAATTTTGCTTTATGTTCAAATGATATTGTCTAGAAATAAATTGTTTCCTTGGGTCCAAGTGAGGGTAGATTTTGCAGAATTCAATTCGTCTTGGAAAATCACCTTCTTCAAGATGTCTTAGAGACTTTGTTGGGTATGCAGCGAAATATCCCAAAATGGCAATTTCAATATTCTCATCATTCGTCATAGGTTTATTCTTTTGCACTACTCTCTTGACGGATCCAAAATCCTTGAAATTGTCTATGATTTTTCTTACAGCATCTTTTGAGGGCTTTCGTTTCTCCGGAAATCGGATGGCAAATGTGTGATAGGTTCTTGATATAACTTTATTACATTCTCTCTTCAATTATTACAGTGTTGCCCAAAAATAAGATCAAACATGAAATTAAGAAAACCGCCAAAAATCAATTTTTTCAAATGGAAACCCACAATTTTTATAATTTTATCTTATTGAGCATTGAAAATTAAGGTGAGTTCATATGATATTGTCCATTCCAACAATTCAAAAAAAAAATAAATAAAAATATGATTTTTTGGAATGGACATCAATCCTACACAAACTCATCTTTATTTTCAATGCTCAATGAGACAAAATTATAAAAATTGGTGGTTTCCATTTGAAAAAATTGATTTCTGGGCAACTCTGTAATAATAGTACAAAATATTGTGAAACATATTTTGAAGTATGTCTCTCTTGACAAGGAATCCATCACAAATTAAATAATAAAGGCTTTCTTTTACGAAAAATTTACATTTGAATAGGAACCTACAAACGTCATTTTTGACATGAAAACTCAAATATTTCAAAAACGCTTATACTTAGGTATACGACATCATACATCTACCCAGAATTTTGAGTAGAATCCAAAAATGTTATAATATATAGGGTGTTTCATTTGAAACAAGCCAGTTGACACCTACTTCCGTTATAACCGGAAGTCGCGCAACGTCACTATTATTTCATTTGAAAAGAGCATCTTCGAAAATCCCTCCGTACAAATTTTCAGAATCCCAAGCGCTTTATTCCCCGACATATTCTTAAAGGCCACTTACTTTGGTGAACCCTGTATAGTGAGTGTGGTAAATTACCGCACGAGTGTGAAAATTACAAACCTAGCCGGTGAGGCGATGTTTGTAATCACTGAAAAGCGGTAATAACTAATTAACATACGAATTATATACAGTATTTTTATCTTCAACCGTTCGGTGAAAAAATATCCAAAAGTTCACAAGAAATAAAAACCTGTCTCTGGCATCTTCCTCCTTTGATAGAATAAACGTTTCTCACAGCAGCGTGCGGTGGATTGAAAGTTTCTCACGAAGTCTCAACTTGATATCTCAACAACCGAGTGTTCTGTGGTATCTTTAATGGACCATTGCGAACACATCAATTAGTGCAAAAAGTGGAATAACTTTTGAACGGTTGAAGCGAATTGGAAAAGCTACAAAAAATCGGATTTGAAATGCCCTAAAAAGTGCAAATTCAAATATTAAAGGATACACGGGGTTGCCATTTGAAACACCTATGTTGATGACTGCTCTGCAAAAATGATACACCCTGTGTATTGAAAAACCTTTTCACAAACTGCACTGGGGCGTCCTGTATTCAAATTCAATTTGCTCATTTCGATAACTTCAATGGTTCAGGCGTAATTTAGCGTTCCCTTTCCAATGACTCTGGACTGGACAGTTTCGAATTTGAATTATTAGTGGAAAGAAGGAACAAGCAGGCAGTTTTGTTTGAATATTATGTTGTTAATGGCCTAAAATATAAGAAATTTGAACTAGCCAATTACATAAATTTCAAGCTTTGAAAAGGTAATTTTATGAATGTAATAGAATGATAGCTAAAAACCAAATAGACATGTTTAATGTAGCTATGAAGGAGTTCAGGGCATTGCGAGGGCATTGTTATGTTGAACATCGTCGTCGCCGTCCACTTGGTAGTCTTGGTACTTGTTTAGTCGTTTTTACTTCTGAGGCTTATTTTATACTTTACATGTAATTACCCCATAGGTGTTTGCGAGGGTGTTTGTGAATGAATAAATGAAATATCCGGATATAAACGGTTTTTCTTGAAAGTAAGATATGTAGGAAAGGCTTATCCAACATGCCCCAGCGTGTATGGGGGTATTTAGGTACTGATCATAATTTGCCAATAAGTTCTTATCATCGCCTTTTGGAAGAAAATGAAATTTTCAGGTTAATAATCAAAAGTAAAATTTTAATGAAAATAAAAATTCTTTCTCTGCCAAAACAGTAAGCTACGTCAAAGCGCAACCTCAAGATCTTCAATGTTGATGAGTTAAAAAAAATATATAAGTATTGCATTGTGTACAAATCATAAATTGCTTCTAGCATGGACTACATATAAAAAAGCTTCCCGACTAAACTGCTGCCATGTTTTTTGTACTCAGTGCATAAAACAGTGGAGGATACAGAATCAAATTTGTCCCTTGTGTGGGAAAGAAATACCAAGAAGGAGTTCACTTGTGCAAGATCTTGCTGATAATAAGTTTTGTAAATTCATAAATATGTCTTGTATGGCTTTAAAAGATGCATCTGGCACTACAGGTAATATTGTAGTATTTTATTATTTTTTTTAATTTATGAGTGGATTTTTTAGTTGAAGACCTATGCCAGGACGTCACAAATATTAATCAGAAAGTTGTTGCTAGAGCTGCCATGGTTGCAGCTGTGAAAGAACAGGCACATTCAACAGTTGAACCTAGTGTCTCCCGAGATGCATGTGTGGAAGGGGAGGAAGATGAAACAGTTACGCGGGTTGCCTCACGACATGAAAAGTCCAAATATGATCTAAATGACGGATACATCCAGAATAAGGTTTTAGATTGGATACAGAGCAAATATACTGCGACACCTTCCACTCGATCGGACCTGTTGGTGAAAATGAAAATACGGACGATTTCCAAATGCCATCGATTTCACAAGGTAAATTGATTCATTCATCATTATATTGATTTTTTCCACATACTATACAACGTTGTTCACCTGATTCTTAGACTATATCTATGTTGTCTGAGTTATATTATTCAATTTGAATTTTTAACCTTCATAAAACAAATCTTGAATAATTGTAGGAGACTTATTTTTTTCAGTCAGTTGTTTCTCCAGATGAGAAAAACGATCATTTTTCTTGCGGCTTATGTTGATATAAGTGGAATGTATATTGTAGTACTAGGCGGTAAAGTGACATTTTTCCTGGCTGAAAGGAGAACTGAACGGGCGAGCTTGAGCGAGGCCGGACACTTCTTGAAGCCTAGAAATATCACTTTATCGCCGTGGTCTACACATTATTTTTCTGCTGACACAGAAAAACAGTAACAAAAGTACAGGACTTTATAAAAAAAGCATGCCCGAGCTGGGATTTGAGCCCAAGTCTTTCCGCACGCCAGGCTAAGATCGAATCACTGAGCCATCGGGACTGGAAATACTCAAATTTCAGGTTTCAGCCGCCATGTTGCATTTGTCTTGTATAAGTCACTGTAAAACAGACAGCGACGTAAAAGTGTGAATTTTACTTTGTATCCTGAATCTATAGGATTTTATTTACTCAGATTCCATAGGAAATATCTGAATAAGATGGTATTACATCCCATTGAATATTAATATACCTATTATGCTTCTATCCATATATCTATTAATAACTATATGGAGAGCAATTCTACACGCTTGATGCCAGGATGAGATAGAAGATACCGCTGATCTGTATGTTTTTCGCATAAGTCTATCCTTTTCTATCGCGAGGGGACCGTCCCCTGGCGATAGAAAAGGATAGACCTATGCGAAAACCAAGCCAAAACTATACAGTACAGCGGGATCTTCTATCTCATCCTGGCATCAAGCGTCGCTCGTTGTTCAAATGGGACGGTTCCCATATAGAGTTAAAAGATATATGCTTCTATCGCATGCATTCAGAAAATAATCTTGTAACGCCCTCTATTAGAAATAAACTGCTGGACACTCGAACTTGTACATGCACATTCTTTAGTTAAATTCAAAGTCCCAACGAGAATAGAGATATGTCAATGCGGTGTGCGGATTTTTGAAGCTCATTTCGTCCGGATTCAGATGCATGAAATGGATCTTTCGTAGAAACAAAAAATAATGATATACAGTATACAGGGTGATTCAGGAAGTCATGCGAAAGATCAAAATATTTGTGAGTATTCCATATTAGTGAGCATTGAATTCAGGCGATACAATATGGTTTGCTACTATGGTAATGTTAATATATCCAGATATTTTTGTCAGTTTTTGAACTCAAGCGCGTTGTCATGAAATACGCCAACAAACATAAAATTGGTGGAGCAAAATGTTTGAAATGCTATAACTTTGCAATGCATTGACGGATTTCTACGATATTTGCAGTGTTGGGAATCTTATTTTCACTGTTTAAAAGGATAATTAGGGATCCCTGTACCAAAACCGAATGGCAAATTTATCGACCGGAAAAACACAAGACCTACAAACCTCGAAGGCGAAAAGCATCGAATAGAATTTTCAAGGCAAATTTCTGTGTCGAACGGAAAAACATCGCGCGGAAAATTATCGACAATGGAATGTTTGGAATGTCTAAGCTGTCTCACATGGTTGCCATAAAAGCACGAAACTACACTATGGTATAAAGGAGAAATTTTGATCCGGCGACGTTTGGCTGTTGCAGTGTGTCGCAAGACACAAGAACTGTCGCTGGACTGATTTTTATGATTTTTCATTTATTGGTTTAGTCTCTTCCTCGAACGGTAGAATGAATATTGAATCATCGACAAAATTCACAAAAAGACAAAATTATGGGACAAATTCATTTAACACGACATTATTGACTATGAGGCGGTATGAACTTCGCTGGGACAGCAAGTTATCAATATTCAAAAATTTCTCAGTGCATGATTTATTAACTTTATCCGACGTAGGCATCATTCACCCAACGGTTGGCCGTATGAAATTTACGTCAGAAGTACAAACAATATTTTGTTGAATGATTGATGACCAAGCATTTTTTGAACTGATCTTTTTTCTTCATTTTTGGTAAAACTGGTTCAAGATTCTTTTGTTGATGTCACAGTCAAGCGGCTCTAGTCAAATTTATTATTATGTTTTTGTCATTATTCATAGTTGAAAACTATATATTTGCCATAATTTGCTCCAATTCACCAAACATATGACGATTTCGACGGGCCCAAGTTCTCAGCTCGCATTGTTACTTACCGCACCGTCTATGAAATTTCAAGAAACTTAGATCAAAATGAAGTGAAATAGTTGTTATGCCGACAAGCACCATCATACAGAAAAAAACTTTTCTGGAGACAATCACGCATCACTGGATACGATATACGAAAGTACTCACATTTATCTTCCAAACAAGCCTATACGCAACAAAATCGGACAAGTCGTTTATAAGTTACAGCCACTTGAACAATTACACTTTCACTACCTTCCCCTACTCACACGAAGATCGGTACGCCAATGAGCCCTGTACCAAAAAGACGTGAAATTGTCCAGGTTTTCTAACCATGTTGATAAAGATATACCTCAATCTGAGAATTTCCGGAGAAATTTCGAATTTTAATATTTAAGCTTTGATTGCGCCCCCTTGCGGCAAAATTTCGAAGTTAAAAATATTTTCCAGCATTTTCTCGTGGCCACTTTAGTGATCATATTTTTTTTCCTGAACTTTTAGGTCCAGTAGTTTCCAAGATATGGCCGGTGGCCACCCTTGCTGGGACACCCTGTATATTCATAATCATATCATAACACAAACTACACAAAATAACAATTTTGATTTTTTTGACCAGCCCTGGATTATACGCATTATACGTAAAATCAAATAATTATGATGACTATTAGCAGTTTCTACTGAGTAATTTTGTTGGTTTTGATATTTTTTTCTTGACAGATGATATTTTTAGACCAAGCAAAAGCTTGTATAATAATGACTTTTTGTCGTATCTTTAAATTTTCTATCTATTTAACCTCTCCTAACACCTATCCGAGGACATACTGCTTATCAAATGAAAATGGTAAGACATCTCATTAAATTTAGTATCGAGTGTGACTGGAACTTCTTGTCAATGAGATATACAATGTTCTTAGTCTGTAAGTAACCTTTTATTTTATATTAGACATTTTAAATCACTGATATATTTCCGAATAGTTATTTCAAAATAATGGTCGACTCTGTTATTTTTTTATTTTCTAGGTGATTGATCATGTATTGTCTAAATACTATCAAGAATATTTGAATAACTATCACTTGAATCTTCATAATTTTCTAGAAAATTTCAATCAATTTCTGAATCAACACAAGTAGGTATACGGTTGCACTTTTTCTTTTTCAAGAGTCCCCATATCATATATATTTTATCTATTGTTTTATTTTTATTACCAAATTAAATTAAATCAAGTTAATTGTCGTAATTCTTACAAAAACGAGAGCAACCAATAAACGCGACAAACCGTTCGAAAACTTGCGACCAAGGTGCGACCCCACTTGCATGCAACAGAACACCGAAATAATGGTAGTATGGTAGGGTAGTAGGGTGCACATACCACTCCAGCTACCGTAAACATATTCCGCATTCAGTTGCACCCCAGCATTAGATACTTGGGTTGCACCAAGTGCGCCTAGAAGAAAAATGACAACAGTGTCGATACGTCCGTGTGGTCGTGTGGAATCCAATTGACTCAATAGTCCCGCTGTCCAGTCCCAGTCACCACTGTCACCAGCTATGCATAACCACAGAAGAAACCCTATATGGTTTCTTCTGTGGCATAACCTCACTCTCCTATATCAGTCATAACACTAATACTAATTACTATAGAAATAGGGCAGTGACTAGTGCACTGTCTAGACAAATTCCCAATAAAAATTGCTGCACTGTCCAACATGCGCAGTGCGTTGTCGAGCTAGACGTAACCGCAAGATACCGACAGTGCGGGAAGATAAATATTTCTGCGCTGTCTACCTATATTGAGTAGACAGTAATTATCCTAATACAGCATGATTTTCTAAAGTAAGGAGTTGGCCCAATAAAAATAAGACAAACATTTTCCATTAACATGGGTCCAAAAAAGCGTCCTTTTGGAGATCAATGTGTTTGACTGAAAGTTCAATTTCTATTCTTGTCAAAACATAATCAGATCAGATACTTGTCTTAAAGTCTAATAAATGAAGTCTTTTGGAACAGAGGTTACTCATTATAATTTGATATTATTTTTTCAATTCCTTATTTGGAAGTTGAGACAAGTTAAATGGATGTACCTATTTTTTGTTTTATTGAGCATTGCTGATTATTAATACCTATATACATAAACTTGATTACCAAATATTTCCAGCACGTCAATTTTGTTCGTAAATAACAATATAAACATATTAACGTTTAATTTCTCAAGTTTGAGTTTGAGTTTCATGAAATAACATGAGTGTTTTATTTTCTTTTTAATCTTATAGTTGAAAAATATATTTTTTTAAAAAACAGAATAGCCGAAAATTATGGAAACTTTATTAATGGACTACTGCAAAACTACCAGTAAATGAATTCTATAATGTGACTGAAAATTCATTTTCACTTATTCGCGCAAAGACGAACAATATGATTGTGACAGGTTCAATCAGAGATTTATTCCTAAGCGATTTTGCCATGGTTTTGGTACACCGTTTGGTTTGTCAAAATAGACCAATTGGTTGATTTTGTACATTTTTTGAATTCAAAAATTAGAAAAAATGTCAAAATTCAACAATTTGGTTTATCTTGGCAAATAAAACGGAGTAGTCCGGGGGAATCAGAACCATGAAGAAATCGCCGCTATGTTGGAAAACTACTGTTGATAGTGCGTTAGTTTCTCATACATGACTACATGAGAGAAAGTGGTCAAGAATTTGAGAGAAAACCGCTTTATCCTGAAAAAAAAATGTTTTTAATATTTTTTCATTTATACCTACTGTTTATTTTAAGTTTAGTGCAATACAATACAATATTTGCTTCAGCAAAAAATAAAATCAAGTCTTGTGTTTTTGTGGAGAAGTTCTGATAAGTTTTTTTCTTACTTTTGCATACCTACATGAATTAAATTAACTTAACATCAAATTCATTGAATGGCATACTTTTCGAATGTTATTGAATACCCTAACAAAAGATACCTATACTCTAAGAAAACTGGAATAAACCTCTGTTTCATAGAATTATTTTTACTCAAAAAAACCTTGAACAAAACCAACTGAAAGAAATACTGATACCTATATCTGCGTTTGTTTTATTTATGGCTGATAGAATGGTCCTTGCATCCTTTTTGTATAATTGAATAAATTTTGAAGCGCATATAACTTCTTCAAATTGTTTTCGAAGTGTTTCAGATCTCGAAATCTATCGCCCACTTTATTGTCAATGGGAACTTTTTCAGTGGTAATCGTAGAAATTTTAATATTTTGAGTTTATTTCGCTTAACACAACATGAATATCATTATAGGAAATAAGGAAATAGGAAACGAACCGAAGCAGGAATTTTCGAATTTTGAATTTAACTTTTTAGGTTATATTCATATTCATAGTTAACATGACAACAACGAACAGCGCATGTTGGACAGTGCAGCAATTTTTATTGGGAATCTGTCTAGACAGTGCACTAGTCACTTCCTAGAAATAGAAATAAAGAAAATAAACATTGAATTAAAATAAACATAATTATTATTATTCGTCCGATGGCTGGTGGAAAGGATATCTGGTAACTGGCCGAATTGTTCATCCACAGCGCAGTCTATGAGCCCCTTCAGATTTTTCCAACGGCCTTTCTGCAGGAACATCAACTTGGTTTGGAGGGTTCTTGATCCGTTGAAAATCATGTTCTTCACTAAAAAGAAAAGAAACCTACTGATCATCCTGGTTCTGGTTGAATAGTCTTTTTGTAGTATCCTGGCCACTGCTCGCTGTATAAATTGTTTTGAACTCCTAGCAAATATTTGAAAAAGTATGTCGAGTATGTCAAATATCCTTTTATGATGTTGGTTATGCTTATAATCGATGTGTTATGAAACAAAAAATAGGATTCTTACATTTATCGCAAAAACTTTAAAAATGGAAATACATATTCTGGTTTTGCATCGAGTACCTGGGTGCCTCACGCGATATAAAATGAACCGGAAAATCAGCAAAAATTATCTCAAATAAAATGTCCTTTCACTCACTAATGAAGTTACAACTATGAAGTAGGCACTGGAAAGTGGATAGAAGACACTATACCTTTTACACACCGAACGTTTCGAAAATCAGCAAGGATATATCGCAAAAAGCTAAAAAGCATGAACCACATCACATACACGATATAGACAAACAACATTAACAAATTCAACGATTACTTTTGTTAACAGAATTGATACGAAAATGTTTTTCAGTCGATGTCGATATTCAAGCAGAGTTCGAGTAAATGCATCGCACGAAATGCGCAAGCGCGAATCATTCCGATCGAAATTCATCTGCTATACCTGGACGCTTGTTGTTTTCTTACGCAACTCACATGACTTCCCTTGTAGATTTGCTTTATCACGTGGGCGTATAGCGCACTATTCATTTGTACTCACATAACCCTTTCCTTTCTATTGGGTTTAATTTTTTGTGAACACAACCATACTTTGCTGACTCAATGCTGAAGGTTCGCTGCTGCAGCTACTATAAGCACCACAGTCTGAAACCTGCTCTGTCACTTTGACAGCGTTTCGACTGCGTTTGCGATATTTCGTTCCCATCTATAAGATCTATGACGTCTAGTGCTTGCTGGGTTCTGTTCGCCATTTCCTCATGTTTGGGGTCTGCTTCAGGAAATACCTGTTTCATTCTACCATCTGATTCATATGCACCTTCTGTTTTCGAAAATAATTGGCCGCTCGTGAAAATTTATGGGAATTTGACTTCATATTATGATAATATAATTTATGAAAATACTGAATTTGTTCAATATCTACCTATTAGGGTACCTTCATCTTCGCTGCTTTCAATCTGAAATATGAAAATACGTATGGTATTGCACCAAGAGCTTTGTTTATAATGAAGTAGGAGTCTGGTTGAGGAGCGTACTATATTAGTTTAGTCTGTACTTCTTCTTAAACCGAGCGGGTTGAAGTTTTCCATAATCATTACTTTTTTTTTATTTGTAAGGCGTTTTACTTCATCCATGGTGTTGTAGAATTCTTTTTTTTCTGCATTTACCTTGTCGTTTGTAGGCGCATAAACTTGTACTCAGTGAACTTGACTTCAAGAACTAGAATGGCCATATAATGGTGTGAAAGTGGGGCCGAGAGAGATAGGTAGATTGCGGGCAGAATGTGAGATACTAACCATTTCTAACTCATGTAGAGGCAAAAATGACCCGCAATCACCAAGTTCAAATTTTCATAGCTTGACTATCCTTTGTCCAGTAATTGTGAAATTTACAGAAAAAAAATAGTTTCTGACACTATTTGGAACGGTGCTAGCCATTTTTATCAAAACTTACATGATAAAACTTTGGGTTTTGACCCTTTTTTAAACGTGAAAAACGGATCAGTTTTTTGGAAAAAATCGCCAGTAAACGTAAGCTTCCGTAGGCTGTCTTTATAACTCTATCTCAGGAAAGCAGGAAACATTTTTTTTTCTAGATTTGCGCCTGTGGTGAAATCTCTTTACTCAAAAATTGGATGTAATTTTCAAAATTCGCAAAAGTGATGATAGGTGTATTGAGGAAAACTGGTTTGGTCAAACTAATTTATGGTTTGATACATTAACAAACAATACCGGAAAAAATGCCGAAGAATAAATGATTTTTTTCACATGAACAAGAGCGGATCATGTACGATTACCATGATAGTCCCACTGCTGCCCATTATGGGATCGAGTTTACTAATCAACGGATAGCAAGAAAGTACTACTTCACTGGCATGGGACGATATATAGCTGACCATGTTAAAAATATTGTCCGGAATGTCAACGATACAAGGCAGCGAATCAAAAAACAGCTTGGTTGCTGCAAACTCCGGCCTACGCCCAAAGATTTTATAGTGTAGCAGTTGACTTTTTGGAACCTTGCGCGAATCTGATGATTGATACAGATGGATACTGATTGCTGGAGAAGATTCGACAAGACGGATTGAATTGTTTGCACTAAAGACCGTCAGCGCAGAAGATTGTGCTCAGAAACTGGTAGGAGAGGTGTCGTTTCGCTATGGAATCCCACAACGAATGACAAGTGACAACGGTGTTCAATTTGTTTCAACGGTGATGCAGCAAGTGTGTCATATCATGGTAGTTCAATAATCTTTGACGCCATATTATAGACCTGAGTGTAACATGGTGGAAAGGAAAAATCGAGATTTAAAGATTACTCCCTATTTGGAGCGCATGGTCAATGATTGACAGGACGCAAGAAGTAGCAATGAAAATTCCCGAAATCGACACAAGACCTATGCAGATACCAGACGAAGCAAAGAACCCGATTACGCCATTGGAGACAAGGTGCTTGTCAATCTACATACAAATAGCGATTCCGCCAAGAAAATGACCAAGAAGATCCAAAATGAGATGGCCCCTATGAAGTGATAAGGAAGGTTTTTGCCACCCGTTATGAGATAGCGGAGACAAACTCCAGTGTACCACTTGGAAAGTATCATGTGAGTGACCTGCAGGCCTATCAAGGACCAGAGACGATACCTGAAGTTGGAATCCGAAGAAGTGGAAGACCAGCCAAGATACCAGCGGAACAAACACCAGAAGAGAAAGTGTGCGTGGTTCATTCTCGGGACGAGGTCGAACCACGAGGGGGAGAATGTAACAAAAACCCAAAAATACACCGGCCAGGAGCAACATATAGAGCGCCCGAAACGGCAGACACGATCACCTGCTAGACTATACGAGTGAGAATACGCCTTCTGTGGTGGTTAGAGGGAGAATGAGAAGTGACGTGTGACGTTTCAGGTGAAGTAAGACAGTAGAGACAGGAGATTGATTGATTGATTGATTAAAAAGATGGTGACGCGTTGTTTGTTGATAATTTATCATTACCAGCATTTTGTTCATTTTAAACCATTCAAAAGTCTACAGTATTGTTCCAAATGAAAGCTAGTCAACCATCTTCGGAGTTTTATCAAACCCTTTAATCCGCCAGGCTACAAAAAACATTTCATCACGGATATCGTCAATGCAAACAATAACTGCTACTCACCATTCACTGCATCTTGGGACTTCAAAACTTCAAGCACCTCTTGCGTGTTCATCGCCTGTTTCTTTCCCGGATTCTTCGTGATAATTTTCTTCACTGATTTCTTGTCAAAACGTTTCTGCCTTGGTGTAGAAGCCTCACCCACCCTCACCACAACCATACTTTGGTGACTCAATGCTGAAGGTTCGCTGCTGCAGCTACTATAAGCACCACAGTCTGAAACCTGCTTTGTCACTTTGACAGCGTTTCGACTGCGTTTGCGATATTTCGTGCCCATCTATAAGATTTATGACGTCTAGTACTTGCTGGGTTCTGTTCATCATTTCCTCATGTTTGGGGTCTGCTTCAGAAAATTCCTGTTTTATCGTACCATCTGATTCATAAACACCTTCTGTTTTCGAAAATAATTGCCCCTCGTGAAAATTTCTGGGAATTTGACTTGATATTATGATAATATAATTTATAAAAATATTGTATTTGTTCAATATCTACCTATTAGGGTACCTTCATCGTCGCTGCTTTCAATCTAGAATATGAAAATACGTATGGTAGAGCAGCAAAAGCTTTGTTCATGATAAAGTAGGAGTCTGGTTGGGGAGCGTACTATATTGGTTCAGTCAGTACTTCTTCTTAAACCGAGCGGGTTAAAGTTTCCCATAATCATTACTTCTCTCTTTTTTGTATGGCGTTTCATTTCATCGATGGTGTAGTAGAATCCTTCTATTTCTGCATCTACCTTGTCGTTCGTAGGCGCATAAACTTGTACTCAGTGAACTTGACTTCAAGAACTAGAATGGCCATATAATGGTGCGAAAGTGGGGCCGAGAAAGATAGGTAGATTGCGGGCAGATTGTGAGATACTTACTATTTGTAACTCATGTAGAGGCAAAAATGACCCGCAATCACCAAATTCAAATTTTCATACCTAGACTATCCTTTGTCCAGTAATTGTGAAATTTACAGAAAGAAAATAGTTTCTGACCCTATTTGGAACGGTGCTAGCCATTTTTATCAAAAATTACATAATATAACTTTGGGTTTCGACCCTTTTTTGAACGTGAAAAACGGATGCTAATCAGTTTTTTGGAAAAAATCGCCGGCACACGTAAGCTTCCGTAGGCTGTCTTCATAACTAAGATACCAGCGGAACAACAACCAGAAGAGAAAGTGTGCGTGGTTCATTCTCGGGACGAGGTCAAACCACGAGGGGGAGAATGTAACGAAAACCCAAAAATACACCGGCCAGGAGCAACATATAGAGCGCCCGAAACGGCAGACACGACCACCCGCTAGACTAAACGAGTGAGAATACGCCTTCTGTGGTGGTTAGAGACTGAATGAAAAGTGACGTGTGACGTTTCAGGTGAAGTAAGACAGAAGAGACAGGACATTGATTGATTAATCAATTAAAAAGATGGTGACGGGTTGTTCGTTTATAATTTATCATCATCAGCATTTTGCTCATTGTAAACCATTCAAAAGTCTACAGTATTGTTCCAAATAAAAGCTAGTCAACCATCTTCGGAGTTTTATCAAACCCTTCAAGCCGCCGGGCTACAATATACATTCCATCACGGATATCGTCGATGCAAACAATGACCGCTACTCACCATTCACTGCATTTCGGGACTTCAAAACTTCAAGCAACTCTTGCGTATTCATCGCCTGTTCCTTTTCCGGAATCTTCGTGACAATTTTCTTCACTGATTTCTTGTCAACACTTCTGACTTGGTGTGAAAGCCTCACCCACCTTCACCACAACCATACTTTGCTGACTCAATGCTGAAGGTTTGCTGCTGCAGCTACTATAAGCACCACAGTCTGAAACCTGCTCTGTCACTTTAACAGCGTTTCGACTGCGTTTGCAATATCTCGTGCCCATCTATAAGATTCATGACGTCAAGTACTTGCTGGGTTCTGTTCACCATCTCCTCATGTTTGGGGTCTGCTTCAGAAAATTCCTGTTTTATCGTACCATCTGATTCATAAACACCTTCTGTTTTCGAAAATAATTGCCCCTCGTGAAAATTTCTGAGAATTTGACTTGATATGATAATATAATTTATAAAAATATTAAATTTGTTTAATATCTACCTATTAGGGTACCTTCATCGTCGCTGCTTTCAATCTGAAATATGAAAATACGTATGGTAAAACAGCAAGAGCTTTGTTTATAATAAAATAGGAGTCTGGTTGGGGAGCGTACCATATTAGTTTAGTCAGTTCTTCTTCTTAAACCGAGCGGGTTGAAGTTTCCCATAATCATTGCTTCTCTCTTTTATGTAAACTCATCAATGGTGTTGTAGAATTCTTCTATTTCTGCATCTACCCTGTCGTTCGTAGGCGTATAAACTTGTTCTCAGTGAACTTGACTCTAAAAACTAGAATGGCCATATAGTGGTGCGAATCTGGGGCCGAGAGAGATAGGTGGATTGCGGGCGGAGATACTTACTATTTCCAACTCATGTAGAGGCAAAAATGACCCGCAATCACCAAGCTCAAATTTTCATAGCTAGACTATCCTTTGTCCAGTAATTGTAAAATTTACAGAAAGAAAATAGTTTCTGGCCCTATTTGGAACGGTGCTAGCCATTTTCATCAAAAATTGCATGATAAAACTTTGGGTTTTGACCCTTTTTTGATCGTGAAAAACGGATGCTAATCAGTTTTCTGGAGAAAATCGCCAGCACACGTAAGCTTCCGTAGGCTGTCCTTATTACTCTATCTCAGAAAAGCACAAAACATTTTTTTTTCTTATTTCGCGCCTGTAGTGAAATCACTTTACTCAAAAATTTGATGTAATTTTCAAAATTCGCAAAAGTGATGATAGGTGTATTGAGGAAAACCGGCTTGGTCAAACTGATTTATAGTTTGATACAACAACCCCGAATAATATGCCGAAGTCTAAATGATTTTTTCCACATGAACGAGAGCGGATCAGGTACGAGTACCATGATAGTCCCACGGCTGTTGTCCGGAATGTCAACGATACAAGGCAGCGAATCAAAAACCAGCTGGGTTGCTGCTAACTCCGGCCCACGCCCAAAGATTTAACAGTGTAGCAGTTGACCTCTTTGGACCCTTGCCCGAATCTGATGATGGATACTGATTGCTGAAGAAGCTTCGACTAAATGGATTGAATTCTTTGCACTCAAGACCGCCAGCGCAGAAGTGCTCGAAAACTGGTAGAGGAGATGTTCCTTCGCTATGGAATCCCACGACGAATGACAAGTGACAACGATGTTCGATTTCTTTCAACGGTGATGCAGTAAGTGTGTCATATCATGGGAGTTCAAAAATCTTTGACGCCATATTATAGACCTGACTGACATGATTGAGAGGCAAAATCGAGATTTAAAGCCACGGTTGGCTATTGTAGTCAAAGATAAGGACAATGCTTGACCAACACATCTATCAACAAACAGATTTGCTATGAACACAGCAAAAAACAAGAACCTTCGGTACACATCAGCATATTTGATATTTGAGAGGGAATAACAAACCCTCGACGAGGCACAAAATGATATGAGACAAATCATATCAGACAGCTTTATACCCCAGATTACTTCCTATTTGAAGCGCATGGTCACTGTTTGACAGGACGCAAAAAGTACCAATGAAAATTCCCGAGATCGACACAAGACCTAGACCAGACGTAGTAAAGAACCCGAGTACGCCGTTGGAGACAAGTTGCTTGTCAATCTACATACAAATAGCAGTTCCGCCAAGAATATGACCAAGAAACTCGATCCAAAACGGCTCCTATGAAGTGATAAGGAAGGTTTCTGCCACCAGTTATGAGACAGCGGAGACAAACTCCAGTGTACCACTTGTAAAGTATCATGTGAGTGACCTGCAGGCCTATCGTGGACCGGAGACGATACCTGAGGTTGGAATCCGAAAAAGAGGAAGACCAGCCAAGATATCAGCGGAACCACCACCAGAAGAGGAAGTGTGCGTGGTTCATTTGCGGGACAAGGTCGAACCCTTAGGGGGAGAATGTAACAAAAACCCAAAAATACACCGGCCAGGAGCAACATGTAGAGCGCCCGAAACGGCAGACACGACCACCCGCTAGACTATACGAGTGAGAATACGCCTTCTGTGGTGGTGAGAGACAGAATGGAAAGTGACGCGTGACGTTTTAGGTTAAGTAAGACAGTAGAGACAGGACATTGATTGATTAATTAATTAAAAAGATGGTGACGGGTTGTTCGTTGATAATTTATCATTATCAGCATTTTGTTCATTGTAAACCATTCAAAAGTTTACAGAATTGTTCCAAATAAAAGCTAGTCAACCATCTTTGGAGTTTTATCAAACCCTTCAAGCCTCCAGGCTACAATATTCATTTCATCACGGATATCGTCAATGCAAACAACTGCTACTCACCATTCACTGCATCTCGGGACTTCAAAACTTCAAGCAACTCCTGCGTATTCATCGCCTGTTCCTTTCCCGGATTCTTCGTGATAATTTTCTTCACTGATTTTTTGTCAACACTTTTCTGACTTGGTGTGAAAGCCTCACCCACCCTCACCACAATCGTACTTTGCTGACTCAATGCTGAAGGTTTGCTGCTGCAGCTACTATAAGCACCACAGTCTGAAACCTGCTCTGTCACTTTAACAGCGTTTCGACTGCGTTTGCAATATTTCGTGCCCATCTATAAGATTCATGACGTCAAGTACTTGCTGGGTTCTGTTCACCATTTCATCATGTTTGGGGTCTGCTTCAAAAAATTCCTGTTTTATTGTACCATCTGATTCATATACACCTTCTGTTTCTGAAAATAATTGGCCGCTCGTGAAAATTTCTGGGAATTTGACGTGATATTATGATGATATAATTTATAAAAATATTGAATTTGTTTAATATCTTCCTATCAAGGTACCTTCATCGTCGCTGCTTTCAATCTGGAATATGAAAAAACGTATGGTAGAGCAGCAAGAGCTTTGTTTATAATAAAGTAGGAGTCTGGTTGGGGAGCGTACTATATCAGTTCAGTCAGTACTTCTTCTCAAACCGAGCGGGTTGAAGTTTCCCATAATCATTACTTCTCTCTTTTTTGTAAGGCGTTTTACTTCATCAATGGTGTAGTAGAATCCTTCTATTTCTGCATCTACCTTGTCGTTCGTAGGCGCATAAACTTGTACTCAGTGAACTTGACTTCAAGAACTAGAATGGATATAATGGTGCGAAAGTGGGGCCGAGCGAGATAGGTAGATTGCGGGCAGATTGTGAGATACTCACTATTTCTAACTCATGTAGAGGCAAAAATGACCCGCAATCACCAAGTTCAATTTTTTATAGCCAAACTATCCTTTGTCTAGTAATTGTGAAATTCACCGAAAGAAAATAGTTTCTGACCCTATTTGGAACGGTGCTAGACATTTTTATCATAAATTACATAAAAAAAAAATTGTGTTTCGACCTTTTTTTTAAACGTGAAACGAGGATGCTAAACAGTATTTTGGAAAAAATCGCCAGCACACGTGCTTTCGTAGGCTGTCTTTATTGCTCTATTTCAGGAAAGCAGATTAAACTGAAATATGAGTGAAAATGTTAAGTGGTTGCTTGAGTCTTTTTTTAATCACTAATGAAGAAAGTATAAGTTTAAGCCCTTTGAGAGTGAGTTTTTTCGATTTCAAGCCCAGAAATACGACTAGTTTCAGCTGAACGAAAATTTACGAAAAAAAAACATTTTTTTGTTCTCAATTTTCGACTGTGGTGAAATCATTTTACTCAAAAATTGGATGTAATTTTCAAAATTCGCAAAAAAAAATCTTTTATGATTATGATTTACTCTTTATTATTTTGAGTAATACAATTTTTTAGATTAAATTGAAAATTGACGTTCGCTTGCTTCTAATCCAATTCAATGACAAATATGTCATTTTTCTACATCTCAAGTCTCACGGTTACACGTTCCGTTTAAGCTCCGGCGCCAACATGCCCCCAGCCCTGAAGGGCTCTCCTTCAACAAAACCATCAGCTTGACAGGCAGAGGCCACTTGTTTAACATCCTCAGGTAGCTGTCACAGCTTGGCGAAAGAACGTCTTTTATTGGACGTCTTCACATCAGCAACTCGCGACACACCATCTGGTCCAGTGTATAGATTTTCGACTCGTCCCAGTTTCCATCTCAAAGGTGGAGAGTTATCGTCTCGGACAAGTTCAAGTGACCCAATACTTAAACTGGCAGAGGTAGTCTTCCACTTTGTTCAGGTCTGCATCTCTGAAAGGAACCTCGTGTCCATCGTTTCCAAAAATGCTGCTGGATTTGTTGAACAAGTTGGAACCAGGATAATCTGTTCATGGGCACTTCTATAAGGCTTGCATCAGGAAGCGATGTAAGCGATCGTCCGATAAGAAAATTAGAAGGACAGAGTGCAGACAAGTCGTTAGGGTTTGAAGACATAGGTGATAAGGGACGTGAATTTAAAATACATTCGATTTCAGTTGAGACTGTATAAACTCCTTCAAACGACAATTTTGCATTTGCTAAGACACTCTTCAAATTGCCCTTGGCAGACTTCACCCCAGCCTCCCATATTCCACCCATGTGTGGAGAAAACGCGGGAATAAATCTCCAGTTGAGTTCAGTGTTGCATAGAGACTCCTGCGAGATGGTTTTATCCGACTGGAGAAATAATGCCAGTTCATTAAGCTCAGCGCTGGCTCCAACAAAATTTGTTCCATTATCTGAGAAAACTTCCTTGGGTTCTCCGCGTCTTGACAAAAATCGCCGAAATGTCACAATGAAAGCTTCCGTCGTCGTCGTCAAATTACTAACCAACGCGATAGGAATACACTTGTATGTGGAACAGACAAACAAGGCAATATAAGATTTTATCGATTTGGCACCTCGACCTGAACGGTCTTTTATCATGATTGGACCCGCATTATCCACGCCGGTAACGGAAAACGGCGGAGCGGGACACACTCTTTGCTTGAGAAGGACTTCCATAATGAGAAATCTGGTGACAGGTTTCACTCGGAAACATCGTATGCAGCTATGGACAACCATTCTTGCAATGCTTCTTCCGTTTAAGGGCCAGAAGCATTCACGCACAGAATACAGTAGCTATGAAGTGAACGTTCGTGTTCAGACTTGAAGATAAGTTTGGTCAAGTGATGCTTGTTAGAAAGAAAAGCTGGATGTTTTGTTTCGTATGGCAGAGATGATTGCTGAAGTCGTCCACCCACCCTCAAGATATTGTTGGCATCAAGAAAGGGATTTAGTGATATGATTCCAGATTTGCAGGGTAAGGTAGAGTTTGATAACAAAAGCGATATTTCCTGACTAAATGTCTCTCTCTGTGAAATCTTCACCAGTATATTTGTAGATCTTGACAGTTCCTCTGAAGATAAAGGTTGTAACATCCGGACTTATCTGGATACCATACAATTTCCTGCAAACCTCAGACACCATGCCGTTATACGTCTAAGCCGATTGAAATTAGAAAAACGGGTTACAGGAAAATCTAAAAATTGAGCTGTTATAAAAGCGATTTTCTCCTTGCGCATCTGAGGAATATCACCCTTATAAACAATAAAAGATCTTGGCCAGTCAGTTTCTGGCGCAAGAAGCCAACTCGGACCAGTCCACCATCTTGTTAAGGAAGGCAACTCAGACGGATTTACTCCTCGAGATAGATAATCTGCAGGGTTATCAGATGTTTGAACATTGATGCCAATCGCTTGGATCAATCTGTGTATTGATTTGACCAACTCTATTTTGGACAAATGTTTGAAAAAGATTGGGCTCAGTCTTGATCCAAGAGAGGCAAATGCTGGAATCACTCCAAAAAAAGCTTTTTCTGAGAAGTTTAACCTCATAGAAGATCTCACATATGAACACAAATTGGCAAGCAATAGTGCGCCACCCAGTAACAACCTTGGTATTGTTAAAGATTTGAGAGGTGCAACTCTAGATTTAGCAATTATAAGCGCTACGTTTACATTGCCCATGTTATCAACACTCCGTATATAAAGACATGCACCATATGCAGCCATGGACGCATCGTAGAAGCCATGAATTTGTAGATCAATATAAATTGGTAATATGACAAGTCTTGGTAAACTGACATTATTGAGAGAAGATAATTGACGTTTGAACCTTCGCCATTTTGTGTCAATTTCTGATGGTAATGACTCATCCCACGATACTTTCAAAGTCCACAGCCTTTGCATCATGATTTTGCCTGTAATGATGCTTGGACCTACTAATCCTAGAGGATCAAAAATCTGTGCTATGTCAGAGAGAATGGATATTTTTGTTACTGTATTCGAAACTGTAGTTGATACGTTGTAGAAAAGTTTATCTGAGAAACAAGACCAATTATTACCAAGAGTTTTTGTTTTATCACCCTCACCAATTTTGATAACCGCTAAAGGATTTAATTCTTGCAAATGATTCAACACAGTTTTGCTTTTAGAAGGCCACTTTTGAAGATCAAAACATCCTGACTTTAGAATAGAAATAATTTCGTCGCATAACTTTATCGACTCAGACATCCAGCTAGTAGATCATCCATAAAAAAATGCTTTAATATTGTTTCTGAAGCCTTTTGATGGGAATTTTTGTGTTCAAGTGCTAACTGCTTCAAACACCTTACAGATAACCAAGGAATGTGCCATAAGTTACTGTATTTAACTGGAATTATTGAACCTGGTCAGATGAATTTTTTCTCCATGGGATTTTCTGGAGCGATCGTCAAAATGGGTCTATTAGAATTTGACGAAAAATTTTCACTATTTCTCCAAATATATCATGAGGATGCTGTCTAAATCGGAGTACAATAGGCAAAAGCTCATCCTGAATAACAGGTCAACTTTATTGAAGATCATTCAATGAAATTCCCGAAGTAGATTGACTAGACCCATCAAATACTGTCCTAAGTTTTGTAGTCTGATTTTCCTCATTGAACACACAATGATGTGGCAGAAAATAAGAAATTTCCGGGCCATCACTTGTGCTGTTAGGTGACATATGTCCAAGAGCAAAATATTCATCCATAAATGCTTTGTAAAGTCCCTGGAGATTGAGATCCTTGGTTAGTTTACGTTCGACAGCATAAAGCCTCTTCAAAGCATTATGCCTGGATTCTCCAAGCGTTTTGGGCGATAACTTGAACGGCATTTGAACAATAAATCGACCGTTCACATCACGAGAAGTTGTTTGCATGATTGATTGCTCACAGGCTGAATCATCCTTGGATAAGGTGCGCACAAGCAATGGTTCTTCAATTTCCCAAAATGATTTTAATTGGTTTTGCAAGTCATTATTAGATACATTCGAATCAGAACTGTGCTTACAAACAACCCGATTTGGAACTAAAGTGAGAATTGAACCTGATAACACCCACCCCAGGACATTTTTTTGCAAAGTAGGACAGTTTGGACCAGGAGAAATTTGACCAATGGATAACATTCTATAAAACAGTTCAGCACCCAATAACATGTCAATCTTGTCAGGCTTGTAAAACGTTGGATCTGCAAGATTGAGATGAGATGAAATATTCAAAAATGAATTATCCACTAGAGAATTTGGAATACAATTATTGATAGAAGGTAGAACTAGACAATTGATAGTTGTACTGAAAGAAGTTGCAATGACTCCAATCTAACTTGACATCTACCAGTTACTTCTGATGTAACTTGATTTATCCCAACCACTCAAATGCTAGCTTTGGAGGTATTCAGGGCCAGCTTTCCACATGATTCTTTTGTGATAAAATTTGACTGGGAGCCCGAATCAAGAAGAACCCTGCAAATATGAGAATTTGAATGACAATCAAAAACTCTGACCAAAGCTGTTGATAGTAGAACAAATATATCTGGGACCTTTGTAGCACAGTTGATGGAATCCAAAAGTAGATCACATTCCACTTGACTGACATTGGAAAAACTTACAGGTTGAGCATCATTATTATCAGCTTGCTTCCGGCTCTCCGATGTTGATCTTTCTGGAGTCTTTTCAAAATGCAGCAGAGTATTGTGTTTTCCTTTACACTTCCTACAATGACTAGCAAAGCATCGTTTATAGGAATGATCTGCTCTTAGACAATTGATACAGAGCCTTTGTTGTTTGACAGCATTGATTCTTCCATTGATTCAAAAATTCAAAAAGGTTGCACAACTTTGAATAAAATGATCAGAAGACTTGCAAAAATTGCACTTTGCTATAGAAGAGCCAACTTGACCAGTATGATTTGAATGCAATGGATCTTTTTCCTTATAAAATTTATGTGGTGATACACTTCATCACTTGGTTAAATTTAGAGTCTCCAGGAAATCAGCCTTTGTTTGAAGAAACTGCTTGAATGGGAGTGGTATTAGTTGAACCACTTGTAACACCTGGAGAAGCAGATGACTTTCGAGAGAACTTGATTCTCTTCTGCTTCCATCCACGGACAGAAGATTGATCCAACTTAAGGGTAAAAATGTAAACCAAGAGAGTTTCCCAGGAATTGACTGGTTGTCCCAGCTTATGTAAGCATCCCAGATGTCTATTGACATTATCAAGCAAAGCTCGAAGATCTGAAGCAGATTCTGTTTTCATTGCTGGCATGTCAAACATGGCTTTGACATGGTTATAGGTTGAAACGCATTCGTTATTGAACCTGTCAATCAAGGAGCTCCAAGCAGAACTATGATTTGCGGCAGAAAAATCCAGATTTTGGATAATCTTAAGAGCGTTACCTTGTAATGAAGAACGTAAGTAGTGGAATCTTTGGATTTCATCCAAGCTCTTATTCTCGTTTATCAAGGAGTTGAAAGTGTCTCTAAACTCTAACCAGTCATTGTATTCACCAGAAAACAAAGGCAACACGATTTAGGGAAGCTTGACATTGGGAGGATGATGATTGGAGCCAGATGAGCTTTTTGCACTACCCGGACTTTCTGATTCAGCTGCCTGATTCTTAATTGAATAGTACATATTCAAAAGCTGTTTCGACGAGCTAACCAAACCAAAAAACTGGTTTCTGGTTTTCAAAACTTTCGCGTTTACAATATTGTTCTCTGAATTAATCTTCATCCAATTCCAATTCTAATTGAAATTGAATGTCATCAAAATCTTGCAACAGTCCCTCATGCCTGATTAAACGCGACTCAAGCTCTGATATGCGTTTGTTTTCAACACTTGATGGGGTAGTATCTTGGATTTTATGAGAAACTGAGGCAATAAGTGAGTCTAGAAATGATTTGAACACATTTTGCTTGTTTATCAATATCTCTCTTTGTTTACTCAAATCGCACATTCTTAAGAGGAAGAAGGAAAATTAATGAAATAGAAAAGAGTATCGGAATGATCTTACTTGATATGCTGTTGATTTCCAGCTTTCCAATGTCCCCAATGGCCCCAACTTTGGTATGGTGAGACACGTCACTTTCGATTATTGGACTTTCGATGAGTTTCTTCGATTGTTTATCCGGTATAAAGGACCAAAATGTTTAATAAAAACTTTTATGATTATTATTATTATACTCTTTATTATTTTTAATAATAGATTTTTTTAGATAAAATTGAAAATTGACGTTCGCTTGCTTCTTATTCAATTCAATGACAAATATGTCATTTTTTTACACCTCAAGTCTCACGGTTGCACGTTCCGTTCAAGCTCCGGCGCCAACAGGTGAATTGGAGAAAACTGGCTTGGTCAAAGTAATTTATGGTTTGATACATAACCAAACATTCCGGAATAATATGCCGAAATCTAAATGATTTTTTTCTTATTGGATATCCCATCGCAGTAGAATAAGCAAAGTTGAATGGTTTGAGGATCTCAAAATGTTCTAGTCATTTTATATTTTTGTAAGATTGCACATTTCATTGTGATTTTTTTTTGAAATATACCATTCCCACATAGATGTGGGAGATTCAAAATAGACCTGAATCTTGTTCTCAATCATTACAGAAATACGGCGTCAACCAATATTCAATTATTCATTATGAGCAACAAAGTGTAACCAATTTCAAAAGTGAAATTCAAACTCCGAAATGTTGAAGTCAATGAAGAAATATTAAAATCGGTTGGCTATGTTTGTGTAGCCTAATGAAGGTGATCCGTGTGGGGTTGCTAGATCTTCATCGGACGCCTCCCCAGGTGGCGGATAGGGGAATGCCTCTCAGATATGGGTTGTACCGAGGAACTGAAATACTCGGGGTGGACCAAAATCTAGCACTAGTGAAAGCCAGCAGTTTTGCAAAAATCGGGCTATATCACGGAAAAGAATTGTTTTTGAAGTAGTACGACCCCTGTACTGTGGCACAAAAAAAATACTCTCACTGTACAATTCATTTCCAATAAATCTTTATGGCTAACGAACATACAAATTTGGCCCTTACATGGGGAGAGGATGCTTAGAATCTCCCCGTCGTCATCTGTTCTAGATGACTGTGTATGATAACGTTCGTTCTCTAGCACATTGGATTACGTAGTGTACTCATTCAAGTTTTGTCTAGATTATGTTTTTTATTGTTGGATCTAGCTATGATCGCTTTTTATGAAAATTTGTTCCATGCTATCCATGCAATAATCATAAATTGATTGATCATAACACTTTTCATATATTAATTATTTTTTTCTAGTGTACTGACTTATTACTAGGAGCGTTGTGGAGGCTAAACATTTATGGACGAGTTAAATTGATTGAAATGGACCTCATCAATTTCGTTGATCCCAAACTATTGCCAAAAGTATTAGGAAAAGTGTTGTGTACTGATAACTATGAAGCTGATAATCTCATCAGAACTGATTATTTTGAAAGAGTTTAAGGTTTAATTGCATCCTCCGCCTCAAAACCACCTGTAGAAATAGGACTTCGTCCGCTTTTAATGTAAATATTTGTTATATCCTGATGAATAGCTAGCTATATTGTATATTGAATCCATTTCATCTAAAAAAGTTAGAGAGAAACACTTTGAAAAAAAAACATAGTCACTCCTTCGGGTTCTATATCATGGCATGTTATGAAAAACCTTGATGAAATCCAAAAACAAGAAGGTCTCCGATTAGCAAATTCTCTAACTGCCCAACATAAAAATTATAAGAATCGAATGATGAACGTTAGGTTGGATGCTCAAACCATTAACAGTGGAGTAGCAGATGCTATTGAGTTTTTGAAAGAAATGTGAACTGGAGAGTTTCAAAGATAGCACTCCAACTACTGAATTCATTCGAAAAATGGACAAATTGTGTGATATAGTGAATTCAAGGAATCTATATGAAAAAGGATCAAGACAACCAGTAGAAGGAGACACCATTCATTCATTTGAGGAAGTTTTCACAGATATTATGCATTTTATCTTGTCACTTGTTATTGATGGTATACCTTGTGAACCCTTGTAAACCATTCTCGCAAAACATTTGCAATTGCTTTCATTTTAACGATCAATAGTACACCACATTTGGCAAAAGTTCTTTTTTCATCCGATGACCCATTGAAAAACTTCCTCACATAAATTCTAGCTGGATCATCTGGAGATTTTTTTTCTTGTATTCCATTAAGGGGAAGTTGGAATAATAAAAGCTAGTGTAATGCAATTTGTTCAGAGTTTGCAGATTACTCCACGCGCCTGTCTTTGATTCTCGTTCAGCTGAAAGTAGTCGTATTTCTGGGTCTGGAATCAGGAATACTCACTCTCAAAGGGCTTAAAATTATAATTTTTTTCATTAGTAATTGAAAAAAGACTCAAGCAACCTCTCCACATTTTCACCCATATTTTAGTTTGATCTGCTTTCCTGGCATAGAGTAATAAATACAGCCTACGGAAGCTTACGTGTGCTGGCGATTTTTTTCTAAAAAACTGTTTAGCATCCTTTATTCACGTTCAAAAAAGGGGCAAAACCCAAAGTCTTTTATGTATTTTTGATAAAAATGGCTAGCACCGTTCCAATTAGGGTCAAAAACTATTTTCATTCTGTAAATTTCACAATAACTGGACAAAGGATAGTCTAGCTATAAAATTTGAACATGGTGATTGCGGGTCATTTTTGCCTCTACATGAGTTAGAAATAGGAAGTATCTCACATTCTGCCCGCAATCTACCTATCTCTCTCGGCCTCACTTCCACACCATTATATGGCCATTCTAGTTCTTGAAGTCAAGTTCATTGAGAACAAGTTTATGCGCCTACTAACGACAAGGTAGATGCAGAAATAGAAGAATTCTGAAACACCATTGATGAAGTAGAACACCTTAAAAAAAAGAGAGACGTAATGATTATGGAAAACTTCAACCCGCTCGGTTTAAGAAGAAGTACTGACTGAACTAATATGGTACGCTCCCCAACCAGACTCCTACTTTATTATAAACAAAGCTATTGCTGCTTTATCATACGTATTTTCATATTTCAGATTGAAAGCAGCGACGATGAAGGTACCCTAATAGGTGGATATTAAACAAATTCGATATTTTTATAAATTATATTATCATATCAAGTCAAATTCCCAGACATTTTCACGAGCGGTCAATTATTTTCGAAAACAGAAGGTGCATATGAATCAGATGGTACAATAAAACAGGAATTTTCTGAAGCTGACCCCAAACATGAGAAAATGGTGAACAGAACCCAGCAAGTACTAGACGTCATAAATCTTATAGATGAGCACGAAATATCGCAAACGCAGTCGAAACGCTGTCAAAGTGACAGAGCAGGTTTCAGACTGTGGTGCTTATAGTAGCTGCAGCAGCAAACCTTCAGCATTGAGTCAGCAAAGTATGGTTATGGTGAGGGTGGGTGAGGCTTCCACACCAAGTCAGAAAAGTGTTGACAAGAAATCAGTGAAGAAAATTATCACGAAGAATCCGGGGAACGAACAGGCGATGAATACGCAAGAGTTGCTTGAAGTTTTGAAGTCCCGAGATGCAGTGAATGGTGAGTAGCAGTTATTGTTTGCATTGTAGATATCCGTGATGAAATGTATATTGTAGCCTGGCGGCTTGAAGGGTTTGATAAAACTCCGAAGATGGTTGACTTGCTTTTATTTGGAACAATACTGTAGACTTTTGAATGGTTTACAATGAACAAAATGCTGATCATGATAAATTAACAACGAACAACCCGTCACCATCTTTTTAATTAATTAATCAATCAATGTCCTGTCTTTACTGTCTAACTTCACCTGAAACGTCACACGTTACTTTTCATTCTGTCTCTAACCACCACAGAAAGCGTATTCTCACTCGTATAGTCTAGCGGGTGGTCGTGTCTGCCGTTTCGGGCGCTCTATATGTCGCTTCTGGCCGGTGTGATTTTGGATTTCCGTTACATTCTCCCCTTCGTGGTTCGACCTCGTTCCAAAAATGAACCACGCACACTTTCTCTTCTGGTGGTTGTTCCACTGGTATCTTGGCTGGTCTTCCTCTTATTCGGATTCCAACTTCAGGTATCGTCTCGGGTCCTCGGTAGGCCTGCAGGTCACTCACATGATACTTTCCAAGTGGTACACTGGAGTTTGTCTCCGCTATCTCATAACGGGTGGCAGAAACCTTCCTTATCACTTCATAGGAGCCGTCTCGTTTTGGATCAAATTTCTTGTTGATATTCTTGGCGGAACTGCTATTTGAATGTAGATTGACAAGCACCTTGTCTCCAACGGCGTACTCGGGTTCTTTGCTACGTGTGGTATCTGCATAGGTCTTGTGTCGATTTCAGGAATTTTCATTGCTACTTGTGTTGGCCATGTATTGTGCTTATCTTTGACTACAATAGCCAACCGTGGCTTTAAATCTCGATTTTTCCTCTCCACCATGTTACACTCAGGTCTATAATATGGCGTCAAAGATGCCTTGATATCCGTTGATAAGTACGCTCGATCCAATAATGGGCAGCAGTGGAACTATCATGGTACATGATCCGCTCCTGTTCATGTGAAAAAAATTATTTAGACTTCGGCATGTTATTCGTGATTGTTTGGTAATGTATCAAACCATAAATTAGTTTGACCAAGCCAGTTTTCCTCAATACACCTATCATCACTTTTGCGAATTTTGAAAATAACATCCAATTTTTGAGTAAGTGATTCCACCACAGGCGCGATATGAGAAAAAAAAAATTTTCTGCTTTCCTGAGATAGAGTTATAAGGGCAGCCTAGGGAAGCTTACGTGGTCTGGCGATTTTTTCCAAAAAATTGATTAGCATGCGTTTTTCTTGTTCAAAAAAGGGTCAAAACTCAAAGTTTTATTATGTAATTTTTGATAAAAATGGCTGGCACCGTTCCAAATAGGGTCAGAAACTATTTTCTTTCTGTAAATTTCACAATTACTGGACAGAGCATAGTCTAGGTTTAAAAATTTGAATTTGGTGATTGCGGGTCATTTTTGCCTCTACATGAGTTACAAATAGTAAGTATCTCACAATCTGCCCGCAATCCACCTATCTTTCTCGGCCCCACTTCCGCTCCATTATATGGCCATTCTAGTTCTTGAAGTCAAGTTCACTGAGTACAAGTTTATGCGCCTACGAACGACAAGTTAGATGCAGAAATAAAAGGATTCTACTACACCATCAATGAAGTGAAACGCCTTACAAAAAAGAGAGAAGTAATGATTATAGGAAACTTCAACCCGCTTGGTTTAAGAAGAAGTACTGACTGAACTAATATAGTACGCTCCCCAACCAGACTCCTACTTTATTATAAACAAAGCTCTTGCTGCTCTACCATACGTATTTTCATATTCTAGATTGAAAGCAGCGACGGTGAAGGTACCCTAATAGGTAGATATTGAACAAATACAATATTTTTATAAATTATTTTATCATAATATCAAGTCAAATTCCCAGACATTTTCACGAGCGGTCAATTATTTCCGAAAACAGAAGGTGCATATGAATCAGATGGTACAATAAAACAGGAATTTCCTGAAGCTGACCCCAAACATGAGAAAATGGTGAACAGAACCCAGCAAGTACTAGACGTCATAAATCTTATAGATGGGCACGAAATATCGCAAACGCAGTCGAAACGCTGTCAAAGTGACAGAGCAGGTTTCAGACTGTGGTGCTTATAGTAGCTGCAGCAGCAAACCCTCAGCATTGAGTCAGCAAAGTATGGTTGTGGTGAGGGTGGGTGAGGCTTTCACACCAAGTCAGAAAAGTGTTGACAAGAAATCAGTAAAAAAAATTATCACGAAGAATCCGGGGAACGAACAGGCGATGAATACGCAAGAGTTGCTTGAAGTTTTGAAGTCCCGAGATGCAGTGAATGGTGAGTAGCAGTTATTGTTTGCATTGAAGATATCCGTGATGAAATGTATATTGTAGCCTGGCGGCTTGAAGGGTTTGATAAAACTCCGAAGATGGTTGACTTGCTTTTATTTGGAACAATACTGTAGACTTTTGAATGGTTTACAATGAACAAAATGCTGATCATGATAAATTATCAACTAACAACCCGTCACCATCTTTTTAATTAATTAATCAATCAATGTCCTGTCTTTACTGTCTAACTTCACCTGAAACGTCAAACGTCACTTTTCATTCTGTCTCTAACCACCACAGAAAGCGTATTCTCACTCGTATAGTCTAGCGGTCGGTCGTGTGTGCCGTTTCGGGCGCTCTATATGTTGCTCCTGGCCGGTGTATTTTTGGATTTTCGTTACATTCTTCCCTTCGTGGTTCGACCTCGTCCCGAAAATGAACCACGCACACTTTCTCTTCTGGTGGTTGTTCCGCTGGTATCTTGGCTGGTCTTCCTCTTATTCGGATTCCAACTTCAGGTATCGTCTCTGGTCCTCGGTAGGCCTGCAGGTCACTCACATGATACTTTCCAAGTGGTACACTGGAGTTTGTTTCCGCTATCTCATAACGGGTGGCAGAAACCTTCCTTATCACTTCATAGGAGCCGTCTCGTTTTGGAACGAATTTCTTGTTGATATTCTTGGCGGAACTGCTATTTGTATGTAGATTGACAAGCACCTTGTCTCCAACGGCGTGCTCAAGTTCTTTGCTACGTCTGGTATCTGCATGGGTCTTGTGTCGATTTCGGGATTTTCATTGCTACTTCTTGCGTCCCGTCAGACAGTGACCATGCGCTCCAAATAGGGAGTTATCTGGGGTATAAAGGTGTCTGATGATATGATTTGTCTCATATCATTCTGTGCCTCGTCGAGGGTTCGTTATTCCCTCCCGAATGTCAAATATGCTGATGTGTACCCAAGGTTTTCGTTTTTTGCTGTTTCCATTGAAAATCTGATTGTTGGTAGATGTGTTGGCCATGTATTGTGCTTATCTTTGACTACAATAGCCAACCGTGGCTTTAAATCTCGATTTTTCCTTTCCACCATGTTACACTCAGGTCTATAATATGGCGTAAAAGATGTTGAGCTCCCATGATATGACACACTTGCTGCATCACCGTTGAAACATATTGAACACCGTTGTTACTTGTCATTCGACGTGGGATTCCATGGCGAAAGAACATCCCCCCTACCAGTTTCCGAGCACAATCTTCTGCGCTGGCGGTATTTAGTGCAAACAATTCAATCCATTTACCCGAAGCTTCTCCAGGAATCAGTATCCATCTGTATCAATCATCAGATCCGGGCATGAGTCCAAAAAGGTCAACTGCTACACTCCAAAATCTTTGGGCGTAGGCCGGAGTTTGCAGCAACCCAGCCGCTGCCTTGTATCGTTGACATTCCGGAAAATGTTCAACATAGTCAGCTTTATATCGTCTCATGCCTTGATATCCGTTGATAAGTACGCTCGATTCCATAATGGGCAGCAGTGGAACTATCATGGTACTCGTACATGATCCGCTCTTGTTCATGTGAAAAAAATCATTTAGACTTCGGCATATTATTCGTGATTGTTTGGTAATGTATCAAACCATAAATTAGTTTGACCAAGCCAGTTTTCCTCAATACACCTATCATCACTTTTGCGAATTTTGAAAATTACATCCAATTTTTGAGTAAAGTGATTTCGCCACAGGCGCGAATTGAGAAAAAAAACTGTTTTCTGCTTTCCTGGGATAGAGTTATAAAGGCAGCCGATGGAAGCTTACGTGTGCTGGCGATTTTTTCAAAAAAACTGATTAGCATGCGTTTTTCACGTTCAAAAAAGGGTCAAAACCCAAAGTTTTATTATGTAATTTTTGATAAAAATGGTTGTTACGAAGTTACCTAATTTCCGGATTTTTTCTAACGTAATTTACAAATTTTTAAATTCATTTCCCGTCTCTTTTTAAGACAATTCATATTTTTCCGTAACTCTTTTATTTATCTGTCAAAAGATCCCGTATTTCTTCTATAATAATGTTGACCGTGAGACAATTAACAATCTATCAATTAAATTCTGTCCGTAATTTCCCTTCTTAATTTTCCCGCGTCAAAACAATTAATTATTTAACCACAAACCAAACGACCGGAAGTCAACCTACAACGATACATTTCGCGCATGGATTTTTTCGTAGCGTTCAAAAGTACTGCGTTTTCTGACTTTTTCAAAACGTGCGTTTCTCATAACCGCGGACCCCGTTAGTTTTTTTTCCTAGACCAAGGTGCGAATGGACCGTCGGTAGGCCCTTGCACAGCCAAATTTATATCAACTAGATAATTATCCGAGAATTACTAGTTGTCCGAAGAAATTGTCCGGGAGTGGAAGAAATCACCGGAAATTCCGTTTTCAGTTTTTTTTTGATCCTTAGTAAATTGTGGATGTAAAGATTCATCGCTGGAAATTACTACACTCTGCCTACCTCCCGGAAAATCGCACCCGTAACGCTCGAAGAGAGGAAATTCCGGACCGTCGGGAGATATTTTTCGTTTTTTCCAATTCCCTACAAAACCGGCTAGACGTCGGAGGGCCGTTTTCTTAAAATTTACAGATTTTAAGCTAAACGACGGGAAAAATGCCGCTTCGTCGCGAGAAATAAAAAAAAACGCAAAAACATTCCGTACGCCTGAACTTTTCAGACCAACCGGAGAAAAAAACCATCAGCATGTTGTTTTTACAATAACATTTGCTTGACCTTCATAATTCTGGTCCATAGCAACTCGCACTTTTGGTACCAATTTGGAACCATAAATTGCTGACAAATTCCGCCTCAATTTTGGCCTATCGACGCATTGTGTCGTCACAGCTCTCCCACTCCATACCTAAGACCCAACCTCCTGCCTTGGAGATACCGAGCTGAGATATAGGGCTAGGGTTTTGGGGGGACGTGCATCAGCCTTCGTCAAGTAGAGACGAGCCCGAATAAAAGTGCGCTAAACCACCCGCCGGTACACATAACCCGAAAGTCATCCACCCGCCGCTGAAGTTAAACGTGTTTTGAAACGAGTAAGTTGTATTGAGTTTTATTTTCGTCCAAAGCCCCTAGCCTGGACTATTTTGTTTTACCGATTCGATTATTTCCAAGATCCGAACTTGGAATATTTTGTTGTTTTCTGAGCTGTTATCCTGAAACAAGTTGTTTCTATTTCCTGCCGTCTGCAGATTTTTTTTTATTAGTTGAGTTAATTTGTTCACGTGGATGCTTCATCGGCCCGTTCTGGCGATCGTAACTTTCCCGAGCCACTTTTCAGTTGTGACTACATGTCACCCCGTTACACCGTACCCCGGATCTTTGCTTAACCATCTGGTGCCGACACCAGCACATTTGTTTTTTTTTTTTCAAAATTCACGCCAGAATCTACAAGGAACATGGAGGGCGAGTCGACTTCAAGACCTGGATCAGCAAACCCACCTACAGGGACATTCAGTCGCAGCCAGGGGAGTAGCCGATGACCAATGCCGAGCCGTTAGGAGAAAGTAACCACTCCAGGTGCGAGGTGTGATGTGTCTATGGGGGTCCATTTATCCAGGATGTAGCTGTCGTCTCCATCGAACCAGTAGCCAATCCAGCCGCAGTAAAGTTTGTTTCAGTGATCATTTAAGTTTTGTTTTTTTTTTCAGTCATAACTGTTTTTTTTTAAATTTCATCCAAGTTTTCCAGGTTAAGCATAGCTTAGGAAAAAATGATCGTAAACTTACATTTTTTTTTGTAAGTGGAGAGAGTGTGTAACGAAGTTACAAAATTTCCGGATTTTTTCTAACGTAATTTACAAATTTTTAAATTCATTTCCCGTCTCTTTTTAAGACAATTCATATTTTTCCGTATCTCTTTTATTTATCAGTCAAAAGATCCCGTATTTCTTCTATAATAATGTTGACCGTGAGACAATTAACAATCTATTAATTAAATTCTGTCCGTAATTTCCCTTCTTAATTTTCCCGCGTCAAAACAATTAATTATTTAACCACAAACCAAACGACCGGAAGCCAACCTACAACGATACATTTCGCGCATGGATTCAGCCAGGCAGTCTCCGCTTTTTGGTCTGAATTGAGAGCGTGAAAAGCGCCAAAATAATAATGGGTACGGGTACAGAGTGCCCAGAGACTGGGAGTACTGCAGCGCGACCCGCAGCTACTGACTGACCCGACCCGCCTCGAGAGCTAACCGCGATCTTTTCTAAATTCTTTTCTTTGAATCTCCACGAGGTAAGACGTTCTGAACCCGTAAAAGGTGCCGGATTTTGGTCGAAATTCTCTCAAAGTAAAAGCCGCGTTAAAGTAAAATAATCAACCGGGTGGGAAATTTCAGACTTCTTCAAGTTTCGTTCAGGTGAATTTTCTTGGAAACAGATTATTAATTTCACACCGTTAGATTATATTGTGATAGTTGGTATGTTCTTCGAAAATTCATGGGGGGGGGGAGGGTTGTTCTTTTTTTTTGTTCAGGTGAGTTTTCTTGGAAACAGATTATTAATTTCACACCGTTAGATTATATTGTGATAGTAGGTCTGTTCTTCGAAAACTCACGGGGTTTTGTTTGCATAATGTAATTTCAGGGGATCGAAAGTTGCTGGGTGGGATAATTTCAGATAGCAAATTCAGTACCGCGTTTGAAACCGGATTTTAATAATTTTTACACAACATTCTTGAGATAGTTACGAACGAACCGAACTAAATATAAAGGGGCTTCTGGAGTAACCGTGCAAGCAAGAACAGATTTTTCTATGCCTCAGAACCCGTTTTTCGTCCTCGTGGAAATGACCCTTTCGCGTTAGTTTCCCGAAACATTTTCTCTACGTCGTTGGAAAAGTCTAAGTTCTTTAAACCCGCTGTCATTTTCTGTTTATTATTTCGCCGTGAAAACCCGATCCGTCGTTTTAAAATCGATTCGTTACACACTGCCGCTATACGTTCTATTTTTGCCGATTTGAGGCTGCCATTAAGATACAAATTATTTGGCTGTAATTTTAATTCTTCGCCGGGAGAGATTAGACTGGTTTTTTTTCTATAATTCATCTCTTATGTGATACTTTTGATTTTTCTTTTTGCTGATCGAAGATCAGACTATTGTTGATTTAATTTAATTTTAGTTATTATTTTATTCGACTGGTTGGGAACCAGTCCAATTGTAATATTGGGACAAATAGACTGAATGATTGATTTTCAGTAACATCGTGTTTTTTTTATTGAAGAAAGTTCAGTAATCCATCTCAGAGCGGACGTTTGCGGAATTTTGGAGATAACGAACGCCTGGACTTTCTTCACTGTATAAAAGCTACCCGATAGGCACTGTGGGCCCTCTACCACATAAATACAGGGGGTGGCGCTCGAGCATTTTTTTTAACATCAACAAATTCCCTCATCCCCGTCGGGAATAAACCCGGAAAATCTCGGGGCACGTCACATGGTTGGCACCGTTCCAAATAGGGTGAGAAACTATTTTTTTTCTGTAAATTTCACAATTACTGGTGTCTGATGATATGATTTGTCTCATATCATTTTGTGCCTCGTCGAGGGTTCGTTATTTTTTCCCGAATGTCAAATATGCTGATGTGTACCCAAGCTTTTCGTTTTTTGCTGTGTTCATAGCAAATCTGATTGTTGGTAGATGTGTTGGCCATGTATTGTGCTTATCTCTGACTACAATAGCCAACCGTGGCTTTAAATCTCGATTTTTCCTTTCCACCATGTTACACTCAGGTCTATAATATGGCGTCAAAGATTGTTAATCTCCCATGATATGACACACTTGCTGCATCACCGTTGAAACAAATTGAACACCGTTGTCACTTGTCATTCGTCGTGGGATTCCATAGCGAAGGAGCACCTACCAGTTTCCGAGCACAATCTTCTGCGCTGGCGGTCTTTAGTGCAAACAATTCAATCCATTTAGTCGAATCTTCTCCAGCAATCAGTATCCATCTGTATCAATGATCAGATTCGCGCAAGGGTTGAAAAAGGTCAACTGCTTCACTCTTAAATCTTTGGGCGTAGGCCGGAGTTTGCAGCAACCAAGCTGGTTTTTGATTCGCTGCCTTGTATCGTTGACATTCCGGACAATTTTTAACATGGTCAGCTATATTGTCTCATGCCAGTGAAGTAGTACTTTCTTGCTATCCGTTGATTAGTACGCTCGATCCCATAATGGGCAACGGTGGGACTATCATGGTAATCGTACATGATCCGCTCTTGTTCATGTGCAAAAAATCATTTAGTCTTCGGCATATTATTCGGGATTGTTTGGTAATCTATCAAACCATAAATTAGTTTGACCAAGCCAGTTTTCCTCTATACACCTATCATCACTTTTGCGAATTTTGAAAATTACATCCAATTTTTGAGTAAGTGATTCCACCACAGGCGCGATATGAGAAAATAAAATGTTTTCTGCTTTCCTGAGATATTGTTATGAGGACAGCCTACGGAAGCCTACGTGTGCTGGCGATTTTTTCCAAAAAACTGATTAGCATCCGTTTTTCTTGTTCAAAAAAGGGTCAAAACCCAAAGTTTTATTATGTAATTTTTGATAAAAATGGCTGGCACCGTTCCAAATAGGGTCAGAAACTATTTTCTTTCTGTAAATTTCACAATTACTGGACAAAGACCTAGACAGTAGGTTCAAAAATTTGAATTTGGTGATTGCGGGTCATTTTTGCCTCTACATGAGTTACAAATAGTAAGTATCTCACAATCTGCCCGCAATCCACCTATCTCTCTCGGCCCCACTTTCGCTCCATTATATGGCCATTCTAGTTCTTGAAGTCAAGTTCACTGAGTACAAGTTTATGCGCCTACGAACGACAAGGTGGATGCAGAAATAGAAGGTTTCTACTACACCATCGATGAAGTGATACGCCTTACAAAAAAGAGAGAAGTAATGATTATGGGAAACTTCAACCCGCTTGGTTTAAGAAGAAGCACTGACTGAACTAATATAGTACGCTCCCAACCAGACTCCTACTTTATTATAAACAAAGCTCTTGCTGCTCTACCATACGTATTTTCATATTCTAGATTGAAAGCAGTGACCATGAAGGTACCCTAATGGGTAGATATTGAACAAATACAATATTTTTTAAATTATATTATTATAATATCAAGTCAAATTCCCAAACATTTTCACGAGCGGTCAATTATTTTCGAAAACAGAAGGTGCATATGAATCAGATGGTAGAATAAAACAGGAATTTCCTGAAGCAGACCCCAAACATGAGGAAATGGTGAACAGAACCCAGCAAGTACTAGACGTAATAAATCTTATAGATGGGCACGAAATATCGCAAACGCAGTCGAAACGCTGTCAAAGTGACAGAGCAGGTTTCAGACTGTGGTGCTTATGGTAGCTGCAGCAGCGAACCTTCAGCATTGAGTCACCAAAGTATGGTTGTGGTGAGGGTGGGTGAGGCTTTCACACCAAGGCAGAAAAGTGATGACAAGAAATCAGTGAAGAAAATTATCACGAAGAATCCGGGAAAGGAACAGGCGATGAACACGCAAGAGTTGCTTGAAGTTTTGAAGTCCCGAGATGCAGTGAATGGTGAGTAGCAGTTATTGAAGATATCCGTGATGAAATGTATATTGTAGCCTGGCGGCTTGAAGGGTTTGATAAAACTCCGAAGATGGTTGACTTGCTTTTATTTGGAACAATACTGTAGACTTTTGAATGGTTTACAATGAACAAAATGCTGATCATGATAAATTATCAACGAACAACCCGTCACCATCTTTTTAATTAATCAATCAATCAATGTCCTGTCTTTACCGTCTAACTTCACCTGAAACGTCACTTTTCATTCTGTCTCTAACCACCACAGAAAGCGTATTCTCACTCGTATATTCTAGCGGGTGGTCGTGTCTGCCGTTTCGGGCGCTCTATATGTTGCTCCTGGCCGGTGTATTTTTGGATTTTCGTTACATTCTCCCCTTCGTGGTTCGACGTCGTCCCGAAAATGAACCACGCACACTTTCTCTTCTGGTGGTTGTTCCGCTGGTATCTTGGCTGGTCTTCCTCTTATTCGGATTCCAACTTCAGGTATAGTCTCTGGTCCTCGGTAGGCCTGCAGGTCACTCACATGATACTTTCCAAGTGGTACACTGGAGTTTGTCTCCGCTATCTCATAACGGGTGGCAGAAACCTTCCTTATCACTTCATAGGGGCCGTCTCGTTTAAGATCGAATTTCTTGGTCATTTTCTTGGCGGAATTGCTATTTTTATTTAGATTGACAAGCACCTTGTCTCCAATGGTGTAATCGGGTTCTTTGCTACGTCAGGTATCTGCATAGGTCTTGTGTCGATTTCGGGAATTTTCAATGCTACTTCTTGCGTCCTGTCAATCAGTGACCGTGCGCTCCAAATAGGGAGTAATCTTCAAATCTCGATTTTTCTTGCCACCATGTTACACTCAGGTCTTTATAATGGCGTCAAAGATTGTTAAACTACCATGATATGACACACTTGCTGCTTCACCGTTGGAACAAATTGAACACCGTTGTCACTTGTCATTCGTCGTGGGATTCCATAGCGAAGGAACACCTCTCCTTCCAGTTTCCGAGCACAACCTTCTGCGCTGACGGTCTTTGGTGCAAACAATTCAATCCGTCTAGTCGAATCTTCTCCAGCAATCAGTATCCATCTGTATCAATCATCAGATTCGTGCAAGGGTCCAAAAAGGTCAACTGCTACACTCTAAAATCTTTGGGCGTAAGCCGGAGTTTGCAGCAACCAAGCTGTTTTTTGATTCGCTGCCTTGTATCGTTGACATTCCGGACAGTTTTTAACATGGTCAGCTAGATATCGTCTCATGCCAGTGAAGTAGTACTTTCTCGCTATCCGTTGATTAGTACACTTGATCCCATAATGGGCAGCAGTGGGACTATCATGGTAATCGTACATGATCCGCTCTTGTTCATGTGAAAAAAATCATTTAATCTTCGGCATTTTTTTCGGGATTGTTTGGTAATGTATCAAACCATAAATTAGTTTGACCAAGCCAGTTTTCCTCAATACACCTATCATCACTTTTGTGAATTTTGAAATTTACATCCAATTTTTGAGTAAAGAGATTTCACCACAGGCGCGAATCTAGAAAAAAAAATGTTTCCTGCTTTCCTGAGATAGAGTTATAAAGACAGCCCACGGAAGCTCACGTTTACTGGCGATTTTTTCCAAAAAACTGATCAGCATCCGTTTTTCACGTTCAAAAAAGGGTCAAAACCCAAAGTTTTATCTTGTAAGTTTTGATAAAAATGGCTAGCACTGTTCCAAATAGGGTCAGAAACTATTTTCTTTCTGTAAATTTCACAATTACTGGACAAAGGATAGTCAAGATGAAGGTACCCTAATAGGTAGATATTGAACAAATTCAGTATCTTCATAAATTATATTATCATAATATAAAGTCAAATTCCCATAAATTTTCACGAGCGGCCAATTTTTTTCGAAAACAGAAGGTGCATATGAATCAGATGGTAGAATGAAACAGGAATTTTCTGAAGAAGACCCCAAACATGAGGAAATGGCGAACAGAACCCAGCAAGCACTAGACGTCATAGATCTTATAGATGGGAACGAAATATCGCAAACGCAGTCTCAACGCTGTCAAAGTGACAGAGCAGGTTTCAGACTGTGGTGCTTATAGTAGCTGCAGCAGCGAACCTTCAGCATTGAGTCAGCACAGTATGGTTGTGTTCACAAAAAATTAAACCCAATAGAAAGGAATGGGTTATGTGAGCACAAATGAATAGTGCGCTATACGCCCACGTGATGGAGCAAATCTACAAGGGAAGTTATGTGAGTTGCGTAAGAAAACAACAAGCGTCCAGGTATAGCAGATGAATTTCGATCCGAATGATTCGCGCTTGCGCATTTCGTGCGATGCATTTACTCGAACTCTGCTTGAATATCGACATCGACTGAAAAACATTTTCGAGGTTATGTTTCAAATTTTTAAACAAAAGTAATCGTTGAATTTGTTGATGTTGTTTGTCTATATCGTGTATGTGATGTTTTTCATGCTTTTTAGCTTTTTGCGATATATCCTTACTGATTTTCGAAACGTTCGGTGTGTAAAAGGTATAGTGTCTTCTATCCAGTTTCCAGTGCCTACTTCATAGTTGTAACTTCATCAGTTAGTGAAAGGACATTTTATTTGAGTTAATTTTTGCTGATTTTCCGGTTCATTTTATATCGCGTGAGGCACCCAGGTACTCGATGCAAAACCAGAATATGTATTTCCGTTTTTCAAGTTTTTGCGATAAATGTAAGAATCCTATTTTTAGTTTCATAACACATCGATCATAAGCATAACCAACATCATAAAAGGATATTTGACATACTCGACATACTTTTTCAAATATTTGCTTGGAGTTCAAAACAATTTATACCTATCCAACATCCAACCACATGAAACATGCAAATGCAGATATATCCAGGAATGTACAGGGTTTTTTTTTATATATTGAATTGACACCCCCTTCATCTTTTTTATTTGACGTTTTTGAAAAATTTGTCTCAAAAAATATTAGTTTAATGGTTTTGAATACTATTTCGCATATACAAGGTTCCTCAGGAAGTCATAATCAAATATTATTTTAATACCTGTTTTGTTCTCACAAATTTCTCCAATTTGAAGTATTCGTGTTCTACATACTTGAGTAACAGAAATTAGATTATTTACATATATGTTTTCAGGGGTGGGAGAAAATTCAAAAAAATAAAATCATAACATTGGCTAAAAATCGCTATCTATTTTTTTTTAACATTTTTTTATGCAAAAAGGTCATATCCTCTGGCAGTTACTATTACTAACCCAAACTAACCCAAACTACCCTTCAAAGGTGCGACTCATCATATTGGTAAGATGCTTTGAATCACAATATTTTGGATTCTTCTACAGCCCCAGCTGCTCTGTGTCGCTTCTCATGCGAAACAATGTTCAATAACATTTATAACTTGGTTATTTTATAACTAAATCTGTGTAGTATTTATTCAATAAAGGTCTTTATTTAATTTGTTTATTATACAACATGCATTGTTTTATTTCAACTCAAACCCTGAAAATGGAACACATTTTATTTGCACAAAGTGACTTTCCAACGTTTAATTTTTGATTGATTTCTAAGAGATTATCGTCAACTACGGCTACTTTTAGTCCAAATAGTGCACTTATGTTGAAAAGTTTTGTGTTTTATTTGCGATTTAAACTATCCATATTTCTCAATCAACCCAATCTACTTGATTCAGTATCTTGACTAATAAGGAGTTTCCGAATATCACCAAACTTCTCAATAAACTCAAAGTAGCCAAATTTGACGATAAATGTGTGAAGCAAATATTAAATAAACTTTTAAGTTGGCAGTATCGAAATGTTCAATAAAACATGGTCAAAGAAAAAAGGTCAGTGTTTTATAAAACATTTCCAGAGAATGAGATGGATTTGTTTATCTAATGTGGGAACCTCTCTATTTTCATTTTTTTTTTCGAAACAATATTCACAATGTCTACTGCTGAAGCGATGAATAGATAAACATAGTTTTTTTGATTTAGATTATTAATTTTGATTTTCTTTGGACCCTCCCATCAACTTTTTGATTTGATGTTTGGAAAAAAAAATGCAAATGAAAGTTTAATGTTTCAAAATGAATTTTGTGATAACAAAGTTTTCACATATACAGGGTGTTCCCGTACTTCTGGGCATGGTCCAACTTTCGTATCTCAAATTACAACCCTATTTTTTTGTTTCATTTGTGCATTCTCCGTAAAATTCAAAACATTTTTCATATAGCATTCCCTATATCAAAATCCAACCAAAAAGAAGATATTAACGTCAGAAATTTGCTATTTTTTCAAGCATGTTTCAAAATGTATGGTATCTTTTCGAAACCTTGGAAACGAAGTAGTTGTTAATAGGTGTCAACTTGTTAAGATATAACTTCGGATTCTACTAAGTAATTAAAATGAACAATTTTTATTCTATTAAAACCTTTGAAATATTTTGTTTCATTTTAGAAGTTTTTTTGAAAATGAATATAACTCCTGTTGTTTGAGTGGATTTTGTCATGGTTCGAGAAGCTATTTTGTCGTTTTTCAGAACAGATGACCATTTTGATGAGTACAATCTGAATTTCAAATATTGTCGGATGAAATTGGGTCACCCTGTGAGTTGTTAATTTTTTTTTCGAGAAGTTGACATCTGCTTCAGAAAATTCCTGTTTTATTGTACCATCTGATTCATATACACGTTCTGTTCTCGAAAATAATTGGCCGCTCGTGAAAATTTCTGGGAATTTGACTTGATATTATGATAATATAATTTGTAAGAATATTGAATATGTTTAATATCTACCTATTAGGGTACCTTCATCGTCGCTGCTTTCAATCTGAAATATGGAAATACGTATGGTAGAGCAGCAATTAGACATCAATGTTTTTTCCCTTGAAGAGATATATACCTATGAGTAAGCACCACGTAGAAAGGTTTTTTCACATTTTTTGTCTAATACGTTATCCTTGTAAAGCCTAACGGCATTGAGAATATGTATTGAGTTTTAAAATAATTTGCATGTTAGTTATTATAGAAACAGGTATCCTTGATTTGAAACGATACCACTAACGACATCTGGGACGTTTTTTCAGGAACTAAAGGTCCAGAAAGGGGATGGTCCAGGGGGTGGTACTTGGGGGTTGGAACCTTAAGGATCGACCTCATTGGTCACAGATCTGGGTGGAAAAGCTTAGCTGGTTCCTTGATTTGAGTGAATTAGTTAGTTCTTAGACGTTTGTTCTTCTGAACAGACGTCTTCGTGTATTTTACCTCAGTTGGTGTTTTGTCCTGATCTTTTCTCTCAAATCAAAGTACTTGGAATTGTCTTGCTAATCTGAGGCTGATTTAATAGTAAAAAGGGATTTTCGCTTCAAGGGTGAAACTTCTTGAGTTTTGAGTTCTTTGACTTCTGTTATTTTTTTTTGTATTATCATTTTTGGGTTAGACTTGGGTTAGACTTCGCAACAACGTCCCAGATAACTTTTGAAGCTAGTAGTCTATTTTCTGTTTCATTCTTATTGTTTCATTGTTTTGTCTTATTGTTTCATTGTTTTTTCTCTTTAATTTTTGTGTGAACTCTAATTTTAGTTATTTTGGAATACATAATTCCTTTGGTGCTTAAATTTGGTGTTTCAATTCACAAGAGTTAGAATTTCAACCCGACCCGATTCTCGAGCGCGAGAGTGAGTGAGTGAAGGTTATTTTTCTGAATCAGTTAACTCGTGCTGCAAGTGGATTGTCGATATTGGTAAGTCGTTGGAAAATAACAAACTAACCAACTGGAAGTATTTATCACATGAACGAGCCCTCCTCCGACAAGTTTAGAGTACAATTATTTCATTTTTAAATTTGCGGCAGTATCAACCACACGCTACCTACCAAAAATATCTCTCACGTTGAAATACTGTCACAAATAAAATGGTGGCAGCTCAGTGGATAAAGTGCTTAATATAAAAAAGTTCATCATTACGTTTTTTTATTAGTTGAGTGACTTTAGTAACCTTTGAAACGAACGATAAGACGATAGTTATACGTTAACTACGTACGAGTAGCGTTCGAAAAGAGGAGAAACGATCACCATCGCCTCAAGAACTTTCATAAAAAAGTTGATAAGTTATACGATAACTATCTTCACTATCAGAATAAGGTTTTCGGCTTTTGGTCGGAGGACTTGTGAAAGGAAGAAAGAAGAACATAAAATTGAGTACTAACCGGGTTTGAAAATTGTTGTGTTTAGAAATCAAAGTTTTGGAATGAAGAAGAAGTAACTTTGTTATTGAGGGTCGACACGACAATTTTAAAACTTTTGTAGACTTACTAATTTTTTCGGTCGAAAGAACTCCTTTTATGTTTAAGGTGCAATTTAAGCATAATCGTATCATTGTGGGAACTGTGGCACACGTTATATTATAATCTAATGATTTCTCTTACAGGTAAACGGTTATAGGTTGTTTCACAAGTGTTATAAAATTTGAAGTTGGTGTTACAAAAAAAAGGTATGGTAAGGTTATGATTATGATTGGTAGATACATTTTGCGGTATTTGACTTGAAAGTGCCCACAGTTCCATTTTCATCATACTTGCACATATACGAGTTTGACTTTGAGTTTATGAATCATGTTATTCGGAGATGAAATAACACAAGTCGATTTGCTTGGAAAACTCAGATAATATAGTATTTTCAGTTGACATCATTTTGAAAATAGACCTTAAGACTAACCATCTATTAAATTAATCGCACGTTTCGTGAGTTATCAGTATCTCCTTGTGACCAAGAATTCGGGCTTTGTCGGTGGAATATTCATTGATACTCTCAGAAGTAATTTTGAACGACAATAGAAACGGAAAGGCGGGGAAACTAAGGGAATTGTTTCTAGGGATTGACTTTTGCCTTGAAAAGGAAGGTTGGTTTATTGAAAAAAAAAATCAATCTACTTGCCTTCGTTTCTCTTCGAAGAATTTAGAGGATTTTGTGGTCTTCGTCGTAAGGGAAATTGTCGATAGTACCCCACAGGGGCGGTGAACATCTTCCAAAACATGGCGACACCGCTAACAAAAAGTACTAGAAATGCATGGAGAGACTACGCGCTAGATATGGAAATAGTTCAACAAAAAAAGTTTTATCTCAAGAAGACTTTGAAACATGATTTTTCTGTCTGCGGAACGATCTAAAATTTTTATCAGATGGAATAATCGGGATGGATTTCTTGCGGAAGTTCAAACCGATTATCGATTTTAGTAGCAAGCATATGATTTTGGATGGATGTGATTTAGATTTGCATAGTGACCTTCAGGATTGCTACTCTACAGCACCTCACAACTGTAGATCGATTGGTTTCGTGCCGCTCAGAGACAGTGATGCCTCTGACTGTTATTCGCTTTATAGAGCTGGCGGGGTACTAGGGTGGGCTAGTAAGGAACAGGCTGCGATTATACTTCAGGTACCAATCCTTACAATTGCGAATTACAAGTGCGACGGAACCAACTCACCAACCGATATTCTCAATGTTCCTGCTGATTCAGCCGAATCAAATCGAATTGAGAATCAAATTAAAAATAGCCCGGATGAGAATACGAACCACAACCTTCACACTCAATCACCAATAATCGACACTGGAAGGATTGATCATCCTCTCAGACTTGTGCTGGAACCCATCCATAGGGAGCCCCATGTAGTCCGATTGCGTGAATCTTTAACTATTCCTGCTTATCATGGCTGCGACTTTAGTGTCCCGATTCAAAAAAGGATCTTAGCCGGCACTAAAGTATGTGAGCCACTTAATCATATAGACATTGGACTTTTTACCGCAATGAGTCTGGTAGATATACCAGATAACACTGAAGACAAATTCTCGACAAATTGTAGTTCGTATGCCCAATACTACACCAATACCTCTGACCATTAATAAAAACACACCCCTCTTACACCTGGTGAAAGTAGTCAATAATGAAGAAACAAGGTACCCTCCCCCTATAGTGTGCGGACTAGAAATAGTTGACGGAAATCCTCAGCAGGGGGTAGCCGGAAAGGTAAGAGAAAAGTTGTGTCACTTGCAAGATCGGGAGAGAATACTCATGATGATTTATTGAGTATACCGACCTGTTTGTCAGTGGAGATTCTCCCCTCAATTCAACGAACCTTGTCACCCATAAAATCGATACTGGTAATCACGCACCTATAAAAATGCAGCCTTATCGGATTCCATTTGCTTCACGGGAAGAAATGGAAAAACAAATTGATGAAATGTTGGATCAAGATGTTATACGACCATCGTCATCTCCTTGGAGTGCACCCGTCGTCCTGGTAGAAAAGAAAAGTGGAGACGGGCAGAAAAAGTACAGATACTGTGTAGACTTTCGTAAATTGAACAGTATCACTAAACGAGATTATTTTCCGATACCCAATATTCAAGACACAATTGATTCTTTGGGAGGAGCAGATATGTTTACGACTCTGGATATGACTAAGGGATATTGGCAAGTAGAGGTGGATCCTAAGGATAGAGAAAAGACAGCTTTTTCTGTACCCTGGGGGCACTACGAATGTAATAGGATGCCATTTGGATTAGTCAATTCACCGTCTACCTGGCAATGATTGATGATGTGTGTGTTATCACCAGTAATTGGAACACATTGTTATGTTTATTTGGATGACATCATTGTCTTCACAAAAGGAGGCATTGGAAATCACATTGAAAAATTGAGAGAAGTTTTCGATGCAATTCAAAAAGCGGGTTTATCACTGAACCCTAAAAAATGTTCATTCGTAAAGAAGGAAACTCCATGTTTAGGACATGTGATATCAAAGGAAGGTATCAAGCCGTGCAGTAAGAAGATTGAAGCCATTACAAACTATCGTCAACCCACTTCAGTAACTGAAATATGTTAATTTTAAGGTTTGGTTGGGTATTATCGCCGATTTATTCCAAATTTTCCACTCCATTCAGCCTCTTTAACCAATTTAACAAAAAAAAATACAAAATTTACCTGGTACCAAAAGTGCGTCGAAGCTTTTGAGTACCTGGAAAATAGTCTTATTCATGAACCAATTCTCAAATATCCAGACCCCAATAAACACTTTTACCTGTCAACCGATGCTTCTGGTTTTGCTATAGGCGCAATAATTCATCAGATTTATGACGGTCAGAATTTCCGGTGGCGTACGCCAGCCGTCAATTGAACAAAGCAGAAAAGAATTATAGTACCACAGAAAGGGAATGTTTAGCCTTATTGTGGGGTGTAAAACAATTTAGGAATTATTTGTATGGCCAAGAATTCACTGTTTATACGGATCATCAACCACTAAAATGGTTGATGAATGTCATTTACTCAAGCAATAGATTAATGAGATAGTAATTAGCACTGTCTGAATACACGTCTGAAATAGAATATAAACCTGGAAAAACTTACAAATGTTGACGCTCTGTCAAGAGAGAAAACAATCAACTTTATCAACAAAACCACGAAGAATAATGAACAATATAGAATAGGAGTATATACATACAATGAAGTTTTCAATTATTTGCCAGAGTTTCCTCAAAGAATGGAAATAGCCCATATGAACGCCATACACAACATACAAAAGATACAGATCTAGTACACAACACTTTTAATCAAAAATGAAATAGAATCACACCGGTTTGTGAAGGTGATACGGTTGATTTGAAAGTAGAAAGAGAAAGCGAATAAACCTAGTAGAATTGCGGAAAAGGTGGAGTGAGCCTTATCGAGTAGTCATAGGTTTCTTGTTCGCCGACGACACAACTATTTTGTGGCGTGATGTAGATCTAGATAGGTTAACCAACAACATTTCTAATGACCTAATGAGGGTAAAAAAATTGTGTGATTCCAATTGTCTTTGTTTCAACACATCAAAAACAAGCATCCTCTCCTTTGAGTGTGTAACTCGGGGTATTTGTATGGACACTTTACCACTTCCTGTTCCTAAATTCAATCGTTTTCTAGGCCTGACGATTGATACCTCATTGAAATTCGAGGAACACATATCTGGGGTGTGTAATAAAATTTCTTCTGGTTGTAATGCCGTTAAAATAATTAGAAGTAGTCTGGGTTTCGCTATGGCCAGAAATGCATACTATGCTGTTATTGAAAGTCATCTTCGCTACGGCATTGCCTTTTGGGGAGTTTGTCCTCAGTATTCGTTTACATCGGTATTTTTACTTCAGAAAAGGGCTATTCGTTATCTATGTGGAGCCAAAGTTCGAGAATCCTGTCGTCAATTATTTAATCAGTGTGGTATATTAACACTTTGTTCCTTATTCATACTGGAGACAGTGATCTTAATCTTCAAGAAACACAGAAATGAACTTAATCAGATTGGATCATATCCAACTCGCAATCCGTTTTCATTCAGACTCCCGACACCACACTCCGAACTCGTGAAAAAGTCTTTTATTTTTGAAGGCAGAAAACTTTTTAATCACCTGCCAACACGGGTTAGAAAAATGAATTCCTTGAATATGTTTAAGAAAGCTGTGAAAAGGGTATTGGCAGCTGGGACATACTATAATACCCTAGAAGAATATTATGAGACTGTATTTGACTGATATTATCTGTTAGTGTTTCGCGCAATGTTTTAGATTAAAACTTATTAGTCTTTCTATGTACATACAATTGCGGATCTTATATTATTATAGTGTTTAGTGTTGATTGATGTCTGTCAAAATTTATAACCTTTGTCCAGTTTTTTTATTTTATTTTTACAATTTATACTGGATTTGTTTTGTTTATATTTATTCAGCAAAGGCTTTGTTAATAACCTAGAGTTAAAACAATAAAGCTATTTTTGACTTGACTTGATGTTTTGTAATGTTCAGGAAACGGTTTAGTTATTGTCCCTCTATAGGCTCGCGAAAAACCAATTTTTGACTTGTTCAATTCCAATGAAGAAAGTTTAGGTCACCATATTTTGTCGAGTAAGAATGAAACTAAGCTTTCTCAAAAGAGTCCTGTTGATAATGCATCAACGCCTTGTTCGTTGGACCGGACATCGGAGAAGATAGATAAACAGGTTGGAGACCAACCGGACCAACGAGAAGATATGCATCCAAGAATGCCCCAAGATGTCCAAACAATGGAAGAAGAAACTCCTCGTCGCGAATCAGGAATTTCGAAATTCAACAACCGGTCTGTCAATTTTATATGAACGTTGTAATGTTTTGTTATGTTTTAGATTACTTATCATGATCAGGTTATTGAAGGTAATTTCCCTCCTCATAACGGCAACTGCTTCCAAGAGGAGTGCTGAACGGGATCGTGGCAAATGATTGTGCAGACCGAGCCACGGAGCGGATCAAAGTTTCCTTCCTATCGATGAGCCATGCCAGGATCCAAGGAATCATTCCGAGACGACCTTTCGGAAAATCCCGTTGGTTCTTCTGGACCAACTGGCAATATGTACCCCTACATGTTGTCACCTGCCATGTGACGGTCCAGCAGCTGATTGAGCATTGTGGAATGCTTAGTCATCGAAGTACTGTGGCCGGGGGCCTTGACAAGAACGTCAACTCCTGGACCCCGAGCAATGTCAGAAGGCTCAACGGTTCAGACAGTTGGTTCTGAATGATATTGGTGCAGGCACACTATCCCAACTCAACCTCAATGGGACGACTGAAGTGTCCGCCACTTTACGCGGTCATGCTGACACCAATGGCAAGTGTGAAGGCGCTAGATTCTCCGTCGGCCCCATACAATACACCAATGTGGTGGTGATAGCTGCAATCACAGTCAAACTCCAGGACTATACCACCACAGCCGTGGAAAGAAATCTGATCACCCTGAGGCCTTGAGCTACCTGTGCCTACAACGATGGACATTGTTTCGATGACATTGAAGGAGAAGCGGTCTGGCGACAACATTTGACGACTTTGTACACAGCATGGACTCGTTGTGTTATACGAAGTGAATGCCACATTATTGATAATGAGCCGTAATCCACCGAACCGGTATGAATTTGTTGAAAACGAGGACTCTGTGTTTTCGATTGGGAGGTAACCAGACCTGAGAAGCTTGGTGGGCGAAAGGATGGCAGATAGAAGCAAGAGCAGGGAGCTACTCCGACAGCAGGACTGAAGCAGGTGGAGATTGACCCAACATCACCTGAACCAGAGCTTTCATGAATCTCACAATACCAAGTAACACACAATCCGGTATGTGAGGATACCAGCTGGTCAATAACCAGTTGAACGGGAACCAACGACGACCATCATCGTTCCAGAACCCAAAACGAGAAGATTCACCCAAGAACACCTGAAAAGACCGATGGTGTGGTAGTGCGGTTCCAAACGTGTGCGCGGAAGAGAATCTCGTCGCGAATAACTGCATGAAGCAGGAGTGCGGGTTGTGCAGCGATCGGCTGATGATTGTCGATATATATCCAGTTCAGTTTCTACTTGATTTAATAATGATTGTTGAGTGATTCGAGCTTACAATTCAATTGTGTTTAAGGGAGGGGGGGGGTTAATTTGTAACAAAAGAAAAACCAACGTCACTGGAGTTTCGGTTCAACATTTTTCCTTTTCACATTTGTTGGGGTTCATTCCTAGTAACGATAAACCACACAGGGTTGAGCAAAAGAGATATTTGTGCAGGAAGTCATAAACATAAAATTCAACTTCAAGAATCAATAAATATAGATTCCACCATAAGGATTTTGGGTGGTGGGAAACAAATACAGACAGAGAGAAATGTCACAGTATGACCATTAAAATGAATGTTTATGACTCAACTGCTCAAGTGTTCTCCAAAAATCAACACAGAAATATTTGGCGGTATTTATTGAGATACGACCCATGTCGAAATTTAATAAACCTTAACTCAAAGCCCTTAAAAGTATGGAGACCACATGGCCTCACAATCGAATTGTAATTAGAATCACGCAACGGTTATACTTTGTTAAAAATGCGAATTGATGGAGAAAATGAATTTGATCATATAATCTAGGATCGTTTTTAGACATCAATGTTTTTTCCTCAGATGAGTAAGCACCACGTAGAAAGGGTTTTTTTCACATTTTTGTCTAATACGTTATCCTTGTAAAGCCTAACGGCATTGAGAATATTTATTAAGTTTTAAAATAATTTGCATGTTAGTTATTATACAGGGTGTCCGGAAATTACGCGTCAGGATTTTGGTGGGCGATTCTACATGAAAAATAAATGCAACAAACTTCTATACAATTTTTTCAAAAACTTCAAAAATTTTTTCAAAGTACGAATTTTTAATTATTTAAGGTACGGTTAATGTTTAAAGTCGTTTTTCTCGGAAACCGTTAATTCTACGATGATGCAACACGAGCACCTTTTTAAAAAATATTTTGATGCTCTTTACTAATTTGACATCCAAATTTATAAAAAGATTAAAACAAAAAAGTTCTAAGTAATTTTCCTAAGGTGAAGGACAGCTTCGGCCTTTTGTCATTGACGACTAGCGTCAAATTAATAGGGTGAATACAAAGAAACACTAGTGACATGCATGCAAAATTTGGCGAAAATCATTACACTAGAAAAAAAGTTATTAAAAAAAAAAAAAAAAAAATATTTTTTAACACCCTGTATCTTCCTTAATTTTGAGTTTTTGAAAAAATTAGAAGTTTGTTGCATTAATTTTTCATGTAGAATCGCCCACCAAAATCCTGACGCGTAATTTCCGGACACCCTGTAGAAACAGGTATCCTTGATTTGAAGCGATACCACTAACGACATCTGGTACGTTTTTTCAAGAACTGAAGATCCAGAAAGGGGATGATCCAGGGGGTGTTACTTGGGGGTTGGAACCTTAAAGAACGACCACATTGGTCACAGATCTGGGTGGAGAAGCTTAGCTGGTTCCTTAATTTGAGTAAATTGGTTAGTTCTTAGACTTTTGTTCTTCTGATCAGACGTGTTCGTGTATTTTACCTCAGTTGGTGTTTTGTCCTGATCTTTTCTCTCAAATTAAAGTGCTTGGAATTTTCTTGCTAATCTGAAGCTGATTTAATAGTAAAAAGGGATTTCCGCTTCAAGGGTGGGACATGAGTTTTGAGTTCTTTCACTTCTGTTAATTTTTTTTGTATTATCATTTTTGGGAATATTTGTGGGTTCAGTTTTTTAAGAGTGTTCGCAACAACGTCCCAGATAACTTTTAAAGCTAGTTGTCTATTTTCTGTTTCATTCTTATTGTTTCATTGTTTTCTCTCTTTATTTAAATTTTTGTGTGAATTCTAATTTTAGTTATTTTGGAATACATAATTCCTTTGATGCTTAAATTTGGTGTTGCAATTCACAAGAGTTAGAATTTCAACCCGACCCGATTCCCGAGCGCGAGAGTGAGTGAGTGAAGGTTATTTTCCTGAATCAGTTAACTCGTTCTGCAAGTGGATTAAAGTCGATATTGGTAAGTCGTTGGAAAATAACAAACTAACCAACTGGAAGTATATATCACATGAACGAGCCCTCCTCCGACAAGTTTAGAGTATGTACAATTATTTTATTTATAAATTTGCAGCAGTATCGACCACACGCTACCTACCAAAGATATCTTTAACGTTGAAATACTGTCACACCAGTTATTGTGAAATTTACAGAAATAAAATAGTTTCTGACCCTATTTGGAACGGTGCTAGCCATTTTCATCAAAAATTACATAATAAAACTTTGGGTTTTGACCCTTTTTTGAACGTGAAAAACGGATTCTAATCAGTTTTTTGGAAAAAATCGCCGGCACACGTCGGCTTCCGTAGGCTGTCTTTATAACTCTATCTCAGGAAAGCAGAAAATATATTTTCTTCTCAATTCGCGCCTGTGGTGAAATCATTTACCCAAAAATTGGATGTAATTTTCAAAATTCGCAAAAGTGATGATAGGTGTGTGAGGAAAACTGGCTTGGTCAAACTAATTTATGGTTTGATACATTACCAAACAATCACGAATAATATGCCAAAGTCTAAATGATTTTTATCACATGAACAAGAGCGGATCATGTACGAGTACCATGATAGTTCCACTGCTGCCCATTATGGGATCGAGCGTACTTATCAACGGATATCAAGGCATGAGACGATATATAGCTGACTATGTTAAAAATTGTCCCGAATATCAACGATACAAGGCAGCGATTCAAAAACCAGCTGGGTTGCTGCAAACTCCGGCCTACGCCCAAAGATTTTGGAGTGTAGCAGTTGACCTTTTTGAAACCTTGCCCGGATCTGATGATTGATACAGATGGATACTAATTGCTGGAGAAGCTTCGAATAAATGGATTGAATTGTTTGCACTTAATACCGCCAGCGCAAAAGATTGTGCTCTGAAACTGGTAGGCGAGGTCTTCCTTCGCTATGGAACCCCGTGACGAATGACAAGTGACAACGGTGTTCAATTTGTTTCAACGGTGATGCAGCAAGTGTGTCATATAATGGGAGATCAACATCTTTGACGCCATATTATAGACCTGAGTGTAACATGGTGGAGAAAAAATCGAGATTTGAAGCCACGGTTGGCTATTGTAGTCAAAGATAAGCACAATACATGGTCAACACATCTACCAACAATCAGATTTGCTATGAACTCAGCAAAAAACGAAAACCTTGGGTACACATCAGCATATTTGACATTTGGGAGGGAATAACGAACCCTCGACGAGGCACAAAATGATATGGGACAAATCATATCATCAGACACCTTTATACCCCAGATTACTCCCTATTTGGAGCGCATGGTCGCTGTTTGAAAATTACCGAAATCGATACAAGACCTTTGCAGATACCAGACGTAGCAAAGAACCCGAGTACGCCGTTGGAGACAAGGTGCTTGTCAATCTACATACAAATAGCAGTTCCGCCAAGAATACGACCAAGAAATTCGATCCAAAACGTGACGGCTGCTATGAAGTGATATGGAAGGTTTCAGCCACCCGTTATGAGATAGCGGAGACAAACTCCAGTGTACCACTTGGAAAGTATCATGTGAGTGACCTGCAGGCCTACCGAGGACCAGAGACGATACCTGAAGTTGGAATCCGAAGAAGAGGAAGACCAGCCAAGATACGACCGGAACAACCACCAGAAGAGAAAGTGTGCGTGGTTCATTCTCGGGACGAGGTCGAACCACGAGGGGGAGAATGTAACGAAAATCCAAAAATACACCGGCCAGAAGCAACATATAGAGCGCCCGAAACGGCAGACACGACCACCCGCTAGACTATACGAGTGAGAATACGCTTTCTGTGGTGGTTAGAGACAGAATGAAAAGTGACGTGTGACGTTTCAGGTAAAGTTAGACAGTAAAGACAGGACATTGATTGATTAATTAGTTGAAAAGATGGTGACGGTTTGTTCGTTGATAATTTATCATGATCAGCATTTTGTTCATTGTAAACCATTCAAAAGTCTACAGTATTGTTCCAAATGAAAGCTAGTCAACCATCTTCGGAGTTTTATCAAACCCTTCAATCCGCCAGGCTACAAAATACATTTCATCACGGATATCGTCAATTCAAACAATAACTGCTACTCACCATTCACTGCATCTTGGGACTTCAAAACTTCAAGCACCTCTTGCGTGTTCATCGCCTGTTCCTTTCCCGGATTCTTCGTGATAATTTTCTTCACTGATTTCTAGTCAACACTTTTCTGCCTTGGTGTGGAAGCCTCACCCACCCTCACCACAACCATACTTTGGTGACTCAATGCTGAAGGTTCGCTGCTGCAATTTTTTCAAATGGCAACCCCCAATTTTTATAAATATCTTATTGAGCATTCAAAATAAAGGTGAGTTCATATGATATTATCCATTCCAAAAATTCAAAAAAAATAATAAATAAAAATAAGATTTTTTGGAATGGACATCAATCCTACACAAACTCATCTTTATTTTCAATGCTCAATGAAAAAAAATTATGAAAATTGGTGGTTTCCATTTGAAAAAATTGATTTTTGGGCAACTCTGTAATAATAGTACAAAATATTGTGAAACATATTTTGAAGTATGTCTCTCTTGACAAGAAATCCATCACAAATCAGATAATAAAGGCTTTCTTGTACGAAACATTTACATTTGAATAGGAACCTACAAACGTCATTTTTGACATGAAAACTCAAATATTTCAAAAACGCTTATACTTAGGTATACGACATCATACATCGGTGGATGTATGATGTCGTATAATGTAATAATAGTACAAGATATTGTGAAACATATTTTGAAGTATGTCTCTCTTGACAAGAAATCCATCACAAATTAGATAAAAGAGGCTTTACTTAGGTATACGACATCATACATCTACCCAGAATTTTACGTAGAATCCAAAAATGTAATAATATATAGGGTGTTCCATTTAAAACAAGCCAGTTGACACCTACTTCCGTTATAACCGGAAGTCGCGCAACGTCACTATTATTTCATTTGAAAAGAGCATCTTCGAAAATCCCTCCGTACAAATTTTCAGAATCCCAAGCGCTTTATTTCCCGAGATATTTTTAAACGCCACTTACTTTGGCGAACCCTGTATAGTAAGTGTGGTAAATTACCGCACGAGTGTGAAAATTACAAACCTAGCCGGTGAGGCGATGTTTGTTATCACTGAAAAGCGGTAATAACTAATTAACATACGAATTATATACAGTATTTTTATCTTCAACCGTTTGGTGAAAAAATATCCAAAAGTTCACAAGAAATAAAAACCTGTCTCTGGCATCTTCCTCCTTTGATAGAATAAACGTTTCTAACAGCAACGTGCGGTAAATTGAAAGTTTCTCACGAAGTCTCAACTTGATATCTTAACAACCAAGTGTTTTGTGGTATCTTTAATGGACCATTGCGAACGCATCAATCATTACAAAAAGTGGAATAACTTTTGAACGGTTGAAGCGAATTGGAAAAGCTACAAAAAATGCCCTAAAAAGTGCAAATTCAAATATTAAAGGATACACGGGGTTGCCATTTAAAACACCTATGTTGATCACTGCTCTGCAAAAATGATACACCCTGTATATTGAAAAACATTTTCACAAACTGCACTGGGGCGTCCTGTATTCAAATTCAATTTGCTCATTTCGATAACTTCAATGGTTCAGACGTAATTTAGCGTTCCCTTTTCAATGACTCTGGACTGGACAGTTTTGAATTTGAATTATTAGTGGAAAGAAGGAACAAGCCGGCAGTTTTGTTTGGATATTATGTTGTTAATGGCCTAAAATATAAGAAATGTGAACTAGCCAATTACATAAATTTCAAGCTTTCAAAAGTTAATTTTATGAATGTAATAGAATGATAGCTAAAAACCAAATAGACATGTTTTATGTAGCTATGAAGGAGTTCAGGGCATTGCGAGGGGCATTGTTATGTTGAACATCGTCGTCGCCGTCCACTTGGTAGTCTTGGTACTTGTTTAGTCGTTTTTACTTCTGAGGCTTATTTTATACTTTACATGTAATTACCCCATAGGTGTTTGCGAGGGTGTTTGTGAATGAATAAATGAAATATCCGGATATAAACGATCTTTCTTGAAAGTGAGATATTTAAGAAAGGCTTATCCAACATGCTCCAGCGTGTATGGGGGTATTCAAGTACTGATCATAATTTGCCAATAAGTTCTTATCATCGCCTTTTGGAAGAAAATGAAATTTTCAGGTTAATAATCAAAAGTAAAATTTTAATGAAAATAAAAATTCCTTCTCTTCCAAAACAGTAAGCTACGTCAAAGCGCAACCTCAAGATCTTCAATGTTGATGAGATAAAAAAAATATATAAGTATTGCATTGTGTACAAATCATAAATTGCTTCTAGCATGGACTACATATAAAAAAGCGTCCCGACTAAACTGCTGCCATGTTTTTTGTACTCAGTGCATAAAACAGTGGAGGATACACAACCAAATTTGTCCCTTGTGTGGGAAAGAAATACCAAGAAGGAGTTCACTTGTGCAAGATCTTGCTGATAATAAGTTTAGTAAATTCATAAATATGTCTTGCATGGCTTTGAAAGATGCATCTGGCACTACAGGTGAAATTGTAATATTTTATTTTTTTTTAATAATTTATAAGGGGATTTCTTAGTTGAAGACCTATGCCAGGACGTCACAAATATTAATCAGAAAGTTGTTGCTAGAGCTGCCATGGTTGCAGCTGTGAAAGAACAGGCACATTCAACAGTTGAACCTAGTGTCTCCCGAGATGCATGTGTGGAAGGGGAGGAAGATGAAACAGTTGAGCGGGTTGCCTCACGACATAAAAAGTCCAAATATGATCTAAATGACGAATACATCCAGAATAAGGTTTAAGATTGGATACAGAGCAAATATATTGCGACACCTTCCACTCCATCGGATCCTGTTGGTGAAAAGGAAAATACGGACGATTTCCAAATGCCATCGATTTCACAAGGTAAATTGATTCATTCATTATTATATCGAACTTGTACATGCACATTTTTGAGTTAAACTCAAAGCCCCAACGAGAATAGAGATATTTCAATGCGGTGTGCGGATTTTTGAAGCTCATTTCGTCCGGATCCAGATGCATGAAATGGATCTTTCGTAGAAACAAAAAATCATGATATACAGTATACAGGGTGATTCATGAAGTCATGCGAAAGATCAAAATATTTGTGAGTATTCCCTATTAGTGAGCATTGAATTCAGGCGATAAAATATGGTTTGTTACTATGATAATGTTGATATATCCAGATATTTTTGTCAGTTTTTGAACTCAAGCGCGTTGTCATGAAATACGCCAACAAACATAAAATTGGTGGGGCAAAATGTTTGAAATGCTATAACTTTGCAATGCATTGACGGATTTCTACGATATTTGCAGTGTTGGGAATCTTATTTTTACTGTTTAAAAGGAAAAATTAGGGATCCCTGTACGAAAACCGAATGGCAAATTTATCGACCGGAAAAAGACAAGACCTACAAACCTCGAATGCGAAAAGCATCGAATAGAATTTTCAAGGCAAATTTCTGTGTCGAACGGAAAAACATCGCGCGGAAAATTATCGACAATGGAATGTTTGGAATGTCTAAGCTGTCTCACATGGTTGCCATAAAAGCACGAAACTACACTATGGTATAAAGGAGAAATTTTGATCCGGCGACGTTTGGCTGTTGCAGTGTGTCGCAAGACACAAGAACTGTCGCTGGACTGATTTTTATGATTTTTTATTTATTGGTTTAGTCTTTTCCTCGAACGGAAGAATGACTATTCAATCATCGACAAAATTCACAAAAAGACAAAATTATGGGACAAATTCATTTAACACGACATTGTTGACTATGAGGCGGTATGAACTTCGCTGGGACAGCAAGTTATCAATATTCAAGAATTTCTCAGTGCATGATTTATTAACTTTATCCGACGTAGGCATTATTCACCCAACGGTTGGCCGTATCAAATGTACGTCAGAAGTACAAACAATATTTTGTTGAATGATTGATGACCAAGCATTTTTTGAACTGATCTTTTTTCTTCATTTTTGATAAAACTGGTTCAAGATTCTTTTGTTGATGTCACAGTCAAGCGGCTCTAGTCAAATTTATTATTATTTTTTTGTCATTATTCATAGTTGAAAACTATATATTTGCCATAATTTGCTCCAATTCACCAATCATATGACGATTTCGACGGGCCCAAGTTCTCATTTCGCACGGTGTCCTAGCCTAGTTTACACCGATAACTAGTTTAGTTCGGTCCGATAGGACCAAGTGGGTGAGGATAGTACGGTAGGACCAATGCTTGCTTCTCGCCTGTTTACACCGTCTTGCAACGCGTGAACTAAATGTGTACGCGCGCAATTCGTCAAATGTCGAAAACAAGTCGAAATCATTTATCAACACAATTCGTAACCAAAAAAAAACATAAGTAAGTACGCTCAAATTGCCTTAGAAACTCAGAACCAACACAATTCACAATAATGACAATCAACGTCACCCCATAATTTTGATCAAGATCGAACCAAATTTAGTTCGGTACACCTGCTGGCAAATACCGAGCCAAGAGCGGACCAGCTTAGTCCTCGACTGTTTATACCGTTCGAACCAAATATTTGGTTCTGATATAGTTCGAATCTAGTACTTGGTCCGCGGACCAAGTTGTCGGTGTAGACTAGGTTTCTGTGGTCGTACATTTGGTCCGCTCCAGATTATAAAAATCGCATATCATAGGTGTCAGAGCCTAGTCTACTCCGACAACTTGGTCCGCGGACCAAGTACTAAATTCGAACTATATCAGAACCAAATATTTGGTTCGAATGTAGTAAACAGTTGCGAACTAAGCTGGTCCACTCTTGGTTCGGTACTTGCCAGCAGGTGTACCGAACTAAATTTGGTTCGATCTGGATCAAAATTATGAGGTTATGTTGATTGTTATTATTGTGAATTGTGTGGGTTCTAAAGTTTCTCAAGGCAATCTGAGCGTACTCACTTATGTTTTTTATGATTGCGAATTGTGTTGATTAATATTTTCGACTTGTTTTTGACGTTCGACGAATAACGCGCGTACTCATTTAGTTCACGCGTTGCAAGGCGGTGTAAACGGACGAGAAGCAAACATAGGTCCTACCGTACTATCCCCACCCACTTGGTCCTATCGGACCGAACTAAACGAGTTATCGGTGTAAACTAGGCTAGTCAGAACTCACAAAAGGGAAATGTTTTGGGAAATGTTTTGTGGCAGAACTCCCAACGAGCAATAGCAAAGTATATTACTGCCCGAAAGTGGATTGACTTGTCTATCAAATTCTACAGATGAGCTATGCTATTGTTGGATAGTTGAACATTGTTATTTTATAAACCTTTTTTGATGTTATACCTATGATTTTAAATAAAAGTCAGATTTTGATAGTTGTCAGAAAAAGGGACAATGATTTTTAAAGATTCATAGTATTTTTTGATATAAAAGGCTATCATTGCCCACATATTCAAACATTTATTGGTCCTCCGCATTATAAGCAATCAGCAGTATGGAAAATAATACAATTCTAACAAGAAGCAAGTCAAGAAATATGGATATTTGTCAGAATGTCAATGGAGATGCCAGTGAAAATGGGAATATGGAGGAGAATAGAAGCGTTAGCAACACTATTGGTGGAACTGTGAGGAATACCAACTTGGATACCAGGGTATCAAGTCACCCGACAAAAAGTGATGACGGGAGAAATGCCAGTGAGATCTATAGCCAGGTAGCAAGCCGATCAGCCAGCAGTGTCCAAGAATACCTCCACAGGTAAGTCCCATTCCAAACATTCAATTTGTAGTAGTGCAAATATTCGTAAGAGGTTAGAGGCGCAAATTAGAGCAGATGAACAGATATCTAGATTGATGGAAAGAGAAATAGGACAAGAAAAAAGGAGAATCGAACATGAAAAGAAGATAATTAGAAATAAATTGGCACTAGAAGAACTCTCATTATCTGGTTCAAACAAGGTTTCAGTAAATACAGGGAGTATGAGTTTAGAAACAGTTGATAATGAGCTATGCATCCCAAATAATATGGTAGATAATTGGTTAGATAATCATAACCTTCCACAAAACAAACATCAAAATTCTGTGGAAACACAACCAATTAGATTCAGATCAGATTCAAAGATAATGAATGAAAATAACCCTGTCATGAAATGTTCAAACTCCATGGATATGGGAAATATAAAATCCATTCTAGCTAGACAGACATTGGACAAGGATTTGCCTTTATTTTCCGGAAACGTCAAAGAATGGCCAAATTTCATAAACCAATTCAATAGTACCACAAGATTGCTAGGTTTAAGTGAAGAGGAAAATGTATGTCGATTGAGGAAATATCTCACAGGAAACGCTAAACGTGCAGTCAGTGGACTTTTGATGTCAAATGGCTCTATAGACAGAATAATGCATATTTTACAATCTCCTTTTGGAAGACCGGAGCAAATTGTACAATTTCTAGTATCTGAAGCAAAATCATATCCATTTGTGAGAAGTAATTATTTCTCAGGCCTATTGCATTTTTCTGATATGATTCAAAATTTGGTTTCAACACTGGAATCATTGAATATGGATAGTTATTTGACTCGTCCTCAATTATTATCCGATCTACTTCATAAACTACCATATTCAATGCAAATATCTTCGGGAAGAGATTTAGCAAGGCAGAAATACGTCAACTCATTGAATAGTTTTCAAGAATGGATATGGAATGAAACAGAAGCAGTGACTTTCATTCAAGGATTGCCAACAACAATACGACCTGGAGGGAATAGTGGTCCTAGAGTTCAGCATACATTAGTCACAGATGGAAATACTTTTAAGAGGTCTCTAAATAAATGCAGCTATTGTAAAAATAGTCATTTCATAGAAAAATGTTATAAATTCAAACAACTTAATTCAGATGAGAAATGGAAATTTGTGAAAGATAACATGTGTTTTTCTTGTCTATCATCATCTCATAGGATAATTAAGTGCATAAGACGTAAAAAATGTAGCGAAAACGGATGTGAAAAATATCACAATTCAATATTACATACGGAGAAGAAAAAAGAAGAAATACATCAATATAACATCACGCTAAGGTCTGAAGATAACGTTCTATTAAAGGAGGTACCATCTGATCAGCTATATACAGTAGCACATACGACATCCTGCGAAAACTATGTTTTTCTTCGGATTGCGGATTTCATTTGAAGTCTGCGGAAGTGATGGGAGATATTATAATCTATCAAATATACATACAATGAAAGATATGGATCTACCCCTACAAACACTGAATGCTGAAAAATTTAAAGACAAATGGACTCATCTACAACAAGTGGACTTTAAAAGCTATAGAAATGCTAAACCCAAATTATTGATTGGACAAGACCATTGGGACCTGATAACAACAAGAGAACTTATAGAAGGCCCAAAAAACGCACCTGTTCTATCACTTACTAAACTTGGATGGATAATTCATGCTAATGTTGATTTTTATAAGTATAGAGTTGACGAATCTGTACTTATTATAAGTCATAATCAGTCAGAAGATCATGATGAATTACATAATCTCGTAAATTCATTTTTCTCCATAGAATCTCTTCGAATAAAATCATCTGACAATAAAAAAGTTTCAGAAGAGGACGTAAGAGCAATTGAAGTGATTAAAAAAACAACAAAGCGAATTGGTGATCGATGGGAGACAGGATTGTTATGGAATGATGACACAAATGATTTTCCAGATTCAAAAACAATTGCTTTACGACGTCTAAAATACATGGAGAAGAAGATGAAAACAAATGAGTCATTCAAACAAGCATACAATAATAAAATCAGAGACTACCAAGATTAAGGCTATGCAAGAGAAGTACCTTTTGAAGAAGTTGAAGAAAATGTGGAAAAAGTTTGGTATCTACCTCATTTTGGAGTAGTGAATCCTAACAAGCCAGGAAAATTGAGGTTTGTTTTCGACGCAGCTGCAAAATCAGACAACAGGAGTCTCAATGACTTCCTTTTGAAGGGTCCTGACTTATTTAATTCCTTGTTAGGTATTTTGATGAAATTTCGCCAACACAAAATTGCCTTTTCTGCAGACATTAAAGAGATGTTCCATCAAATCCACATACGTCAAGAAGATCAAACAGCACAACGTTTTCTCTGGAGAGAGAAAGAAAACATAGAGCCTGAAATATACACTACGGTAGCTATGATCTTTGGCGCGGTTTGTTCACCTTTTTCGGCACAATACGTGAAAACTCTGAATGCAATGGAATTCAAAGATATATATCCAAAAGCTACAGAGGCTATTATAAAAAGACATTACATGGATGACTATCTAGATTCCGTCCAATCAGTTGAAGAAGCTATCAAATTGGTGAAACAAGTAATCCAAATACATAGAAAAGGCGGGTTTGAAATTTGTGGCTGGACTTCGAATTCAAAAATGTTATTAGAACAAATTCCAGAAAACTTGAAAAGTACTAACAATTCATCAAAAGTTGAAAATGTTATGCCAATCGAACGAGTGTTAGGCATAAAGTGGGATCCAAATGATGATGTACTTCATTTTTCCTCAAACTTTCACAAAATAGACAAAGAAATTTTGTCATGTCATGTCAAAAACTCAAGTAGCTCCTCTCAAGCCATTATCCATTCCACGACTGGAACTTCAAGCAGCTGTACTTTCTTCGCGATTGGCAGAAATAATAATAAAAGAACACACCTTTGAAATTAGTGCCACATATTTTTGGACCGACTCAGAAATCGTGCTAAACTGGATAAAGTGAGAAGCAAGAGGTTTCAAGACTTTTGTGGCAAACAGAGTGGGAGAGATACAAGAGAAGACTGGAACTGGGTACCCACAGAAATGAATGTAGCAGACGACGTTACTAGAGATAAAGAAGAAATCAATATGTCGTTAAGTGATAGATGGAATAGAGGTCCAGAGTTTCTTTATTTGGTAAATAATGATTGCAATTGGGATGAAACAGAGTTTGTGACTAAATTCGACAAAAAAGATCCTATTTTAGAATATAAAGACGAATACATTTTCATTGTTCAGAACATATCAACTTTCCTACCTAATCTGAAAAAATTCTCTTCTTAGATATCATTGATGAGAAGTACAGCGTATATATTCATATTTATAGGATTCAGAATCATGAAACAAAGACAGACTTCCAAAATGTCAGTCAAGGACATAGAAAGAGCCGAAAATCTATGGTTGAGGAGGATTCAACAGGACTCTTTCCAAAAAGAAATTATTTCGCTTCAAAATAATAACTATGTACACAAAGAAAGTAAGCTCTATTAGTTAACCCCAGTTTTGAGAGATTTTTTAATATGTGTGGATGGAAGAATAAATAAGTCGGACCTTCCTGAAGAAACAAAGAATCCTATAATTTTAGACAATAAACATTATGCGACCAAGTTGCTCATCCTTCATTATCATAAAAGGAATAATCATGGAGGTATAGGAATCATTTTGAATGAAATAAGACAGACATTTTGAATAATTCAAGCAAGAAATACAATCAAAAATGTACTTCAATCATGTGCTCTATGTGCTATCAAAAAAGCAAGACCAAGAATTCCTCAAATGGGTCAAATTGCAGAATTCAGATTGACCAAACCATTAACCCTAAGACCATTCACCTATACTGGTATTGACATGTTTGGCCCATATGACGTTACAATTGGACGCAGAAAAGAAAAAAGGTATGGAATCATATTTTCCTGTCTTTCCATTCGAGCAGTTCATCTGGAATTGACAGAAACACTGAACACAGACTCAACCATATTAGCCATTAAAAGATTCATAGTTCGTAGAGGTCAACCAAAATTAATTTTGAGTGATAATGAAGGAAATTTTCATAACTGCATTGATGCTATTGTGTGGGATACCTTTTGGTACGTCCCTGCGAAGCGGTGCATTTCTCTCCTGCAGATCCTAGCCGCACCGATGAGCTGTGATACAGCGAAACGCGCCTGTGGATGGATCTGTGGGAGAGAAATGCATGTCTTTCGCAACCCCTAGCCTTTGGGCTTTTGGTTATAAAAAACGTTGGCAGTACTCAACTGCATTGATGCTATTGTGTGGGATAAAAACGTTTATTCTTGAAATTGTGGCGAATGCCTTTTCAAGTTTTCTACGTCATGTGAATGCTACATTGTTAGTTCTTGATAGTAGGTTTCTCATCACCACCAATAGATGGAGATTCTGTCTCCAAACCTTCGTGCTTTATGTGTAAGACCACCTCTTGGTAATTTCACTCTACTTTGGTAAGTTTACAATTCAACATTATAAATTGGTAGGAGCCATATAACAGCGTCTTTCGAGGAATTTGGGAAAGTAATAATGATATGCTTATAAAAATTTACACTAAAAGGTTCTCGACCATGAACTACTTTTTTCAAATATTCGCAGTTTTCTATCACTTCCGATTATAGCGCAAGTAGCTACCAACTTCATTATTTTAAATGGCTTCCCCCATTTTTCATGGAACATTTAAATTCCTCTATCAAAATCAAGGTCAGTTTATTTTATAATATTTATGGCCATCTTTGAACGTTTTTGAGGTATTTGCATTAAAAAAAAATACAATTTTGATCTCAGAGACTATTCGTCGCTTGATTGGTCGTAAAACAATGAAATTCTGGGGGTTCCTATAAAAAATGCTGGTTATTCAAATAATCTTGATCATTGTTCACAATAATGTACAGGGTCTTGACAAATTATAGACAACAAAAAACTTTAGTTTTTCCAGAAAAACTCGGGTTTTTCAAATGAAATATCTCCAAAACGGTAAAAAAAAGTATCTCAAAAACCAAGCCGTTCTGGACTTTTGTTCATATGAACTTTTCGTCTTATAATAAGTCAAAGATTCACAACTTAAAATTTTCACAAGTACTTACTTTACACCCAGTATAGGGTAATACGGAGTATTGCTTATTCCAAGGATATACTTGAATTGTAGAATCGGCCCTAAGTCGGAAGATAACCACAGGAAACAACGGCTTCTTATCATTGTTTATTCCTATACTGGATAACCGCCCTTATCTTGGTTCCATACCATACCATCTTTTGTTATTCTCTTTTTTCGCGGAAACCGATTAAATAGGGTCAATCGTTCTGTTTAGATAGAAGAAATAACAAAATTCTGGGAAATGATTATACATATGAACTTTGATTTGAGGATGACGAATCTTCCGCCAAGCGTTTTGGCATGTGTTTTTTGGATCACCCCTATACATACAAGCTTGAACCTATTTTCTAAAGATCACTTAACACCTTTCTGTTCAAGCAAACGGGCAAATAATTTTATTTATATCATTATAGTGAAATTTTATCCTCAAACTCTTTCACATTGTTTATAGAGCGTTTCTAATTTTTTTTCTTAGACTTATGAACTAACTCAACTAATGAAGCTGAGTTCTATAAAAGTTGGCCTAGGACCTAGAGTGATAAGACTATTCTGCCGCCAGTTAGCAAAAAGGCGGCAACTGCAATTTTTGGTGAATTTGAGATTTTATCACTCCTAGATTGGCGACACTGTTTTCTAGCTTCATACGAAGTTTAAAAGCAGTAAAATCACTCTAAATCGGTGAAAAATGCAAACTAAATAGGCCGTAACTCCACAACGTCATCATTTTAAGAAGTAAAAAAGCGGCAAATGACAGATCAGTAGTAAAAAGGCGGCAAAACGCAAAAATTTTACAGTTGCTGCTTTCTTCCTACGTGTTCTAGAGCTGCGGGATTTGACTTTTGGTAATATGTAATGCAAGTTAGTTGTTCATTACTATAAAGTTTCCAATTATTGCGGTGCTTGTACTTGAATAATTATTGATAAAAGTCAGTGTTGTGGTGGTGTAGTTAATTAATTGTATTTACAATAATAGATACCGTTAGTTGATAAGTGACTTCTCCCGTGCAATAGCGGGTATTGACCATTCAGGATTTCCAATAAAAGTTATTAAGTGTTCGTCGGCCATTTTCTGATCCAAGAAAATAATACCGCAGTTAAAGGTGAGTGATGATTTCTTATATTCATTGAACTAGCTTATCTTTATTTATTTTCAAATAATTTTAGTGGCACAGACTGTAGTAGTAAAATATATGTAATTAAACACTAACTAAATCATGTCGAAAAATAGGGGACGTCTTCTAGTGGCGATGGCTAGAAACGAATGCTTGATGTCCACTATGGTAAAATCCAAATCGGAGAAAAAATATGAAACTGATGATCCTACATATTTACCTCCATCCGGATCTGATTACCAGAATAATAATAATAGTACTAGTTACATCAGTAGCAGTTTTAATTCCTCAGAATTTTCACCGATTAGAAGAAAGGAGCTGCAAGATTTGCAAAATATTGATATCGGCAGTCCTATTATCAGTACCAAAAACTATGATGATGCGGATAATTTCCAAGAAATTTCGAGTTTGGGTAAAATAGCTTTTCATTGTAATTAAGTTGAGTAGCAAAAATTTGATTATAATTTTTAGATCCTGTGATAACGGATTTTATGACGAATGAGAGTGATAATGAACAAATCAAAGCGCTTGTGAAAAGAAGAGAGTTAGAAGATTTACAAAATATTATTGTCATTGACTGTCCAATCAATCTGGATAATAATACTACGATTACTAAAAGTTGTAATGCGAGTAATATTCAACAAATATTGAATTTAGGGAAGTATATTTTTTTTATTCTATCAAGTTGACTAATCAAATTGTATTGCCGTTTTAAGATGGATTACCTGCTGAAATAACTGAATTTGAGAGAAATGACGGAAGAGAAGAAAAAATGGAGACAACTTCATTATTTGGTAAGTTCTAAACATTTTTCTTTTTGTTGGAGTTTTAATTGCATCCATCACAGATCAAAAATCGGATGTCGATATTTATTTCATAAATGGATTCGTTTATATCCCAGACCAAAGCAATCACCACAATTTGGACATTGCTGTCAATGATACAGATGCTATCGCTTCAACCTCAAGATCTGCTATCTTGAAGGAAGATACTTTCATTACGAAAGATAATGAACTCGAATTATCATCATCTGGCTTTGAAAATAAAAAGATGAAGATTATACAGGATATAAGAATACATCCCACAGAAGCAGTGTCCAACGAAGCTTCTGAAGATTCAATACACCAAGAAACAATGTCAGACTTGAATGAAACCAATGTAGATTTCACGAATGGATTGCTAGTCACAAAAAAAGGTAAACCCAGAAAGAGGCGTACAATTTCGACGCCGCTTGGTGATAGGAAAAGAATGAAAAAAGATGTAAAGAGAAAGGAATATTTTGTTAAACCCCCTTGTTCAACAAAATTCAGAAGACAATGCATATCTCATATTCCCGAGCAGAGGAGAATCCAAATCAATAATGAATTTTGGAACATCAGCTGGGGTGAACAACGGCAATTCATATTAAACAATACCCAAAGAAAAGGCGAACTTTAAAAGATAAAGTAATCAGGAAGAATTCTTTCACCTATCATATGAAGACTGAAGAAGGCAAAAGTGTGCAAGTTTGCAAGCCATTTTTTTTAACGACGCTTGGTTTCAAGCCAAGTGACGACAAAGTGGTTCAGAACGCCCTCAACATGTTGGTCAATAATATATCATTTAAGCGCGATATGCGAGTTTTGTATAAATTAGATTTTCAATTCGTGTATTTTGTTAATCGGTCTCAATTTATAGGTAAAAAACCTTCTAAAAAAAAACTGTACAGAACCAAGATTAGGCTCCATATTGAGTCATATCACCCTTCAATTTCTCATTACCGCAGGGTGCATGCTCCTAACAGGCGTTACCTTCCTTCCTACCTATCTGTTGCCGATATGTGCAAAGCATTCAATGAGGATAATCAAGATTCACAATGTTCTCACGATGTGTATAGAAGTGTTTTGAATGAAATGAATATTTCCTTCGCTAAGCTCGGACACGAAGAGTGTGAGATCTGTGAAATGTTCAAACAACACAAACAACAGCATTCGAGAGAATCAGATCATGTACAGGCTGACTGTACAGAATGCACTTCGTACAACAGTCACATTTATAGAGCTCATAAATCTAGACATCAGTATCGCAAAGACGGCGATATGTTAAACAGAGATATGCTTGACGTGTTTCTCTGCGGACTTACAGAAAATAATCATGCTGCCACGTATGGATCAATTTAAAATTGTGCTATTCACTCCCAGAATTGTGCTATTCAATAAGAGCTTCGTTCCCGTAGGTCTTCATCAAAGGCATTTAAATCCTATAGCCTCCATCTGGCATGAGGGAATTGCGGGAAGAAACAAGGAAGATATAATAAGTAGTTTCCATGCATTCTTCCTTAGAAACAGGGATGCGACTAAGATAACTCTCTGGTTGGATAATTGTTCAGCACAAAACAAGAACTGGTGCTTCTTCAATTTTCTAGTATATATAGTAAATTGTTCAGAGATTAGTGCAACGGAAATTCTCATCATATACTTTGAACCAGGTCATACATTCATGAGCGCGCACAGTTTTCATCACCAAGTGGAACATTCGATGAAGCGATATGGGAATATTTGTGATTATAGTGATTTTGAAAAAGCTGTTCAAGATGCAAATTCCAAAAAAGTATCGGTAATTTCCATGAAGCCAAACGACTTTGCAGATTGGAAAGATTATACCTCACAAGCCAAACTCAAGAAGTCTAACCCCCGTCCATATTTGGACAAAATTGTTCAGGTATGTGCAACTAGGGGCAAAAATATTCTTCAGTACTGGACCGATTTTGATGGTGAGGCTTATGAGCTGAATTTTTTAAACTCAAACGCAATGAAAAAAGGTATACAGAAACCTCAAATTCGAAATGGATTTCGTGGGGTCCCACAGAATAAAAAAGATGCCATAATCAAGAATTTGTGTCCACTCATGCCCAAGAACAGGAAACAATTTTGGATCGATTTACAGGTGAATGATGTGACGGATCTGAACATCGTCCGTGAATAATTGTATTCCTCAGATTGGCCATTACTTCTATTATTATTTATACACCCTTAAAACTATTTTTTATTATACTAAATTAAGAAATATATATATCGTGTCTTTATGTTCTGTATTTCGATATTATATTCCCTGATAAAAACTACGTAACGGATTTGGTAAAAATTAATTCAAGTTTCCAACTTCCATCGTCTTGTGTGGACAGTTGACCCCTGATGACGATCAAACATACTATTAAGCGAAACGTCGTGTTAACCAAATAAAATAAGGACCATGGAAGTTCAAAACTTTGATTCATTTTCATTATCCTCATAATCTTACAACCTTCAAACAAACGGATTTTGTGTTAAAATGCAGTTGCCGCTTTTATCTTACATGTCGCTGGCCGTTTCAAAGATGCATATATGAAGCTAAAAGGGTTTATACGTTATATTTTATTTTATGAAGCACGAAATCCAGTAAAACATTTTTTAAAGATGTCTTTTCGAATAGTGTTCAATAATGAATAACAACCATATCAATATCTTTTATTTTTTCAATGGCAAAGACCAAAACCGTTTCTGGCCATTTTCTCAAAACTACATAAGTTGCAGTTGCCGCCTTTTTTGTACTGGCGGCAGTATTCATCTCCTGCTCACAAAAGCAGGTTTTTTTATTCTCACCTTTATACTTTAAATAGACTAACAGGAACATGTTTTCTCTGTACGTCAACACACAATAATACGCATTGACTGAATGTTTACGGTTTAGAGCTGAAGCAAACAATTCGATCTTCATTTGTGTTTATCGATTTTTGTAGACTGGATCAACTATATAAAACTGTATGTATCTATTTTGGATAGAACTTTTTGTGTGGAACCCTGCATGCTTTTTTTTTTAATCAAAGTTGAAGTGAATTCCGTTCAGTATTCCAGTATCTCTCGTCAATAAAGAATGATAAATGAAAGTGGCTATTAACATTAAACCAATGAAAATAGACACACTGTGACACATTGATTTTGGTAAATTTAAAAGCACCACAACTAATTTTTTTTAAATAGCCCCTGCTGTATTTTGTTACTAAGTCGTCTTCATATTCTCATTCTACGTATTTTACATATCACAATTTTTTTTTAAGTTGATATTTTGTATTTTGGGATATACTAACTGAAATACTAATAACAAATCCTATCGAAAGCGCTCTGAAGTTTTGAACGTGCCATGAAAATCATTTTTTGACATAATAACGTCAAAATGACATTTATTGTATGCCTCTTAATCGACGTAACAAGGAACTAACCCCCATATCCACCGTAGAAATCTAATCCCGATGAAGACTTTATCGCGATTATCTTCCATATCACCCAATGGAAAATAATCGCGATGAAGTCTTCATCCGGATTAAATTTCTACGGTGCATATGGGGGTGAAAGATTATTTATATTGAGGTATATTTAACAAATTAATAGCGAGGACATTCAACTGCAAATCACAAAAACATTTCAAAATAATTAAGACTGAAATTGGGTAGGTATTGGGTATGTCTCAATTGAGTAATTTTCAATGCACATTCCGTTTATTATCGATGGAATTATAAATTTCTCAGAAATACCAATTATTCCTCAAACTATTAACTTTTGAAAAATATGGGGGGGGTCAAAAATTCGTAAAATGACAAGCTGAACGCCAAGTAGCAACTATCCTCGCACTAGTGCACACGAATCTACACTTTTCTACACCGCGACGTTTGTTATACTGTTAGTGCAGACAGTGAAGTGTTTGTTATATCAATTTCTACAATGGCTATCCTAGGTCAAGAGGAGGTCTGACAAGTGTAGCGTAGTGTAAAATAGGTGTTGGATTTTTATCCATTAATGAATTGTGTGAACGTTCCCGCCAACAAGGTGAAGGTGCGAAAAATAGAGACTTTGACAGATATCAAATTGTACTGTAAAAAAAGCAGTAAAAACTCATTGAAAGAAGATAAACCCTTTCATTTAAACCTAAAAAATACCTTATACAGTCCACTAAATTGAAGAATCAAACATTGGTCCATCAGAACCGGATAAAAGAAGCATTGGAGAATCCCCGTTTCCGGGAAGAAACCTAATCCGGATATAAAGAGCATTGGACAATCCCCGATACCGGGAAGAAACATAATCGAGGAGAAGAGAGAGAATGAGCTGGTAAGTCCTTGAATCGCGATCAATTCCTTGTTTAAAGAAAAGGGAGATTTTGTATGCGCCAGCAAAGTGTACAGCTAGAATAATTCAAAAAATCGTTTTGAATCAAAACGACATGGCCGCCGTCGAAGAAAAAGATAAGTTGACCAGGGCCCGCGGAACATGTAAATCACAAGTTACCGTTTTTTCCAAATTATTAGAGAAATTCGAAGCTAAGTCCGTTTTATTCGCCTTAGACATAGCAGAGATCGAAGAAAGATTCTTAAGTCTTAATTCATTAACCCAACTCAACGAACCAACGACGCATTGGGATACTATGATTATTTATTTAGTTTCTACCAAGTTAGATCCAGTGACGGCTCGTGAGTGGGAGCAATTCAAATGCACAAATAACACACCCAATTGGGATGAATTTAAAGAGTTTTTAAAAGATCGTGCAGATTTGTTAGAAACACTGGAGCAGCGAGAAAAAATAGAAAAGCGTGATAGTCAAGATAAGCAGCAACGAGGTGAGCAAAGAAAGGGTTCGCACCGCAGTAGCGGCATGCATGATTCAAGGGGTTTAATCTCCAGCAATAATATCAAGTGCTCATTTTGCAAAGGGGAACACAATATTGTGAATTGCGAAGATGACAACGCATAGTCAAAGCGAGAAGCTTGAAACTTTGTGTAAACTGTTTGAAATTCGGGCATTTGGGAAGAGTTTGTCGTGGCAATCCTTGTACTAAATGTAAAGGTAAGCACAACGAATCATTACATCTAGAATATGACCGAGAAGAAGAAAGTAAGAAAGACAGGTCTGTTAATAAACTAGATCATGTTACTGAGGAGCGACAAGTAGTTTTGTCTTCTTCGAGCGTCAATGCTGAGAATAGTCATGTTTTGTTATCAACGGCCTTGATAGAGGTCATGGATAAAAACGGTAAATATCATAATGCTCGTGCCATTCTAGACAGTGGATCACAATCCAGCTTTATTACTCTAGATTTGTGTGGCAAGTTGGGCATTGGGAAAGACATCATTAACATTACCGTAGGCGGTTTAGGACAAAATGCATCAGAAATAAAATATAAATGTAAAATTAGAATTCGATCTTTGCACAACGCTTTTCAGACAGATCTCAATTGTCTCGTTTCACCTGTAATTACAGGAGTTGTGCCAAGCATCAAGCTTAATCCCAAAAATCTTGAAATACCTAGAAATATAAAACTAGCTGACCCCAGACTATTTGTAATTTGAGTAATAATATAGAGCCTCAGTTTGACATGCAAAAATTCTGGGAAATAGAAAATGAGTTTTCTACCATTGTTAAAACATTGTCAGATGAAGAAGTAGATTGTGAATTGCATTTCCAGAAAACTACCAGGCATAATGAAAGTGGTCGATTTATCGTGTCTTTGCCCCTGAAGGATTCGCTTCAAAAGTTGGGAGATACCAAAGAAATGGCAAAAAGAAGGTTTTTGTCATTACAACGCAGATTTCAGGCCAATTGGTAATTGAAGCAAAAGTATAGCGAATTCATGTCAGAATAAATTTCTTTGGGTCACATGAGTGAGGTTGAGGACACAAATAATGAGACAAACGTATATTACATGCCACATCACGGTGTATTGCGTGAAGATAGCTTAACAACAAAGCTACGTGTCGTCTTCAATGCAAGTGCGCCATCCTCCACTGGTGTTTCATTGAATGATTTGCAAATGGTCGGACCGGTATTGCAAAGGGACATGCTAAGTCTGCTGCTCAAGTTTCGCCAACATCGGTATGTAGTTTCGGCAGAAATCGCAAAGATGCACAGGCAAATACTAATAGAGCCTAGCCAAAGGCCATTGCAAAGAATATTGTGGCGTGAAAACACTTCTCAATCTATTAAGAGCTCTGAACTAAAGACTGTGACTTATGGTCATGCAACAGCATCATTTTTAGCGATCCGATGCATTTTTCAGCTAGCATACGAATGCGAAGAAAGGTTACCGGAAATTGCTGAAGTTCTAAGAAATTCCGTTTACGTTGACGATTTTTTATATGGTGAGGATACAATAGAAAATGCTGCATATTATGTATGTGAAAGTATTTTGAAAATTATGGGAAGTTGCTGTTTTCAACTTCGCAAGTGGTTTTCAAATGAACCCAAAATTTTGGAAAAATTCAGCAAGTCTAACGACGATTTTCATATATTAGAATTCGGAGAAAAGGAAAATATGAAGACTTTGGGTTTAGTGTATCCCTGTTCGTCAGATACATTAACCTATAGAATTATTGTCCCTCCAAGAAGTGAAAAGATTACGAAACGTGCAATTTTATCATACACGGCGCAAATTTTTGATCCCTTGGGTTCGTTAGCGCCAAGTATAATAATTGTCAAAATCATGCTTCAGAAGCTTTGGTTAGAGAAATTTTCTTGGGATGAAGCTTTACCGGCTAATATTCACACTTTATGGGTAAAATTTCGCGATGAATTCTCCTTTCTCAATGACGTTAAAATACCACGTCATGTTATATGTATTGAAGCTGTTACCCATGAATTGCACGGATTTTCAGATTCAAGCTCTAATGCTTATGGCGGATGCGTATACATACGCTCGACGGATGAGGACGAGAATATTACTGTGCGGTTACTTAGTGCTAAATCAAAGGTGGCACCTTTGAAGCCGCTCACTATTCCAAAGTTAGAACTTTGTGGTGCCTTGATATTGGCTCGCTTAGTAGAGAAGGTTAAGAAATCATTGAGTATTGATTTCAGTAGGTGCGTTCTATGGTGCGATTCATCCATTGTATTGGGTTGGTTAAAAACTTCCCCAAATAACTTGAATACATTTGTTTGTAATCGAGTCGCCGAAATTCAGGGTAAAACTAAATCTTGTATTTGCAGGCATGTACCCACTAATAGTAATCCAGCCGACATTCTTTCTCGGGGCGTTTTTCCAAGTCAAATGTTGAATTTGGATATTTGGTGGAATGGACCTCAATGGTTGCGTCAGTCAGAAGAACATTGGCCTAACTCACCTCTTAGTGTTGAAAAATTGCCAGAGATACGCGTGAAAAGTCAACCTTTGTGTTTGATTTCGCAAGAAACAGATTTAAATATTTTTGTTAGATTTTCGAAATTTAATAGGTTGAAACGTTCCGTTGCCTGGATGATACGTTTTATACAAAATTGTAAAATCTCCAAAAATAAAAGAAATGAACGTGCAGTAAGAGGGCCTCTTACTGTTCAAGAGATAAACGCGTCAGTTTTATGTTTGGTTAAACTTTCTCAGAAAATTTCTTTTCCAGCAGATTACGCATCTTTGGAAAACGGAGAAAGTTTGAGTAATAAAAGTAAATTATTGGGTTTAAATCCGTCTATGGAGGACGGAGTCATAAGAGTTGGCGGTCGATTAAGTAATTCCGACTACGGATATGACAAAAAACATCCGATGGTGATTTCTAGCAAACATCGTCTCACTAAGCTTATTTTTGAGTATGAGCATTTGCGTTTATTACATGCCGGACCGCAATTGATGTTAGGATCTATAAGAGAAAAATGTTGGCCGATTGCTGGGCGTAGTTTGGCTAAGATCACAGTCAGAGAGTGTCATAAATGTTTTCGTTTTAATCCTTCTATAACTCAACCGATCATGGGCGATTTTCCAAGAACCAGATTGACTTCAGGACAAGTGTTTGAAGTCATTGGTGTTGATTATATGGGTCCTTTGACCATATTTGATCGTAAAGGTCGTGGAGCAAGGTTTTCCAAGTGTTATGTCAGTGTTTTCATTTGCTTCGCGACTAAGGCTATACATTTGGAGTTAGTAACGGATCTAACTAGCCAGGCTTTTATAATGGCATTTAGAAGATTTGTATCGAGGCGGGGTAGACCAAGTCACGTTTTTTGCGACAATGGGTTGAATTTTGTCGGTGCAAATCGTGAATTAAAAGAGTTGCATGAATTTTTGCGAAACAATAAAGAATCGCTAACAGAGAATTATGCTCAAGAAAACGTCCATGTCCACCATATGCCGGCCTATTTGCCACATTTTGGTGGATTGTGGGAGGCAGGCGTTAAATCCTCAAATTTTCAGCTTTTTTCGTGTATTTTGTAAACAAACCATGTCATAACCTAACCTATAATGAAGATAAACAAAAACGAAGATCTGTAGTGAAGAATCAGTGTGGGTGGATCTTATCAAATAAATTAAAAAGGGTGATAAAAACAGGTACCGAAAGTGAATGTGTACAGTGATAAATTTTTTCATTCTGTCGATCATTTTGTGAACAGTTCATGGCCTGCAAACCACATAAATACAGTCACTATAGTGTATCCTATTGTAATGGTCCAGATAGGAATACTTTTCGGTGGTACAATTTCTTTCGTCTAATTCGTTGAGTAAATCTCTACCAATACGGAAAGGCCTTTTGAATTCAATATTCGTATAGGCAGGCACCACAGTCTCAAAAAACTCTTATACAGTTTTGCTTCTTGCAGTCAAGTGTATTCAAAATCATTTCGGTTGAGCTGTTGATCAGAATAAATCATCATCATCGTCAAAAAGTTCAGACAATATAAGAATCCCTAATACTTCAACTTAACGTTTCGCATCATCCATCGTGGCTTTGTTTTTGTTGTTTATTTCTTAGGTTAGAATATCTGCAGAATCTGCACAAACGCGTTTGTTGAATCTCCTTTACACTGGGACTTACACCAGCATTCTGTACTACCCTACCCTCCACCGAAATTACAAACACACCTACAAAATAGGCCATTTTAGACAACAGTGTCAATTGATGACAGGACAGCTTATACAGTCTACAGTGACTCGATGTATTACAGTGACTCGATAAACTACAGTGACGCCATTGAGGCCATGTTAAGGCGAAAGCTGGGGCGCGTTCAGGAACGTCGCAAGTTTTGCAAAATAGGAAGAAGAAAATGATATAATAAATAAGTACGTACCTTATGAACAAATAGTCAAAACACAAAAAACCTTGGTAAAAAATATTTTTCACAAACCGCAACTTAATAACATTTCAAACTCTCAATGGTTGTCAAATGGTTGTCAATGGCAACACAACAATAAACAGTGGTCGCGTTCATAAGACGGAGGTGTGCCCGCTACGCTCCGGGAGGACTTTTTGGCATCTGACAATTGAATGTTGAGTCTTATATGAGACTTCCGCTTAATTCATAAGAAGGAGCGGAAACAGTTCCAAAACCGTTTCGTCTTATGAATGCGAGCAATGTTCTGCCAGAATATGGCGGACGACCAATAGAAACGGAGACATGCATTGGCGTCACTGTAGTTTATCGAGTCACTGTAATACAGTCTACAATAAACTGCAGCTGGGTACGTCCCCGTGATTGGTCAGAAGTAAATACATTTGGCGGGTGATTCGAATTGGAATTTTTGTAGTTAGATTTTCCATTGATAAAATGATTGATACTCTAATCTGTTTTTTTGTACTGGGTGTTTGTCATATTCTACTCAATAGATATCTTAGTTAATATTGACCCGAAGAAGTTCAAATGAGCAAATTTGCAGTATTTTTCATGATTCAAGAAAAAGATACCAAGCACATGTGATACCAAAAAATGTATAGAAAACCTGAAAATTTTACACAACATGGTATTTTTTAAATGGGACAACCTGAATATTCTTGGCTATAATGATCGATCTTTTTCTTCTTATTCCAAATATATCATATACAGTATGTCCGGCGATAGGGTATCCAATAGGTGAAATGAACCAAAAATTTCATTTTTCGAGAAAAAGTTATTATTGAGTAAAATATAAACAATCACCCTGTACAACAAATCATATCGAATCATTAGTTAATATTTAGGTGACGCCATGGGCTGTCATTTTTGAAAAAAAAACGTTGTGCTTCAATTGAAAAGCTAAAGTAGATTTTTCACCTGACCTCCATTAACTGATTCTCCTAATAAAACTATTTGTAATATCAAAAAACGAATTTCTGGCTCGAAATTCCGGTCTTCATAAACGATGAACTTTATAGTACTCCAAAAACAAATCTATGGGGTTGAAATCTGGGCTACGTGGGCGCCATTCAGCCAGCAAAGCTTCGTCTACTAATTCACCTGAGAGGATAATATGAATTAGGGTAATTTTGTAGGTACTATCAGATCAGTTTTTGCTTAGAGATACCCTTGCCATGGACTTCAAGGGTAAACATGAAAATGTTATATAAAGTGCATAAAAAGTTACTTTCCTTAAAAATGTGTGAACATGGCGCCACCTTGAAAACTAGAAATTTGATTCACCTACCTTCTCAAGAAACCCCTGTGTACAACATGTCAAATTAGTTGCTCGATGGCTCATTCATTTTGCAACATCCAGTATATCTCTTGAGTTTTTGTTTATTCTTCATGATTTTCACTTCTCTAGACATTTTTTCAGCATTTCATTTCACCTGGTGAGTCGATTTCTCTCAATTTTTTATCGACTGTTGTCATAATGTCCTTTTCATTTTTTCAGTTACATACCTATCTGACTTTTGTATGCAATTTGTCATAACTATTATAGTTTTCTTCTGGTTCCAAGTTATAGCAGTTCCGAAAAGCTCTAGAACTATTTACATATGCGCACTTGAATATGACTGTTAGTAATATTGGAATGCGCATGAATAGATAGTTCTAGAACTCCTATAACTTGAAACTGAAACAAAGTTAATGTTTGCTAATTTTGAACAGTTCAATTATGAGTGAGATTAATCGCAATACAACCGTTTAAATCACCTCAAATGGCTCATTGAAGGGCCGCTAAGTCAAAAATATTGAACTTATAAAAAAATCATAAGTCAAAGTTATAGTGAATGTTCTTATGTACAATTTGTAATTGTTTTGTTGCAGAGGAAAATTTCCGATTTTGCTAATTTTATACTCAGAAGACAGTCGCTGACAAACTCTGAAAAAAATCAACTTGTCCTTAATTGTTTTTTATCTTATAAGCGGCGATATAATTTCACTGAATTAAACAGTGAATAACGAATTTCCTTATTCATTCTGTCATGGACCTGATAATCCAAGCCTAATATCAGAGTGATTCTCGGAACTGTTTTGTTATCGTGTGGTTTTATTATCAATTTTTGAACATCCATGACAGTATCTTCAGTGCCCGTATTGCTATCAGTTTGAACCCATTGAAACAACATTAGTGGTCGGATAACTAGTTATCGGCTGTACATATAGTGTTCAAAACCCCATTTATGCCGTTCAATAGCAATCAATTCCATAACTGATAAATTTATTCCCAACCATCGCAATGGAGGACCAACTGCAAGGCTTCTCTTCAGACGAGAACTATGTGAACATCTACGGACATCCAGTCGAAGTTGTTCTAAGCGAAGACGAAATTTTCGTCAACGCCAGAAGTCTTAAAAAAATGGGCGTCACCATTATGCCTGAATCAGCATATCATCGCTTCATCATCCCCAAACAGTAAATCCGTTCATCATCAAAGCTGATGTTACAAAAACCCATTTCAGAATGGACATTCAAGTGTTTGAACAGTACCTATACGATCAAGCTTTCAACTACTGCCTGAGTTTTCAAAAAACCTTCTGCGAAGATGAAGTGGTCAACGTATTCGACCGAGTCAAAGCCCGTTTAGGTTTATCCTCAGCTAATCAATCTGGCCGTCAAGTGCAGAAGCAAGGTGACAATATCACCATAACCAAGGATGTTGTGTCTGTTCGGAGTCCCCCTCAATCTGTGCAGAATGGAGAAAGGTACGGAAATCCCCGCTTTAACTCCTGATTCCTATTATTTTGTCTTAGCCCGTGTTCTTACATTCCTAAGATGGTTCCTGATAATTGTCGTCCTTCGTTTAGTTTTTACAATAGTGGCCGGAAGAGTGACGGGATGACCAACCAGAAACCCCAGAAGGACTTCAACGGGAATGCTGGACGTTTGAATACTTCTGTTGAAGCACAATCAGGGGGTTTGAGTCAGAGACTGGCTGACAAGAGGAATGTGAATCGGTTTGAAGATAAGGTAAGTGAAATATTTTTATATTGGTTGTGTCTCAGAAGAGTTGTTTTATGACTTTCAAACTGCTGTACTGCTCTTCAAACACCAGTATTTGGTATAAAGTCTCATCGAATTTTGTACAACTTTTCATAAGTCTTAAAACTAAGTAAGAGTATCGTAAATAGGGCTTGTTTATTGCGCCTGATGGTCGTTTATTAAGCAACATGGCTTCACAACATTCAATTGACAAATTGGGTAAACGATAAAAATATATAACAATAAATGAAACAAGACATACAAAATAAGAAAATTATTAAATATAGAGACTAATTGAAAATGACAGTGAATAATGATGCTTTTATTCTCCTATTAAATATTGGCAACATGAAGTCTTAACATACTCTTAAATTGATTTATATTTACACAGTTCTTGATGTCTTTCGGAAGTCGATTGAATTCAAGTAATCCTCCATACAAAATTGATTGAAATAACTGGTTAGTTTCAGCCTTCCTCACCAGTGCAAAATCATCACAACTCCTAGTACTATAATTATGAATATCCTTAAAGAACTGAACTTTATCACATATACAGAGTGTCTGACGGTCTTTGGTACGTTAGACGTTTACGGAAAACTAGACATAGGATCGACCTGAAAATTTGGCTGAGCCCATAATCGAGTATGATCTATATTTTAATAGTAATTTACGTTACTAAGGCGGTAAATGACTTTTTAAATTACGAGTCGAGATGTTTATGGACGAGGCGACGAAGGAGCCGAGTCTGGAATTTATAGACGAGTAGTTTAATGACATTTAACGGCTGTGTATCGTACATTGTTTTGTTTCATACTGTGATATTTTTTTTTATCGGTTTAAAGTGCTTTCTGGTCAAACCATACACTTAGAGTGGCAGTCCGCCTCACATTCTTACCATGAGATGGCGCCAGCCAAACCATGTCACCACTTGGGTAATAGATAGGTTAATTATATATGTTACCAACATTCTATGTCAAGTTATTAATTGAAATAATGAGATGGCGCCAGCCTAACCATGCTACCAATGCAATTTCACAGTCTTTAATGATGCAAAATGTCATTTTTGGAGTAGTCAAGTAATTTTTTTTTTACAGTCTCTGATGATGTAAACTGTCATTTACTGGACTGGTTTTGGGTCCGGTAAATGATACTTTACGGTACAGTATGAAATAAAAATATGTTCAGTTTTGCAGTGTTGCCGCTTCTTTCCACAAGTCGTAACAACTTTCTTATTTTAAATGAACCACCCTGTATATTATTATTTTTTTGTATTCCTTGACTGATTCTAATCACTTTTGCTTGATATACTCCTATACCTATCGGCAGCGGTTTTCGAGTGTAACAGGTGATTTTTCATGCCACTCATCTATTTTTATACAACAATCCTCTGGGTTCTGGGCACAATAACTATTTCCGAACAATGTTCCTATGAACATACCTTGATCTGGTGACCGAAGGGTTGACAATAGTCACCTACGTTTCTGTGACACTCACTTCAAAAAAAAAAAAAAAACTGGAGAGCGAAACGCTTCATCTTTTATCGTTGTCGTGAACGGATTAGAAGCGGATTGCTCAATTTTTTCCACTTGAGGCGTCGATTATCAGAGAGTCTGATATTTTGGTGGTGATTTTGGTGGCGCATTGTGGTGAAATTATCTTTATTAAGGATCTGTCAGTTTTTTTTTGATTGAGGTGAGTTATGTCAAATTCTCCAATTTTATTCATTATTCAAAGATGCCATTCTTTTCCATAAACCAGTCAACTCAGAAACATTCCAAATTGAGTAATCTGAAAGCGTGCCGGTGAATTTGGAATAAATACTCAAAACCCAAATATCTTATGGTGAGTGCCGTTTTCTTCTTGTTACTTATCTACTCATTTATATTTTTAGGGTTTTTTCTTTTTCCTGAGAGTTTCTCTGTTCATGTCATCTGATTATTGAATGGTATTTTCCCTGATCTGAACCTTGCCAGTGAAGACAGTGTAGTTCACTATTTGAGAGTACAAGAGGTTTATGGGAGATCATTCTGAGTCAATGTTGGACTAGACGAGAATACCACCAGAGCTAGAAGTCAAGAAACAGCTAAGAGATTCTATTTTTTTTCATTATTTAAACAGCAGTGTATATTATTATTCATTTTACTTTCACATTTTCCAATTTGATAACAGTCAGTTGACATAGAAGTGAGTAATTGACGCATTGCGGCCTTATTGTTAGGTGTGATCACACTCGCCCGTTTATTGCGTTATAATTTTAGAACGCTTTCGATCCTACTCACATTTCATTTATTTTATTCATATTATACACTGTTGAATGAATATTGTTGTTGAATTGATTCACTGAGTATTGTCTAGTTGATGTTTTACCATTTGTTTTGTTTTGGGTTATTGATGTTTACTCGTGTCTCGTAACAACTGAGAGATCTTCCAATTTGGATTGTTACAAGTTGGTGGCGCTCAACATTTTACCACACCCAACTCTCTGAACCGTGTATGAGCTAGGGTTAATTTGCACGTACGTAAAACCACGAGTTAGATCAATTAACCTTTATTTTATGTAAATTCATATCGAGTACGAAAGACAATCAAGTACGTGGCACGAGATATAAATTAATTTATAATATTTTTGTCGTAAAACACAGCAATGGATTGAGTTCAATAATTTCGTAAAAAAGTTGCCACGACTTTTGGGTAGAAGCGGCAACACTGCAGAACTGAAAATATTTTTAAAATATAGATCATACTCGATTATGTGCTGAGCCAAATTTTCAGATCGATCCTATGTCTAGTTTTCCGTAAACGTCTAAGGTACCATAGACCGTGAGACACCCTGTATATTTGGGCAATAACTTATTTCTAATCTTAAATATAAACACACAAACATTGTATAAAATTTGTTGTCGGACAGATAACATATTTGAAATATTTAACATATCTCCAATCCGTGTCTATCTATCACATCTAAGTATCACCCTCATCGCTTTGTCTTGAATTTTTTGGATAAAATCAGTCTTTACAGGTGTCCAGTCTGCAAAAACGTTAACTAATGAGTTTGGAAATCATTGAACAGTTAAATTTTGATTTAATCCCAGCTAGATTTTGAAAAAGACAGTTTCCGTCGGCATCGGTTGTTTAAAATATACAGTATCCGGTAAGTATATGGCATATTTTCGGGAGCTCATAGGGAAGGTCAAATCAACCCCAGTTTGTCATAAAACTTTTTTCTCTAAAGCGCCTCCTAACGGAGATACAGAGCCCTAAAGGGGTACCCATCGATTTAATGTATCTGCTGTGACTTACGACCCGCCTTATATAATTTGAAAAGATTTCAGTATGTTGTGTATGCCATAAAGACTCATAAAACCATAGTGAAGTCAATATTTGAAATTGTAGGGGAACCCAGATACGGACCGGCCACCAAACCTTTTGGGCCTAATTTTTGACAGGTGTCATTTTACAGAGCTGAAAACTATTTTTTCAAATACTCTGACCTTTTCTCATCAAAAAAGATGCTCCTCTTTTGTTTCGATGAAACCAACCGTTTTCGTGAAAAATGGGTTCTTGTTTTACAGGTTATTGCGATAATACACTAAAATTCTAGGGCGAGACACCGGTTGTTGTTATTGTTGATATGGATTTTTTTTTGACACTCCCAGAGTGATTGATTGACAGTTCTAGAATTTGTCAAATTCAAAAAAAAAAAATTAAAAAAAAATTCCTTGAATTTTTCTGAAAATTTTTATTTTTGTTTTGTTTTTTTCCCAATTTTTAACTAATTCTACTATAGGCAATCAATTTGAGAGTGTCGAATTATTTTTCAATGCCAAAAATACTTACAACTGGTGTCTCGCCGTAGTATTTTAATGTATTATTGCAGTAACCTGTAAAACTAAAATCTATTTTTCCCGAAAACGGTTAGTGTTATCGGAACAAAAGAATAGCACCTTTTTTGTTAAAAAAAGATCAGAGTATTTGAAAAAGTAGTTTTCAGCTTTGTAAAATGACACCTGTCTTAAATTGGGCCCAAAAGGTTTGGTGGCTACTTTGCCAGTCCATTCCTGGTTCCCCCTACAATTTCAAATATTGACTTCACTATGGTTTTATGAGTCTTTATGGCCTACACAACATACTAAAATTTTATCAAATTATACAAGCTGGTTCAAAAGCTAAAAAATTAAATCGATGGGTAACTCTTTAGGGCTTTGTATCTCCGTTGGGAGGCACTTTAGAAAAAAAAGATTCATGACAAACTGGGGTCATTTTGACCTCCCCTATTCGTTCCTGAAATTATGCCATATACTTATCGGACACCCTGTATATTATGCGCCCTTTTTGGGCTTATATGGATGAGCTGGTTCAGTTGAGGAATTGGAATTTGGCACCTGCATCCTATATTCTTCTGTATTTCTCTTGATATGACAATAAGAAAAGTTATTTTGTCACAATCTAATCTATTGTCGGAACATAGTGGAGCTCTTCCAAATTATCAAGGCTATCCGAGAAGACATTGTCTGTGACGTTTGAAAGAACCTCTTTGATCAGCTGATCAAGGCAGACTCTGAAAGTGACACCATGAAGATACTTCGAACTAAAAAAACTCCAAAAACATCGGGGGTGCTTATACTTCATTTGTGGGACGTGATCAAATCATGCGAAAGTGTGAGGAGCCAAGGGAAATCACATGAGGGAATAATCCTATGCCATTTTTTTGTGAGAAGTGATCATCTCCTGGTTCCTAATTTGCGATCAAGCGAATTCCATGAACTTAAACCTGTAGGCATAGCTCAAGACATATTTTAGTTTGCTCATTTATTATACAGTGCGGCTTAAAAAGGTCCCCCCTGCTTACTTTTGAATGGTTTGATATATGTGGACGAAATTTGGACACATCATAATATGTGAAGACGTTCTGCATTTTTTGACGTAGTTGTGTGAGTTGGAAATGTCAAAATGACAGCTGGGCGCCATTTTCAATGAATACATCAAATGGGAACGGGGGTCGAGTGATTATTTTGAAGGACCTTTGACCCTGATTACAACTGCCGAGTTTCAAGTCTCTCCTATCATTCCTATTGATATGAAAGCGTGTATTTTTTTTTCATTTTTGTCAATTAATACTTATCCGCAAAAGTTGACTTTTCCAAACTAAGAGAATATGATGAGGTACAGTACATCTTCAAAATGAGCTATCACTTAACTTTTTTGACGAGAATGAATTTAACATACAAAAAAAAAATGGGGTGAAAAAAATCCTTGTCAAAAGGATAGAGTGATTGCTCATTTTGAAGATCTACTTGTACCTCATCATCATCATCATCATCATCATCATCATTCAGCTCTCTGTGTCCACTGCTGGACATAAGCCTCCCCTATTTCTGCCCATTCCCTCCTGTCTTGAGCTCTCTGTATCCAGTTGCCTGCACATCTCTTTAGATCGTCCGTCCAACGTGTAGGGGGTCTTCCCTTACTTCTCTTATCCATGCGCGGTCTCCACTCCAGCAGTCTTTTCGTCCATCTCCCGTCCGTCATTCGTGCCACATGTCCAGCCCACTTCCACTTGAGTTTGCGAATTTGGATAACCACATCTGTGACGCCGTTTCTTCTTCTTAAGTCTTCATTTCTTATATGATGCCGCAGTGACACTCCGAGCATGGACCTTTCCATCTTGCGCTGTGTTAGCATAAGTTTCTTAGCACTTGCTGTGGTTAGTGTTAAGGTTTCAGCCCCATAGGTCATGACCGGCAGTACACACTGATCAAACACCTTCCTCTTCAAACATTGTGGCATGTCGCTTTTAAAGACTTCCGCAAGTTTTCCATAGGCTGCCCAAGATAGTGTAACTCTTTTCATTTCGCATGTTTGGTTGTCCCGTGAGATTTGGATTTTATGACCAAGATAATTGTATTTTTCCACCAAAGCTACTTCTTCATCACCAATGAAAATTTGCTCACTGGGAACTAAATTTGTCATATATTTTGTTTTTGACATATTCATTTTTAAACCTACGTCAGCACATACCTTTTCTAGTTCTTTTAGCATATCTTTAATGTCTCTAAGGTTATCTGAGAGCAAAACTATATCATCCGCAAAACGTAAGTTTCGACCATCTATGTTTAGGCCTTTATTTTCCCAATTGAGTTTTTCAAAAGCATATTCCAAAACTCTGATAAAGAGTTTGGGCGACATCGTATCTCCCTGTCTAACCCCTCTGTACCTCATCATATCCTCTTAATCTGGAGAAGTCAACTATTCCGGAAAAGGTTCAATTAAGTCATAAAAATGAAAAAAAAAAAACAATTTTGACACGCTGTCATATCAAAAGGAATGATAGGAGAGGCTTGAAACTCGGCGGTTGTAATAAGGGTCAAACGGCCTTCAAAATTAGTTATCACTCGAGTAAAAAAAATCTCCCAACCATCTTACAGTACTTCACAAATAAATTCACCAAATCAAAGTTCACTAAACAAATATAAGTTGCGTCACTCCTCGTCGGGATGTTAATGAATCCAAAAATTGTCAAAATTATCGAAACCATTTTTTGAGCCTCCGACATTGGAAATAAATACATATCTTCATAGTTTCTGACTTGAAGTGGTTAACAAAATTGGATAAGTTCAAAAAATCTTGTCAGAAACATTAAGGAGATTTCAACCAAACGGCGCCAATAGAATCAATGGCTTTACCGCCAATTTCACCGGATCTTGGGCCTCTTGACTTTTTAAAGAATATTGAAAGTTTCTACATCGATCCTCCAGACATTATGGTCTATTTGGCAACAGCATCAAGTAAACGATACATTTTCCTAAAGTTGAACACTGAGATTTAGTCTTGGTGATCATGTACCTATAGTCAACTTTCAGCAACATTCATTTTACAAACAAAATAACCCTTTTTCTACAAAACACCTGATTTACTCATGCGCCATGCACTCTAGAATACTGTTCAGTGTGCATGAGGTTGAAACAAAAAAGTGCAGACACTTAGCATCATAAACACAGAAAACAGAAAGTAGGCCCAGTGAGCTGAAATAGCAGAAAAGCTAGTTAGAAATGAATGGAGAAGCATGAATTAGTCAGTTTTTAATAAGTGGTAGATCGCGATAGTTGAGAAAAAGTGGGAAGTTTGAACAGCAACAAAATTATGGAACATCTTTTCATAGTGGACATTTAGGACCAGATATTTGCCTAGTATGAAATTTTTCAAAGTTTGCGTAACTGTACACTAATTGTTTCAAGAGATTGACAGTGTAAAGAGTTTATGCTTAGTTCGCCTATCAGCACACAAAGAGCCAGTATCAAGCACAATGATGCTAAAAACTATACAAATACCATCAACCAAGCTCCGTGCTTACTAACCAATCGAACAAGTGCAAAATTGGCATTCCAAAATACTGACTTACCGTCTTTTTAACAAAAATGTTCAACTTCTGGCCCAATTCAACTGTACCAGTCTGAGATTTGTCTGGAGTGCACCGAATAGCTTGGGCAGGAATATTTTTCAGTTTTTCTGGCACTTCACGTAACTCCCCAGACATAAACTCTATATTGCCATAATCAACAAGGAACACTTTGTTATCATTATAAACTGTTGCTCTGTACCTAAACATCATATGACACTCACTAGAACAGTTTTTTTTTTTTGAAGTGAGTGTCACAGAAACGTAGGTGACTATTGTCAACCCTTCGGTCACCAGATCAAGGTATGTTCATAGGAACATTGTTCGGAAATAATTATTATGCCCAGAACCCAGAGGATTGTTGTATAAAAATAGATGAGTGGCATGAAAAATCACCTGTTACACTCGAAAACCGCTGCCGATAGGTATAGGAGTATATCAAGCAAAAGTGATTAGAATCAGTCAAGGAATCCAAAAAAATAATAATATACAGGGTGGTTCATTTAAAATAAGAAAGTTGTTACGACTTGAGAAAAGAAGCGGCAACACTGCAAAACTGAACATATTTTTATTTCATACTGTACCGTAAAGTATCATTTACCGGACCCAAAACCAGTCCAGTAAATGACAGTTTACATCATCAGAGACTGTAAAAAAAAAATTACTTGACTACTCCAAAAATGACATTTTGCATCATTAAAGACTGTGAAATTGCATTGGTAGCATGGTTAGGCTGGCGCCATCTCATTATTTCAATTAATAACTTGACATAGAATGTTGGTAACATATATAATTAACCTATCTATTACCCAAGTGGTGACATGGTTTGGCTGGCGCCATCTCATGGTAAGAATGTGAGGCGGACTGCCACTCTAAGTGTATGGTTTGACCAGAAAGCACTTTAAACCGATAAAAAAAAATATCACAGTATGAAACAAAACAATGTACGATACACAGCCGTTAAATGTCATTAAACTACTCGTCTATAAATTCCAGACTCGGCTCCTTCGTCGCCTCGTCCATAAACATCTCGACTCGTAATTTAAAAAGTCATTTACCGCCTTAGTAACGTAAATTACTATTAAAATATAGATCATACTCGATTATGGGCTCAGCCAAATTTTCAGGTCGATCCTATGTCTAGTTTTCCGTAAACGTCTAACGTACCAAAGACCGTCAGACACTCTGTATATGTGATAAAGTTCAGTTCTTTAAGGATATTCATAATTATAGTACTAGGAGTTGTGATGATTTTGCACTGGTGAGGAAGGCTGAAACTAACCAGTTATTTCAATCAATTTTGTATGGAGGATTACTTGAATTCAATCGACTTCCGAAAGACATCAAGAACTGTGTAAATATAAATCAATTTAAGAGTATGTTAAGACTTCATGTTGCCAATATTTAATAGGAGAATAAAAGCATCATTATTCACTGTCATTTTCAATTAGTCTCTATATTTAATAATTTTCTTATTTTGTATGTCTTGTTTCATTTATTGTTATATATTTTTATCGTTTACCCAATTTGTCAATTGAATGTTGTGAAGCCATGTTGCTTAATAAACGACCATCAGGCGCAATAAACAAGCCCTATTTACGATACTCTTACTTAGTTTTAAGACTTATGAAAAGTTGTACAAAATTCGATGAGACTTTATACCAAATACTGGTGTTTGAAGAGCAGTACAGCAGTTTGAAAGTCATAAAACAACTCTTCTGAGACACAACCAATATAAAAATATTTCACTTACCTTATCTTCAAACCGATTCACATTCCTCTTGTCAGCCAGTCTCTGACTCAAACCCCCTGATTGTGCTTCAACAGAAGTATTCAAACGTCCAGCATTCCCGTTGAAGTCCTTCTGGGGTTTCTGGTTGGTCATCCCGTCACTCTTCCGGCCACTATTGTAAAAACTAAACGAAGGACGACAATTATCAGGAACCATCTTAGGAATGTAAGAACACGGGCTAAGACAAAATAATAGGAATCAGGAGTTAAAGCGGGGATTTCCGTACCTTTCTCCATTCTGCACAGATTGAGGGGGACTCCGAACAGACACAACATCCTTGGTTATGGTGATATTGTCACCTTGCTTCTGCACTTGACGGCCAGATTGATTAGCTGAGGATAAACCTAAACGGGCTTTGACTCGGTCGAATACGTTGACCACTTCATCTTCGCAGAAGGTTTTTTGAAAACTCAGGCAGTAGTTGAAAGCTTGATCGTATAGGTACTGTTCAAACACTTGAATGTCCATTCTGAAATGGGTTTTTGTAACATCAGCTTTGATGATGAACGGATTTACTGTTTGGGGATGATGAAGCGATGATATGCTGATTCAGGCATAATGGTGACGCCCATTTTTTTAAGACTTCTGGCGTTGACGAAAATTTCGTCTTCGCTTAGAACAACTTCGACTGGATGTCCGTAGATGTTCACATAGTTCTCGTCTGAAGAGAAGCCTTGCAGTTGGTCCTCCATTGCGATGGTTGGGAATAAATTTATCAGTTATGGAATTGATTGCTATTGAACGGCATAAATGGGGTTTTGAACACTATATGTACAGCCGATAACTAGTTATCCGACCACTAATGTTGTTTCAATGGGTTCAAACTGATAGCAATACGGGCACTGAAGATACTGTCATGGATGTTCAAAAATTGATAATAAAACCACACGATAACAAAACAGTTCCGAGAATCACTCTGATATTAGGCTTGGATTATCAGGTCCATGACAGAATGAATAAGGAAATTCGTTATTCACTGTTTAATTCAGTGAAATTATATCGCCGCTTATAAGATAAAAAACAATTAAGGACAAGTTGATTTTTTTCAGAGTTTGTCAGCGACTGTCTTCTGAGTATAAAATTAGCAAAATCGGAAATTTTCCTCTGCAACAAAACAATTACAAATTGTACATAAGAACATTCACTATAACTTTGACTTATGATTTTTTTATAAGTTCAATATTTTTGACTTAGCGGCCCTTCAATGAGCCATTTGAGGTGATTTAAACGGTTGTATTGCGATTAATCTCACTCATAATTGAACTGTTCAAAATTAGCAAACATTAACTTTGTTTCAGTTTCAAGTTATAGGAGTTCTAGAACTATCTATTCATGCGCATTCCAATATTACTAACAGTCATATTCAAGTGCGCATATGTAAATAGTTCTAGAGCTTTTCGGAACTGCTATAACTTGGAACCAGAAGAAAACTATAATAGTTATGACAAATTGCATACAAAAGTCAGATAGGTATGTAACTGAAAAAATGAAAAGGACATTATGACAACAGTTGATAAAAAATTGAGAGAAATCGACTCACCAGGTGAAATGAAATGCTGAAAAAATGTCTAGAGAAGTGAAACTCATGAAGAATAAACAAAAACTCGAGAGATATACTGGATGTTGCAAAATGAATGAGCCATGGAGCAACTAATTTGACATGTTGTACACAGGGGTTTCTTGAGAAGGTAGGTGAATCAAATTTCTAGTTTTCAAGGTGGCGCCATGTTCACACATTTTTAAGGAAAGTAACTTTTTATGCACTTTATATAACATTTTCATGTTTACCCTTGAAGTCCATGGCAAGGGTATCTCTAAGCAAAAACTGATCTGATAGTACCTACAAAATTACCCTTATTCATATTATCCTCTCAGGTGAATTAGTAGACGAAGCTTTGCTGGCTGAATGGCACCCACGTAGCCCAGATTTCAACCCCATAGATTTGTTTTTGGAGTACTATAAAGTTCATCGTTTATGAAGACCGGAATTTCGAGCCAAAAATTCGGTTTTTGATATTACAAATAGTTTTATTAGGAGAATCAGTTAATGGAGGTCAGGTGAAAAATCTACTTTAGCTTTTCAATTGAAGCACAACGTTTTTTTTCAAAAATGACAGCCCATGGCGTCACCTAAATATTAACTAATAATTCGATATGATTTGTTGTACAGGGTGATTGTTTATATTTTACTCAATAATAACTTTTTCTCGAAAAATGAAATTTTTGGTTCATTTCACCTATTGGATACCCCATCGCCGGACATACTGTATATGATATATTTGGAATAAGAAGAAAAAGATCGATCATTATAGCCAAGAATATTCAGGTTGTCCCATTTAAAAAATACCATGTTGTGTAAAATTTTCAGGTTTTCTATACATTTTTTGGTATCACATGTGCTTGGTATCTTTTTCTTGAATCATGAAAAATACTGCAAATTTGCTCATTTGAACTTCTTCGGGTCAATATTAACTAAGATATCTATTGAGTAGAATATGACAAACACCCAGTACAAAAAAACAGATTAGAGTATCAATCATTTTATCAATGGAAAATCTAACTACAAAAATTCCAATTCGAATCACCCGCCAAATGTATTTACTTCTGAACAATCACGGGGACGTACCCAGCTGCAGTTTATTGTAGACTGTATTACAGTGACTCGATAAACTACAGTGACGCCAATGCATGTCTCCGTTTCTATTGGTCGTCCGCCATATTCTGGCAGAACATTGCTCGCATTCATAAGACGAAACGGTTGTGGAACTGTTTCCGCTCCTTCTTATGAATTAAGCGGAAGTCTCATATAAGACTCAACATTCAATTGTCAGATGCCAAAAAGTGCTCCCGGAGCGTAGCGGGCACACCTCCGTCTTATGAACGCGACCACTGTTTATTGTTGTGTTGCCATTGACAACCATTTGACAACCATTGAGAGTTTGAAATGTTATTAAGTTGCGGTTTGTGAAAAATATTTTTTACCAAGGTTTTTTGTGTTTTGACTATTTGTTCATAAGGTACGTACTTATTTATTATATCATTTTCTTCTTCCTATTTTGCAAAAATTGCGACGTTCCTGAACGCGCCCCAGCTTTCGCCTTAACATGGCCTCAATGGCGTCACTGTAGTTTATCGAGTCACTGTAATACATCGAGTCACTGTAGACTGTATAAGCTGTCCTGTCATCAATTGACACTGTTGTCTAAAATGGCCTATTTTGTAGGTGTGTTTGTAATTTCGGTGGAGGGTAGGGTAGTACAGAATGCTGGTGTAAGTCCCAGTGTAAAGGAGATTCAACAAACGCGTTTGTGCAGATTCTGCAGATATTCTAACCTAAGAAATAAACAACAAAAACAAAGCCACGATGGATGATGCGAAACGTTAAGTTGAAGTATTAGGGATTCTTATATTGTCTGAACTTTTTGACGATGATGATGATTTATTCTGATCAACAGCTTAACCGAAATGATTTGAATACACTTGACTGCAAGAAGCGAAACTGTATAAGAGTTTTTTGAGACTGTGGTGCCTGCCTATACGAATATTGAATTCAAAAGGCCTTTCCGTATTGGTAGAGATTTACTCAACGAATTAGACGAAAGAAATTGTACCACCGAAAAGTATTCCTATCTGGACCATTACAATAGGATACACTATAGTGACTGTATTTATGTGGTTTGCAGGCCATGAACTGTTCACAAAATGATCGACAGAATAAAAAAATTTATCACTGTACACATTCACTTTCGGTACCTGTTTTTATCACCCTTTTTAATTTATTTGATAAGATCCACCCACACTGATTCTTCACTACAGATCTTCGTTTTTGTTTATCTTCATTATAGGTTAGGTTATGACATGGTTTGTTTACAAAATACACGAAAAAAGCTCCCCACCCTATTGTTTGATTCTTCAATTTAGTGGACTGTATAAGGTATTTTTCAGGTTTAAATGAAAGGATTTATCTTCTTTCAATGACTTTTTAATGCTTTTTCACAGTAAAATTTGATATCTGTCAAAGTCTCTATTTTTCGCACTTTCACCTTGTTGGCGGGAACGTTCACACAATTCATTAATGGATAAAAATCCAACATGCCCCCCGCCTTGAAGCATTCCTTCAACAACACAACATCAAAATTCATTAGAAGGAAGAGGACACATTTTTGAAAAGGCACGTTTGATCACTCCATTAGCAGTCTTGGCACTAGCAACGCGGGCCACATTGTCCTTGCCACTGTGTACTTCTACAACACGTCCTAAGCGCCACTGCAAAGCAGGAGTATTGTCCTCCTTGATGAGAACTAAGGATCCGTTTTGCAATTGTGACTGAGTGGACTTCCACTTTACCCTTTGCTGAAGCTCACCAACATATTCTCTGTTCCATCGCGTCCAGAAGTTCTGCTTAAGCTTTTGAATACGTTGATATCTGGACAGTCTGGATTCGGGAAGATGTAACAAATCTGGATCAAGCAGCTCCGTGAGGGCTTTTCCAACGAGAAAATGAGCTGGCGTCAACGGATTTATATCATTTGGATCGGTCGACAAAGGAAAAAGAGGACTCGAATTTAAAATAGATTCTATCTGCGCCAACAAAGTGTACAACTCCTCAAAATCTAAGTTAGCTGACCCGGCAACTCGCTTCAGATGAAATTTTGAGGATTTAACGCCTGCCTCCCACAATCCACCAAAATGTGGCAAATAGGCCGGCATATGGTGGAATTGGACGTTTTCTTGAGCATAATTCTCTGTTAGCGATTCTTTATTGTTTCGCAAAAATTCATGCAACTCTTTTAATTCACGATTTGCACCGACAAAATTCAACCCATTGTCGCAAAAAACGTGACTAGGTCTACCTCGCCTCGATACAAATCTTCTAAATGCCATTATAAAAGCCTGGCTAGTTAGATCCGTTACTAACTCCAAATGTATAGCCTTAGTCGCGAAGCAAATGAAAACACTGACATAACACTTGGAAAACCTTGCTCCACGACCTTTACGATCAAATATGGTCAAAGGACCCATATAATCAACACCAATTACTTCAAACACTTGTCCTGAAGTCAATCTGGTTCTTGGAAAATCGCCCATGATCGGTTGAGTTATAGAAGGATTAAAACGAAAACATTTATGACACTCTCTGACTGTGATCTTAGCCAAACTACGCCCAGCAATCGGCCAACATTTTTCTCTTATAGATCCTAACATCAATTGCGGTCCGGCATGTAATAAACGCAAATGCTCATACTCAAAAATAAGCTTAGTGAGACGATGTTTGCTAGAAATCACCATCGGATGTTTTTTGTCATATCCGTAGTCGGAATTACTTAATCGACCGCCAACTCTTATGACTCCGTCCTCCATAGACGGATCTAAACCCAATAATTTACTTTTATTACTCAAACTTTCTCCGTTTTCCAAAGATGCGTAATCTGCTGGAAAAGAAATTTTCTGAGAAAGTTTAACCAAACATAAAACTGACGCGTTTATCTCTTGAACAGTAAGAGGGCCTACTGCACGTTCATTTCTTTTATTTTTGGAGATTTTACAATTTTGTATAAAACGTATCATCCAGGCAACAGAACGTTTCAACCTATTAAATTTCGAAAATCTAACAAAAATATTTAAATCTGTTTCTTGCGAAATCAAACACAAATGTTGACTTTTCACGCGTATCTCTGGCAATTTTTCAACACTAAGAGGTGAGTTAGGCCAATGTTCTTCTGACTGACGCAACCATTGAGGTCCATTCCACCAAATATCCAAATTCAACATTTGACTTGGAAAAACGCCCCGAGAAAGAATGTCGGCTGGATTACTATTAGTGGGTACATGCTTCCAAATACAAGATTTAGTTTTACCCTAAATTTCGGCGACTCGATTACAAACAAATGTTTTCAAGTTATTTGGGGAAGTTTTTAACCAACCCAATACAATGGATGAATCGCACCATAGAACGCACCTACTGAAATCAATACTCAATGATTTCTTAACCTTCTCTACTAAGCGAGCCAATATCAAGGCACCACAAAGTTCTAACTTTGGAATAGTGAGCGGCTTCAGAGGTACCACCTTTGATTTATTACTAAGTAACCGCACAGTAATGTTCTCGTCCTCATCCGCCGAGCGTATGTATACGCATCCGCCATAAGCATTAGAGCTTGAATCTGAAAATCCGTGCAATTCATGGGTAACAGCTTCAATACATATAACATGACGTGGTATTTTAACGTCATTGAGAAAGGAGAATTCATCGCGAAATTTTACCCATAAATTGTGAATATAAGCCAGTGAAGCTTCATCCCAAGAAACTTTCTCTAACCAAAGCTTCTGAAGCATGATTTTGACAATTATTATACTTGGCGCTAACAAACCCAAGGGATCAAAAATTTGCGCCGTGTATGATAAAATTGCACGTTTCGTAATCTGGTGTGAAAGCCTCACCCACCCTCACCACAACCATACTTTGGTGACTCAATGCTGAAGGTTCGCTGCTGCAGCTACTATGAGCACCACAGTCTGAAACCTGCTCTGTCACTTTGACAGCGTTTCGACTGCGTTTGCGATATTCCGTGCCCATCTATAAGATTTATGACGTCTAGTACTTGCTGGGTTCTGTTCACCATTTCCTCCTGTTTGGGGTCTGCTTCAGGAAATTCCTGTTTTATTCTACCATCTCATTCATATGCACCTTCTGTTTTCGAAAATAATTGACCGCTCGTGAAAATTTCTGGGAATTTGACTTGATATTATGATAATATAATTTATAAAAATATTGTATTTGTTCAATATCTACCTATTAGGGTTCCTTCATCGTCGCTGCTTTCAATCTAGAATATGAAAATACGTATGGTAGAGCAGCAAGAGCTTTGTTCATAATAAAGTAGGAGTCTGGTTGGGGAGCGTACTATATTAGTTCAGTCAGTACTTCTTCTTAAACCAAGCGGGTTGAAGTTTCCCATTATCATTACTTCTCTCTTTTTTGTAAGGCGTTTCACTTCATCGATGGTGTAGTAGAATCCTTTTATTTCTGCATCTAACTTGTCGTTCGTAGGCGCATAAACTTGTACTCAGTGAACTTGACTTCAAGAACTAGAATGGCCATATAATGGAGCGGAAGTGGGGCCGAGAAAGATAGGTGGATTGCGGGCAGATTGTGAGATACTTACTATTTGTAACTCATGTAGAGGCAAAAATGACCCGCAATCACCAAATTCAAATTTTTAAACCTAGACTATGCTTTGTCCAGTCATTGTGAAATTTACAGAAAGAAAATAGTTTCTGACCCTATTTGGAACGGTGCCAGCCATTTTTATCAAAAATTACATAATAAATATTTGCATTTTGACCCTTTTTTGAACAAGAAAAAGGGATGCTAATCAATTTTTTGGAAAAAATCGCCAGACCACGTAAGCTTCCCTAGGCTGCCCTTATAACTCTATCTCAGGAAAGCAGAAAACATTTTTTTTTTCTCATATCGCGCCTGTGGTGGAATCACTTACTCAAAAATTGGATGTAATTTTCAAAATTCGCAAAAGTGATGATAGGTGTATTGAGGAAAACTGGCTTGGTCAAACTAATTTATGGTTTGATAGATTACCAAACAATCCCGAATAATATGCCGAAGACTAAATGATTTTTTTCACATGAACAAGAGCGGATCATGTACGATTACCATGATAGGCCCAGTGTTGCCCATTATGGGATCGAGCGTACTAATCAACGGATAGCAAGAAAGTACTACTTCACTGGCATGAGACAATATATAGCTGACCATGTTAAAAATTTTCCGGAATGTCAACGATACAAGGCAGCGAATCAAAAACCAGCTTAGTTGCTGCAAACTCCGGCCTACGCCCAAAGATTTTAGAGTGTAGCAAATGACCTTTTTGGACCCTTGCGCGAATCTGATAATTGATACAGATGGATACTGATTGCTGGAGAAGATTCGACTAAATGGATTGAGTTGTTTGCACTAAAGACCGCCAGCGCAGAAGATTGTGCTCGAAAACTGGTAGGTGTTCCTTCGCTATGGAATCCCACAACGAATGATAAGTGACAACGGTGTTCAATTTGATTCAACGGTGATGCAGCAAGTGTGTCATATCATGGAAGCTCAACATCTTTGACGCCATATCATACACCTGAGTGTAACATGGTGGAAAGCAAAAATCGAGATTTAAAGCCACGGTTGGCTATTGTAGTCAAAGTTAAGCACAATACATGGCCAACACATCTACCAACAATCAGATTTGCTATGAACAAAGCAAAAAACGAAAAGGAAACGGGAGGAAATAACGAACCCTCGACGAGGAACAAAATGATATGAGACAAATCATGCAATCACAGACACCTTTATACCCCAGATTACTTCCTATTTGGAGCGCATGGTCACTGTTTGACAGGATGCAAGAAGTAGCAATGAAAATTCCCGAAATCGACACAAGACCTATGCAGATACCAGACGTAGCAAAGAACCCGAGTACGCCGTTGGAGACAAGGTGCTTGTCACTCTACATACAAATAGCAGTTTCGCCAAGATTATCACCAAGAAATTCGATCCAAAACGAGACGGCTCCTATGAAGTGATAAGGAAGGTTTCTGCCACCCGTTATGAGATAGCGGAGACAAACTCCAGTGTACCACTTGGAAAGTATCATGTGAGTGACCTGCAGGCCTACCAAGGACTAGAGACGATACCTGAAGTTGGAATCCGAATGGAAGGAAGACCAGCCAAGATACCAGCGGAACAACCACCAGAAGAGAAAGTGTGCGTGGTTCATTCTCGGGACGAGGTCGAACCACGAGGGGGAGAATGTAACGAAAACTCAAAAATACGCCGGCCAGAAGCAACATATAGAGCGCCCGAAACGGCAGACACGACCACCCGCTAGACTATACGAGTGAGAATACGCTTTCTGTGGTGGTTAGAGACAGAATGAAAAGTGACGTGTGACGTTTCAGGTGAAGTTAGACAGTAAAGACAGAACATTGATTGATTAATTAATTAAAAAGATGGTGACGGTTTGTTCGTTGATAATTTATCATGATCAGCATTTTGTTCATTATAAAACCATTCAAAAGTCTACAGTATTGTTCCAAATGAAAGCTAGTCAACCATCTTCGGAGTTTTATCAAACCGTTTAATCCGCCAGGCTACAAATTACATTTCATCAGGGATATCGTCAACGCAAACAATAACTGCTACTCACCATTCACTGCATCTTGGGACTTCAAAACTTCAAGCACCTCTTGCGTGTTCATCGCCGGTTCCTTTCCCGGATTCTTAGTGATAATTTTCTTCACTGATTTCTTGTCAACACTTTTCTGCCTTGGTGTGGAAGCCTCACTCACCCTCACCACAACCATACTCTGGTGACTCAATGCTGAAGGTTCGCTGCTGCAATTTTTTCAAATGGCAACCCCCAATTTTTATAATTTTATCTTATTGAGCATTGAAAATAAAGGTGAGTTTATATGATATTGTCCATTCTAAAAATTAAAAAAAAATAATAAATAAAAATAAGATTTTTTGGAATGGACATCAATCCTACACAAACTCATCTTTATTTTCAATGCTCAATGAAAAAAAATTATGAAATTTGGTGGTTTCCATTTGAAAAAATTGATTTTTGGGCAACTCTGTAATAATACTACAAAATATTGTGAAACATATTTTGAAGTATGTCTCTCTTGACAAGAAATCCATCACAAATCAGATGATAGAGGCTTTCTTGTACGAAAAATTTACATTTGAATAGGAACCTACAAACGTCATTTTTGACATGAAAACTCAAATATTTCAGAAACTCTTATACTTAGGTATACGACATCATACATCCACCCAGAATTTTACGTAGAATCCAAAAATGTAATAATATATAGGGTGTTCCATTTGAAACAAGCCAGTTGACACCTACTTCCGTTATAACCGGAAGTCGCGCAACGTCACTATTATTTCATTTGAAAAGAGCATCTTCGAAAATCCCTCCGTACAAATTTTCAGAATCCCAAGCGCTTTATTTCCCGAGATATTCTTAAAGGCCACCTACTTTGGCGAACCCTGTATAGTAAGTGTGGTAAGTGTGAAAATTACAAACCTAGCCGGTGAGGCGATGTTTGTTATCACTGAAAAGCGGTAATAACTAATTAACATACGAATTATATACAGTATTTTTATCTTCAACCGTTCGGTGAAAAAATATCCAAAAGTTCACAAGAAATAAAAACCTGTCTCTGGAATCTTCCTCCTTTGATAGAATTAACGTTTCTAACAGCAACGTGCGGTAAATTGAAAGTTTCTCACGAAGTCTCAACTTGATATCTGAACAACCAAGTGTTGTGTGGTATCTTTAATGGACCATTGCGAACGCATCAATTATTACAAAAAGTGGAATAACTTTTGAACGGTTGAAGCGAATTGGAAAAGATACAAAAAATCGGAGTTGAGATGCCCTAAAAAGTGCAAATTCAAATATTAAAGGATACACGGGGCTGCCATTCAAAACACCTATATTGATGACTGTTCTGCAAAAATGATACACCCTGTATATTGAAAAACATTTTCACAAACTGCACTGGGGCGTCCTGTATTCAAATTCAATTTGCTCATTTCGATAACCTCAATGGTTCAGGCGTAATTTAGCGTTCCCTATTCAATGACTCTGGACTGGACAGTTTCGAATTTTAATTATTAGTGGAAAGAAGGAACAAGCAGGCAGTTTTGTTTGAATATTATGTTGTTAATGGCCTTAAATATAAGAAATGTGAACTAGCCAATTACATAAATTTCAAGCTTTTAAAAGTTAATTTTATGAATGTAATAGAATGATAGCTTAAAACCAAATAGACATGTTTAATGTAGCTATGAAGGAGTTCAGGGCATTGCGAGGGGCATTGTTATGTTGAACATCGTCGTCGCCGTCCACTTGGTAGTCTTGGTACTTGTTTAGTCGTTTTTACTTCTGAGGCTTATTTTATACTTTACATGTAATTACCCCATAGGTGTTTGCGAGGGTGTTTGTGAATGAATAAATGAAATATCCGGATATAAACGATTTTTCTTGAAAGTAAGATATTTAAGAAAGGCTTATCCAACATGCTCCAGCGTGTATGGGGGTATTCAAGTACTGATCATAATTTGCCAATAAGTTCTTATCATCGCCTTTTGGAAGAAAATGAAATTTTCAGGTTAATAATCAAAAGTAAAATTTTAATGAAAATAAAAACTCCTTCTCTTCCAAAACAGTAAGCTACGTCAAAGCGCAACCTCAAGATCTTCAATGTTGATGAGATAAAAAAAATATATAAGTATTGCATTGTGTACAAATCATAAATTGCTTCTAGCATGAACTACAAATAAAAAAGCTTCCCGACTTAACTGCTGCCATGTTTTTTGTACTCAGTGCATAAAACAGTGGAGGATACAGAACCAAATTTGTCCCTTGTGTGGGAAAGAAATACCAAGAAGGAGTTCACTTGTGCAAGATCTTGCTGATAATAAGTTTAGTAAATTCATAAATATGTCTTGTATGGCTTTAAAAGATGCATCTGGCACACAGGTAATATTGTAATATTTTATTTTTTTTTAATAATTTATAAGGGGATTTCTTAGTTGAAGACCTATGCCAGGACGTCACAAATATTAATCAGAAAGTTGTTGCTAGAGCTGCCATGGTTGCAGCTGTGAAAGAACAGGCACATTCAACAGTTGAACCTAGTGTCTCCCGAGATGCATGTGTGGAAGGGAAGGAAGATGAAACAGTTGAGCGGGTTGCCTCACGACATAAAAAGTCCAAATATGATCTAAATGACGAATACATCCAGAATAAGGTTTTAGATTGGATACAGAGGAAATATATTGCGACACCTTCCACTCCATCGGATCCTGTTGGTGAAAATGAAAATACGGACGATTTCCAAATGCCATCGATTTCACAAGGTAAATTGATTCATTCATTATTATATTGATTTTTTCCACATACTATATACACCACATGCAATAGTATATTGTAGTACCAGGCGGTAAAGTGACATTTTTCCAGGCTGAAAGGAGAACTGTACGGGCGAGCTTGAGCGAGGCCGGACACTTCTTGAAGACTAGAAAAATCACTTTATCGCCGTGGTCTACACATTATTTTTCTGCTGACACAGAAAAACAGTAACAAAAGAACAGGACTTTATAAAAAAAAGCATGCCCGAGCTGGGATTTGAACCCAGGTCTTTCCGCACACCAGGCTAAGATCGAATCACTGAGCCAACGGGACTGGAAATACTCAAATTTCAGGTTTCAGCCGCCATGTTGCATTTGTCTTGTATTAGTCACTGTGAAACAGACAGCGACGTAAAAGTGTGAATTTTACTTTGTATCCTGAATCTATAGGATTTAATTTACTCAGATTCAATAAGAAATATCTGAATAAGATGGTATTACATCCCATTGAATATTAATATACCTATTATGCTTCTATCCATATATCTATTAATAACTATATGGAGAGCAATTCTACACGCTTGATGCCAGGATGAGATAGAAGATCCCGCTGAACTGTATGTTTTTCGCATAAGTCTATCCTTTTCTATCGTGAGGGGACCGTCCCCTGGCGATAGAAAAGGATAGACTTATGCGAAAACCAAGCCAAAACTATACAGTACAGCGGGATCATCTATCTCATCCTGGCATCAAGCGTCGCTCGTTGTTCAAATGGGACGGTTCCCATATAGAGTTATTAGATATATGCTTCTATCACATGCATTCAGAAAATAATCTTGTAACGCCCTCTATTAGAAATAAACTGCTGGACACTCGAACTTATACATGCACATTTTTGAGTTAAATTCAAAGTTCCAACGAGAATAGAGATATTTCAATGCGGTGTGCGGATTTTTGAAGCTCATTTTGTCCGGATTCAGATGCATGACATGGATCTTTCGTAGAAACAAAAAATCATGATATACAGTATACAGGGTGATTCATGAAGTCATGCGAAAGATCAAAATATTTGTGAGTATTCCATATTAGTGAGCATTGAATTCAGGCGATACAATATGGTTTGTTACCATGGTAATGTTAATATATCCAGATATTTTTGTCAGTTTTTTAACTCAAGCGCGTTGTCATGAAATACGCCAACAAACATGAAATTGGTGGAGCAAAATATTTGAAATGCTATAACTTTGCAATGCATTGACGGATTTCTACGATATTTGCAGTGTTGGGAATCTTATTTTTACTGTTTAAAAGGAAAATTAGGAATCCCTGTACAAAAACCGAATGGCAAATTTATCGACCGGAAAAACACAAGACCTACAAACCTCGAATGCGAAAAGCATCGAATAGAATTTTAAAGGCAAATTTCTGTGTCGAACGGAAAAACATCGCGCGGAAAATTATCGACAATGGAATGTTTGGAATGTCTAAGCTGTCTCCCATGGTTGCCATAAAAGCACGAAACTACACTATGGTATAAAGGAGAAATTTTGATCCGGCGACGTTTGGCTGTTGCAGTGTGTCGCAAGACACAAGAACTGTCGCTGGACTGATTTTCATGATTTTTTATTTATTGGTTGAGTCTCTTCCTCGAACGGTAGAATGACTATTGAATCATGGACAAAATTCACAAAAAGACAAAATTATGGGACAAATTCATTTAACTCGACATTATTGACTATGAGGCGGTATGAACTTCGCTGGGACAGCAAGTTATCAATATTCAAGAATTCCTCAGTGCATGATTTATTAACTTTATCCGACGTAGGCATTATTCACCCAACGGTAGGCCGTATCAAACTTACGTCAGAAGTACAAACAATATTTTGTTGAATGATTGATGACCAAGCATTTTTTGAACTGATCTTTTTTCTTCATTTTTGATAAAACTGGTTCAAGATTCTTTTGTTGATGTCACAGTCAAGCGGCTATAGTCAAATTTATTATAATTTTTTTGTCATTATGAGATAGCGGAGAAAAACTCCAGTGTTCCACTTGGAAAGTATCATGTGAGTGACCTGCAGGCCTACCGAGGACCAGAGACGATACCTCAAGTTGGATTCCGAATAAGAGGAAGACCAGCCAAGATACCAGCGGAACAACCACCAGAAGAGAAAGTGTGCGTGGTTAATTCTCGGGACGAGGTCGAACCACGAGGGGGAGAATGTAACGAAAACCCAAAAATACACCGGCCAGGAGCAACATATAGAGCGCCCGAAACGGCAGACACGACCACCCGCTAGACTATACGAGTGAGAATACGCCTTCTGAGACAGAATGAAAAGTGACGTGTGACGTTTCAGGTGAACTTAGACAGTAAAGACAGGACATTGATTGATTAATTAATTAAAAAGATGGTGACGGGTGTTCGTTGATAATTTATCATGATCAGCATTTTGTTCATTGTGAACCATTCAAAAGTCTACAGTATTGTTCCAAATAAAAGCTAGTCAACCATCTTCGGAGTTTTATCGAACCCTTCAAGCCGCCGGGCTACAATATACATTTCATCACGGATATCGTCAATGCAAACAATAACTGCTACTCACCATTCACTGCATCTCGGGACTTCAAAACTTCAAGCAACTCTTGCGTATTCATCGCCTGTTCGTTCCCCGGATTCTTCGTGATAATTTTTTTCACTGATTTCCTGTCAACACTTTTCTGACTTGGTGTGAAAGCCTCACCCACCACCCACAACCATACTTTGCTGACTCAATGCTGAAGGTTCGCTGTGGCAGCTACTATGAGCAGCACAGTCTGAAACCTGCTCTGTCACTTTGACAGCGTTTCGACTGCGTTTGCGATATTTTGTGCCCATCTATAAGATTTATGACGTCTAGTACTTGCTGGGTTCTGTTCACCATTTCCTCATGTTTGGGGTCTGCTCCAGGAAATTCCTGTTTTATTCTACCATCAGATTCATATGCACCTTCTGTTTTCGAAAATAATTGACCGCTCGTGAAAATTTCTAGGAATTTGACTTGATATTATGATAATGTAATTTATTAAAATATTGAATTTGTTCAATATCTACCTATAAGGGTACCTTCATCGTCGCTGCTTTCAATCTGGAATATGAAAATACGTATGGTAGAGCAGCAAGAGCTTTGTTTATAATAAAGTAGGAGTCTGGTTGGGGAGCGTACTATATTAGTTCAGTCAGTACTTCTTCTCAAACCGAGCGGGTTGAAGTTTCCCATAATCATTACTTCTCTCTTTTTTGTAAGGCGTTTCACTTCATCAATGGTGTAGTAGAAGAATCCTTCTATTTCTGCATCTAGCTTGTCGTTCGTAGGCGCATAAACTTGTACTCAGTGAACTTGACTTCAAGAACTAAAATGGCCATATAATGGTGCGGAAGTGATGCCGAGAGAGATAGGTAGATTGCGGGCAGATTGTGAGATACTTACTACTTGTAACTCATGTAGAGGCAAAAATGACCCGCAATCACCAAATTCAAATTTTTATATAGACTATCCTTTGTCCAGTAATTGTGAAATTTACAGAAAGAAAATAGTTCCTGACCCTATTTGGAACGGTGTCAACCATTTTTATCAAAAATTACATAATAAAACTTTGGGTTTTGACCCTTTTTTGAACGTGAAAAACAGATGCTAATCAGTTTTTTGGAAAAAATCGCCGGCACACGTAAGCTTCCGTAGGCTGTCTTTATAACTCTATCTCAGGAAAGCAGAAAACTTTTTTTCTCAATTCGCCCCTGTGGTCAAATCATTTACTCAAAAATTGGATGTAATTTTCAAAATTCGCAAAAGTGATGATAGGTGTGTAAGGAAAACTGGCTTGGTCAAACTAGTTTATGGTTTGATATATTACCAAACAATCACGAATAATATGCCAAAGTCTAAATGATTTTTATCACATGAACAAGAGCGGATCATGTACGAGTACCATGATAGTTCCACTGCTGCCCATTATGAGATCGAGCGCACTTATCAACGGATATCAAGGCATGAGACGATATATAGCTGACTATGTTAAAAATTGTCCGGAATGTCAACGATACAAGGCAGCGAATCAAAAAACAGCTGGGTTGCTGCGAACTCCGGCTACGCTCAAAGATTTTGGAGTGTACCAGTTGACCTTTTTGGACCCTTGCCTGGATCTGATGATTGATACAGATGGATACTGATTGCTGGAGAAGCTTCGAGTGAATGGATTGAATTGTTTGCACTAAATACCGCCAGCGCAAAAGATTGTGCTCGGAAACTGGTAGGCGAGGTGTTCCTTCGCTATGGAATCCCACGAAGAATGACAAGTGACAACGGTGTTCAATTTGTTTCAACGGTGATGCAGCAAGTGTGTCATATCATGGGAGATCAACATCTTTGATGCCATATTATAGACCTGAGTGTAACATGGTGGAAAGAAAAAATCGAGATTTAAAGCCACGGTTGGCTATTGTAGTCAAAGATGAGCACAATACATGGCCAACACATCTACCAACAATCAGATTTGCTATGAACACAGCAAAAAACGAAAACCTTGGGTACACATCAGCATATTTGACATTTGGAAGGGAACAACGAACCCTCGACGAGGCACAAAATGATATGAGACAAAACATATCACCAGACACCTTTATACCCCAGATAACTCCCTATTTGGAGCGCATGGTCACTGTTTGACAGGACGCAAGAAGTAGCAATGAAAATTTCCGAAATCGACACAAGACCCATGCAGATACCAGACGTAGCAAAGAACCCGAGTACGCCGTTGGAGACAAGGTGCTTGTCAATCTACATACAAATAGCAGTTCCGCCAAGAATACGACCAAGAAATTCGATCCAAAACGATACCTGAAGTTGGAATCCGAAGAAGAGGAAGACCAGCCAAGATACCAGTGGAACAACCACCAGAAGAGAAAGTGTGCGTGGTTAATTCTCGGGACGAGGTTGAACCACGAGGGGGAGAATGTAACGAAAACCCAAAAATACAGCGGCCAGGAGCAACATATAGAGCGCCCGAAACGGCAGAGCCGTCAGTTTAATTTTTTTCCAGTAGGTACACATATAGGTAGTCTATTTTGTCAATTTTTGTTTCCTTGCATTTATCGACCGAAACACCTCTGTTAATTTCTAGTTGAAACATCCTGTATATTCTATAAGTTGAGAATCCGCTTTCGTTTATTTTATTCTTCATATATTTGTATACTCGAATATTAACGTACAAATTATGTATATTTATTGTAAAAAACTACAATATACATATATGATTTGTATTCTTTATTAAGATCTATTAAGTGATATAAAAACACCAAAAATAATGAATACAAAACAAACCTGATAAAATGTGGGTTTTTTCTCTTGTCTCGAGGATAAGGGAAATCTCATTGTCTTCCAAGGCACTTATTTCTGACATTTTTTCAACCATGCAGCTTTGTGGGAAAAATGGAAGAAATGGCATTGGGGATAGCCGTTTCTCTTAATTTTCTTTTGAAATGAACAAGAAATGAATTTTTCTTCGGAATGAAGTTTGCATGGCCTCTAATATGAAATCTGCAAGGCACCTGCCTTGGAAAGCAAGTCGTCTTGATAACAGCCTTCAATCATAATTCAGTATAAGGCTGAAAATAAATGAAAAAAAAAACTATAGATCACTAGATCACCCTACACCCTATAATATAAAACAATTTGAACAAACTTCTACTCGGCTCAAGTAGTTATATATAACCCTACATTTTGTTTACTGAATTGAGGTAGGTAATCGTTTTAGAATTTTCGAGGTAAATAAACATTACAAAAAACAAAGATATACATACTTTTTGAGTAAAACCGTAGATAAATTTGGAAAATATTCTGAATAATACGGAAGTAAACAGACTTTCTAATATAGGTGCATAAGTACTTACTGATCAGTGTCTTTAGGGAAAGAAAACATAGATATTACATGACCGGTTTTGGTCTAACAGCCCCGAAAAGCACAAGAATTGCCTCTCGCCATATCACACGATTTTCTTTCACAGAAAAAAACACAAAATCAAAATGACGAAGAATATTCCAAATGATACTCAACAAACACCATCAGAGATCGGACTATAGGACCGAACCGTCAGATGTTTGACAGTGTTCCCACATTTCCCCTTCCTAAAGATTTTGGCGGGAACCGTTTTGTCGCTTCTGGTCGCCTATTCTGTGGTTTAAATTTCCGTTCGATAGGAAGTGTGGCCATTGATTTAAATAACTATGGATAAACAGTGATTAAACCAAAAAAGACGAATTCAGGACCGGTGAATGTAAACAACGAAGTTCAGATTTCGTCATGCGCATAAAAAAACTTGCGGGGCGGCGGATCATGACGTATGGTGAATCCCAATTAACAGGCCCGGACTCGATAATTTTGAATAGAACTATCATAAGTGTACAATCATTTTTTGGCATAATACTTACTGCGTGTAGAGGTTTGTTTGCCAAGGTATAAATAGGTAAGTTTACATAGTAGGTATAATTATCATAATATGGAATTTTGTAGTACAAACTCTGAGGAAAGGGAGTATAAGGAGATTTTTTCAAAGCAAAACAAGTTCATTTGTTTTCAATCGCTGACAAAAAAAGATTGGAAAGAACGAAGGGCCAAATAATTGTTGAAGTTTAATTCAGTAGACTCATATGATTTTGATAAAATCACTCTGTATATAAGAAACAAATCATAAATAGGTTTGAAAGGATATACAGTTGTCCCCGGATAAGTGCTTAAAAAAAGCAATTGGACTAAAAATTTGAAGATACAACAAAAAGTCATAGTTGAAAAAAGTTTTTGCTTGGTCCAAAAATAACATCTGTCGAAAAAAGAATCCTCAAATATTCAGGGACACAAAAACCTAACCGAATGTGAAAATTACTAAGAAGAAACTGCTGATATTTATTATTGTTATAATTTTAGACGGATTTAAATTAAAGAAAGAAAGGTATAATCCAGGACTTGTCAAAAATTTCAAAGTTAATATTTTGTGTAAGAGAAAAATACACTTATGGGATACCCTCTTATATTTTTGACTATATCTGGAATTCTTGATTAAAGTTTCTCTTGGAAAAAATGAATTTTCAAAATAAGTAAAAACTTTACCAGAAATGACATTTTGGATTTTGATTCCTTAAGATACTTTCCTTTTACACAAAATAACATGTTTGTGTTTTTTGACCAGCCCTATATTATACTTATATTTCTTTTCTACCGTTTTCCGTCCAAAATTCCGTCCAGCCCCGAAAAGCACAAGAATTGCCTCTCGCCATATCACACGATTTTCTTTCACAGAAAAAAAACACAAAATCAAAATGACGAAGAATATTCCAAATGATACTCAACAAACACCATCAGAGATCGGACTATAGGACCGAACCGTCAGATGTTTGACAGTGTTCCCACATTTCCCCTTCCTAAAGATTTTGGCGGGAACCGTTTTGTCGCTTCTGGTCGCCTATTCTGTGGTTTAAATTTCCGTTCGATAGGAAGTGTGGCCATTGATTTAAATAACTATGGATAAACAGTGATTAAACCAAAAAAGACGAATTCAGGACCGGTGAATGTAAACAACGAAGTTCAGATTTCGTCATGCGCATAAAAAAACTTGCGGGGCGGCGGATCATGACGTATGGTGAATCCCAATTAACAGGCCCGGACTCGATAATTTTGAATAGAACTATCATAAGTGTACAATCATTTTTTGGCATAATACTTACTGCGTGTAGAGGTTTGTTTGCCAAGGTATAAATAGGTAAGTTTACATAGTAGGTATAATTATCATAATATGGAATTTTGTAGTACAAACTCTGAGGAAAGGGAGTATAAGGAGATTTTTTCAAAGCAAAACAAGTTCATTTGTTTTCAATCGCTGACAAAAAAAGATTGGAAAGAACGAAGGGCCAAATAATTGTTGAAGTTTAATTCAGTAGACTCATATGATTTTGATAAAATCACTCTGTATATAAGAAACAAATCATAAATAGGTTTGAAAGGATATACAGTTGTCCCCGGATAAGTGCTTAAAAAAAGCAATTGGACTAAAAATTTGAAGATACAACAAAAAGTCATAGTTGAAAAAAGTTTTTGCTTGGTCCAAAAATAACATCTGTCGAAAAAAGAATCCTCAAATATTCAGGGACACAAAAACCTAACCGAATGTGAAAATTACTAAGAAGAAACTGCTGATATTTATTATTGTTATAATTTTAGACGGATTTAAATTAAAGAAAGAAAGGTATAATCCAGGACTTGTCAAAAATTTCAAAGTTAATATTTTGTGTAAGAGAAAAATACACTTATGGGATACCCTCTTATATTTTTGACTATATCTGGAATTCTTGATTAAAGTTTCTCTTGGAAAAAATGAATTTTCAAAATAAGTAAAAACTTTACCAGAAATGACATTTTGGATTTTGATTCCTTAAGATACTTTCCTTTTACACAAAATAACATGTTTGTGTTTTTTGACCAGCCCTATATTATACTTATATTTCTTTTCTACCGTTTTCCGTCCAAAATTTAAAAAAATTTAATAAATATCAGCAGTTTCTTTTGAGTGATTTTCACAATTTTGTTATTTCCGCCAAATGTATTTAAGCAAAAACTTTTATTAGGAATGACTTTTTGTCGTATCTTTAAATTTTCAGTCCATTTGCCCTCTCTTAACACCTATCCCCTATCTGGTATAGGAACTGAGTCGACTGATGACTAACGCTCAGTTTGTTATGATCAAATCCAACCGAAAAACGTCATGTTGTCAGCACAACACCTGAATGTTATTCATGTTTGTAGGTATTTAACTAACTGAATTTTGTAATATTCAGGGGATTATTATCAAGTTGGGGTAAAAACTGGTCATGAATTTCCTAATACTGAATAATATCTAATTATTATTATTAATATGAGATATCAAGCACCACAAGATTTTATAATGATTATATTTTATGGAAGTGATTGTGATGATATAAATGACAATATTTATTCTAAATGTAATCAAATAATTTTAATTACAAATGAGTCTAAGTATCCAGAGATATACTTTACCATATCCCACAGATGAGAACAACAAATTCAACATAAGGTTAAATCCTAAATCATAGGGAAAATATACAACTTCAAAAAATAGAAGATAGGTTTTCCGAACAAATATTTTATGAGTATCGATAAATCACTTCATGGGGCATGATCAGCGTGTCTTACAATATAACATCTACCTCTACAAATACAGAATAAAAGACAATTTTCAAAATGAGTGAGTTGCTCTCTCAAGACTGCAAAAGTCGTTTTGTTGCCAAGTTGATTTTAAATGCAAAATATGAAGTAAATCAGATCCAATTCCGAATCATCATTAGATAAAATTCAAAATGTCGTGTGAAAACGCACGAAACAGCTTTCTCGTTATCTCATTCAAATCAATAGTAAAATATTGGTTATTATATTTTTTCTAAAATCATTGTCACTATACTTTGTAGAATTTTTTGTTAATTGAAAACAGGGATATCTTACACTACGAAATCTAAGTATCAAAACAATGTGTGAAATGACAATAATACATAGGAAAGTTTGTTCATTAACCTGAGAAGAAAATGAGATTCGTCAATTTCTTTCTTATCAATTCCCCTTGCACAGATTATACCTACTTAAGATAAGAAATCCCTGGTATTTTTCCTTTGCTGTTGCAAAACACAACTATAACACCTTCGACATTCTTCTTAGCTAGCAATTCTAGCACCCATTGCTTGAGGTAGTATCGTTTAATTGAATCAAAGAACGAAATAAGGAACGCACAGAGCACAAATGTTAACCAACAAAGTTATTGTTCAATTGTAAACAATTAGAGCAGTCAATAGTCAAAGAAGATATCAACAATATAAACAACGAAACAACCGATATGACGTCTAGACTAGCGATCAGAGGTACAAAAATCTGCAAAACAACTCGCAAAACAATAAATATTTTATGGCGCCTATAATTTTCAAAATGAGAAGGCCAGTGTTGCCATGAGAACGTGTGCTCAAAAAAATCCGCCACAGACTTGGAAAAGGGAGGTAGACAATCCTATTTTAAATTTAATAAAAGTATTCTATCTTGTCTTCGTCAAAAGCAATAAACAACAAAAACAAAATCTTTCACTCATCACCGTCAAATCTTTGGTGGATGTGAAATATCGCTGATAACAAATCGTAACTTTCGGAAATTCCGCTACATATTGATCTATTTTGAGCTATCAGCGAAAAATCCCCCACAAATAATAGCGAAATTCCGCCCCAATCGGCAACACTGTAACAGATGACAAATGATTTACCTGTTTTGCATAGTCCGGTTCTGTTCGGTGCCAGCTTATCCTTACAACCGTTGCGAAAGTATGAAACGCACCTAGTGTTTCAGTGCGCAATTCGAAAAGTGAACATCTTCATTTACATTTTTCTAGTTGGCGTCGATTTTTACGTGCGCCGAAACCCGTTTTTTCACCCATAGGCTGCCACTTCTGTATCGCTCGAGAGACGGCTATTGCTTATCCATGGTTATTTTAAATCTATAAGTGTGGCTCATCAGTATAAAATATCGAACCACCAATAAAATACAGTAGAGTAATCATCTAATCAGGAGATTGAAAAAAAGTCCCAGGGCGATATTTCAATATCTGCCGAAAGTGCCGTATGTGCAGTATTTCAATTGCACCACTCATATTAGCTAAGTAAAAAGAGTAGTGTAATTGGAATACAAACTTTCGGCAGACAATTTCCAGAACTACAGCTTAGCTATTCTGTGGCGACATTGAAATATCAGCCCGAAAAAAAACAATTATTGGATCATTATTGTTGAAACACATTGGTGAAACAAGTGTTACGCACCGCACCGCACCACCAAGTTAAGAAAAGGCTCATCGAGTGTTTGTGGCACAATATATTATAGTTTGTTTTGTGTTCAACCACCATGGCGGGCAGAGAGCTTTCTACATTTTGTTGAACTGGGAGCAGGAACTTCTACCTCAATTGAGATGAGTGAACGTTCTTTGACGCCACCATTAACTGTAGAGCAGCAACTGGTTGTTTTGAGAAAAGAGGTTACCGATTTGAAACGGCAAAATGAGGTCAGTATGAATTCTTTATCTTTTTCGTGGAAGACGGTGCCAGTATTCAACCCAGGACAAAACAATAAATGGATAAAAAGATGGATCCGGCTTATTGAGGAACGGGCGTACTTTATGAGGTGGGACGATCGATGTAACCACGACGCGTTTTGTTGTGTCGAAGTTAGATGAACGCGCACGCGAGTGGTACCTTGCTGGAGGATTCGCACATAAAAGTTGGGTTCAATTAAAAACCGCCCTTCGTTTTACATTTGATATTGATGCCTCTGCAACAGGACTTTTACTCCAAGATGCCGCGCTATATTCTTCAGACGCGAATAAAACTCTTACAGACTATTTCGACGAAAAACTGAAAAAAATACACCGGCTTAATTGGAAAATTCCGGAAAAAGACATTGTAAATGTGATCGTTCACGGAATACAGAATCAACATATAAAACAAATGGCGCTCGCGAATAATTATCAAAAGACTGAAGACCTCTTGACTTACCTAAGAAGTAGTGATTTGAACATACCTGCAGTGCAATTTAAAAGAAATATCGCGACAGACAATTTCAAAATACAATGTTTCACCTGTGATGAATCGGGACACCCTAGTTTCAATTGCCCAAGAAAGCGTTTTCAGGGACGAAGATCTCGCCGCGATTATGCAAGATGTAACTTTTGCAAAAATATCGGTCATTTCGAGAAAGAGTGCCGCAAGAAGAAATTTTAAGCAAACAAGAACAATGCATGACAATCAAGGAACAAAAATATTCTTCATATAGGTAAACATTTCACCAACCTGTATTATTTTAAGGATATTGTCATCACCGACGTTGTTGTAACTGGTATAATAGACACAGGCAGTGAGTGTTCTTTGATAAGAACATCGGTAATAAATAAAGTAAAGCTTCAAACAAGAAAGTGTCGAACTCGATTGTTAAAATCTTTTTCAGGGAAAATTTATGAGGCGCAAAATATATGCGTGGGGAAACTGTTTATTGATGCGGTGAGTGCAGTTGTCGGACTTATCGTGGTACCTGATTTGATGTGCCCGGCAGATATATTGGTAGGCAAACATTTTTTGGGACAACCACATGTGACATTTTGGAAAAATGGGAGTGAAATTAAATTTAATACCTGCACAGACATTCCTTTAGTGAATAGTTAAGGTTCAATACAGGCGTTGTCAGAGAACGATATTACCTGCAGTTTAGAGAATAAGAATATTATATTGGAGCTTTCAAATAGGTTGCCACTAATTTGAGCGGAATAGGGAAAACGGAAACTGTTGAGATGACTATTGAAGTGACTTGTTAAAATCCAGTGTCGTACAACCCATATAGACTATCTGAATCTCACAAACTAAAACTAAAACTAAGACATTCTTGGAGAACTATTCAAAAATAAAATTATTCGCGAGTCTACATCACCTTATGCAAGTCCTATCATCCTTGTGCCAAAACAAAACGGTGACTTGAGATTATGTGTTGACTACCGCAAACTCAATTCAATAACGAACAAATCCAGGATTTCAAGGATTTCACTTTTGAAATTGAATATCGTCAGGGATGTAAAATGAACCACGTAGATTACCTGAGTAGACATCCAATTCCGGAAAATGATTTAGTCGCCAATATTGTGAACTTGACGGAATCGGAGTGGATAATTGCCGTACAATCGCAGGACGAACTAACAAAAATTATCAAAATTCTTCAGGGTGAAAAACTGACCGAAAATTAACATTATTTTCACAACTGTTTTTAAAAATCTCATTCTCTATCGCAAAACCAACGTCTCGTTGAAGTGGGTCGTCCCAAGATCATGTAGGTGGTTGATTTGTCGCCTAAATCACGATGGTGCGGGTGATTTTGGTTTTGAGAAAACAGAATTAAGGAAAATTATTGGTTTAGTAAGATGGCTTCCTTTGTTAGGAAATATGTTTTGGCATGCCGAAACTGTCTCTACATGAAAAATGTATCAGGGAAGAAGTCGAGATATTTACATCCCATTCCGAGAACGTCCATCCCCTTCGAATCAATATATAGCGACCACTTAGGCCCATTTGTCACCTCGAAACAAAAAAATAATCACATTTTCGTTTTAGTCGATTTATTCAGTTAATTTTTATTTTTGGAGGCAGTCAAAAGTACCAATGTTAAATATTTTTACGAGCACTAGACAGTTTTATATTTTTGTTTGGGCCACCAAATAGAATAATTTCGGATAAAGGTTCTGCGTTCACTTCGGAGAAAATGCGAAAATTCTGTGAAGATTATGGCATACACCACGTCAAAAATGCTGTTGCAACTCCTCGAGCAAATGGCCAGTGTGAACGTTTTAACTCCACTACTCTAAATTGGTTGAGGTGTTATAGTGGAAACGATGAGAGTGAAGATAATTGGGACTCTCATTTAGAGCTGATTCAGTATAGTATACACACTTCAAAAAATTGTACTACCGAAAAATCTACGTACGAAATAATCATGGGTTTCAATCCAAAACCAATTGCCGAGGCTGAAATTCAAACAGTTGTTGAAGACAATCTTGTTCGGGAAAATTTAGAGACGCTCAGAAATGAAGTATCGAAGAAAATTGACGCCAAACAAATCAAATATAAACATTTTGATAAAAAACGCAAAACACCACCTGTTTTTAAAAGCAATGTTCTGGTAATGGTTCGTAAAACTGATCATGGTTCAAATCCGGGGTCAAAAAAGTTGTTACCTATGTTCAAGGGACCCTTCAGGGTTATAAAATCATTGGACAAAGACAGGTATCTGGTGCAAAATCTCCGTGAATCCGGACAATCAAAGGCAATTATTGCAATTGATAGTCTGAAGTCCTTTTTTGTTTTGAATGACCAGGAGACACAGCCAGTGTGAGTAATATAATGGATAAAAGAGATGCACTATGAAGTCTTATCCATAGACTCTCTTGTGTTTATGTACTTTTTTGTTTTATGACTTGAACCTGTGTGATATCAATCACCAGATGCCGTAGTTGTTTTCGTCTTTTTCTTTTCAAGAGCCCACCTATTATAGCATCTAAAAAGTATAAATAAAGGTCGTTTCTACTATGAAAGATCAAAAGCACTATGATTTGTGAACATATTCCAGTCTAGGAGTTTAGGTCACCGCGAGGCTATTACATTTTACAGACTGGAAGCTCTCATTTTTCTTCGGTACAGAGAGAATCCTGAATAAAAGTCCTGGCACTGGGTCGTACGGGTCAGTTATAGCTTTATTATTCAGAAGCTTGAATGAATGAGAACTGATGATTAACTCTGGTTTTGCAAAAAGGTGTGACTAATCCAGTTCGATAACTTATGGCTGTGAAAATTGATCTGATCAAATGCTCGAAAATATGTAGTTTCGAAAGCCTGCTGTGACAGCAGAAGCCATTATTACGAGGTTAGGTTCCGACCTTATCTAAACAGATCCGTAGTTATGAAGCCTATGTTTTGATCTGATTCATAGATGTGTAATATTACGATATAATGATGATAGTAAGTCTATTAGCAGATTCTGTTAATAGATGGCACTTGAAAGTTTAGATGTTTTGAACTGATTATTTCGTTCTCACAGGCATGTATCTTCTAATGACGAATCTGACTGATGCCGCACCACTACACTAGTCCCGTAAGAATTTTTATCAAGAATTCTAGCTGCCCGTTGCAACACTGGCAAATTATTTTGGATGGTTGGTTCGATGACGAACGTATGTCAGGATGGCCGAACTGTTACGCACCGCACCACCATAAGAGGGCACATTATTGTGAATCATCATATACGCAGTACATTTCCAAGACATATTTATAAGCCCTTGTCAGCATTGTGGGGGTTTGTCGCCGTGGGAATGTCTGCGAGAGATTTCTAGTTCTTGGTTGGCCATCAAGTGGATAACTTGTTTTTGATCTAAAGCCGATGTCAAGTTTGCATTTCGTTATATCATTATAATTGTCAGTGATAAATTGTGTTCTTATTTAACCCACAACACAAGCTTATTTGTTTTTAATTGTTGACACACGTTTAATTTTTTCCATTTATTGGTAATTTCAGCCCGTAAAAAATCTTCACGGAATCGTAGTTTTATCAGTTTAGCAGTTCTATCAAGGCTCTGCCGAAAATTCACTCTATTTTCCTATAAGCGTCAAGGTGAATTTATCAATTTCAACTTCTACTATACTTTTACCTGATAAAATTCAGGTTTAAACATTATTACATCATAATGATGTATCTATCATTATGTGGTTAGTCTCTTCAGATGCAAAAGCAAAGAATCCATTGAAGAAAGCTGTTGTCGCACCATGACGAAACATTACGCATGACTCAAAAGCAACAAAACATTCAACAAAGTCTGTTTTCTTCAATGTGGACATTCAAGAATCCAAAACAGACAATTACCGTTCCAAAATTGACAGTGGCACTCCAAAAACCGCCTATTTCTATAATGTGGACATTCATGAATCAAAACCAAAGATCCAAAGATCCAAAATTTAAAATAGCAGTTCAAAAAAAACCTATAGACGCAGAGATATTTCCAGACCTGAAAATGGTGCGTACATTGATATGTCATGCAATGGGGTCGTTGCACGTATTTTTTTTATTGCATCTTCTGAGAATAATTAAAAATATTAGACCCAAACTTTTTTTTTTCAGAGATTTTTAAGGGCATAAACTAGCGTTGAAGTTCGTCACGACGTCTTTTGAACCCTTTAAATGATTACGAATCGTCGGTGTCGCCGTTTGGATCCGAACAACGATCGGCACAATTAATTTGTGGATTGATAAGTGGAGGAACGCAACGTTGCCAAGTTGCTTCTCGGTGTCCAGTGTAAAGCATGCCAGTCAACGTCCAATTATTGGATCATTATTGTTAAAACACATAGGTGAAACAAGCTTATTTGTTTTTAATTGTTGACACACGTTTAATTTGTTTCTTTTATTGATAGTTTCAGACCGTAGAAAATCTTCACGGAGACATAGAAGCAGTTTTATCAAGGCTCTGCCGAAAATTCACACTCCATTTCCCTATGAGCGTCAAGGTAAATTTATCAACTTCAACTTCTACTATAATTTTACCTGATAAAATTCAGGTTTAAACTTCATTCCATTATGATGATGATCATAATGTGGTTAGTCTCGTCAGATACAAAAGCGAAGAATCCATTGAAGAAAGCTGTTGTGGCACCACGACGCAACATTACGCATGATTCAAAAGCAACAAAACATTCAACAAAGTCTGTTTTCTTCAATGTGGTTATTCAACAATCCAAAACAGACAATCACCGTTCCAAAATTGACAGTGGCACTCCAAAAAAAGCCTATTTCTTCAATGTGGACATTCAAGAATCAAAACCAAAGATGGACCGTTCCAAAATTGAGAATAGCAGTTCAAAAAAAACCTATAGACGCAGAGATATTTCTAGACCTGAAAATGGTGAGTAAATTGATATGTCATGCAATAGGGTCATGTATTTTTTTTATTGCATATTTTGAGAAGTAGTTAAATTTAACTACTCTGAGAATATAATTGAAAATATTAGACCCAAACTTTTTTTTTTTTATCGATTTTCAAGGGCAAAAGCTTACGTCGAAGTTCGTCACGGCGTCTTTTGAACCCTTTAAATGATCACGAATCGTCGGCGTCGCCGTTTGGATCCGAAGAACGATCGGCACAATTAATTTGTGGATTGATAAGGTTGGTAAAACAAGCTTATTTGTTTTTAATTGTTGACACACGTTTAATTTTTTTCTTTTATTGGTAGTTTCAGCCCGTAGAAAATCTTCACGGAGACGTAGAAGCAGTTTTATCAAGGCTCTGCCAAAAATTCACACTCCATTTCCCTATAAGCGTCAAGGTAAATTTATCAACTTCAACTTCTACTATACTTTTACCTGATAAAATTCAGGTTTAAACATTATTCCATTATAATGATGTATCTATCTACTCGTCGTCGTTCGTCCCGTCAAGACGTGTATTAATCGCTCTGAGTTAATAGTTCGTAATCAACACATATCGTTAGCCCTCCGTCTCTACGCCAATATGAGTGAAAATACGGGAAGTGATAAACCAAATGTGAAAATGAAAACGAGGTCAGAATCACAAAAATTGATTAAATCACGGTCACATTCCACGGGCTCAAACATATACGCGAATAATATCAGTGCTGAATCGAATGCTACCGACAAAAACGCCGAACTGATTAGCAGTGAAAATAAACAATTGTGTTTGGAACTGTTGTTACCAGGGTGCATCGAAAAGTCGTTACCTGCTGAAGAGGAATATGAGTGTGTTTTTAATCCAAGACATTCTGTTTCAAGATCTCCTCCGCCTTCATTACGTGATATTGATATCAATCGCGATTCTAATAAAAGACAGCGATCTAGTACGACACCGGAAGAAGAAGAACCTGAGAATAAAAGAAAATGTGGACATACTACAAATGATAATGATCAAAACTACGATGGAAAAGACAACCAACAAAATGTATGCTGAACTTGATTTTCAATGACCTGGAAAAAATCATACGCACATATGAGGAGGACAAAAAAAAGGAAATCATTCCTAACTGATAAAGACATGAGGTTAGTCAGAGACTCACAAGCGAATGTTTACAAAACCCTAACAATGCTAATGTTGGAAGTAGGCAGAATTGAAAAAGAAAACATTCGTCTAAAATTTGAACTAGAGCTGAGTGAAGCCTATGAAAACAAAAACTACAAGGAGCCCGCAGAATAATCCAAGAAGAAATCGTATGCAGAGGTGTCTTGTTATCAACCTGCGGAGTTGAAGAAATCAGAAATCATTTTTTCGGAAGATCTAAAAAGCATGTCCACAGAATCAGAAACATGGTCAACTCCAAAATCAATAAAACGGCATGAAACGATTATCCGCGTTAATAATACTACGAACTCAAGAGAAGCAATGGACAAACTGAAGAATCAACTGGATGTGAAGGAGATAGGGAGCTTCAAACATATAAAGCGAACAAAAGACGGCAGCATAATAATAGAAAGTCATGATAAGCAACAACAAGCCAAACTGAAGCAAGCGATAAATTGTATGGATCAAGTTACCTCCAAAGAAAACGATGCGCATGATCCCATGTTCATGGTAATCCCTGTTTCCAAAAAAAAAGAAAAAGGGTTCACGAATACAGATTTTATAGAAGAGCTAAAAAGGCTGAATAGCGACATAGTAAAAGAACTAGGAACTTCGATTAAAGATAAAGTAAAAGTTTTTACGAAGAAAACGTGCGAAATCAGGAAAAGGAAAACTGGATCCTCCAAGCAGAACCAAGGATATGTTAACCTGGCCATGTGCTTCATATTCTCAGGATTTGGGCATGTAACCAAATATTGTTGAAATAGAACGTGCTGTCATCGATGTGGAGAGGAACATAGAGCATCTGATTGCACCCAAACAACATTGAAATGTCCAAACTGTGACAAAATGAAATACCCGGACCTTCACCACTCAGCCAGAGACAATAATTGCCCTGTGTACAAAAGCAGACTTAGAAGATATAGGAACAACATCAACTATGAGGATTTTCAAGTGGGGAACAACTAGGAAAAACCTTAACTACTACAAAAACTCGAGAGCTATCAGGTGAGACCTATGGTTTTGACATAATCCATCAAAATGTACAATCGTTAGGTAATTCTATTGATCTCCTGAATGATATGTTAGAGAGCCAAAAAAGATGTAAGATATTGTGTTAGTCTGAGCATTGGAAGTCTAAGGAAGAGTTAAAGCTGTTGGGCATATCAAATTTCAAGTTAGCGTCGTCGTATTGTCGAGATAGAGGTCAGCATGGAGGAAGTGTTATATATGTTCAACAAAATGTTCATTTCAAGCAAAGACCTCACATTGTGAAATTATCAAGGAAAAATGAATTTGAATATGCGGCAGTAGAGAGCAATATAGCGAAAACCAAAATAGTAATAGTCTGTGTTTATCGGCCACCAACGGGAAGCATTAATGACTTCATTGACAATGTTGAGGACTTATTGTGTAGTTTATGTGAAACCAAGAAAACAATTATTGTGATTGCAGGAGATTTCAATATTGAATTACTTGAAGATAACAAGCACAAACTCGACTTACTGTCAATGTTACATTCCTATGGAATGCGACAAACAATTACAACAAAAACTCGAATAATCAAAAACTCCTCATCCTGCATCGACAACATATTTGTGAATGTGCCCCATATTGACAGCCAAGTATTGGATACATTTATATCGGACCATACAGCCCAAAAACTTACATTAATAACACAACCAAAACATGATCCAATGCTTCCACAAAGAATATTCTCACAAGATAATAAATTAAAATTGTCCAATGTATCAAAGATCAAAACTGGGATCAGGTTTATGCTGTGGACGGAGCAGATGTCAACTTACAGTGGAGTACTTTCATCAACATTTTTAGTGATATCCAGAACTTTTGTTTTCCTCTGACATTATGTAGCCGAAAGAAAAACAAACACGTACAAAGTCCCGAAATTACAGACTGCAAACGTAAATTGGATGTTCTATTAAGGTTGAGAAAATTCAATGACAGTTATAATGATCATTACAAGAAAGTCAAGAAAGAATATGACAGTTTACTGAAGAAAAAAAGGAAAGTAGACTATGATAAACGAATCAACCAATCCGATAATAAATCTAAATGCATGTGGAATATATACAAAGAGATAACAGGTAAAAATGATTCTACAAATGATCCTGATATCTCACCTGACGAATATAACGACTACTTTTTAACAAAAGTTCCAGATTTATTGCGTGACATCAAAAAAATACCGACAGCCTTAGACTTTGAAGCTAATGACAAATCAATGTTTCTGTATCCCACCACGCCATCGGAAATATGCTCTCTGGCAAACAATCTCAAAAATAAGTTCAGTAGTGGTGTAGATGGGGTCCCAACCAGTCTTTTAAAAGTGGTCGTGCCGGAAATTGCAGATGTGTTGAGTTACCTAATTAACAATGCCTTTAGAAAGGGAATATTTCCAAATCAACTTAAAATATCACTCGTCAAGCCCATCTTCAAGAAGGATGATCCAAAGTTGATGAAGAATAAGTAAACCGTCGTCGTTCTCCAAACTTCTTGAGTTGGCAATGTGCAAAAGACTCTTGGAATTTATGAAGGAATGCAAATTACCGAATAAACACCAACATGCCTATTTGCCACACACCTCCACCCAAACAGCAATTTTCCAGTTCATAAAGGCAATACTCGGATACTTGGAAAGTGGACATTCAGCAGTAGGGATATTCTTGGATTTATCGAAGGCCTATGACTGCGTGGATCCAGATATACTCTTGGAAAAACTGGAAAGATATGGGATAAGGGGAATTCCACTAAAACTTTTCCAATCTTACCTTACAAATCGTGAACAGATAGTGAACATTCACAAGAACGGAGTACCACAATTCTCAAAAACTGGATACAGCTCGATAGGAATTGTGCAAGGAAGTATTGCAGGACCGATATTGTTTGTGATTTTAATTAATGACCTTGAGTCAACATCCAAGAACTCCGGCAGTCAAATAACTTGTTATGCAGATGACACAAATCTCATCACAGGAGGGAAAAACCCAATTGACGTCCATGTGAAAAGTGACACCATTTTCAGAGAAACACAAAATTGGTTCATCCAAAACAGACTTCTACTAAATAAGAATAAAACAAATGTTATGGTATTCCGTACCAAGCTATCAAGAACTGAGATACCAGAAACCATTTCACTAGAAGACACGAATATGGACATTTCGTCTGAGACGAGCTTTCTTGGACTCCGCCTTGATGAATTCCTGGATTGGTCATACCATCTGACGTTGCTCCTATCAAAATTCAACTCTGTGCGTTTTGGGATAAGATCGATTAGAAAATATATGAATCCTAGGACCCTGCGAACTCTGTATCATGCTAATTTTCAGAGTGTTTTAAAATATGAAATTATATTTTGGGGAAAATGCAACCTAATGCAAAAAGCTTTTCAGTGTCTGAAGAGAATCATGAGAGCAATGCACCTAATGCAGTATAAGGAGAGTTGTAGGGGACTGTTTAGGTCCGAATATATCCTGACAGTGTATGGAGTATACATACTGGAATGCCTGATGTTTTTATTCAAAAACAAACACCTATTCGACCCAGAAGCAGACCAACGACATTCATATGCTACGAGAAGGAACATGATCTATTATCCACCGCACAGATTGGCCCTTACAGAAAAAAAGTCCGTATTATATGTGTGTCAAGCTCTTCAATAGTTTATCTAATGACATGAGAAATGAACAGTCAGTAAGACGCTTTAAATACAGTGTCAAGAAGTTATGAATTGAAATAGTGCCATACTCTTTATCTGATTTTTTTCAAGAAGTTAACACACATTAGCGTTGGATCCATATTACTCGTGATCAATATTTGACGCTATTTCATTTCATGTCTTATATACTTAATACTGTGTATTCAAATGTATTTGTATGATTTGGAATAAAGATTATTATTATTATTATTATTATTATCATAATGTGGTTAGTCTCTTCAGATGCAAAAGCGAAGAATCCATTGAAGAAAGCTGTTGTGGCACCACGACGAAACATTACGCATGACTCAAAAGCAACAAAACATTCAACAAAGTCTGTTTTCTTCAATGTGGACATTCAAGAATCCAAAACAGACAATTACCGTTCCAAAATTGACAGTGGCACTCCAAAAACAGCCTATTTCTTCATTGTGGACATTCAAAAATCAAAACTAAAGATGGACCGTTCCAAAATTAAGAATAGCAGTTCAAAAAAAACCTATAAACGCACTACATTGATATGTCATGCAATGGGGTCGTTGCACATATTTTTTTTATTGCATCTTTTGAGAATATAATTAAAAATTTTATACCAAAACTTTTTTTTTTTATCGATTTTTAAGGGCATAAACTAGCGCCGAAGCCCGTCACGACGTCTTTTAAACCCTTTAAATGATAACGAATCGTCGGCGTCGCCGTTTTGATCCGAAGAACGATCGGCACAATTAATTTGTGGATCGATAAGTGGAGGAACGCAACGTTGCCAAGTTACTTCTCGGTGTCCAGTGTAAAGCATCATGCCAGTCAACGTCTAGCCGGGCCTGTTGATTGGGCTTCACCATACGTCATGATCCGCCGCCCCGCAAGCTTTTTAATGCGCAAGAAGAAATCTGAACTTCGTTGTTTACATTCACCGGTCCTGAATTCACCGTTTTTGGTTTACTCACTGTTTATCCATAGTTATGTAAATTAATTGCCACACTTCTTATCGAACGGAAATCTGAGCTCTAAAGCTCGCCTTCTACGTCTTCGCAAATAGGCTTAATTCTCGATATTTTGCTTCGCGTCAGAGATATCGAAAAAAATTACTGCAAAAAAGTTGTTCTACATTGTATTTATTTTTCCTTTTGGCACACTACAATTTCCAAAAAAACTAAAAATTTGACTCTTTTTCAGTATAATTCTGTCATGGCGTCGCAAAAATGATTTTCAAGATTGTGGAAGTACACAATTTTTATTAGGTGATTGATTGTAAGGAAAATATAAAAATAAAAATCCAGGTTTTCTTTTGAAATTAGGTATACTTGGTAAAAATATAATTTAAAACAAGTTTTTCCTGTAACTTTTGATATCTTTGACGCGAAGCAAAATATCGAGAATTGGCCCTCTTTGCGAAGACGTAGAAGGCGAGCTTTAGAGTTCAAATTTCCGTTCGATAAGAAGTGTGGCAGATCAGTCTGTATAAAATATCGAACCACCAATAAAATACAGTGAAGTAATCATCCAATTTCAGACGAACTGTATAATATCAGGAGATTGAAGAAAAGTCTTGGAGGGCCGATATTTTAATGTCTGCCGTTAGTGCCGTATGTGCAGTATTTCAATTGCACCACTCATATTTGCTAAGTGAAAAGAGTAGTGCAATTATTGAAATAGGAACTTTCGGCAGACAATTTCCAGAACTACACCTTAGCTATTCTGTGGCGACATTGAAATATCAGCCTCAGATAATAAAAAAAACAATTATTGGATCATTATTGTTCAAACACATTGGTAAAACAAGCTTATTTGTTTTTAATTCATGACACACGTTTAATTTTTTCCTTTTATTGGTTATTTCAGCCCGTAGAAAATCTTCACGGAGACGTAGAAGCAGTTTTATCAAGGCTCTGCCGAAAATTCACACTCTATTCCCCTATAAGCGTCAAGGTAAATTTATCAACTTCAACTTCTACTATACTTTCACCTGATAAAATACAGGTTTAAACATTATTCCATCATGATGATGTATCTATCATAATGTGGTTAGTCTCGTCAGATGCAAAAGCGAAGAATCCATTGAAGAAAGCTGTTGTGGCACCACGACGCAACATTACGCATGATTCAAAAGCAACAAAATATTCAACAAAGTCTGTTCTCTTCAATGTGGTCATTCAAGAATCCAAAACAGACAATCACCGTTCCAAAATTGACAGTGGCACTCCAAAAAAGCCTATTTCTTTAATGTGGACATTCAAGAATTAAAACCAAAGATGGACCGTTCCAAAATTTAAAATAGCAGTTCAAAAAAAAACCTATAGACGCAGAGATATTTCCAGACCTGAAAATGGTGAGTACATTGATATGTCATGCAATGGGGTCGTTGCACGTATTGTTTTTATTGCATCTTCTGAGAATATAATTAAAAATATTAGACCTAAACTTTACCTTTTTGCAGAGATTTTAAAGGGCATTAACTAGCGTCGAAGTTCGTCACGACGTCTTTTAAACCCTTCAAATGATTACGAATCGTCGGTGTCGCCGTTTGGATCCGAAGACCGATCGGCACAATTAATTTGTGGATTGATAAGTGGAGAAACGCAACGTTGCCAAGTTGCTTCTCGGTGTCCAGTGTAAAGCATGCCAGTCAACGTCCAATTATTGGATCATTATTGTTAAAACACATGGGTAAAACAAGCTTATTTGTTTTTAATTGTTGACACACGTTTAATTTTTTTCTTTTATTGGTATTTTCAGCCCGTAGAAAATCTTCACGGAGACGTAGAAGCAGTTTTATCAAGGCTCTGCCGAAAATTCACACTCCATTTCCCTATAAGCGTCAAGGTGAATTTATCAATTCAACTTCAACTTCTACTATTACTACATTCAAACTACTACTATTAAACATTATTCCATTATAATGATGTATCTATCTACTCGTCGTCGTTCGTCGCAGAAATGATTCTCAAGATTGTGGAAATACACAATTTTTATTGGGTGATCGATTCTTAGGAAAATATAAAAATAAAAATCCAGATTTTTTTTTGAAATTAGGTATACTTGGTAAAAATATAATTTAAAACAAGTTTTTCCTGTAACTTTTGATATCTTTGACGCGAAGCAAAATATCGATAATTGGCCCTCCTTGCAAAGACGAAGAAAGCGAGCTTTAGAGTTCAAATTTCCGTTCGATAAGAAGTGTGGCTCATCAGTCTGTAGAAAATATCGAACCACCAATAACATACAGTGAAGTAATCATCCAATCCGCGACGAACTGTATAATATCTGAAGATTGAAGAAAAGTCTTAGAGGGCTGATATTTTAACGTCTGCCGTGAGTGCCGTATGTGCAGTATTTCAATTGCACCACTCATATTTGCTAAGTAAAAAGAGTAGTGCAATTATTAAAATACGAGCTTTCGGCAGACAATTTCCAGAACTACACCTTGGCTATTTTGTGGCGACATTGAAATATCAGCCCCAAACAATAAAAAAAAACAATTATTGGATCGTTATTGTTAAAACACATTGGTAAAACAAGCTTATTTGTTTTTAATTGTTGACACACGTTTAATTTTTTCCTTTTATTGGTAATTTCAGCCCGTAGAAAATCTTCACGGAGACGTAGAAGCAGTTTTATCAAGGCTCTGCCGAAAATTCACACTCTATTCCCCTATAAGCGTCAAGGTAAATTTATCAACTTCAACTTCTACTATACTTTTACCTGATAAAATTCAGGTTTAAACTTTATTCCATTATAATGATGTATCTATCATAATGTGGTTAGTCTCGTCAGATGCAAAAGCGAAGAATCCATTGAAGAAAGCTGTTGTAGCACCACGACGCAACATTACGCATGATTCAAAGGCAACAAAACATTCAACAAAGTCTGTTTTCTTCAATGTGGACATTCAAGAATCCAAAACAGACAATCACCGTTCCAAACAACAGTGGCACTCCAAAAAAGCCTATTTCTTCAATGTGGACATTCAAGAATCAAAACCAAAGATGGACCGTTCCAAAATTGAGAATAGCAGTTCAAAAAAAACCCATAGACGCAGAGATATTTCCAGACCTGAAAATGGTGAGTACATTGATATTTCATGCAATGGGGTCGTTGCACGTATTTTTTTTATTGCATCTTTTGAGAATAAAATTAAAAATATTAGACCCAAACTTTTTTTTTTTTTAGAGATTTTTAAGGGCATAAACTAGCGTCGAAGTTCGTCACGACGTCTTTTAAACCCTTTAAATGATTACGAATCGTCGGTGTCGCCGTTTGGATCCGAAGAACGATCGGCACAATTAATTTGTGGATTGATAAGTGGAGGAACGCAACGTTGCCAAGTTGTTTCTCGGTGTCCAGTGTAAAGCATGCCAGTCAACGTCTATTCTGTTTGTTGAATTTCGCTTCTGGATGGAGTTCCATAATAGAAGATGGAAAATGGGAAGATCCAACACTCCAAAAAAAGGGTTTTAATTCACTTTATTGCCTGACGCGTTTCGGGCTTATACCCATTATCAAAGGCAAGGGAATTTATATCTAAAATAGGAAAAACCAATTTGTCAACACACAATGAGAAAAAATATTCGATTTAAAAAACTTACGTCAACTTCTACAGAAATGGTCATGAGGGTGGTCAATAACATTTTTCAAAAAAGTGTACAACAAAATAGAAAAAATAATAATAAAAATAGAAAACTGGAGCACTTTTTAAAAATTCACAAACAGCGTATTAAAATTCAAAACATTAAACTTAACCTAACTACTTAGCAAGAATAGGTGCTGACCAGACTACTGCAGTACGGGTTCCTAAAATTCCAAAGCAATACGAGCAGCTTCGAGATGTAGGTTGCCTATGGGATCGTTCAAGGAACTGACATTGAAGTTCAGAGCAACGGCGCCCTTTGAGTTGAGCAAGGTAAAGAGGATGTGGTCGCTTGTAGCTTGCGCGCGCCATCTCAGTATTTCCGCTATCATTTGCTGCTATACATTTACATTAATTTAAGTGGTACAAGGGGATGTAAATTACCTTTTTATTCTGATCGCTTTCTTCTTCAACAAGACCAGCGACTTCTCGGCCCTGCGCACTGGCCGTGGTTCGGTTCAGCTTTGCTCGTTCTGGTCCGGTCTGCTTATTTTCAAATTTTAAATTGTCTTTGGGTTAGAATTTTGTAGGAGTATTTTTTCATATCGCTATCAACTGTCTGTAGATCATCGGAATCTGCTTTTTCGTATTCCCTTTTCATGTTTTAAATAATCAAAACAAAGAAATGACAATGATATTCGCTTAAATAACACTTGACATAATTGAGTAACTGCAGCAGAGTATATTGGAATATGGGATCAGATTTTACTAACAGGATCCGTCTTTGAAGTAGATTTTCTAAACCCACAATGTAACATCATATTATACAATTCAATATCTACATGAATTTAGAGAAGAATGGGCCAATAAACAATCTTGCCTACCTGCTTCAATTTCCAGGTATATACCAACAATATTTGCGGTCTTAGTTTAGTATGACGTTTCTGACCCGTTCTTCTTTGAATTTATCTCTACTTCTGATAAATAACTATTCTACGCATCTGAATTAATTTGGGCCTGAGGAAAATAAATATCTCAAGGTTTTAATGATACGATCAAATTTATCATGAAACCCAGTCTGGGTGGCGTCGTATATGATTGTCTCTTTAATTTTTGCACTAAATCACATAATTTATCAACAATTTTGGAGTTATCCTGAATGTATCGATTATCTATCGTTCATCATATTGAGCCAGTAATAATGTGTGACCCATCCTGATAACAAAACCAGTTATAAATTTTACACAAAATCAGCTTGTATTTCGATATAGTGCAACGACCACATTTCGAGTAGGGCGGCTTGGTTGTACGGTTTGACACGAAACGGTAATTTTTGCACATTAATTAATTTGTATTTTATGCGTGAAACATCCTTCCTTTGCTTTTTGATGATTTTTTTCTATGCATAACTTGATAATATTCAACCAACAAACTCGAATATTCATTTCTCGTAGGCCCAGCCTGCCCAGAACAAAAACCGGAACAGAAACTGTCGCAGAGTGCTCATTCCAAAAATAAAGGAAAAACCGTGCTACTCAAATAAATAACGAGGACATAGCAGTCACTCAACCTGCTAAGAATATAAATGAAACTCAAGATTAGAAAAAAAATGCTAAGATGATGCTCACTGGGACTTCTCGGAAAAAAAACCGGTGGGAGTTAGAATACCCTACATTCTGAGGTCCAGGACCATTAAAGTTTCACCTAGTCCTGAAAAATGTAAGTATTATGAACTTTTGTCATATTATCTCAATCATTTTAACATATAAAAGTGAAATCTTCGCATGACAGAATTGTATTCTCAATCTAGATCCAGATACTACGCAAAAGGGGTGTAAAAAGGGTGTTGGACGATGAAGATTCTCCAGCGAAACACAAAAAAAAATAATCCAGATCCCGATTACGCCTTCAGCGACGAATTTGTTGGTAGTGGTGAGTTCGTGGCTACAACTCGATGTGCATATTTCGCTTTGTATATAGAACGACCAACCAAGTTCAATGCGTACTAGTATTTACTATTGTTGATCTATTCATTATTACACAGGAAAAACGTTTGGACAATTTTGGTAAGTCTATGAATTCCGGCAATTATCAAATTTTATTTCCCCTGATAAATGCATGGATCTCTTTGACTGGATGGTTTTGTGTGCTGTTTTTCTGAATATGTATATTGAACAATGACCATCGGACTAAAAAATTGGACATAATGTGTAAACAAAATCACAAAATCAGTTTATCGACGAAAAGAAGTGAAGTTGTTTAGTTTAGAAAAAAAGAACAGCAATGGGATCTAGATTTACATGGAAGTTCCGCTAGGGAAAGAGGACAACGAGGTTTATTTAGATCGGTTTCACCTAGAGATTCCTCGAATAATGCTATAAACCAGAAGTGAAACTGTAACAGTGATTTGCACATCCACGTCAATAAGATAAAATTGGTGTGCCATAGTCTGAGACTCAAGATCATGTTATCGGAATGAATAATTTAGAGGATGGAATTGCAGCAGGAATCAGAAAGAAAATGTTCACATAACCGTAGTGATATTTACAGCAGTGTTCAGAGTCTGGTAAGATTTATTACTTTTAACAGTGAGGGTAATGTCTCAATCATCATCAACCTGTATATGTTTTTCTCATAGTGAAACTTTTGCATTTACTAATGGTACTTGATCTATAAAAATTCACAAAATCATCATCATCCACATCTTGTGGAAAACATTTTTGGATTAACTGAAGACAAATAAGCCATTTGCGTTAGACAAACCTTAGAGGCATTCACATCACTTTTAAGTAGGTTTATATAGTTGGTATAACTGATTTGGATTAGTTTATGATTTGATGATCTCAGTATTTAGCCTGTTGGTTGTTTTTTGAGTCGGATAAAATATAATACAGGGTGACTAGTTTTTTTTATTTGTCAATATTCAACCAACACGTACACCATTTTGCGTAAACACATCAAGCTAAGCTAAAATAGCATCATCTAATTTTTAATCTACTGCACAATTCAATAATCCTTCACCTCATGATTATATTGCAATATTCCCTAACAAATAGCTATAGTATTGTATTCAGCTGATGCAGCATATGTAACCATATAAATAGCCACACCGCAAGTAGCAGTAATCATTATAATCTAGATCCTTTGTCCGATTATCATCGATGTACTTTTGAAGAAAATAAATTTTTAAAAACAGAAGTTGCCTTGAATAAAATTGGCGCAGTCGGTAGGATTGACTTTCTGGGGCGTGTTTTCTAAATCCTGTTTTTGGAATTAAGTGACGAACAGTTCCAACGATAGTTCCATTGAAATCCTGATTTGTGGAATAGTGCGGACAGTTCTATCGGAGGTTCCATTGACTGGATTGGTGCTACAATTCGGTAGTTTGGATTCGTGCCTATCTGTTTCAACAGTTAAGAGAATGAACGGACAGTTACTTCGAAAATCGACATCGGACAGATTAGTGATTCCTGGCAACTCAAATATTGGTACGCCATTGTGTGACGTCACTTATGTTTAGTTCCTGGTAGGGATGTGAGCCAATTTTCTTGACAATGTCATGTCACGGTCAAATTGAAAATGACAGTCATGTCATTCAATTTTATGACATCCCCGTCATTTATTACAGTTTATGACTGTCAAAAAAAAATATATGACCGTCATTATAAAAATATGACAGTCACAATATTATCACGCGACGTTCGCTGTTTACTGCGCGACTGCGCCAGACAGGCTGCGGCTGCGACGCGCTACTTCTTTCCATTGATTAATGACACCAAGGTTTAGATCGGAAAGCTTTGCCGTTTGACAGAACACTCTTGATTGTCATAAGAAGTTCATTTAGCGACAATGGGATGCCACTACAATCGCGGTCTTATCCGCTTACGATAAATTCTACAGATTCAGCACTTTTCCGCTGAATAATTGATTCCATTTTTGACAAGGGTGGAATTTTGATCAAATTTGGCCCATGAAAAATACAAACAATATTATTCATTTATTTAATACAAAGTTTTCGGAATACAAATATATTTAGCAGTATTTATGGTAACATAAATTTTGAAACATGATTGTAAGATTCGTAAGTCATCTGATACATTAACTTTTGATATTGTTAGATGTAGCTAATTATATAAAACTAGATTTTTCGCTGTCTTTGGATAAAAATATCATTTATTAAAGTTGATTTACCTCGACTTATCATATTTGCTGAATTGAGTGCTTAATCGTAAGCACCTTTGTTTCGACAGAATTGTCAAATGAAATATGACATATGTCATTCGTATTTTGTAACGCATGAATGCGTTTTTGATTCTGTTGCTTGATTTGAATTTAAAATTTGCTGAAAAATCTGCTTTATTTGAGGTGAACTTTGGCGAACAATTGCGGTTGAAAGAGTTCATCTACATTTGTTCGCGATATCGTTCGATTTTTCGGGTTTTCTTCTCTTTTTCCAGGATTTAGGTTCAAGGGGCCCCACAATGGCTGACCATCGAGAACTTTTCACTTTTGAGCGTACCCACCGTAGAGGACTTAAACGTTCAGCGGTTCCAACCATGAATGTTACTGGTAATTTTAGAATAAGACTGTCACAGTGATAAATAATAATTCTATCAAATTCACCTCACCTGTTTGTAGCCTAGAAGTTATTTTCCTGAAAATTCTTTCAGATTTTAGATCATCTAAGATTCTTAGTATTACAGATTGTTAGTAGGTACTCTGAATCCTTGACCTTTTACTGAGTAAGTACTTCTAATAATATTATCTCAGTAGAAACCGAGGTGAAAGCTACTTGCTTCTAGTGGGAATACTTTTTTTGTTCCAGATCCAGAACAATAAATACAAACTTTTAACAAAAATAAGGCTGCATAGATATTTTTTCTTTACTCAAATACACTTTGAATGGTCGTGAAAGCTCATAAACTTAATGTACTTTTTTCACTTTTCCACCTTATTTCGCAGAACCGAACCACATTTAAGAGAACACACGATATAAGTACTTATTGTATTTTTCATTTTTTTTTATACAGTGCGAGATCATTTTTAACAGGTAACAAATTTACAGTTTCGTCTGCCCGAAGTTGCTTATTCGTTTCTGAGATATACGTAGGTACAGGACGTTAAAGTTTTTTTTTAAATAAACACTAATATAGCTTCATAGTTTGTTCTATTTATTTTTAACGAATTCTAAATGAAAATAAACGTGTATTTGAGCTGTTTGCGACTTTATTGTCATTCTACTTTCGTCTCCATGCATGATTTTTCAGGAAATTTGATACACTGATCATTTTCGTTGAAATAAGTTTTATTTCCATTTAAACATTATGCTTATTCATCATATGTAATCATTGATATCAGAAGTGGATAGAATTGTATTTTTTTAATTCTGTGGTTTCACCAGGCTTCTATCGCTAAATTATTTATTTAAACAAAAATATTATTTGATTACAATCTATTTCTGCTGATGTCATTGCTTTCAAAGCACTTATATCAATAATTGGAATAACGATTTGATTGACTAATAAAATGAGACATTATTTGGAGATTTATATTTAACAAAACTTTTCCATCAAAAAACAATACAAACAATTCCGTCTATCATCGGATAACCGTAAAATAATGTCTCTTTTATCACATACTTTGTTATTTTTATCCCTTTAAGTACAGGTCAAAGTCAAGTCTGTCTATTAGTATTAGTTCTACATTTTCATTCTATATAGGGATAGGGTTGTTGTTAAGTCTTAAATCCATACATTCCTTTAGAGATGTGATAGAGGAGGAGTGAGGAGTAAATTTAACTCCAATATGCATTATGCACAAGTTCATGGTTTTCTAGATATTTCAATTCTGCTGTAGATTAAAAAATCTGCATACCTGTCCGAAAGAATGTATCGAATTACCAATAACCCTGTATAGTGTTTAAATGTTTCATTCACTTTATGTATATAAATTTGTTCAAAGAATCATCATGTAAAGTTGTGTTCATATAAAAGTCACAGCTATTTTTGTTTCTTCTGATATAAATATATTGTTTGATTTTTTTTTATGAAATAAAATAGGTATGAAAAAGATCCCTCTATCCTCAATGTGCCTATGAAGCAAATATCGTGTATGACTTTTATGAATACAACTGTACATAATGCTAGGTTAAAAAAATTTTGAAACTCAATTTTATCACTTAAGTGCAAAAAACTCAACCCATATTGCCTCAACTTCTATTCTTTTCCTTTTTTAGTTATGTTTTGCGATACCTATCTTTTCTGTACAGTTAGATTTGAGTTTTTTTTTCTAAATTTCAAATTCATACCTACAGTATTGGCCCAAATTTAGATTTAGTAAGTAGATAGACCGCCTAAAATTTGATAAAACTTAGACCCTACATCATTTATCAAAGAACTGATGGTGCATTTAGGAACTTCAATCCATTTGTCAGTTTGCATGTCCTCGCAATTTAAAAAAAAAATTGTTTAGTGTTTTTTTTTTCACGTTCAAAAAAAGGACAGTTTTCAAAACTTTTTTCTGTGTAGTTTTTGATAAAAATGTCTAGCACCATTTGAAAGAGGGGCGAAACTATGTACTTCCTGAAAATTTCACAATAATTGGACAAGGAGTTTAGCTATTTAGAACTTGGCAAAAATTACCCATTTTTGAAAAAATCATGATTTTCAAGATTTTATAATAGACTATCCTTTGTTTGATAATTGTGAAATTTTCATGAAGTACATAGTTTTTGCCTCTCTTTCGAATGGTGCTAGCTGTGCTGCTCCTTTTTTTGAACATGGAAAAAGGGCACTAAACAATTTTTTGGAAAAAATCGCCAGGACACGCAGACTGACAAATCGATTAAAGTTCCGAAATGCCCCATCGGTTCTTTGATAACTGATGTAGGGTCAAAGTTTTATCAAATTTTAGGCGCTCTATCTACTTATAGCCAATAATACTGTAGTTCCTCTTGTTAATGTCAATCTCTTTCTTACTCATAATTAACAGTAATTGAGTTAATATGTTTGATTTAAATAATATGCGTCGAATTTTTCGCACCTCACTTTTACTATCAATCCCCCTTAAACATTATTCTATGCTATCAATAACTTATTTATGTTAATGTGAAGTTTAATAATTTGAATAGATGCATGTCATGTTAAAATACAAATGAGTTTCAATACTTTCCTCTATTACCCTGATTACTATCATCAAAATATGTGATATTTTATGGTTTATGGACGAATTTTAAATCTACCATTTTTTGTTCGTTCATAATGCCATAAAATTCACATAATTTTGATGAAACAAAATAAAAACAAACATTCTGACAATATTTTGATAGATGTCAGCTGTTTTATGTCAAGTTTGTCAGCATTAGTTCATTTAGCGACGTATAGGTGGATTGAAAAGTGTGTTCTATTGGCTCTTATGAGAGTTTCCGATCTAAACCTTGGTGTCATTAATCAATGGTGGTAGGTATGTCCGTTAATTCTTCTTATTAATAATGAAATGATAAAATCTACTCATCAGTTGGTCAATTTTATGACACCTCAAAATTTATTTCGTTCTATTTTTAGTATATCATTGAACTGTTCTGACCTTTTGGAGGCGAAATTATGTAGGTATACTTATCACAGTGATACAATAAACAATGATATAAATAAAAAAAAATAAAAAAATATTTCATGAATATCAAATTCTGGTTTTAATTTGTTTTGTGCATTTTACTTGGTGTTGCTATAACATTAAACTGTTTAAGTCTTTTCCTTGATAATAGCAATATAAGTTGAAGTATTTCTTGGAATGATTTAGATCTAAATGCCGGTATTTTCTAATGAACCATAGCTTCAAGTCACTGACCTTCTTATAAGGTATTCCTTTCAAAAATCTAGCATCAGCTCACCAACTCCAAACATCGCTCTCCACCTATTAACTCTAATTGCGAATGATTAAAGAATTCAATCAACAGTATCATCACCATCTACATTTTCAAAAACTAATTAACTCAAAATATGAAGAACCCCACATTTTCCAAATCCCTTATTACAAATATTCGCCGCTAAGTGTCACAATAAGCCCCAATCCATACCTTTTTGACCATCTGGCACGAGACCTCTTTAAAATCCTCTCCCAAACGCCACACTCAGGTAATCAAGCATCCCAAATACCGCTTTTTGTTGTTCTTGCGTTGAATCTCTATAGAACCTTTCAATTTTTTCTATTTTTGTGTTGAACATAATATTATGATGATATATACATAATAATTAACATTATATTTTTTTTTCCGAAACTATCAACAGGTGATAAAGGAGAATTTCCAATGACTCATTGTCTCTGGTTAAATAATTAAACCCCTCATAAAAATGCTATAACTAATGAAAAAATCTACACATCTCTCTCTTATTAAATACCTTACAAATCGGAGTACTACTACTTATATGATCTTTCATATGAGACAACACACAAACGTCCACCATCCATCATACCCTATAACATTTAAATACGCAATCACGAAGTCTGCATTGGAACAATAAAACATCACAAACGCCAACGTCACATCAAAAAACCTCAATTCCTAGAACCCCTTATCTCCCAACAAAACACCATACGTGACATCACCGCACGCAGTCGGCAACACCGTCCACACATCGATCCCGTCAATTATCAAGATCAAGCCTACAAAACATCTCAACGTCAACGTTACATCAAATGACCACCAAAAACCCAACCTATCCAAAATCCCCGATCTCCCACAAAACACGATACTTGACAACACCGCACACACACACACAGCCGGCAACACCACCCTCACATCGATGTCGTTGTGCCACTTCAAACGCCCACCATACAACCTGCAATTCCAAAATCCCTTATCTTCCCACAAAACACCATACGCGGCAACACCACACACACAAACACAGCCGGCAACACCACCCTCTCATCGATCCTGTCAATTGTCAGTATCAACGCTATAAATCCACCCCTTATCCCCCCACAAAACAGCACACGCGTCAAAACCGCACGACGCAACCGACAACACTGCCCTCACATCAATCCTGTCAATTGTCAGTATCAACGCTATGACCCACCCGCCACAAACGTCAATGACACTTCATACGTCAACCATAAAACCTAAAATCCCAAAATCCCTCATCTCCCCGCAAAACACCATAAGCGGCAACACCGCTCACACAGAAATTCCTGGGATCAACGCTACAATAGACCCCCACACCAAAACGCCGGTACCGCTCGAATGAAAGTGAGGTTGGGTACAGAAAGTGAGCCAGAATCCCCCTTGTAATACTACTTCCATGAGATTATCTGGGAACATATATTTTTTTGAAATATGGCCTTTTGTTTACTCAAATCATTCCTCAAAATTGCAACGTTTTTTAATTAAAAATTATCGAGATATTCGAACGCCCCTGTTCAAAATTTTAAAATTCTGAGCTCAAATTGCGATTCAGCATTAGAAGTTTGTGTGATTCATCAAAATTCATTATTTTTGTAGGTATGAACGGTTTCCGAAAAATAATTGTATTCAAACTTATAGGTATCACTCTTTTCCATAATATTTTCCTTACAGATAAAATCCGTTTAATCATTCATGAAATCGGTACTTCGTGTCGTGTTGAACGTTTCACCATACAAAACTCAATACTCCAACTTTCAAAATGTAAAAGCCATAAGAAATCGATTATTATTGATCTCCCAGATAACCCTCATTCCTACTTCTATCGATATGACAAGGAAATAATCGATACGCTGTCACAACACTATGATCATGTGGGTCGTTCGTGACACTTCGTGTAAGTCCGAGCGCAGTTCGCAATAGTTCGCATGCGCCTGTTTATGACGCAGACGCAGCGTGCTGACGCTGACGCTAGTCTAGTCTAGTGTTGTAGGCAGGTGAGGGGTGTCGTGTATAGCTTGTCAATCGTGTCAGCCGTTTCATTTTGTTGCAATTCCGCTTTAATATTTGCCATCATAGCTTTTTAATGCTACTTTCTTTTTAGTCACGGTTCCTCTTGAATTATTTCAACGTAAAATCATTATATTGTACACGAGATAATCCGCTATCTATATTTGTTGTGTGTTTTCTTTCATCAAGAGCCCAGACATAACAGTAACAGTCATTTATTGTTCGCGATCCTAGTAGTGAAATGGACCTTTTTTCCCTTCAAATGAAAATTGGGCGACTATTTCTAGCGAATTAGTGCTGTGATGTGTTTGAAATACAAAACTAAAATGTGAGTATACGCAATTTAAAGTTGTTTTCTCGCATGTCAACTGATCAAACGGCAGTTTAGCTGGACGCCCTTTCATAATTCGAATATTCAATTCGTAATTCCTATTCAACCTTTGCCATCTTAGCTTTATTTTGCTACTCTTGGAATAATTTAACGTAAAAATCATGATATTTTCCAGAAGATGACCAGCAATTCATGTGAATTACGTTATTCTCTCATCCATGACAACGGCGGCTCGTTTATATTTTCAGGAAGGGCACAAAAAAAATATTTGAATATATAGCATAGGTACCTACGAGCATCTGCATAGAAAAACAACAAATCTATCCAGATGTTGGTAGGTACGATTCATTGCCAATATCGCAAACGGTCATTTTATTTCGACTATTTATGATTTCGACGATATGGTCGATAATTACTTATGTATTGATAATAGGCCAGGGAAATGGTACTTTTGTCAGGTCTCATCCAGGACGCTGACTATAGTTTAACGAGTACTATGAGTCTATGGAAACAGAACCTATGCGTTTTCCACAGCAGATTCGGAGTTACTTTCGAAATATCAACAATCAGAGATCAAAAATATGAAATTCGCGTACATTTTTGCTTGTCAGTGTACAGTATGTACAGGGTGATTCATTTTCAGCGACAGGGTGCCAGTTCTTAAACTATTCATCGTAGAGGCTTGCGGCAAAACATTTCATTACTAAAACGGCCAAGAGAAAAACCTGGAAAATATTTTCTAGTTTCTAAAATGGTCGCTAGGGGGCGTAACAACCAACACCAAGAAGAAAAATAGTATTTTTATAGAATTTTGTCCAATGAAAATATATCGATGAGCTCATTTTCAGATTAACTGACTATTTACCTACATTTTTTGTCTAAAACGTTTTTTTCTATCTATCATAATAAAGTGGTGGGGAAAGTTCAATTGTTTTTTAAAACAAACGAAGATTTCTCCCGTTTCGCTTGACCGATTTTAACGAACTTGGGCTCATATAAAAGAGAATAGTCTGCGCTATAAAATGCTCATTTGCTTTTTGATTTGTGAAATTCGTCGTCGCCGCTAGATGGCGTTAACTAAAATGGTAGCATATTTTTGAGTTTTTTCCAAAAAAATCAAATGTAATGGTATATTCATTTTTATATATTTTGAAAGGGGATACTTTTCCATTTCAGTGAACGCCATCTAGCGGCGACGGCGAATGTCACAAATTGAAAAGCAAATGAGCATTTTATAGCGCAGACTATTCTCTTTCATATGAGCCCAAGTTCGTTAAAATCGGTCAAGCGAAACGGGAGAAATCTTAGTTTGTTTAAAAATAATTGAACTTCCCCCACCACTTTATTATGATAGATAGAGAAAAACGTTTGAGACAAAAAGTGTTGGTAAATAGTCAGTTAATCTGAAAATGAGCTCATCGATATATTTTCATTGGACAAAATTCTTGGTGTTGGTTGTTACGCCCCCTAGCGACAATTTCAGAAACTTGAAAATATTTTCAAGGTTTTTCTCTTGGCCGTTTCAATAATAATTTTTTTTGCCGCAAGCCTCTACGATGAATAGTTTACGACAACTGGCACCCTGTCGCTGAAAATGAATCACCCTGTACACGGATACAGCACCCTTTAGTTAAAATGACTAAAATGGACCAACATTTTTATTTTTTGACCAAGTCACCGTTCATAAAATGTTCTGCTTGTTTTGAAAAGTCTATTACCACATTTTGAATTCGAAAAGATCATACAGAGTGGTCAAAAAACAAGAAAACCTGAAATACCAACAACAGTAAACTGCATTTATTTTTCGTTTTGGGCCAGAGTGGCAATAAAAAAAAACCTATCCAAAGACTAATTCTGAAATTTTAATTTAGTATTCCAAATTATACTTTTCTGTAGGTAGAGTAGTTTTAAATTTTTGTTTTTGATTAATCCTGTTTTAGATCAAAATGTTCACTAAAGTTGACCAAGCGAGGTTATATTTGCATGGTTTTATTATTTTCTAGAGGATTTTGTTGAGATTAGGTATTTGGGTTGTATTTGGGATTTGATCAAAAGATTTTAAAAAAAATGATATAGTCAGGTTATGTTTGCATACTCTTTTCAAATTATTCCTTTCTTTTTTTCTCTTTCTCTCTTGCTTTTAACTCAAATTTAATTCTCTCACGTGTACGGTGTGGCAAATGGATTTGTTACAAAGGGGCGTCGGTGAGGGGAACGCGACAGTATTAAAACATGGCTGGATTCATTCATCAAATACCCAGTTGCGTGGCGTAGTGTGTAAAAATACTTCTATATATTGTTGACTAAAGAATAATGAGATATCAAATCGTTGATCTGTTATTTCAGTTATTTGTCACAATATCTGCCAAAAAAACTTAACCATAACCATAAATAAATCCTTTTCGATAACAACAAGAAAAATAAGTAACAATAACAACCAACAGCAATATCTTCTTCCTACTTATCGTCGACGTCAAAGCTAAGAGTTCAGACATAAAAGCACCGCCACTAAATGTCTGAATATTTGCTTTTAAGCCGGTTTATTAAAATGCACAAAAAATTGTCACGCCACTTACTACGGCCAATTGCGAGTCCGTTTTCGGCATTTCATTCATCTAAAAATGTATGACCACATTGGACAACCAATAAGACTCCTTCAAGATACGCCTTTCGGGTTCATGTTGCCAGCTTTTCGGATACCGATAATAATAATAGGAAGGTACTTGGAAAAATGTCTACTCATTTTGTTATCAGGTCTTGAAAAAACTACTTTTCAATTGAAAATAAATTAAAAAATGTACGTTACCATCATTTGAACTTTCCTTTTGTCAATATTTCTAATTATAAATATCGATTTCAAATGAACTTTGTTTTACCAAATCTCATATAGAACCTTTATAAGTTATTTGTAACAAATCCTTTGGAAAATATCAAAACTATGCAAACATAACCTCACTATATCATTTTTTTTTAATTTTTTGATCAAATCCAAATCCCAAATAGAACCTAGATACCTAATTTGAACAAAATCCTCTAGAAAATAACAAAATTATGCAAACATGACATCACTATATCATTTTGTTTTTGTTAAATAAAATGGAAAAAACACTTGAATGTGAAAAAGAGGGAACTGAACAATTTTTTGGAAAAAATCGCCAGGGCCAGGACACGTCAACTGACAAATGAATGGAAGTTTTAAAATGCACCATCACTTCTTCAATAATTGATGTAGGATTCAAGTTTTGTCAAATTTTAGGCTGCTTCTTCACTTTTGAGAGTACATATTTGAAAAAAGTAGGGATTTGGTTTTCCATAGCCAATGATTTGACATTAATACTTGATGGAAAAAAAGTTTCGGAAAATTCCGACTGTTTTTCTTGCAACTGATGCATCCTGATATAGTTTTTTTGAACAATTCCCACAAAAATAAATACCGAAAAACATTTATAAATCACCACAAAACAAATGCGAAACAACAAAACGAAAACACCAAAACAAAAATTGTAAATAACAATCTGTTGATCATTGTTTATAACAATATGTTTTTTTATTACAATGCAAATGAGATATTCCCATATTTTCGATAACATTTGCATGCAAAATGTTATCATGTTGTTGTTATTTGCATGCAAAATGTTGATATTTTGCCAACAAAATCTTGTTTTTAAATTGTTTGAACAAATAACTTGGTTAATGCATGAACAAGTTGCATATCCATAATGTACGCGAAAAGTCAACATAAATTAAAAAAAGAATCATCAAAAACAAGCTCCAGAGATCCAGATTTTTCGACATGCTATTTGAAAAAGGTTGGCGTCTCCCATCATTCTTCCAAGCCACATCCATGGTAATTTTCGCATGCCAACACAGCTGAAGTGTAAATCGTTTTCAACTTTTCCACACGATAACTTAAGGTCTTCATCTTCTCATGACGCTAAATATGTTTCTTAATTATTATAAACAAATCAGCTGCGACAAAAAATACTTATTTCGCCCAAATAGACTTGAGTTAATTTTTTTTGTCCCAAAATTGTCGCCAAAAAACCAGAATATTAAAAAATGCAACAGTTATTCTATTTGTTAATGAGATCAAAATAACAGAGATTTTATCCAAATTTTGCCCGATGGTTTTGGAACACTAGAAAATCTATTTCAATATGTTGATAAAACAAGCCTCTTCCACTTTCCCTGAATGGTAAAATTCTCATTAGTGTACGTCGAGGTGAACATATAGTGTTATGTCCAAAAAAACATCTCTGGGATAAACTTTTAAAGTTTTGAAAAAACTTTTTGATCTATCGGCTTAAAATTAGCAATAACACAGCCGTAAACTGTTTTGGACAATAGTTATTGTTGATTGAATATCATTCAAATCTCAGCGGTTTTTGCAATTTTCCAAGCAACAAGTAGAAATATCAAATTTTTTTTCTTTAAATGAAGGTTTTACAATTCTCTCCAATATGGTGTGTCAGAACTATTTTCCCAAGACTTCATTATATATTGACAGGCAAACATGTAAAATAAAACATTTTTTTGATCATAAATTGTTTATAACCGAAAATCACCAAAAGTATCTCCGAATCTGCTGCAGAAAACGCATAGGTTTTGTTTCTATAAACTCATAGGACTTGAAAAACTAGTCAGTTTCTCGAACAGGCTTTATTTTTCGCTCATTTTGCTAGCCTATTATTCGATCGTGAATGATCGAGTTGATATTTGGCAGCTCATATAACCAAATATGGAGATGGATGGTTTTTCTTCAACTCCTTGGACCAAAAGAAGTTTCCCGTTTATTTTTTTTATTAGTGATATTAGTGGAGTTGATCATGGTCAATTGACCAACCCCTATTTGACCGCTCAAATTCGGTCAAAATGTCTAGAAAAAATATTAGGTGAGTATGATATATATGTATATGATATACAGGGTGGTCCAGAAGTAATGGGACATTCGGTAACAGTAGTAAAAATAGTCAGTAAATCTGAAAATGAGCTCATCGATAAATTTTCATTGGACAAAATTCTATAAAAATCCTATTTTTCTACTTGGTGTTGGTTGTTACGCCCCCTAGCGACCATTTCAGAAACTTGAAAATATTTTCCAGGTTTTTCTCTTGGCCGTCTTAGTGATAAAATTTATTGCCGCAAGCCTCTACATTTAGTTTACGAGAACTGGCACCCTGTCGCTGAAAATGAATCACCCTGTACACGGATACAGTACCCTTTAGGTAAAATGACTAAAATGGACCAACATTTTTTATTTTTTGACCAAGACACCGTTCATAAAATGTTCTGCTTGTTTTGAAAAGTCTATTACCACACTTTGAATTCGAAAAAATCATACAGAGTGGTCAAAAAACAAGAAAACGTGAAATACTATCAAGAGTAAACTGCCTTTATTTTTCGTTTTGGAGCAGAGTGGCAATCAAAAAAAAACCTATCCAAAGACTAATTCTAAAATTTTAATTTAGTATTTCAAATTATATTTTCCTGTAGATAGAGTAGTTTTAAATTTTTGTTTTTGATTTATCCTTTTTAAGATCAAAATGTTCACTAAAATTGACCGAGTGAGGTTATGTTTGCATGATTTTGTTATTTTCTAAATTAACTTTTGTCTAAATCAGGTATGTAGGTTCTATTCTAGTGAGGTTATGTTTGCATAGTTCTGTTATTTCCCAAAATATTTTGTTCAAATTAGGTATGTAGGCTATATTTGGGATAATATCAAACATTTTTTTAAATAATGATATTGTGAGGTTGTGTTCGCATAGTTTTGTCGGTATGTGCGTTCGCTCGGACTAACACATATATTTTTGCTTGCTCCGGTTATAAAGCTGAATATTCACTGCTACAGTGCAAGTATTTTTTTGCAAAAGTTAAATAAGTTTTCGTTGTGCAACGAGATAGTGTTTACAAGTTTTGTTTTTCCTATTGGAACATTCCAAACTCAAAATATTTAATTTGTAATAATGGTGTTCACCGAACGGCAAAAATCCGAGCTGCATTCCATTGTATCCCAAGTATCACAAAAAGTTGTTAGTGGTATTATCAACGATAAGCAATTTATGGAGTCGCGAGCCAAAAAGGTTGCAGATATGCAGGAGCAGATTGGAGCATTGGAAAATAGAGTCAGTTTTGTTGAGGCTCAATTAAAAACAGTGAAAACTGAAAATGTAAAACTACATAACCGAATTGACTTTATCGAACAACAAACAAAACTTAGTCAGCTGCGTTTGTATGGACTTCCTGAGATGGATTGTGATCTTAAAAGTCAAGTTTGTGATTGTCTGAAGAGCAAGCTTGGTCTTTCCGATCTGGGTATTCAACAATGCTATCGTATTGGAAAGAAGCTGATGGGTACCAAATCTAAGCCGAGGCCAGTTATTATAAAGTTTACATCGACACAACACAAGAATGATGTTTTCTTCAACAAGAATAAACTGAAAAAAAGTATGTTTGTTATCGTCGAGGAACTCACCCGTCATCGTTATGAATTACTTGGATTGGTGAAGGAAAAATTTGGAAGATACAACGCTTGGACACTGGACGGGAAAATATTTGCTGAAATCAATGGTAATAAAACAATCATAAGAACTGAAGAGGACCTGCTAAAATATTGTAACGAATAACCGGAACAATGCATGAATAATTTTGTTTTCTTATTCTAATTATCTTTTTTGAATTAATTTATCTTTTTTATATATTAATAGTACGTTTTTTTTTTTTTCTCTTTGTTTTTTTTTTGTTGTTGTTGTTTGTACAAGGCATCTTCAATACCACAGAGATGAGACAGCTGCGAATAGCTTTTTTGAATGTTCGTTCTTTGACGTCACACTTTGCAGATGTTCAAAATCTTCTTTTGCAAGAAAATTATGATATTTTGGGTATTTCCGAAACCTGGTTAAGCCAAAATATTTTAGATAATCAAATACAGATTGCTGGATATGGCTTTGCTAGGGTTGATAGATTGACTAGAGGTGGTGGTGTGGGTATATATTTCAAGGATAATTTTCAATTTGATATTCTGCGTTCTGTCCAAAGTGAATTCCTTGAACATGTATGGCTAAAACTAAAATTTAATAACAAGTCATTTATTATTGGATCACTTTATCGGCCGCCTAAAGCGCATTTTATAAATTTTCTAAATATATTTGAGGATTGTTTATCTATTTACTCATTGGAATGCGACAAAATTATTTGTGGGGGGGACTTGAATTTAAATCTTTTGGACCTTGATAATAAAAGTGTGCAAGAATTTTTGTCTACTATCGAGACTTTTAATCTAAAACAAGTAGTCAATTCACCAACTAGAGTAACATCCAAATCAAGTAGTTTAATTGACTTAATCATTTTGCCAGAAACAGAACATGAATATAATATTTCGACAAAAAATGTACCTGAAATTTCTGATCATATGTTGACATTCTGCACACTAAATGTTAAACTTTCTAATACGAAAACTCCGAAATCCATTGTTATGAGAAATCTTAAGCGAATTGATCGTGATTTATTAAAAACATTTTTAGCAGATGCTCCCTTTGAAAACATAATAAAGATTTGTAATATTAATGAAAAATCAATACTTCAATGAATTATTACTGAATATTTTTGACGTTCTCGCCCCATTGAGGAATATAACTGTGAAAAAGCAGAAGCCGCCTTGGCTAACGGATGTAGTGCAAACTATGATAAAATTTAGGGATAAAGCTTTTAAGAACTTTAAACGAACTCAGAAGCAAAGTCATTGGGATCTTTACAAACAACTGAGAAATCAAACAAATATAGCTATAAAAAATGAAAAAAGGAACTACCTACAGTGTGTTGCCAGTGAATACAACAGTAAAATCTTATGGAAAAAACTTAAGAATTTGAATATCGTAAACAAACAAGTGAATATTAATATACCAGACATCTTAAATAAACCTACTGACATTAACGAACATTTTTTACAATTCTCTAGGAATAAAAAACAGATTGATTCGAATTTGCTACAATTTTATCATCAAAACTTAAAGACTAATATTCCTGAAAAATTTGAATTTATTACGGTTAGCTTGGACGAAATAAAAACACATTTATATAGCATTCAATCATTGACGACGGGGTCGGACTTGCTTAATATCGATATGTTATTGATGTGCTGTCCAAGAATTCTTCCTTTTCTCACGAATATAGTTAATTCTTGTATTTTGGCTGGAGTTTTTCCGGACGATTGGAAAATTGCCCGTGTCACCCCATTGCCCAAAAATAACAATATATCAAGTTTTAATGAGTTAAGGCCTATCAGCATATTGCCGTGTCTTTCAAAAATTCTTGAAAAAGTAATGAATAGCCAAATTAGCAATTATTTAAAAACTTATAACATTTTGCCGCCAACACAATCTGGTTTCAGAAAAGACTTTAGCTGCGTTACAGCACTTTTGGGCGTAACTGACGATATTATACGTGCATCTGACTTGGGCAGATCTTCTGTTTTAGCACTGCTAGACTACTCAAAAGCGTTTGACACAATCAGTCATGATTTATTGTTTGCTATTCTTCAGTACATTGGTTTTTCGGAGCCCGCAATTTTGTTTGTTCGGAATTATTTGACGGATAGAGTGCAGTATGTTGAGACGGATAAGGGTCAATCATCTAAGGAGCCACTTGGCTGTGGTGTACCTCAGGGTTCAATTCTGGGTCCCCTATTATTTACAATTTACACTAATAATATATCTTCTTGCCTAGATTATTCTTCAGCTTATTTTTATGCGGATGACACTCAAATATTATTCTCCTTCTCTCCTGACTCTTGGCCCATAGCAGAAACAAAAATTAATCATGATCTCAATAAATTATTAGATTTTTCGGAGCGACATGCTTTGCAAATCAATCCCGAGAAGTCGTCTATAGTAGTTTTTGGAAAAAACAGATCTAATCTGGTTAAGCAGCTCAATATCAAAATAGGTAATAGGTCATTGCAGTTTGCAGACAGTGCAAAAAAATTAGGAGTAAAATTGGACGCGGATCTGCGTTTTAGAGAGCAGATTGCTACTTATCTGCAACGCGCATATTTTTCTTTGAAAATGCTTTATCCTCACAGACACCTATTAACTCAGGACCAAAAAATTAGATTAACTGACTCACTCGTACTCAGCCATTTTAATGATTGCGATGTTTTATATGGGCCTTGTTTGAACGGAATTGATAAGCTTAAAATAGAAAAAGTCCAAAAAAATTGTTTGCGGTTCATATACGGTATAAGAAAGTTTGATCCAGTGTCTCATAAGTTAAAGGATGCTAGATGGCTGAATATGGAAAGCAGGCGAAAACTACACTCTCTAGTACTATTCCACAACATAATTTATAATAGGGGTCCTCCATACCTAACTAACAAAATACATTTTAGGACGGACGTGCACAACTTAAATCTCCGATTTAGGGGACTTATCACACCTCCTCCTCATAAAACCTCACTATTTCAGAGAAGCTTCACTTATAATGTATATAAAGTATATAATACTGTGTCAGAAAGTCTCAAGTCAATCAAGCCGTCAATTTTCAAATCTATTGTTAGAAGAAATTTCTTGCAGCGTCATTCTTCTGTGGTCCTTTGAAATGTTATTATGTAGGTATACTCACGATAGGTACTATTTTGATATTAATTTTTTGGTTTTTTGTTTTAAGTTTGAGCGAATTTTGTATTAAAATGGGTTTTTTTTTTGTTACTTCATATTTCAAGGGAGCTGAACTTTGATCAATTTTTAATTGCTTTCAGCTCCTTTTTTTGCAATCCGGTCAAGCATATACTATATATATATATAAAGTAGATTAAGTATTACACTGTATCTTGCCTATTGCAAAAATAAAGATTATTATTATTATTATTATTATTATTATTTTCCAAAAGGTTTTTTTCAAATTAGGAATGTAGGTTCCAATTTAAGGTTTTATCAAGAAATTTAACAAAAATTGACCAAGTGAGGTTATCTGTGCATAGTTTTGTTATTTTCCAAAGGATATTGTTCAAACTAGGTTCTATTTGGAATTTGATAAAAAAAATGAAAAAATGATTTAGTGGGGTTATGTTTGCCAGGGTTGCGTTGATTTGAATCAAGTGATTCAAATCAATGATTTAAATTGCGATTTTGATCACGTTTTTTTTTTAATCGTTGATTTAAATCACATGAACAACAATAAATATTTTCCCTTCTCTGCTTCCATTTTTGCAGAGTAAAATTGAATTTAGTCATCAAAACACAATCATTTAGACTTGTAGACTGTTTATTTATTGGTTTTGTTTTTTAAAATGATTACGTCAGTTGAATTGTTTTCAGTTATTATGTTTCATAAATTTTGTTAAATATGACCCAAGTTAAGTTGCGTTGTGTTATGTGTCTAAACTTCTATCTGAAATATTATTATAAAAAAAACAATACATATGAAAAAAGGATATTAATTAATAAAATCAATTTAAATAAAATACACGGATTTTTTCGATTTTTTTTCAAAAAAATCAGCAACACGGATATTTGCATAGTTTCTTTATTTTCCAAAGGATTTTCTCAAATAAGGTATGAGGGTTCCAATTTGAGGTTTGATGAAGACAATTACCAAAAATTCACCCGGTTAGGTTATGTTTTTTAATTTTGTTATTTTCCAAAGGATTCTGTTCAATTTAGTTATGTAGGCTCTATTTGCGATTTCATCAGAAGAATTGAAAAGAGGATATATTTAGTGAGGTTTTGCTTTGCATAGTTTTTGTTATTTTTCAAAGGATTTTCTTCAAATTAGATATGTATGTAGTAATTTGACTGATCGTGAAATTTATCAAATATTGACCAAGCGAGGTTATATTTGCATGGTTTTATTATTTTCCAGAGGATTTTGTTGAAATTAGGTATGTGGGTTGTATTTGAGATTAGATCAAAAAATTTAAAAAAAATGATATAGTCGGGTTATGTTTTCATACTCTTTTCAAATTATTCCTTTCTTTTTTCTCTTTCTCTCTCGCTTTTAACTCAAATTTAATTCTCTCACGTGTACAGTGTGGCAAATGGATTTGTGACAAAGGGGCGTCGGTGAGGGGAACGCAATAGTATTAAAACATGGTTTCATTCATGAAATACCCAGTGGCGTGGCGTAGTGTGTAAGATTACTTCTATATATGGTTGACTAAAGAATGATGAGATATCAAATTGTTGATCTGTTATTTCAGTTATTTGTCACAATATCTGATGCCAAAAAAAACTTTCAAGTGCCCTAATTTCCCCAAAAAAACGATTCAAATGTGAGTATATCTGTTCACTTTAGACAAATAATAGTAACGATAACAACAAGAAAAATAAGTAGCAATAACAACCGACAGCAATATCTTCTTCCTACTTATCGTCGACGTCAAAGCTAAGAGTTCAGACATAAAAGCACCGCCACTAAATGTCTGAATATTTGCTTTTAAGGTGGGCGTATCGCAATGTTATTCTCCTATACCCGACATGGACCCACTAAATGTTTTAATTCGGGAGAACAACACAACTTTGAGACGCGATCATGTTATGTACATGATGTACAATGATGTACTATTCCAATGAAGTAACATGAATTAGCTAGATTCAATTTGAAGAGTTTTCTGGGCAATCAAAAATGACCTATTTTTGGATGTATCGAAACGGTCACATCAATCGCTGTTTTCTCGGCTATTTCTTCATTTTTCATCACCAAAATAACTTATTCGAGGCACATGGATTTGCGTATCAGTATAACATTGCGATTTTAATCAACAAACAATCCGTTCTTGGATGGGGAAACTTTTTGTGAAATATTTTAGGATTTTTCCAAGGTTTACAGTAGACAAAGAAAGAAGATGGGGCATATTGCATAGGATGACAGAGATGGGAAGGAATCATCTGTGGGTAGGTCAGGTAGGAACCACGTTTTGGCATTTTTCTGGGGTTCAGCTTTTCACTCATAGATGCGGCGAGTGAGGATGTAGAGAAAACTGTAATTTGAACATTATCGATTTGGGGGTTTCGGAAATTCGTATTCATAGATTCTCGATTACCTATGTTTGTATTGTACGTTTTGTATTTACAGTACAGAACATGGGTTTGCTTGGGACCTGATTCTCGAGACTGATGAATCGGCCCAAGAGAAATGATATATTTTTTTTCTGTGCTGTGATGAAATTACCTATAATAGTAGAAAATGTACTTGAGTGAGCCGTTTTATGAGACGTCCATAGAAAAATAATATAGGTAGGTATACAGGGTGTTTCATTATCTTTGATAACATTCAATAAGCTATAACTTGTTTGTTTTTGAATGTATCGAAACGGAAGAAATACCATATTGTATAGTTATCTCGTAAGTTGTTTTCTGTTTGAAAAATAAAACAAAAAACTGACATTTTTCCGAGATAATAACCTAACTTATATTTTTTTAAATGAAATGCCCTTGTACCTATTTGTATTATTGGACATTTCTATTCTACCCAATATTCTATTTATATTTTATAAAGCCTAACATATACTTATCTTCGACGGTTTGTGAGGAAATGGCGTCGAAACCTGTCACACAAAAATTTTGAAGTCTTCTTATTGATCGCAAAGTGTGCCATGAACAATAAAAACTGATTAGATTTTACAATATCGCCTTTGAAATACTTTGACAAATCACAGAGTTTGCTCATTACACGAGGTGTTATGTGATTACACGTTTTTATGATTGTCACTATTGTCTGTATGTGAACCATTCAATTTTTGCATGTTTCGACGTCATTTTCTCCCAAACCGTTGAAGATAGGTATATGAGATGCTCTATAAAATATACTTAGAATTTTGTGTGGAATCGAAATATCCAATATTAGACAGGGCATTCCATTTGAAAAAAAAAATAAGTCAGGTCAATTTTCCAGAAAATCGTTAGTATTTTGTATTATTTTTTGTACAGAAAAAAAACTTGCTAGAGAACTATACAATCTGATATTTGTTTCGTTTCGATACCTTCAAAAACAAAGAAGTTACAGCTGATTAATATGTTATCAAAGATTATGAAACACTCTGTACCTAATCTGACTACTAATACAGGGTTTCCTTTAAAAAAAATCACCACCCGCGTCCAATGGCATCAAGCACTGGGTGTTAGGGGGGTTGAACTAGCACCATCCAATTTTTAATAATAAAACTTCCCCCCAATAGATTTGTGAATTGTTTCGTCGAATTTCAAAAATCTGTCTAGTTTCGCACAACGTGGATGGTAACTTTTTAAATAAACACACTCTGCCTATAAAAAATATGAATTACTTTTCCATAAAAATGACTTAGTACTTCAGCTTTATATTTGACAGTTACCTATTTATATTCAGGACTACAAATCGATGGTTCCAGGTATTGACTTTTTTCCAAATTACCAAAGTACCTACCTATTTAATTTATAGGAATGAAAAAAGAATATTATTATTTACACTTTCCACGATTTGATAATAATATGACGATGAAATGCAAGTATCAACACCTCAAATATTTTGTTTTCTATTTCAATTTTTATCGTGATTTGATTCTAATTATAAATTGCTGTAGAACAAAGTCGCCGAATAAAATAATAATTGATAGGAAAATTGAAAAAAGAAAGATTCGTCATAGATTATTTTCATAAAAATGAGCGTTCACATAGGTACAGGGTTTTTTGTTATAATTTGTCACCCCTCTAGTTGAACAAAGGATAGTAAGCTTTGAAATTTTGGACTTAGCGAAAAATGTCCCATTTTTGAGGGAATCATGAAAAAGTAACTGATGCAGGATTCAAGTTTAATCAAATTTCAGGCTGTTTTACTTCATTTGCAAAGTCCTTCTGTATGAATTATGTATTTTTATTCATACAGTTATTGTTTATTTACCCCACCCAGCGCCACCCCTATTCGCTCCGTGTCCATAACTTTATAAAAAAACATTCAGTTTTCGCACTTTTTTCTCTCACAAATGTCTTTACAGATCAATATAAGTTATATTAGTTTGCTTATTTTTACAGGAAAATTTCGACTGCGCTATATATGTCGCGTCACCCCGATTTATCATGCAAATAATGGCCCAACGCCCAACACTAAAATACCTATAATTATTATTGACGGATCAAAAAACATTCATACGAATTTCTTTTAGAGTAAAACTAAGTAAATCGAATAGACAATTAATGAACAAGATGACCATCGAGGACATAGAAGGTACAGGGTTATTCGCGTTATATTTTGACACCCAACTACAGAGCTCTTTATTATAAATGATAGAAAAAAACTCTAAATAAAAAAGTTTTAGGTTTTTTCACGTGTAGTATCGTTGGTGAAAAAAAATCTTTGCAACATTGAAAAAATTGATTGAGTAATTTTTTTTTTAACCCTATTCAAGTTCAAAGTCTCATGAAAATTACATTGCGTTGAACTGGCTTCTACAATATCTTAGCAACCCAGATTTTTGAAAAAAATATGAATAATTATTGGTTATTTTTGCCTAGTTCAAAATTTTATAGCTAGACTATCTTTTGTTCAATAATTGTGCAATTTTCAGAAAGTATATAATTTTATAGTATATTTCGAACGGTGATGGCCATTTTTATCGAAAATTACACAGAAAAAAGTTTTTTTAGAAAAAGAGCAAAACACAATCGCCAGGACACGTAAACTGATGAATTGCGATATTTATGTATTGTGCTCTTACATACATATGAAATATATATTCATAAATAGTGATATTATGTTACTTATCTAATGATTACTCTTTCAAAAACTTACCTCAACGGAAAATACTCCAATGTTCGTGAAAATTAATTGTCTATAATGTTTATTCAAAGATTTAGAAAAACTTTGCAAAGTTCACAAAAAGCACAAACTCAACGGCAACCACCTTCGACCATACACGCTTGGTATGGTCGAAGGCAACCACAAAAAAATATCCGCATCCGAAAATAATATTCACAAGAATACACACCCAGAATAAACCAAGTAATATTGGGAGGGTGTACGATTTGCCCACAAGATAAAATTTTGTGTATGTACCTGAAAAAATATCTCTAATTATGGAATTTCCCCGTCGGCGTCGAGGTGGTGTCAGACAAGTCAGGTTTATTTTCCCTCGAATAATCTACCTCTGATGCTTCCACCAAATCATTAAATTACATTGCCGACACGTGACCGCGAAACGCCCACCTTAAGCCGGTTTATTATAAAGCACAAAAAATTGTCACGCCACTTACTACGGCCAATTGCGAGTCCGTTTTCGGCATCTCATTCATCTAAAAATGTATGACCACATTTTACAACCAATAAGAATAAGATTCCTTCAAGATACGCCTTTCGGGTTCATGTTGCCAGCTTTTCGGATACCGATAATGATAATAGATAGGTACTTGGAAAAATGTCTACTAATTCTATTGTAGCGTTCGTTTCATCCTAAAGTTGTCCAAGGTATGATTTCTTCTTGTTTAGGCGGATGCGACCTTTCAATATCTTTGTCCATCTACGTATCGACTGGGATAGTACTCAATGTTTCTGTCGCGGCATAATTGCTGCCAATACACGTAAAATTCCGTCAATGTTTGGGTGTTGGTGTTATCAATTTTGGTACGGTTGGGTACATTGTTTCACTTTTGGAGGTGGATTGTCAATTGTCACAAAGAAGGGAGTCTTCTCCCGTGTGTGAAGGCAGACACACACGTATTTTTTTTTTAAACCAAAAATGTTTTAATTCTCTTGGCGGTATTGTGAAATTGTGCTGGAGAAAGGAGTTTAACTGAGTGTATCTCACTCCCCATACTTCACAGAATGTATTATTTCTGAGGATGCCTCAGATGAAAACGGATTTGTGAAACCTAGCAAGGGTTTTTTTCTTGACACGTAATTTAAACCGAATGAATGTGTTGATTTGAGTATCATAATTCTACAACCTATCCTGTCTACTGTTGATGTTTGGCGACGTGAATCACGTGGATGATCCGCAACGATATCAATCCCGGTCCCCTTTTTGGTTATGGCTCGAGATCTGGAAGTACTGTTGAGTGACGAGTCTGGGGTTAGCTCGTGACGTATCCCAGCCGCATTCCAAGAAAAAAGATCAGGAGCCAGGAGTCTGGAACAATTAACAGGCCAGTCGTTTTAATTATCTTTATCCAATCCATTTCGCCAACTTCAATGAGATTACCATTTCAATAATTTTTCTTTTTAACTAATTAAACATTAAATGTCAACTACATCGAATGCTGCCTAATATCTTATATTTTTATATCAACATTGTCACCCATAAAAACATTATCTTTGCGTAGAAAGATCTCAGATTTACATATTTTTATTGGTTAATTATTCTAAATTATTTGTACACTGCGCGGTACGATTTAACTATTTTTGTTCAATCACTCTGCCACTATATCTGTGAAACATAGCGCAATCCCCAAATCGTTCGAACGTATTTGCCCCTGCGACTTGATCCATTTTATCCGTAATTTTATCATTGATATTTCACTTCGTACCAACCAGTAATTTTCTGCCAACCAACGCTATTTATAAATTGAGATTTCATTCAAATTCTACCATTTTAACTCCTTGATTTTGGAGAATTAGTAAAATATCATATATCAAATTTCATGTTAAAGCATCATTTATTTGAGTGAATAAAGTAATGTTATTTGTGGACTATAAAGGTGTTCTTTTTTGATGAGTCTGGTTAACGGAAACAAATTCCTATCAAACAGGTTTCTTAGTTTTGCCTAATAAAGAAAACTGAGTGGCGCCTAATCGGGATTTTATAAGTAAGTATTAACTATCTAACAGTAAATTGATCAGCTGGCCATTATCCACGAACTCCAAGCCTACCGACACAGAGCTGCCGAATGCAAAAATAGTACGTGATAATAATTGATTATTTAACGCGCTACAAAAGTGGCGCCCAACGTGGGGCCTGGCTGAATTGTTTTGTTTTTTACTGAATTCATGGAATTTGTTTTGGTGACTTGATTCTTCAAATAAGAATAATAGTTGGATGCTTTTTCTTATCGCTAAAATACTTTGAATTTATTAAGTTTTTGATTTTTGATTTAAACATTTAAACATTTTTCATATAACGTGTTTAACAAAGAACCCTTGCTAGCATATCTGCCTATTCTGACCTTGATTTGAACTTTATTTTTCGGTTTGGTTTCCCCAATTTATTTAGGAATTTTTTTTGCGGGCGTTTGACTGTTTATATTTGTTGAGCGATACAGTGTGTATTGGACATTTTTTATTGCGGTTATTTTTGGTTTCGCTGAGAAACATTTCACTTTTTTATAATTATTGCTTGTTACTGACCCTTTTGAGTTTGATTTTCTTATCACGATGGACATGTATGGCTTTCAACCCAATCACCTTGTTGAGCATGAGCTTGATTATGAATTGAAAATTCGATTGCTTGCTACAGCTAGGAATGTCGCAGACAAGAGGAAAATTTTGGGAAAGGTTTTTAGAAAGGAACAGTCAAACCCTGGTTCGTCTATTATATTAAGCGAGGTAAATTTGGATTTCACTCAGGAACGCTCTGAAATTAAGAAAAGTTTAGATTCAATTGAAAAAATCATTGAGGATTTTGAAGGTAGTTCCACGGATTCTGCTTTTCTTCGTATGAAGTCTAGGTTATCGCACGTTTTTGGAAGGGCTAGACGCATTCCTGTTCCCACTGAATTACCTGATGAGACGAAATCCTATATTCAGGAAACGACCGCTACTTGTATAAAACTCGAATCAGATCTTTGCGACAAACTTTCTTCAGCCTCTGAGATTGAATCTACCCCAGTCAACAATGTTCCTGTGATAAATGTTGCAGCCCCTGTTGTCCACTGTGCAACCCGTAACATTCCCATTAGTGAGTGGCAGGTCAAATTCAATGGAGATCCGAAAAAGTTGTATTCCTTTTTAGAGAGAGTTACAGAATTAGCCGAAGCTCGTGGTTTTTCGGAGATTGATCTTTTCCATTCAGCTGTTGAATTCTTCATTGGAGATGCTTTCGTTTGGTACCGTAGTATAAAGTCTACTTTGAATGATTGGAATTCCTTAGTTTGTCGATTAAAGAGAGATTTTCTTCACGATGATATTGATGATGAGATTTGGGATCAGATCAGAAAGCGTAAACAAAGGAGGAACGAGTCTACCGTGATTTTAATAGCCCACTTGGATGCTCTTTTTTCCAGACTTAGTCGTCCACCAGCTGAAACTTCCAAAGTTAAATTCATAAGGAACAATCTTCTTCCAGATTTTATTGATAGGTTGGCATTAATGGATATTCCTTCGGTGCTACAGCTTTCGGAACTTTGCCGGAAATTAGAGGAGTCTGATTACGTCAAAAACAAGAATAGTGTTCGAGAGAGTGTTTCTGTGTTGGATGGTCCTAGTCATGAAGTTCAGAATCTCCGCTCAAGGAATAGATCATCACAAAATTTTTCACGTCCCAACAATCCTCCCAAAAATCATAACCGTCGCCAAGGTTCTTCAAATGAAGTTTACAATGAACCTAGTACCTCAAGAAGGGTGTCAGATCCGTCTTCGGCTAATAAACATAAAAAGGTGGTAACCTGTTGGAATTGTCAATTGCCAAATCATACATTCTTCGATTGTAAGGCTCCTAGAGGCATTTTCTGTTACAAGTGTGGTGAGCAGAATGTCAAGTCGACAGACTGTAAGAATTGTACAAAAAACGAGTGAAGGTGGTGACTCAAGGAGGCCGTTTCACTCTACCTGTTTCTTCAGCCTCTAAGCTTTCCAAATTTGATGAGTCCGACTGGAAAATTTGGCTTGATAAAGTTTCATCATTTATGAAAAATCCCATTGCTGTTGGTGAGGATCATATATCTCCTCTCTTTGTTAATAAACCCCTTGATAATAGACCCTTCCTTGTTGTCAAATTATTTGATATTGAGATAACAGTTTTACTTGATTCTGGAGCTACTTCTTCTGTTGTAGGTAACAAAGGCCTGATTATTTTGGATAAACTTGGATTGGTAGTTACCAAGTCTTCCGTAGAGAATATTTGCACAGCAGATGGTAAAAAGCAGGTTGTTCAGGGAACAGTTGATTTGCCAATTTTTGTGGATGGCGTTTGTAGAGTCATCAGTGATTTGGTGGTACCCTCTTTGGCACAGGCGTTTATTTTTGGTTGTGACTTCGCAAAACAGTTTGGTTTGTTAGTTGACTTTAAAGAGGATTCCTGGAACATTCATACCAATCATAGTAACTCTTGTCTCCCTGTTTTGGAGAGTATTTCTTCTAACTTGGATAACTGTTGTCCCACCTTGTATTCTTTGGATGATCTTTCTGTGGTTCAACGAACTGATGCTCAGGATTTGATTTTCTCTTTTGGTGAAATCAGTAGTAACGATAGACTTGGTAGAACTGACAAGATTTGTTGTACCATTGATACAGGCGATGCTTCCCCTTTTAAAAGAAGACCTTTTCCAATGTCACCCTATATGTCCACTATTCTCAATAAAGAGCTTGATGAAATGTTGAAACTTGGAGTAATAGAGCCCTCAACAAGTCCTTGGTGTTCCCCTGTACTTCTTGTGAAGAAGGCCAATGGAGAAATGCGTTTTTGTTTCGATGGTCGTCCCCTTAATGAGGTTACTAAGTCTGACAGCTACCCGTTGCCTAATATTGATCGTATTCTCTCTTCTTTGCGCGATGCAAAATTCATTTCATCTATCGATCTGCGAAAAGCTTTTTGGCAAATTCCTCTAAACGAGTCTTCTAGGGAAAAAACCGCTTTCGCAGTGGTTGGTAGAGGTCTTTTCCAGTTTGTTACTATGCCTTTTGGGTTGAAAAACGCCGCTCAGACTCAGCAACGGTTGGTTGATGCCATATTTGGTCCTCGTTATGAGCCCAATATTTTCACTTATTTGGACGACATTCTAATAGTTTCTTCCGATTTTCATTCTCACATAAATCTTTTATATGAAGTCAAAGATAAACTCAAAGAGGCAGGATTGACGGTTAATTTGGATAAGTGTGATTTCTTCAAAACTTCTCTTAAGTTTCTTGGTTACATCGTGGGTTCGAATTCTCTTAGGACCGACCCAGAGAATGTTTCTGCTATGGTAAATTATCCTCGTCCAAAGACTACTACGGAAATCAAGCGTTTTGTGGGTCTCTGCTCATGGTACCGGCGCTTCATCAAAGATTTTTCAACTCTCATGTCTCCCATCAACGATTTGTTAAAGGGTAGGAAAAAGGGTCAGTCAATAAAATGGTCAGATGCCGCCGAATCTTCCTTTGTCCAGATCAAACAGTTATTAGTTTCTTCCCCCATTCTTTCACAACCCGATTTCTCTAAAAGATTCTGTATTCAGAGCGATGCTAGTGACACAGGACTAGGTGGTGTTCTCACTCAGATTATTGATGGTGAAGAAAAAGTCATCGCTTATGCGAGCCGTTCCCTTTCTAAGGCTGAGAGGAATTATTCAGTTGTTGAGCGAGAATGTCTTGGAGTTTCATTCAATATAGAAAAATTTCGTCCCTACGTTGAAGGCGCCGAATTCACTGTAATTACAGACCATTACAGCTTGTTATGGCTCAATTCTTTGAAAAACCCTAGTGGAAAGCTTGCTCGCTGGTCTATGCGTCTGAGACAGCATAGCTTTGATTTGGTACACAGGAAAGGTTCCCAAAATATTGTCCCTGATGCTTTATCTAGATCTCTTCTCGTTTGTGACGATGATTCCCCTGATTCAATTTCCGGAGAGATAGTGATTGGTGAGGTTGATGTTGATCGTATAGACCCTTATTTTGACAATCTTCGTTCAAAGGTTCGTGATCACCCTGATGAATATCCCCAATTCAAAGTCGAAAATGATTTCGTTTACAAATTTATCCCCAATCGTCTTCCAATGAAAGTTAATCTTCCAGAATGGAAATTGTTAGTTCCGAAGCCACAGAGGAAGGAAGTCATCGATTCTCATCATAGCCCCCCTAGTTGTGGTCATTTTGGTTTTCATAAAACACTCAGTCGACTCCAAGAACGTTACTATTGGCCAAAAATGCGCCAGGATGTGTTGAGATTTGTGAAATCTTGTTTAGTTTGCGGTTCTCAAAAGGCTACTAATACAGCTGCTATGGGTTTGATGGGCAAAGAAAAAGAGGTGTCTTATCCATTTCAAGTGATTGCAGTGGATTTGATAGGTCCATTTCCCCGATCTAGAAAAGGTAATAAGTGGATCCTGGTAATATCGTGTTGGTTTTCTAAGTATACCATGATTTTTCCCTTGAGAAGTTCCAAGACCCAATATGTCGAACAAATTTTGGAGGATAGAGTTTTTTCAGTACATGGTTCTCCTTCCCTTCTGATCTGTGACAATGGTAGTCAGTTCACTTCAAATTCTTTTAAAAATTTGAGTAAGAAATACAGTTTAAATATTCGCTATAATCCCCATTATTCACCTCAGTGCAACTTCGTCGAAAGGAACAACCGTACTATTGGTACCGCAATACGCAGCTATGTTGATTCTCATGACAACTGGGATCAAAACATTCCTCAAATTCAGTTGGCTATCAATACCGCTAAGCACGAGGTAACTGGTTTCACCCCGTCATTTTTAGTCTATGGAAGACACATACCCCTATCAGGAAATTTTTATAAGGATTTGAACCTTGATATTCGGGTGGATCATTTGATTTGTCTAGGAGATAGGAATGGTTATGCTGAAAATCTCATCGCTTTGAAGGATATTTTTATCGATGTCCGTCGTCGTCTTCATGTTGCTTATGAAAGAAATTCCAAGGCATATAATTTGCGTAAAAGAGATGTTTCCTTCGTCGAAGGTGATCACGTTTGGCGAAAAAACAAAGTTTTGTCCAACGCTGCGGAAAAGTTCACGTCTAAACTAGTTCCTAAATATGTACACTGTATCGTTCGCAAAAAATTGTCAAACGTTGTTTATGATTTAGTTAAGGAAGACGGTTCTAGCTGTGGTAAATGGCACATAAAAGACCTAAAACCTTTCTTTGGTTCCACCGCTAGTGATTCCGATTCCTCGGAAGAGTAATGACTATTACTACTATTATTGATTATTTTGCTCCCTGTCGTTCAGACAGATATTCTGGTTTGAAGACCTATTTTGTCTTCCTGTTACATGTCTTTTTAGACTATAAATTTTTTAGTATTTTCTGCAAACATTTTGCTTTTGCTCATTCAAGTGCCCTGAAAATTGACCAGTAAATACAATTTGGTTTCTTACTAAGTCTCAACTATGTTGGATTTTATGAGGACTACTCAAGTAAGAATCGGTTTTTCTTGCCCCGTTTTTCGGCTCTGTAGCGTAGGTTCATACCGGCAAATTGCTTTTACTCAAGTCACTAATCACTTCCTTTTCCCTTAAATTTCAGTGTCACTCATTACTTGGCTTCATCTGGCACAACGAAATTTCGTAGTTAAGTTACTATAGGTTAGTTTTTCATAGTTTAGGTTCTCTTTTAAGATATTTGTCCAACCTTTCTCGATTCTGTCCCTACCAGATTTGACCTTACCGAACATGACTCCTTTTGGACGGGTGATACACGTAGTTATCAAGAGTTGAGAAATTGTTGTGACTGAAAACCCGATTTCATTTATATTTAGTTATTCTAATGATTAGTCTTTAAAAGGTGTTATACTTATTCAATTCACTCAAAATGTGGTTAGCTTTTCGCTAATCCTCCTTTCGATTTCCTTCTACAGTTTCGTTTTGTTCATGTTGAACATAAAATTGACTTTGTCAATTTCTTTTTTAGGAAGGGGGTAAATGTAGCGTTCGTTTCATCCTAAAGTTGTCCAAGGTATGATTTCTTCTTGTTTAGGCGGATGCGACCTTTCAATATCTTGGTCCATCTACGTATCGACTGGGATAGTACTCAATGTTTCTGTCGCGGCATAATTGCTGCCAATACACGTAAAATTCCGTCAATGTTTGGGTGTTGGTGTTATCAATTTTGGTACGGTTGGGTACATTGTTTCACTTTTGGAGGTGGATTGTCAATTGTCACAAAGAAGGGAGTCTTCTCCCGTGTGTGAAGGCAGACACACACGTATTTTTTTTTGAAACCAAAAATGTTTTAATTCTCTTGGCGGTATTGTGAAATTGTGCTGGAGAAAGGAGTTTAACTGAGTGTATCTCACTCCCCATACTTCACAGAATGTATTATTTCTGAGGATGCCTCAGATGAAAACGGATTTGTGAAACCTAGCAAGGGTTTTTTTCTTGACACGTAATTTAAACCGAATGAATGTGTTGATTTGAGTATCATAATTCTACAACCTATCCTGTCTACTGTTGATGTTTGGCGACGTGAATCACGTGGATGATCCGCAACGATATCAATCCCGGTCCCCTTTTTGGTTATGGCTCGAGATCTGGAAGTACTGTTGAGTGACGAGTCTGGGGTTAGCTCGTGACGTATCCCAGCCGCATTCCAAGAAAAAAGATCAGGAGCCAGGAGTCTGGAACAATTAACAGGCCAGTCGTTTTAATTATCTTTATCCAATCCATTTCGCCAACTTCAATGAGATTACCATTTCAATAATTTTTCTTTTTAACTAATTAAACATTAAATGTCAACTACATCGAATGCTGCCTAATATCTTATATTTTTATATCAACATTGTTACCCATAAAAACATTATCTTTGCGTAGAAAGATCTCAGATTTACATATTTTTATTGGTTAATTATTCTAAATTATTTGTACACTGCGCGGTACGATTTAACTATTTTTATTCAATCACTCTGCCACTATATCTGTGAAACATAGCGCAATCCCCAAATCGTTCGAACGTATTTGCCCCTGCGACTTGATCCATTTTATCCGTAATTTTATCATTGATATTTCACTTCGTACCAACCAGTAATTTTCTGCCAACCAACGCTATTTATAAATTGAGATTTCATTCAAATTCTACCATTTTAACTCCTTGATTTTGGAGAATTAGTAAAATATCATATATCAAATTTCATGTTAAAGCATCATTTATTTGAGTGAATAAAGTAATGTTATTTGTGGACTATAAAGGTGTTCTTTTTTGATGAGTCTGGTTAACGGAAACAAATTCCTATAATCAAACAGGTTTCTTAGTTTTGCCTAATAAAGAAAACTGAGTGGCGCCTAATCGGGATTTTATAAGTAAGTATTAACTATCTAACAGTAAATTGATCAGCTGGCCATTATCCACGAACTCCAAGCCTACCGACACAGAGCTGCCGAATGCAAAAATAGTACGTGATAATAATTGATTATTTAACGCGCTACCTCTTTTTCTTGAAAAAACTACTTTTTAATTAAAAATAAATTAAAAAATGTACGTTACTATCATTTGAACTTTCCTTTTGTCAATATTTCTCATTTCAAAAATCGATTTCAAATGAACTTTGTTTTACCAAATCCCATATAGAACCTACATAAATTATTTGAAACAAATCCTTTGGAAAATATCAAAACTATGCAAACATAACCTCACTATATCATTTTTTTTAAATTTTTTGATCAAATCCAAATCCCAAATAGAACCTACATACCTAAGTTGAACAGAATCCTCTGAAAAATAACAACATTATGCAAACATGACATCACTATATCATTTTGTTTTTGTTAAATAAAATGGAAAAAATACTCGAATGTGAAAAAGAGGGCACTAAACAATTTTTTGGAAAAAATCGCCAGGACACGTCAACTGACAAATGAATGGAAGTTCTAGAATGCACCATCACTTCTTCAATAATTGATGTAGGATCCAAGTTTTGTCAAATTTCAGGCAGCTTCTTTACTTTTGAGAGTACATATTTGAAAAAGGTAGGGATTTGGTTTTCCATAGCCAATGATTTGACATTAATATATACTTGATGGAAAAAAAAAATCGGAAAATTCCGACTGTTTTTCTTGCAACTGATGCATCCTGATATAGTCTTTTTGAACAATTCGCACAAAAATAAATACTGAAAAACATTTATGAATCACCACAAAACAAATGCGAAACAACAAAACGGAAACACCGAAACAAAAATTGTAAAAAACAGTATGTTGATCTTTGTTTACAACAATATGTTTTTTTATTACAATGCAAATGAGATATTCCCATATTTTCGATAAATCTTTGCATGCAAAATGTTATCATGTTGTTATTTGCATGCAAAATGTTGATATTTTGCCAAAAAAATCTTGTTTTTGAATTGTTTGAACAAATAACTTGGTTAATGCATAAACAAGTGGCTAATCCACAATGTACGCGAAAAGTCAACACAAATTAAAAAAAAAATCATCAAAAACAAACTCCAGAGATTCAGATTTTTCGACATGCTATTTGAAAAAGGTTCTCCCCTCCCAGTCTTCCAAGCCACATCCATGGTAATTTTCGCATGCCAACACAGCTGTGGTGTGAATCGTTTTTAACTTTTCCACACGATAACTTTAGGTCTTCATCTTCTTATGACGCTGAATATGTTTCTTAATTATTATAAACAAATTAGCTGCGACAAAAAAAATAGTTATTTTGCCCATACAGACTTGGGTTGATTTTTTTTGTTTTAAAATTGTCGCCAAAAAACCAGAATATTAAAAAATGCAACAGTTATTTGATTTGTTAATAAGATCATAATAATAGAGATTTTATCCAAATTTTGCCCAATGGTTTTGGAACACTAGAAAATCTATTTCAATATGATGATAAAACAAGCCTCTTCTACTTCCATAAGATATGCCCTGAATGGTAAAATTCTCATCAGTGTACGTATAGTGTTATGTCCAAAAAAACATCTCTGGGATAAACTTTTGAAGTTTTGCAAAAACTTTTTGACGTATCGGCTTAAAATTAGGACTACTAGCTAACTTTTCACACAATAACACAGCCGTAAATTGTTTTCGACAATAGTTATTGTTAATTGAATATCATGCAAATCTAAGCGGTTTTCGCAATTTTCCAAGCAACAAATAGAAATATCAATTTTTTTTTAAATGAAGGTTTTACAATTCTCTCCAATATGGTGTGTCAGAACTATTTCCCCAAGACTTCATTTTATATTGACAGGCAAAAATGTAAAAAAAACATTTTTTTGATCATTAATTGTTTATAGCCGAAAATCACCAGAAGTATCTCCGAATATGCTGCAGAAAACGCATAGGTTTTGTACTAGCCGTTGGCGGCGGCTTTCGAATCTCTCTTATCTTTATCTTTTATCTTATCTTCAGCTTTCAGCTTCGGGATAGTCGCGGCTCACGGCTTTCGCTGTTCATTGCGCTGCATTGCACAAAACATGATGTTTTGTGTTGTGGTTTGTGGTTCATCCTTTGAGATTCAAATTGACACTGAACAGCTGCTTTTTGTTTCGCTGAAGGTTATTGATGAATGATTATTTATTGATGAATAATTATTATGTTTATGTTAATTATTGTAGTCATAGATACTACAAATCAACTTTAAAACTCAAATATTTTGAAAACGGCTGGAAGGAATGCCTACATGTTGTATATTTTTGATATCAGAAAAATAATGTCTATTTGATTATAAAATAATATACAGGGCTTTTCACTTAAAACTCCGCACGTCAATATCTCGGAAAAGAATAGGAATATTTGATTTCTGTAAAAAGTAGTCAATGTATAGTTATTAGTAGTCATTTTTCAGTTAACAAAATTCGACGCCTACCAAGAGTAAAGCGTCGCGACGCATCGAAAATATTAATCGATTGCAGGGACTTTAAAATTACGCGCATGCCAAAGTACATGTTATTTATAAACTTTTTTGTTATCAAGTCGAACTCGTTTATTCTACTCAGTTTTGAGATATACAGTGTGTCCAAGATAAGGATGTCTATCATGGGGATCTTGAAAACCGTGAGAGATACAAGGTCGGTTAAATGGAGGCAAAGTTGCGTATTTTGATGCTTAACAAAATGCCGTTTTAAAAGCCAAGAAATTCCGACCAAGTCCGAAATTATCCGAAAAAAACCGAAATTTTTAAAAATTGTTTTCATTATTTTCTGACCACATTTGAAGAGATATTTTGAAATGAATGGAACTTCTTTGTTGCCACTTTTTGCCCTTTACAAGATGGCGTTATTGAATTGAAGAACCGACGTTTCGTCTATGAGCAGCCATCATCAACTTTGTTTTTTTTAATACGGCCCTGGATTTTTTATGCCGGATTTTGAGGGCCTCTTATCAAACCAACAATGTATCGCAATTATTCAAAAAAAATATGTTGATGGATTTTTCCATAAGAACTCATTTGTTAGAGAGAGAGGAGAAATACATTTTTGATAGGATTAGAAACAACCACTTCTTTTTTAATTAGTGCGATACCTCGTTGGCTTAGGAACATAAAAGGCTCTTAAAATCCGTGATGAAAAATCCAGGACCGTATTTGAAAAAACAAAGTTGATGATGGCTGCTCATAGACGAAACGTCGGTTCTTCAATTTAATAACGCGTTCTTGCAAAGGGCAAAAAGTGACAATAAAGAAGTTCCATTCATTTCAAAATATCTCTTGTGGTGGTCAGAAAAAAATGAAAACAGTTTCGAAAAATTTCCTTTTTTTTCGGACTTAGTCGGAATTTCTTGGCTTTCAAAACGGCATTTTGTTAAGCATCAAAATACGCAACTTTGCCCCCATTTAACCGACCTTGTATCTCTCACGGTTTTCAAGATCCCCATGATAGACATCCTTATCTTGGACACACTGTATATCTCAAAACTGAGTAGAATAAACGAGTTCGACTGAATAACAAAAAAGTTTATAAATAACATGTACTTTAGCATGCGCGTGATTTCAAAGTCCCTGCAATCGATTAATATTTTCGATGCGTCGCGACGCTTTACTCTTGGTAGGCGTCGAATTTTTTTAACTGTGAAAAATAACTACTCGACCCCATACATTGACTACTTTTGACAGAAATCAAATATTCCTATTCGTTTCCGAGATATTGACGTGCGGAGTTTTAAGTGAAAATCCTTGTATAGGGTGCTCTATTTAAAAATATGCAAGTTGTGTCTGTCACACTTTTCTCGTGCACCCGGTATACAAAAAATTATTTTTTTCTGGCGGTTCATGTTATTACCTACCAACTTTGTATTTAAAGACCCTATCTATCTTGCATAATAAGCGAGTTAGTCTGCAGACGAAATATACGGAAACCCCCTGTACATCATTAACACAGAACGGATAATGTAGATTGTAATCTAAACTACATCCATTAAACTGATATTATCGTGAACGAAAACTGAGACAAAACTCACCACTATGATGCTTGCGAACATGTCTTACAAAGTTTCCGCGCGTCGTGAATGTTTTTGAACATTTATTGCATGTTGAGCCATGTTATTTTGCTTCTTTGGAGCAATGTCTTGTACTTGATCATCTGAAATGTAGGTATTTTACTCACTAAAATCACCCGAAAACTCACAAGTTCAAAGGTTCAAGATAGATTTTGTAACATTTAATAACAATTACCTTGTTTCCAGAGCCAAATATTATAAATTTTACAAGATATGCTCGACGAAATGGCAATTTTCTTAAGGTAGGTTTTTACCTTTGGAGTAGAAATGTCATATTATAAAAATATATACAATTTTCAGTACAACCAAATACAATAATAAAGTTGTTATTTGAAGTAAAAAAGTAGGACTATGCCCAGACCAGAGAACTAAAACTAGACGTTGAGACGCCTTGGATACCTATGTGAAAACATTGTTTTCACAAAAATCTATTTTGAACCATTGAACTTTCATTTGGGTATTTTTTTTTCAAAACATCAAATTATAAAGTTGATGGAGGGGTTCAATATGACACTGTTGTAATAAAATTCAATGAAAGAGATGAATTCTTGGTTATTAATCTGAGCACTTACCGGCTTACCGGCATGAAATTTTCGAGCATGAGCCCGTAAATTGGACAATCTCCCGAAGCTCTTATCACATGCTGCACAAGATAATATGTTCTTCATTTTACAAGGTAGAAAGGTACAAAACAAACACAAAAGCACTAACAATAGTAACAATAACAATGTCCAAGACCAACACAATCAACGCCAACACTCAACATTGAATGAACAGTTGCGCTCGAGTAAAACCGACTAAACCGAGCCGAGCGCCGCGATCCGAAAGCTGAAGATAAGATAAAAGATAAAGATAAGAGAGATTCGAAAGCCACCGCCAACGGCTAGTTAGGTTTTGTTTCTATAAGCTCATTGGACTCGAAAAACTAGTCAGTTTACCGTGTCAAATTTGAATTTTGATATTTGATTTTTTCAAATAACTTTTGAAATAATCAATCAAAATCTAAATCTTAGCACGGAATTGCTCTTATTTGTATGGGGCGTCACTTACCACCTTTCCACTCATTCAAATAGTCAGAACTTTTTTGTACGCACTCGTACTTTTTTTCAAAATTGGAAAAATGATTTTTCCATTATGCTTATATGAAAAAGGTATACTTTCTAGAAGTGCCTAGGAGTAACCTTTTTCAAGTTATTTGAACTTGGAGTAATCCATGCAATGTGGTTTTGAATGGACAATTTTGAAAATGAACATATAGGAGGCTTTGAAAGCGGCGTTATCATGTTAATTTTGACATAAGCTTGAATGCTTCTTGATTTAAAAAAAATAATCTAATTTTATATTAATTTTTTAAAAATTTTATATTTGTTCTTGTTTTTTTTTATAAAAAACATTAAGCATCAAGACGCTTGTCAAAATCACCGTGATAACTGCATTTTCGATGCCCCTTATGTTAATTTTCAAAATTTTCCATTAGAAACAATATTGTAAAGATCACTTCAAGGGCAAATATCTTGAATATGGTCACTCCTATCGACTTTAACAAAGTGTACCTTTTTTACGTAAAAATGACGAAAAAATCAATTTTTTAATTAAAAAAAAATGTTCGAGTGCGTACAAAAAAGTTATAACTGTTTGAATGGGTGGAAAGATGTGTAAGTGGCGCCCCTACATGCAAGACCCATACCAAGACCAGATATGAATTTTGCATGTCAAACAACCCCTATATACGAAATTTTATCAAAATAACATGATTATCTCAAAAGTTGTTTAGAAAAATCAAATATCAAAATTCAACTTTGACACCCTGTATCACTGTTGATATCAACTTCCGGATGTGACAAGTTGAGGTCTATCGCAATATTTTTGTGTGAGGAATCTAGTGTTACCGTATGTCCCGTTACTTCTGGACCACCCTGTATATAGGGTGTCCGGAAAGTCAACGATAATACTGAAAGGGGTGATGGACCAACTCATAAGCAGAAAAAGATAATATGACCTTAGTAAAAACTATGGTTTTCTAGATATTGCCACTAAAAGTCCAAAATATTTAATAAGAAATCTTTTTTTACAGAGAAATAATTAATTTTTATTTCCTTTTTTACCAAGTACGTGGAAATTTTCGTGACTGGCTTGTAATTGCAAAGAAAACGGCGATGGGGAGCAGTAAAAAAAATAATCGAAAAAAAATGATAAAAAATATTATGTTTTTCTGGAAGCTTACGAGTTGGTCTATCACCCCTTTCAGTATTATCGTTGACTTTCCGGACACCCTGTATGTATGTAAGTTCACGCTTTTATGTTCTCCATGTTCATGTAAAAATAAACGTTTTTGATTTATACAGAATGTGTCCGTCCAACTTGTCAAACCTTCTAGAGTAAATTGAGGAACCACAATCATAGAGAGTAGTTGGAGATAAATCACCGATAGTTGCGAACGCGTCGTTTCAAAAATAAAGTTTGTGTTTTTTACTCTCGAGAAAAAAAAAATGTTACGCCAAAAGTTTTAGACAGACATATTTTTCTTCAAAATACTCATTCAATTTTCTAAAGTCTCTTGAGTTTTTCCTTTTTTGTGATAAGAGAATCGACTATATATTTTATGCTTGAGCTGTAACACTCTTTTTAATGTACCCCCGAATGGACCTAATTATGACACACACCTGAACACTGTACGATATCTCCAAATTTAGATATCGGAAGATACTTTTAACAATAACATAACTTTTAATTGATGCTTATTATTATTGTTTTCATGAATTGCCAAATGAGAAATTTGACAAGTAGTATAGTTGGGGTCATGTTTATCCACTGAATACTTAAAATTTGATTTTTTAAATTCATTTGTCAAATGACCAAAAAACTTTGAGTACTGTAAAGTGTTCAAAGAAGCAAAGGCCTAATTCACGATTCACTCTTAACTCCGCTATACCAGTCCCAAGCCTGGGGTCCCATTGCACTATTGGGAAAGGAGGAGGGAGAGGGAAAGATAAAAGAATGCAGGGTTCATTTCGTCTGAATGATATCACTACTTGTCCGATTACCGCGAAATTTTGCGATATGGAATATTTTCTCCAGAAATGTGACTTTCGATCTGCATATTGGGTTTGATGATTTATTTCAACTTATAGATGGGTGCCACGATGCAGCAGTTCTGATTACGAGTTAGCGCTACCTAACCATGCTACTCCGTAACTAGAATTTTGCAAATTTGAACTTGTGTTTTTGGTAGATAATTTGAATATAATCATTTGGTATTTGTTGCAGTTTTGAAAATTTGATTTGCAATCTGCATATCGGGCTTTTTGCACAGATTTATATTAACTTATGAATCAGTGTCCCGATGCCACAATTCTGATTACGAGTTAGCGCTACCTAACCATGCTAATCCGTAATAAGATTTTTGCAAATTTGAACTTGTATTTTTTGTATATAATTTGAATATAGTTATTTGGTATTTGTTGCAGTTTTGAAAAATTTGATTTGCGATCTGCATGTCGGGCTTGATGCGCAGGTTTATATTAACTTATAAATCACTGTCCCGATGCCGCAATTCTGATTACTAGTTAGCGCTACCTAACCATGCTAGTCCGTAATTAGAATTTTGCAAATTTGAACTTGTGTTTTTGGTATAAAATTTGAATATACTTATTTGGTATTTGTTGCAGTTTTGAAAATTTTATTTGCGATCTGCATATCGGGTTTGATGCACTGATTTATATTAACTTATAAATCAGTGTCCTGATGCCGCAATTATAATTGTGAATTAGCTCTACCTAACCATGCTAATCCGTAATTAGAATATTGCAAATTTGAACTTGTGTTTTTGGTATATAATTTGGAAATACCTATCTGGTATTTGTGGCAGTTTTGAAAATTTTATTTGCGATCTGCATATCCGGCTTGATGCACTGACTTATATAAAACTTATAGATAGAATAATAAATAGAATGAAAAAATGTGTTTTATTTTTCCAACACTATTTCTGTAATAGTGATGATGTGTTCGGAATATTGACAATCAACGTAAGTAATAAAATTCTTCCTGCCCTTAAACACTGTCCATCTTCATTTAATATAGCAAGCATTTTGTAGGCTATTTGTGGTAACGGATATAGGAATGCTTCATGTATTTATGTCCAAGATTTTAGTAGTAGACCTTTTTCTTTATGCTACACCTCTTACACTATTGGGTGTACAATTTGGCAAGCGAACATATGGTCCATAAGGTTTCATATGGACTAACGTATGGACGTCTGTCAAATTGTATGCCAAAGACTTCCGTATTCTCCGATTCTACAGATAAACGCTTTCAACTAAACGCGTTAAAATAGTTAAACGTCCTCGACTTTTTGTCGGTATGTACCGTGCAAATTTTCCCAACGTTTAGTTCAACCTAGAAAAATGTCGGCAACGTCGGAATATTTTGGTGGAATTGAAGTTGATTGACAACTTTGACTAAAAATAAAATAGACAGATTTGTTCACATTAAGCGTTTTCATGGAGTATGGTATCATGAGATCATTCCAGTTTGGTCTGTCATCAACGTCACTTTCAGCCAATCGGCGAGCTGCAAGTGACACTAATGACAGACCAAACTGGAATGGTCTCATGATACCATACTTCATGAAGACGCTAATTATTTTATAGAGCATAGACGTCAAATCACATTTTAAGCAACTTGCGGTAAATCTCAAATTTCTTTGTTATGGCAGACACAAGGAATCTCTCCGCAATTGCATGCTTTAATAATTCGTAAAATTCAGTTTGCAAATGTTCATTATCTATTTTGATTATGGCGAAAACCGTTAAAGACATTCAAGTCATTCGCTTTTGATAATTTCAAGTTCTAAAAAATATAGATTCAATTTTTACATTAAAAACTCAAAATTTGTATTCACAATCAATCACATGCGGCTACGTCACTCAAACGGCCTCCTGTATGACAAATGTCACTCCCCTTAAAATATGCGCTTACTGGAACGGTAGTTCGCTCAACTCGATCATCTTTTGTCTCTTTTTGTTAGCGTGAAGCAAAAAGAAAAAAACTCGGTAGCTGATGATTCTGGTTAATCGAATCTCTCTAAACCGAAAGCGCCTATATTAAACGACTGTCAAATTTTATAGTAAAACGGTTTTTATTTTCAATTATTCCATTCATCACGTGGATGATAGACTATTGCTCATGTAGGGGAATCATGGCTCCATATTTACAAAGTGTTTATGGATGACTGCCTCTGTCCATTTTATTTTTAGCCCAAGATTGGCAACCATGAGGTTGACAGTAGACATTGATGATGATACTTGATAAATAATTGGTTTGACATTTGAACGTAGTTATGTAAGGTTTACATTGCATTTCATTTCGAAGTGGATCTATCAGATATCCGCTTGGGAAACGGGAATCATATGTTACCATCCACATTGAATTTGTGTTCAAAGTCACGCTTATGCCAAATTCAATGTTCCATATACATCTTATGATTCTCATTTGGCAAGTGCATGGAAATCGGTTACTTCCACTTCGAAGTGAGATTTAATGTAAAACATCAGACATGCTATTTCATTTCGAAATGGAACTGTCGAATTTCCATCCGCCAAATGGGAATCTTATGGTACCATCTACATTGAATTTTGGCGTAAACATGACTTTGTACACAAATTCAATGTAGATGATATCTTATGATTTTCATTTGGCAAGCGGAATTCAATGTAAACCTTAAAGGTTAATGTTATGCAAATCAATGTAGAAAGGAACGAAACGAAAAATCATGAGAAATTAGATTTTCTTTTAGGATGGTTCAAAATAACCATATTTGATAATGCAGAAGTGAACGTTAACCACATAAAATCTCAAAGGCACCCATGTGAAAACGAAAGCCCGCGGAAAATCTTCGTCAAGGAAAAATTTTTTTTTTTTTGATAACGAATCTACAGTTTCACGTTGTATCACTTACTCTGTTACACCCTGTATATAATGATTCGATAAATTAATAAATTGGATATACACTTCTGCGCTATCGCGAGTCAATTGTTGAATTGATTACATACAATTTGATTAGGTGTATTTTTTCTATAATTATACAGTTACACCTGGTATATCTGGTTGTTAGTTGGTTGTACATCTACATTTCACATTTCCCTAAACTGCCCTGCAGAGTGGGCATCCGACTATTAGTTTCGGATCAAGAATAATTCTGCACCTGACACATGGTTGTGGTAAAAGGCCACTTAGTGCATTTGTGGAGGAGACCTTCAGTTTGTCCACAAAAGATGTAAAGTTTTTTTTGTTGTCATTTGTCTATTTGGGAATTCGAACAGTCCATGTTAGTCTTACCGGTTATTTTATTTCATTAATCTTATTTTCATAACTTCTATTTATCACAAATTTTCTTTGATCTCATTTCATTACCCTGAATTCAATTGAAAATGTCCCGTAGTAATTGAATCGAACCATTTGTTTCACCCTCGTATCGATATGAGTTCGTTTGTACCTGCTAGTAATGCGAATTCCCGTAGCGCGCCTTATGCATCGTTGCCACTATCACGAAAAATGAATGGGTCAGTCTTTCCTTGAATCTTTATTATTGGTTTTCCTCAATTACGTGATCTTGTTTTGAAATCAAGCTTCGCAACTGGTTGGTTTATTTATATTCATTTTCTTTGGTGATCTTCATATCAGTTAATTGTCTTTTAATCTCCCTTGTAATGAAATTTCGTTTGAATCTTTTGAATCTCCCGCTTATCATGGCAACAGGGTATTTATACGCTTTTGAGCGCAAGGCCGTGTGTGATTCTAACAATTAATCTCAACCGTCATTCTTTTCGGTTACTCGGGTTACTCCATGTACCTATAAAACTATATAGTGTGTCCCAGATTCGTTTCTCTATACAGGGATCTTGGCTCCTATTATACCTACATCAAAGTTTAAATGAAGAAAGTTTTAGAGGAAACTCAGTGCATTTGAAATCCGGTTTTAGATTTGCGATCGATAAATTGGTTTTGGAAATATCGGCGAAAAACCGAGAATGGCGGATTCTGTTTTTTGCCAGTAAATCCGAAACGGCTAATTGGACAGCTATGAAAATGTGACATTATCGGGACACTTTTTTAAGACGAATAAAATGGTGTGTATGACATGTCTCAATCGTCTTTTGTTTTCCCACAACCCGCCTCAACTTTCATTATTCCTATGGCTGCCATATTGGATTTTTCGATTTTTGGAAAGAGTGTAAAATTTCCAGTCTAGTCATTTCTCACAAGTGCATGAAAGATTTAAGTATCTTCGGAATATCACATTTCGTAGTTAGGACTCAATCTTTTCTAAGGAGGTCATGATTTATTTGACAGAAAACTGGTTTATGAGCAAAATCCTAGGAGGCTCTGATATGTCGTTCAATAATTTTGCCAAAAGATGGCGTTGTGGTCTATCACACCGCAAATAATAATTCAGTGTGAAAGTTGTGTTTACGTAAATTGTAGTACGCTTCTCTGTCATCAAAATAATAAATCTGATAGAATTGTCGAAACCTATTAAAAATGCCCGGTGTTCCCTATTTGAATGAAGAAAAGTTGGATATGTTAGCGTTGTACTTGCAGTCACAGAGAAATGCCGACATCACCTCAGCAAGGTATTTGGAGATGTACCCCGAATGACGGCAGCCTCATAAAACCCAATTCAGAAAAATGGTTGTTAATTTGATCAACTTTGGGGCCTCCGAACAACCTAGAAGCGGATACAACATTGGAAATGAAAATCGCAACAGAAACATTTCACAAGCTGTCAACGAAGACCCTAGTAAATCGGTAAGAACTGTAGAACGGGAAATTGGTGTGTCAAAATCAACAGTACAGAGAGTGCTAAAAAAAAATTAGTACCATCCATACAGACCCACAGTAGTTCAAGGACTCAAAGAAACGGAAGGAAGTGTAGTGACAATCCCGATTTTGTAAATCATGTCTTGTGGTCCGATGAAAGTAAGTTTACGAATTGTGGAGTTTTTAATAAGCACAACACTCATCATTGGGCTGTGGAAAACCTTCACGAAGTGGCAGCGAGACGTCCACAGACCAGATTTGGGTTCAACGTTTGGTGTGGGGTCATTGGTAATTTAATCCATCTTACCTTTCTCAATTGGGCAACTATCAATCAATCATTTCAGGAAATCGACTTATAGGACCATTTTCATTTGACTACAGCCTAAACGGACAGAGATACCTAGAGCTTTTGCGAAATCAGGTTGTGCCGGCATCACGAGCAACTCTAAAAGAAGATGAGTTCAGAAGAACCTGGTTTCAACAGGATGGATGTCCGGCTCACAACACCATTCATGGCAGGAACTTTTTGATAGAGCAGTTTGAGGAAAGGATCATTTCATTAAATGGTACAATACCCTGGCCTCCTAGATCCCCCGACCTTTTGTCCTTGGATTTTTATCTCTGGGGTCATACAGAGAATGAGGTCTATGAATTTGATCCTCCTGCGACTATAGAGATCCTGAGACAAAGAGTTTTTGACACATTTACAAATATCAACAGAAACATACTTGCGAGGGTTGTACGAAAAACAGTTACTATAATTGTCAAAAATGCCTCGATGCAAATGGACGTCATTTTGCAAACTTGTTAATCAATACCGAGACAGTTGAGAACACATTACAGTATTTTCATTTTCAATATATTTGTATCTACCTGTAAGTTATCCAAAAGCTTAAGTGTTGATTGGATAAACAATGATTTTTCTGACTTTTTATTCAATACACTCATAGACTCGTTGAGAAGTCATTATTTACGTCCATGTTCTATTGAAAATTCAATGAGTTTAACTGGTTCGCTGCACACCAAATAAGGTGACCTTAGGTTGATACAGTACCTATTAATGATGTTTTGCGACAAATAAATCATGGCTTCCTTAGAAAAGATTAAGTCCCAGCTACGAAGTGTGATATTTCGATGATACTTAAATGTTTTATGCACTTGTGGGACATCACTAGACTGGAAATTTTACACTCTTTAATATGGCGGCCATAAGAAAAATGAAAGTTGAGGCGGGTTGCGGAAAAACAAAAGGCGATTGAGACATGTCATACACACCATTTTATTCGTCTTGCAAAAGTGTCCAGATAATGTCACATTTTCATAGCTGTCCAATAAGACGTTTCGGATCTACTGGCAAAAAACAAAATCCGCCATTTTCGGTTTTTCGCCGATATTTCCAAAACCAATTGACCGATCGCAAATCTGGAACCGAATATCGAATGCACTAAGTTTTCTCTAACACTTTCTACATGTGACCTTTGATGTAGGTGTAATAGGAGCCAAGATCCCTGTATAGAGAAACGAATTTGGGACACACTGTATACGGACCGCACTACATTTATCCAATGTGCAGAGAATAAGCCTGCCAAATTAAATCGGGAATGCAGTTTTTACGCATTAACAGAATTTTGATTTTTTGGGTAGTCTGCCGTGACGCGCCAATATAATATATTTCCAATCAAGTACATGATAATATGTAATACAATATAATAATTTAAATATAGGAAATAGTAATAGACCTCTGAGGTTGTAAAACCAGTGCGAGGTTCATTTCCATTATTCTATTCTTAATCTATGTGTAACATTTATTTTATTTAAAGAGCACAATTAGGTAGAAATGAAAATCAAAATAAAAACAAAAATTAGAACCAAGTACAGTTACAATAATTTGTTTAAATCAATGGTCATCAAAGTTTAAGAAAAACAATCAGAGAAGAATATATCAACAGTACAGATGACCTTACGGTCTCAAGTCCAATATCTGATATAACATTGACCTTGGCAAGTCGTGAATCCAATTTTTGAGTAACCTTTTAAAATGATATATATTTTTTGCTTCTTTCATGTTCGTTGGAAGTTGTCTATAAATCTGCGGCGCTAAGAACCAGTATGAGTGCTGTGTGAGTGATTTTTTGACCTTATTATTTGTTGTTTGCACTGTGGGGACCAAAAGAACCTCTTTACCCTCCGATATTATTCGCACAAATTTTAGTTCTTAGTTAAAATAAGCAGTCCGCTGCAATTTGTAAAACGCGCCCATCTACCTGATCTTTGTTTGCTGTATCGAGAAAAGGTTTTATGATAGGTAGGTAGCGGGGTGTGTAGGGAGTATTTTAAAAGGCAGACAGACGGTGTCTTTGTCCGTGAAAGTACCTCGTTTATTTTCTTGTATTAAAATTGAATAAAATATTGATTTGCCACTATCGTCTTAATGCTTCCGCCGATTCCCACAAATTGGTGACCCCGACGTGATCGAAAAGTTTCGCGTGTGACATAAAACGTGTGGGATCTATCAGTGAGTTTATTGATATAGTGGTTCATATCAATCCACGATGGACTCGAATTTTTTCGACGCCAACCAAACAGTGCTCAACATAGAAGGGGACGACGTGCAACTCAATCCAATCAATCGCAATCAACAGATTGATCGCGTAGCCATGAAAGTGCCGCCATTCATTGCGTCTGACCCGGAGCTATGGTTCTGCATGCTGGAAAGTAGCTTCGATGCTTCTGGAATCACCCAGGATTGCACAAAGTTCGGATATGCCCTCACAGGGCTCGATCAAAAATACGCGATCGAAGTGCGCGATATTATTGTGAAGCCGGCGAATGAGCGCACATACGCGTTGCTCAAGAGTGAGCTGATAAAACGCATGGGTTCGTCTCAAGAGCAAAACACCCGTCGCCTGTTGGAGAATGAGCCTCTGGGCGACAGGAAACCAACACAATTCTTGCGTCATCTGCGCGGCCTTGCTGGAAGTCAGTTCCCTGAGGAGATCCTACAAACCCTGTGGCTCGGTCGATCGCCCAAGACCATGCAAGCACTCCTTGCTGCACACAAGGACCTCTCATTAGAGAAACGAGCAGAAATCGCGGACTCAATGGCCGAGATCTACGGCGCGCACGTCGCCGTCACAGAAGTCGCAACCAATCCGGCTCTAGCAGAAAAAATTGTGTACCTGGAGCATGCAATGGGAACCATAATTCAAAAATTTGAGGCTCTGGAAGTCCATCAAGTGTCTCAGCGAACATCATCTCATCGAGACAATTCGCGTTCGCGTTCGCGTCAGCGATCTCGGTCTCGTGCTCACAGTGAGAATCGTAGTGGTTTGTGTTGGTATCACTGGCGTTTTGGTGATCGGGCAGTGAAGTGCGAACAACCGTGTCAGTTTAATCATTCGACGGGAAGTGGACAGCAGGCTCAGTTTAACAGTGCATCGGGAAACGCAACGGGCGGTCGTTGATGGCGACTGACGACCCATGCCCGTCAACGTCGCGTCGTTTATTCGTCGAGGACAACATCTCCAAGACTCAATTCCTGATCGATACGGGTGCTGATTTGTGTGTTTCCGCGTTCGCGATTGCCTGGTCCGCGTACAAAGTCCGACTATGAACTTTCCGCGGCGAATGGTACAGTTATCCAAACATACGGAATCGTAACCCTCACCCTCGATCTAAAACTGCGACGTCAATTTCCCTGGAGGTTTGTCGTCGCTGACGTCTCCAAGCCGATCATTGGAGCAGATTTTTTGGCACACTATGGACTACTGGTGGATATGAAAAATTTACAACTACTGGATACTACAACTTATCTCACCTCTCCGGGAGATGTGACTGATTGTGAGATCCTGAGCATACGAACAGTCAATGGAGCAACAATTTTTCACAACATGCTACAACGATACCCAGAGTTGACACGACCTGGGGGCGCAGTGTCTCCTACCAAACATTCAACCGAGCACCACATCGTCACCACACCTGGACAACCCATTGCTCAGAAAGCAAGACGCCTGGCACCGGACAAGCTGAAGGCAGCTAAAAAACAGTTTGAGGTCATGCTTCAGCTGGGGGTAGCCCGTCCATCAAAAAGTCCCTGGTCATCGCCCCTTCACATGGTGCCAAAGAAAGGTGACGAGTGGAGACCATGTGGTGATTACCGTGCCCTAAATGCCCGGACGGTCCCTGACCGTTATCCAGTAAAACATATCCAGGACTTCGCACAGATGCTTCAAGGAAAAATAATATTTTCCGTTGTTGACATGATGCGAGCAGTCAACCAGATCCCGGTCCACGTTGACGATATTCAGAAGACTGCCATCATCACGCCATTTGGCTTATTTGAGTTTCCGTACATGACGTTTGGTATGAGAAACGCCGCACAGACGTGGCAACGTTTCATCGATGAGGTAGTGCAGGGCCTGGATTTTTGCTACGCTTACATCGATGATATCTTGATTGCATCGACATCAGAAGAGGAGCATCTGCAACACCTGGAGATCCTGTTCCAGCGACTCCACAAGTACGGGGTAGTCATCAACGCAGCCAAGTGTGTCTTCGGCCAGCCTAATGTTAAATTCCTCGGCTACCTGGTGTCTGGTGAGGGAACGAGGCCCCTTCCAGAGAAAGTCGAAGCAATTCGTGCCTATCCACGACCTGAGGTAGTGAAAAAGCTACGACAGTTCCTGGGTATGATCAACTTCTATAGAAGATTTCTACCCAGCGCTGCACAAATTCAAGCACCGCTGAACGAACTACTCTGTGGGAATGTCAAAGGCAAGACACCTGTCAGCTGGACACCAGAGACCATTAACGCATTCGAAGCCACGAAGGAGTGTCTGGCACATGCGACATTACTGGCGCATCCACAACATAATGTGCCTTTGGCAATATTTACTGACGCATCCGACCTGGCAGTGGGTGCTGTGCTTCAACAGTGGGTTGATGGCGCCTGGCAGCCATTGGAATTTTACTCAAAAAAACTCAGCCAAGCCGAATCCAAGTATAGTGCCTACGACCGAGAACTCCTGGCAATCTATCTGGCGGTAAAACAATTCCGGCACATGGTAGAGGGCCGCACATTCATCATCTACACTGACCATAAACCCATCACATTCGCTTTCAAGAGAGGAGACCGCCAAGGCTCACCTCGTCAATTTCGCCATTTTGATTTCATTAGCCAATTCACTACAGATATACGTCATGTTGTAGGTGACGAAAATGTTGTAGCTGATGCCCTCTCCAGGGTTGACGAAGTTGATTCCAGTGAACCCACGTTAGACTATGAGGCCTTAGCAGCATCGCAGCGAGACGATGACGAGCTGAGACAACACCTGGACGATGGAAAATCGGCGCTGCAGCTAAAGCTTGTGCGTTTTCCTGATACGGAAGTGTCAATATTTTGTGACGTGTCCACCCGGACAGCCCGCCCTTTTGTCACCAAGCGGTTCCGCAAAGCTGCCTTCAATGCTATCCATCGCCTTTCGCATCCTGGCGTGAAATCAACGGTCAAACTCGTAACCCAGCGTTACGTCTGGCCGGCGATCAAAGCAGATTGTAGACAATGGGCCAACAGTTGTGTTCAGTGTCAACGATCCAAGGTAATGCGACACGTCTCAGCGCCAGTTGGCAAATTCACATTGCTTTCAGCGCGTTTCGAGCATGTCCACATTGACATCATCATCATGCCATCATCAGAGGGTTATAGGTATTGTCTCACAATGGTGGATCGCTTTACCCGATGGCCAGAAGCTATCCCAATGGCCGACCAGGAAGCAACAACAACAGCACGAACTTTGTACGAGAACTGGATTTCGAGATTTGGCACGCCACTGAGAATCACAACTGACCAAGGCAGGCAGTTTGAGTCAAACCTATTCAGGCATTTGAATCGCTTACTAGGTACGACTCACCTAAGGACAACTGCCTATCACCCTTCAGCTAATGGTATGGTAGAGCGTCTTCATCGCGAGCTAAAGGCTGCCATCATGTGTCATCGAGATGAGCGCTGGACACAGGTATTGCCTACAGTCCTGTTGGGCATTCGATCAGCATGGAAGGAAGACCTCAAATCAACGTCAGCAGAAATGCTCTACGGCCAGCCTCTTCGACTTCCAGGAGAATTCCTGGGCTCAAAGAGTGCTGATTTGGACATCAGCAACGATTTTATCAAAGAACTTCGCCAGCAGATGAGAGACCTCCAGCCTGTGGCAGGGACCCAGCACGGGGAGAGGTGTTCATTTGTTTTCAAAGATCTAGCTACTACCGACCAGGTATTCGTTCGGCGTGATAGCCATCGCCAGCCTCTCCAACAACCGTACGATGGGCCGTACCAGGTGGTAAGCCGAACCGATAAAACAATGGTAGTAGACATCAATGGCCGAGACGTCACCATCTCCATCGATCGTTTGAAACCAGCGTATGTCATGACTGAGCAACCATCCACCGGAGCCACTGATCCAATACCTTCATCAGACCAACCAGCAGTCCAATGTGAGAACTCAACACCACCAGAACTAGGTTCTGATGAACCTCCAGTATCTCAGCAACCATCAACGAGCCAACAACCGAAACGTACGACAAGATTTGGTAGATGTGTCCGCTTCCCGGACCGTCTCCAGGGAGGTTTTTCGTAGTTAGTTTTTTTGTTTTTTTTTTGTCATAACGTTAATCACTGGCAGGGGGGTACTGTGGGGACCAAAAGAACCTCTTTACCCTCCGATATTATTCGCACAAATTTTAGTTCTTAGTTAAAATAAGCAGTCCGCTGCAATTTGTAAAACGCGCCCATCTACCTGATCTTTGTTTGCTGTATCGAGAAAAGGTTTTATGATAGGTAGGTAGCGGGGTGTGTAGGGAGTATTTGAAAAGGCAGACAGACGGTGTCTTTGTCCGTGAAAGTACCTCGTTTATTTTCTTGTATTAAAATTGAATAAAATATTGATTTGCCACTATCGTCTTAATGCTTCCGCCGATTCCCACAGCACCTTTCTTCTATATCTGGTATTATGATTGTGCTCGATGGATGTTAATCGGTATCTGTTTTTGTATTGGGTGGTGAGCATTTTGAAGGTGAATAGTTGTCTAATATCGTATAGCTGACTTGATCCGTAGAGTTCATCGCTGGGGTATATAGATGGTTTTTTATATATAATTTTTATGAATTGCTTCTGAATTATTTCTTAACTTTTCAAATGTGTCCAATAGGTTCCACCCCATGCTAAAATACCATACTGGATTTGTGATTGCACTAGGGCGTAGTAGACAGATCTTAGTTGGTCTATATTCAGGACTTTCTTGAGTTGTCTAAATTTATAAAGTATTTGTCTTAATTTCCTTATAATAATGTCTGTGTGTTTGTCCCACCTCAAAAATCTATCCATTTCCACACCAAGGTATCTGATGCTATCCGTTTCTTTGATTTTGGTCAAGCTGTTGTCGTCTTCATCAATTATGTTTACATCCTTATATACTGGAGCACTTCCATTATTACAGCTGAAAGCTACATATCTAGTCTTTTCAAAATTTATTGTGAGGGACATTTGGTTGAACCATCTTCTGATTTTTTGTAAACCATTCTCTGTATCTTGCTTGACTTGTTCCCATGAATCTCCAGAAAAAAGTGCCACAGTATCGTCGGCAAACGACAGAATATAACCAGAGTCTTGCAGATACAGTAAATTGTTTATATAAAGCGTCAACAACATTGCCCTGCGGTATTCCATATTCTAATATTATTTTATTGCTGACAACAGTTCCAATTCTCACGCGTTGTCTTCTTTCCATTAAATAACTCCTAAAAATGCTAAGTGCTATTCTCCCGACTCCCAGATCATCTAATACACTGAGCATTATTTCAAGGTTCACAGAATCAAAAGCCTTGGCTAGGTCCAGGAACACACCTATCGTTCGTTCATCTTCATCAATATTCCTATATATTCTAGTCGATATATACTGCATTTCGAAAACTTAATAAAAAAATAGCAACAATCCGAGATCGGAAGAGAAAGTCTTTGTTTTCCAGGGCGTCTTGATAAACTTCAGAAGCCAAATAGGTAATAGTTGGCCACGTAAGGTGAACATCAGGCTTCGTATGACGAAAGCGGTTTCTCCGAAATTCAAAACAAAGCTTTTGGCGCCCGCCGTCGCGCTAGATGGATGGGATTTTTACCGGAAACTGCTTTGGTGAGACTGCGCAGAAAAACTCGTCCCAATTCAAATGTGAGAGAAAATGATATTCTCGTTCTTACAGTCGGCTTATGACGATATGCGATGTGATCGGTATATAGTTTTATAGGTATATGGGTTACTCACATTTTTGAATCCCATTTCATAAGAGGCTTTTAGAGTTCTGTTCTATTTTCATTATAGACATGCTTCGGGGATTAGTTCTAATAGACGTTGTCAATTAATTCCAGTGCATTGTGTTTGCTGATTTATTTGGTATTTTGTGCATTTTTGTGCCGTTAGTGCTGGAACTTTGCCACTTTGTGGGATCTGATTGAATTGGGTAAGTCCGCGATACTTCTTTTCACGTGTTCGCATTTGAGTTTGGATTTTGTATGCAGGATCAAAATTGTAAGTCTCTTCCCATATCCTTGTGCAACAAACACCGTACAGACGCACAATCGGATTCATCAAGGAAAACCTTTTTTTTCTCAGTTTCCGAAAGAGGTTAAGTCGTTTGTCTTTTCATAAACGGCGTGCTCAGATTCTTTTTTTTGCATAAGGGTTTTCCCTTGTCCCCGAGTTTTTCACTGTAAGCTTGAATCAACACCAAGCCTGTTCTCCTGCGAATGCTGACACCTGTTAATTTGCAAGGTAGATTCCTACTAAACCCCATCTGTAACCGTGAAGAACCAACCCCCCCCCTTCACAACAACCAGCCAGATGTACTAGGAGTTGCGTAAGCGGTACTAAGATTTTATTTGCTAACAATTGATTTATTTGGATATAACTTGCACAAGTCAAAATTTTCGTCAATATGACTAGTTAATTAATTTCATTTCACCATTTACTTTATTTGAGCGTTTATTTATGTTATTGCGTACTTGCTGAAATTTGGTGTAAAACAATCACGTGATTGGGTGATAACCCAAACTTCCACTTTTTTTTATGTAACAACAAGCGTTATAAATAGGTTTATTTGGAATTTTCGACCAATCAGCACACTTCAGTGAAGTTCAGTCAGACGTCATATCCATACCCATTCAAATTAATTTTTATTGGACATAATTTGTCATATACAAATGAAAAAAAGGTCATGAAGTATTACACTATTAGAACTAAATTCCCTTATCTTGAACCGAACTTTCTAATCTTTCTCTTGTTGTTGTCTTTCTCTTTCATGATGATTCAGAAGCCCCAAAATGCCCGGCATCATTCAGATCTGCATGAGGAAGGTGAATCACAATAATGCAAAACATTCATAAAGAGCTGTTGAAGTAAACACAATTTCAATTCTAATTGGTGGGAAGCAGGTATTTTCCATGATGAATGTTTTCTGACAATTCAACACAGGATACAGCGGTTCTGTTTTCAGTGAACGAACTTCATTTTTTTTCCAATTTTGATGACTCAAAACAAATCTGAACAAACTTGAGTACACTTACATTTTTTTCATTGTAGTTTCATGGGAAACACGCTGCAAGAAGGTGTAATTTCTTGGCTTATTCCAAGGTTTCCAAGTAGACCAATCAGCACACTACACTGAAGTGTGTTCAGACGTCTTATGCATCAAATTCAAATTAATGTTATTGGACATGATTTTTGAATGAAAAAAAAATCATGTCGGAATTTATTACACTATTATGACCGAATTTCCTTATCTTGAACCAAACTTCCATAACTTCTGCCTGATTACTGATTAGTAGCAGTTACATCCACATCACAAGCCATTTTTTCCAAGTCTGTCTCGTTGTGAATCAGCTTTTTTGATAAAAATATAGATACTTTTATCACTGTTAAGTAGCACCTCTTCGAAAATTTCTGTGATTGGCTTGGAAAACAGCTGTTGAACTTCGACGAACATCTTTGATGATGTCATTATCATCACTCGTCCTTTGAATACATCAACGAATCATGTATGTGTTGACGAATGTCAAAATTTCCTTTTCATCAATCTGATACTGGAATATATTTACATAATATTGATCATAAATGATATTATTATATAGGCGTAATATGGAACTTAATTATAATAAACAAAATGATTGTTTTCACCCATTTTATGAATGAAAGCAACGAGATTTCTTTTCTTAGTAGGTATTGGGGCACTTAAGCCAGGAATAATTCTAAAAATAGATGTGTGATCCACATGTTAAAATTTTGGCAACAAGTCAAGCAGTCGTCGAGCTTGTGTTTACATTAAGTTGTTGTTGTTGTTGTGACGCATAATAAAATTTTGTTTAAAGTTCTGCAACTTCTGTTTTTAAACATTTATTTTCTATAAAAGTACATCGATGTTAATCGAACAAAGGATCTAGATTATAATGATTACTGCTACTATGCGCTGTGGCTATTTATATGGTTACATATGCTGCATCAGCTGAATACAATACTATAGCTATTTGTTAGGAAAAATTGCAATATAATTCCTTCCTCCTTAAGTCTGAGAAAATTGGGGACAATTCTCGATGGTCCTAACTCTATGTCTACTTGAACATCATGTTTCTTATTTTTATAGTAACAATATATAACTATCCCTAAAATGGTTACAGTAATAATTATAATCAGGGTTATTGAAAGTCCGGGGGTTACAATGTCTATTTGTTTCAAGGGATGTACTGATAACTTTTGAGCATTTTCCAAATCCTCTTTGATACTTTCAACATTGATGTCTCTTAGTTCCAGAGGTTCTATATCCTGTATCAGCTTTTCGTCAAATTTGATGGTCGGGAGTTTTAATTTCAAATTGATTGTTTTGAGTTTTTGGGAGTTATAAATATTTCCACGAATTTTGACGTTGCATCTAGCTGGTTATATTAATGACGGTTGATCAATGACTTCAACACTATGCTGATTTGGGCATCTGAGGTAGAAACTTTCTTTGAAAGTTGGGATGACCACAATGGAGTTGTCATTCAGCTGCGTTATGAAAGTTTCTTCATAATTAACAGGAACCAGTGGACAATGACTTGTTAAATTGATAGTTTCCGGAACACAGGGTTCATTCTGATTAAGGTATTCGGCTAAACACAGGGAGATTTCTTCCACTTTATAGATTTTGTGTTCAATCGGTATTGGATATATACGATGAACTTTATATGGGATATTTGATATCAAAGGTATCGCGACGTGGAAAACAATTATATCATTCTTGATAACGACGTCTGCGTGAGCTACTTCGTAGTATTTGATGATGTTATTGAAGGGAATCCGAGTTGTTGGATCAAGGTCGGCAATTATATTTCTAAGCTCTGCGTACTTGAAAATACTGTGATGCAGGATATTTATTTCAGCAAAGTTAATCGCAGTTTGTACGCTTGTATGAAGGTCATGTAAGGTGTGAAGATTATTCGCGACATTATCAAGTAAGAGGATAAAATAGGCTGCGGTGGTCATGGTTTGAGTTAGACTTGCTAGGTCATCAATACGAGCTAGTAATTTCTGTTGATTAATTTTGATGTTGTTGAGTTGCTTATCGATGTCCTTGGTTAACTGTTTAACAACGGTTTGTGTTGAGGAGATGTCTTCTTGTAGGGTAACTTGATTTTCTTGAAGAATCTTAATAAAATTGTTATAGCCTTCTTCATCATCAGCGTCCAAAGTTCCGTAGAGGTATTTTTGAGCTTTTTCCATAAAGTTGAATAAGCCTCTTTTAATTCTTTTCCGTGGTGTCATATAATGGTTGACAAATTGATTGATTGTTCCAGCTTGATCAAAGTAGCTGTTTCCAATAATTGAGTCGAGGATGAGTTGAAGTTTCTTAGGGTGTTGCTGATATGGAAAAGTGTGTGTTTGGTTGCTTTTAAACAGTTTTTGATGTTTGTTAAATTGACGTGATAGTAGACATGATAATGGTTTGTTACTATGTAGCTGTTTCCTTGATAAACTGGTAGCAATGGGTTGACTAGGGACTCAATCTTGTACTGGGGCGTTGCTACTGTTGTTAGAATCAGTAGTATGAAAGTCTTCATCTTTATTTCGATCTGAAATATGAAGACCGCCTTTCAATATCTTTTGGATGGCGTTGATTTTTAAAAGAATTAATTTGATATTTAGGTTTCAATTTATCTGGTAACTTTTCAGGAGTTGAAAAAAGTTGATCAGTGTGTTCAGGTATCTCAGGGTCATCTTCTCGTTCTTCATTGAGTTTGGCCAAAATGTTTGCTTTCTTCGCATCTAATTTTGAATTGATCTTGTCATTTAGTTCTTGAAAAATTTGAGACAGGTCGTAGATGTAATCCGTTTGAAGTTGGTTAAGGTTACTTTCGAAGTTAAGTTGATAATTGAGGTTGCCTTTGAGTATTTGGAATGGGGTGTACTCATGTGTTGAATGGATGCTGTTAGTGTAATTTAGGATGGCAATTTCCATTAGTTTTTGGATTGTTTTTGTCCGGTGGTCATTCCTGAGGGCAATTAGACTTTCTTTGAGGGTTGAATGAAGTCTCTCAATTGGTGAATTTGAATTTGGCTTAAATGGCGTTGTAAAATGAAGTTCAATTTGATCCATTTTACAAAGGTCCAGAATTAGATTGCTTCTAAAGGTTTGTGCATTGTCCGTTGTGATTTTAGAGGGTGTAGCATTTTGTGCAAAGAACTTGACTAGGCTTTGACATATCTCGATTGAAGTTTCGTTCACAGGATATGCTGCGGCGAATTTCAAAAAATTATCTATGATGTTTAGATATTTCTGTCCAGAGATTGAATAGATGTCTATGTAGATTTGTTCCAGTTGGTGTTGGTTTAAAAATGACTTTATATGGATGTCGATCATACTTGGTTTTCTGACAGGTTTCACAAATGTTAACAAAGTTGATAACATCTCGTTCTAAGCTAGGCCAATAATATCGTTGTTTTAAATTCTTAATGTCCTCTGTCATTCCTCGATGCGATGTTTTTGTTTCGTGATATCGCTTTATTATTTCTTTTTGTTCATCCTGGTCATTTATGTCTTCTAATAGAGTGTTGGATATGACTAGCTTGTAAGCATTGTTTCTCAAGGTGTCTTGGAATATTCTTATGATGACTGGTTCCAACTCCTTATTGATGAAATATAAACAATAAGTGTTGAGTGGCAGATAATCTTTGAGGAGTCTTTGAATTTCTTCAGTTATTGGTTCTTTGTTAATCAAAAATACAAATCAATTTTTGATTCCAAATAGCTGTTTCTTGGTGACACGTGGTTGTTCTTGATCTGTGAATTTAAAGATGACTTGGTGTTTGTAGGAATTTACTGTTTTGAGTGTATAGGGTGCTCCTATGATTGGGTTTTCATGTGAAGTGTGAACCGTTTTTGTCTCCGATGTTTCGTCTATTTCTTCTGGTAGATTTTCATGTATACTTGGAAGGGTGACTGTCTCAGAATTACTCCGTTCTTCTTCTTCTGGAAGTGATTGTTCATTGGTTGAGGGTTGTGGTGATTTCACTGCTTTCTTTACTTTTACATCAGGGGGTCGAATTTGGATGTCTGATTAAATTTTGATTTTTGAGCATGGTTCATGTGCTTCAGGTTTTGATGTTGGTCTTCTTGGTCTTTCAAATAAATTTTCTTGAGACTTAAAGAAATGTTTCATTTTCTCAAGCCATAAGTATCGCATTGATCTGATGATTTGTCTGGATCATCACAATCTATTGATATATGAGTCGAGGGTGGTTTTACTTCTGTGGGGTACATTTCCTTAGGTGGTCTGGAAAGAGCATCCGCGTTAGCATTCTGTTTTCTTTTTTTATACTGAATGGTATAATCAAAATCCTTAAGTTTCAATCTCCATCTGACTAGTTTTGAATTTGGTTCTTTGATTGAGAATAACCATTGTAGAGGTTTACGGTCAGTCAAAATCATGAATTTTCTTCCAAAAAGGTAAGGTCGTAAATACTTTGTAGCCCATACGATAGCAAGGAGTTCTTTTTCTATCGTTGAATAGTTGCATTCTGCTGGATTGAGGGTCTATGGGTAGATCGGATCCAATGTTTCCTTGAGACAATACTGCTCCTATGGGTACTCAGAAGCGTCTGTTCTAAGTACGAAAGGTTTGTTGAAGCCTGGATGCTGTAATATTGGGTCGTTACTCGTTCATCAAGATGCTCTTGCAAAGATTGAAGGCGTTGACAAATGGTTTATCGTGGATGATTTCCACATTTTTCTTCAAGCAATGTGTTAATGGTTTTGTGATTTTTGCAACATTTCTTTTACATTTTCTGTGATAGCCGACCAATCCGAGAAATGATTTTATTTCTTTAGGTGTGCTTGGAATTTTGAATTTTTTGATTGCTGCCAATTTTTTGGGATTCGGTTGAATTCCGTCTGGGGTTATTACATGTCTTGAAAATTCTACTGTCTTTTGGAGAAATTCAGATTTGTCTAACTGAATTTTCAAATTATAAGAAATTGATCTTTCAAACACTTGTTTTAGTGAATTCATGTGTTCTTGTAAGCTGGTAGAGTATACAAGGCAGATTTTTCCTTGTAATCCTGTTAATACCTACGTTATCCATTGCACGTTGAAAGGTGGAGGGTGCATTCTTGAGACCAAAAGGCATACGTGTGTACTCGTAATGTCCTTTTTCCAAATTGAATGCCGTTGTTTCTATGCTTCCAGGGTCCATTTTTGTCTGGTGGAAACCGCTTGCTACATCCAAAGTAGTGAAATATTGGCATCTGCCTAGCTTAACCAGAATATCTGTGATGTTGGGTATTGGGTATCTATCATCGATGATCTTTTCGTTCATTTTCCTAAAATCAATGACTAATCTCCATTTCTTTTGTCCAGATGCGTCTGCTTTCTTTGGAACTATCCATACAGGTGAGCTCCAAGGGGAATTTGATTGTCTTATTATTTATAAATTCAATAGGTTCAGAAATACCGAAACAACTAAAGAGAGGAATTATAGCTTTATTAGAAGCTTTCTTGGAACCTGCACACGTTTGAAGTGTACTGACATAGGGTTGAATTAAATCTGGGAAATATTTTTCAACAAAAGAGGGTCTTAGAAGAGATGCGTGAGAGCCTGTGTCTATCAAAAGACGAATTTGGTGATTAGGGACTTCTATACAAGGAAGTTGATTGGTTCGGAAACTATTTGAAGTTAAACATGGGGTTGTTCTTCCAAGGCTGGTAATTGAAAATTTCCAGGTTCTTCTGTGTCATCATATTCGTTATAGTCGTCCAATTCCTGTGATTGCGCTGATTCGTAATCAAAGACATTTTCATATGGGTCTGATGAAAAAGTCGGGGTCTCTTCATTATCCAAATGGGTTAACTCTAGAAAAGGGAAATTTGGTTTTCCGGCGGGTCGGAAAAAGGACTGTTGATGTCTATTTTGAAATTGAGGTTTCTTCTGAACACTCACTCCTGACATAGGCTGTGGGTAGGTATGTCTGTTTTGAGGCTTGAGGCATTTGTTGTCGTTGTCAAGGTTAATGTTGATACTGTTGTGGATTTTTGGAACTTTTGAAGAATTGTCTAGGTTGTTGATTAGGTTGAAACGAAGACTGATTTGGATTGAACCATTTTGGAGGTGGATTGAACTGTCTGCAGTTTTGGTTGAAAGTGGACGGTTGATTTGTCTGCTTGAAGTTTTGGTTATTTGGCTTGTTGTGATTCAAATAATTCGTTTTAAATTGACTCTGACTCGTCAATATTTCATAATCTGTAACTATATCGATCGCATGATTAGGATTTTGCGAGTTTTGGACAATCAGTAAAGTTTTCAACTCGCTGGAAATGTTAGCCAACAGATTTTGTGTCGCCGTTAACTCGTTCTGATTCATCAAAATAGTACGAGCTTCCATGTTACGAATTTCCGTACAAATTTTGGTATTTATTTTAGTGACTAAAGCTTTGAGTTTCTGTATGTAGTCTTGTGTAGACTCGCTTTTTTGTGATAAGAATATGAGCTGTTGTTGAAGATTTGTTCTTGTGAGAGGATCGCTAAATTTCTGTCTTAGGGCATTCCTGATTCCGATCCAGTCATTTAGATCAGATTTGGTTAAAAGGAAGTCTTCAGCTGCTCCAGTGAGTTTTGCTTTTATTGCCAAAAGAACATATTCTTGTTGAGAAAGAGCATTGTTTAAGTATCTGGTATAGAATGTATCGATTTGTTGGATAAATGACTCAAGTTTAGAAGGGGTACCGTCACAAGATTTCAAAAGAATAACAGTTGTTCTTGATGCTTCGGCCATTTTTAAAGTTTCAAGGTTCAAAGCTGGAGGGTTAATAAATCTAGTATAACTACTAGTAAAATCTATGAAGGCTGAATGAGAAATATCAGATAATAATTCACTGATTTGATCAGGTTCTAAATCTAGACTATTTCTTCTTCTTGAACTGCGTAAATGTAATGTCCAATTGTCAAAATCTTCTTATCTAAAGATGTACAAAAATGTAAATCAACTCAAATAGGCAGGATGGTCCCAATATATGGTTGAATCAACAGACTTACTGCTATAATTCTTCCAATCTTCTTTCCTGCATCAAAAGACAACGTTGCGGGAGAGATCCACTATCCAGGTCTCCTGCCTCTTGTAGTTGGACACAAGTTACACTAATATGTCCAGGAACTAGGGATGTAAATTGACGGTCATTTTTTTATATGACCTGTGACAGAAATTGTGACTGTCATTTTATGTCATTTTTGTCACTTATGGTCATTTTTATTTATTCACTTTCAATGTAGATATACAAGCATTGCAGGCATGAGACAGGTGAATAAATTAGAAATACATACATTTAAACTCGAACCCAAATGTATTTGGATAATATAATAATAATCAACAAAAAAGTATAAATCTCTCTAAACTCTAAACTAAACTGAAAATCTCTTTATAAAAAAAACAAATCTATGTCCTAGTCGAATAAAAAAAAACAAAAACAAAAATAAATTCAGAAAATTGAACAAAAAATTATGAACGCTTCTAAAATAAATTATAAAATCTAAAATCGAAAAGACACCATATCCTAGTGGAATATAATGTAAGTTTATAATTCGTTGAGTCAAGTGCTTAAAACTGTTCCTCTTCAACTTCAGAGTCAACTTCAAAGTCATCTAATGACTGAGAAAGCACACTTTCCATCTCTTCTATAAGGCTGTCGTTTTCCTCATCAGTCGTATCAGATATGCAGCTTTCATGGTCATCATCGCTATCTGCCACTATTATTCTGGAAGTCGAGGGTGCGGTTGACGTAAATCTTGCTTCTTCATAATGTACGTCGTCATTTAAAGTCTCTAAAATGTTTCATGATGATACTTTAAGCATTTCTTAAAAGATAAGGATAATTTTTAGTACCTATTTGATTTGGCTGCATACTGGAGTTATCTTTCTATAGGTGCTTGCTACTTACACAAGGAAATAGTTTTAGATTGTGATTTATATATGCTAGCATCCCTGCTCGTTTTGTCGTAAGGCGATTTCTGGTTTTCGAATGAATATATCCGTATGAACTAAAAGTTCTTTCAGTCGCTGCTGAACTAGCTGGCATACTAAGTACAGCTTCTGCCACATGTCGAAGCGGCATTTCAGTGCATATTCCCTTCCAGTATGTTATGGGTGAAATGTTTGCATTTTTTTCACAGACTTGTACGAACTGTAATTCCCAAAAACCCTCATTACTTCTGTACTCTGCAAGATTTTCCAGTACTTTACTTTCTTCAACATACTCTAGATACACAGCTAGGGAATGGATGTAAGTTAAACCTCCTACAATATTTTTCTGAGACAGGATTTTTCCTAAAATAGAATAAATTAATGAATAAACTAATAGAATAAACTAATCACGATAATTATGTAATACCTTTATATCGGGGATCCAAAATGTTTGCTGCAGAGTGTATGTCCCTCAAGCTCATCTTTTGCCTTTCTTGTGGACATTCGGTAACTTTCTGTTCTTCCAGCTTCAACAGAGGAGATGTGGATAGCTCGTTTTTGAAAACATTCTCAATTTCGTAAAAGGCTTCAGGTACTTCACTGATAGTAGAGTTGTCCGACTCCAAACGCAATATCCACTTCTTTATTGGTTGCAATAAAGTTAGAAAATGTTCTATTTCCGTCCAGAATATATCATCGAGAATATTGTTTTTGTTTCGCCTCTCAAGTAATTCTTGGTATTCATCTGTAATTGCCATTGCTTTAAGTACACCTTTGTTTCTTTGAAGGCTATCGAAACTGGTAACAATAGATGCCCATCTGGTTGCAACCGGAAGCTTCAGGGTGCAAGATTCTGATTTGTGTTTTTCCTTTGATAGTCTTTGGAATGCTGAACTTAAAACAGATTTATATTTTATTGTTTTTATTATACATTTCGAAGCATTAACCACAGATTCAGTAGTCTTTAATTTGATGATGTCAGTAACTAACAAATTTAGTGTATGGGCTGCACAACCATAATATGAAATTGGTTTATCGGCAAATCTGTTTTGTAGTAAATCCCAGGATTTTTTCATGTTTGCAGCATTATCTGAGCAAAACCCAATTATTTTGTTGATTCCAACTTCTTTGAAGACAATTTCTATTTGATCTGCCAGTATGCCGATTTTCTTCAGTTGGCAATGATTTATAGAAAACAGGTTGAGGTGTTGTTATAACAAAATTAATTATGCTCTCATTCCTTAAATTAGACCAGCCATCCCACTGAATCCCAAGGACTTTGGCGTTTGTTAAATTATCTATAACTTGTAAATGTACTTGATTATACACAGTGTTCAAAAGTGTATTTGATAAAATGAAACGTGACGGCAGAATTAACGACGGTCATATTTTTTTAAAAAGTTCTACCCAATATGTGTTCTCTGTTATATTCAGTGGCAGACCTGTTGCATATATTGCCATTAACCAAATTTCGTTTTGATCGTTGGGTTTAAGGTTGTCGATAAAACTGCTCAGTAAACTACTCTGACTACTCATTCTCTGAATCTTACTTGAAGCTGAAATTGTCGAAGACGAAGTGTCCTCTACCTCTTCTGTTTCTGCCTCTGCTTGTGATAGGGATGCAGACTTGTCATTTCTACGTTTGTTGGGGTTCTGCATCTCTTTCTGATTTAATTGCTTTTTTAACATAGTTTTTATCATATCGGGGCAACCTGCACATGTAATTTAATGTTGAGCCATCCTAGTTGCGTGATGTGTCACTTGCTTCTTGCAAAACTTGCATTCATAACATTTTAACTCTTGTCCAGGTTTAACTACACTGTTGAAGTATTCAAATGCAGTGATTTTTTTTTGACAGTCATAAACTGTAATAAATGACGGGAATGTCATAAAATTGAATGGCATGACTGTCATTTTCAATTTGACCGTGACATGACATTGTCAAGAAAATTGGCTCACATCCCTACCAGGAACTAAACATAAGTGACGTCACACAATGGCGTACCAATATTTGAGTTGCCAGGAACCACTAATCTGTCCGATGTCGATTTTCGAAGTAACTGTCCGTTCTTTCTCTTAACTGTTGAAACAGATAGGCACGAATCCAAACTACCGAATTATAGCACCAATCCAGTCAATGGAACCACCGATAGAACTGTCCGCACTATTCCACAAATCAGGATTTCAATGGAACTATCGTTGGAACTGTTCGTCGCACTATTCCAAAAACAGGATTTAGAAAACACGCCCGAGAAAGTCAATCCTACCGACTGCGCCAATTTTATTTAAGGCAACTTCTGTTTTTAAAAAATTATTTTCTTCAAAAGTACATCGATGATAATCCGACAAAGGATCTAGATCATAATGATTACTGCTACTTGCGGTGTGGCTATTTATATGGTTACATATGCTGCATCAGCTGAATACGATACTATAGCTATTTGTTAGGGAATATTGCAATATAATCATGAGGTGAAGGATTATTGAATTGTGCAGTAGATTAAAAATTAGATGATGCTATTTTAGCTTAGCTTGATGTGTTTACGCAAAATGGTGAACGTGTTGGTTGAATATTGACAAATAAAAAAAACTAGTCACCCTGTATTATGTTTTATCCGACTCAAAAAACAACCAACAGGCTAAATACTGAAATCATCAAATCATAAACTAATCAAAATCAGTTATACCAACTATACAAACCTACTTAAAAGTGATGTGAATGCCTCTAAGGTTTGTCTAACGCAAATGGCTTATTTGTCTTCAGTTAATCCAAAAATGTTTTCCACAAGATGAGGATGATGATGATTTTGTGAATTTTTATAGATCAAGTACCATTAGTAAATGCAAAAGTTTTACTATGACAAAAAACATATACAGGTTGATGATGATTGAGACATTACCCTCACTGTTAAAAGTAATAAATCTTACCAGACTCTGAACACTGCTGTAAATATCACTACGGTTATGTGAACATTTTCTTCCTGATTCCTGCTGCAATTCCATCCTCCAAATTATTCATTCCGATAACATGATCTTGAGTCTCAGACTATGGCACACCAATTTTATCTTATTGACGTGGATGTGCAAATCACTGTTACAGTTTCACTTCTGGTTTATAGCATTATTCGAGGAATCTCTAGGTGAAACCGATCTAAATAAACCTCGTTGTCCTCTTTCCCCAGCGGAACTTCCATGTAAATCTAAATCCCATTGCTGTTCTTTTTTTCTAAACTAAACAACTTCACTTCTTTTCGTCGATAAACTGATTTTGTGATTTTGTTTACACATTATGTCCAATTTTTTTGTCCGATGGTCATTGTTCAATATACATCTTCAGAAAAACAGCACACAAAACCATCCAGTCAAAAAGATCCATGCATTTATCAGGGGAAATAAAATTTGATATTTGCCGGAATTCATAGACTTACCAAAATTGTCCAAACGTTTTTCCTGTGTAATAATGAATAGATCAACAATAGTAAATACTAGTACGCATTGAACCTGGTTAGTCGTTCTATATACAAAGCGAAATATGCACATTGAGTTGTAGCCATGAACTCACCACTACCAACAGATTCGTCGCTGAAGGCGTAATCGGGATCTGGATTATTTTTTTTGTGTTTCGCTGGAGAATCTTCATCGTCCAACACCCTTTTTACACCCCTTTTGCGTAGTATCTGGATCTAGATTGAGAATACAATTCTGTCATGTGAAGATTTTACTTTTATATGTTAAAATGATTGAGATAATGAGTGGTATGAATAAAAACGAAGTAAATGCTAATACTCCAAATTTAAGCATCTTCTAAGTATCTGCTTAATCATGAAGCATTTGTTCAGTTCCGGTAGTATATACTTAACGTCGAAGCATCTACTATACTGTGTGAAGTATCTACTTCAAGCCCATAGTATATTCTTCAACAGGCTGTAGCATCTTCTCACTGCGTCCACTTTTTTTTTTAACGGCAGACTCGTGAAATTTTTGCTGATATTTATAATATTTGAGATAAGGAATACAAAAATAACTTTAATTTAAACTGATTGTCGGTAAACATCAAGTTTTGCGTTTCCCTGAGATAAGGCCTGACCGTTTAGTTGTATTGTTTTGCATGTCAGTGAAATTGTTGTAGAATTAAAGTGGTAAACTGTATCCGAGGTTGGGTAAGAATGTTTTCAGATGAAGAGATGCCCTATGAAGAAGAGTCTCGAAATGAAAGATATACAATGAACATAATATTTGTTCTATTTCTTGCCAGATTTTGGAACCGTGTGAGCATCCATGGACTGAACAGCATATCCGAAATCGCCCATAAGTCAAAAGACAAACCCACTCTTTCTTGATTGTCATACATAACAGGATAAGGGGAAGAATTGTACCATATTCTAGAGTAATGGACAGATCCAAGCCATGTGACAAGTGGCTTGTACATTTATTTAGGCAACGATTCTATTCGTCACCATGTGCAGAGAGTTTTAAAATGTTAACGTGAGTGCAGTTAATCGCACCAATAACATTAGGTACTGTATGGAGTACTGCCCAATCATCTTTTGCCCTGTTCAAACTACCGCCCGTATCAGGAAATTTCATCCAATATTTTTTCTTGCATCAAATTGTATGTGAGTGTGAGACTAGTATTTTCTCAACTTCATTTCAAGACTCTCACTTCATTTTTGATATACTTGCTTTGGTTTTTCTATTCAAACATACCCGAGGTCCATAAAAACATTTCCATTTGTTGAATGTGTTCAAGCACATCGCCCCTGGATTCGTTTACTTCTGTACGAAATGTTTAGGGTAGATAAGATACATTTTCCCTATTAAACCAAAAAAAAGAACTAGAACATGACTGCCAAATTATACCTTAACTTCAGCTACTTATCGGAACATTGGATGATACAAATCATCATCATTGATATGTTGTCTTACATTGTATATTTTTCTTTTGCGTATTCCATCCATTTCAAACAAAAAAATAATCGTAGCATGCTCAGTGAAGCTGCTCTTACACCAACTTCACCAAAGTAAAGCAAATACTACAATTTCTTCTTCAAATCGAAGTTTCTACTGTAAGAAGTCGGTTCTTCAAGTTGTAGTAAATACTCAAATGGTGCTACTCGGTGTAGTAGCGTAGGGAAAATTTAAAAGTATGTACTATGAAATGAAGTTCCTTCTTACTTTTGGAGAATCTACTACGTAGACAATACTAATACTTTTAGTATCAGCATTTACTTCGTTTTCATTCATACCACTCAATATGACAAAAGTTCATAATACTTACATTTTTCAGGACTAGGTGAAACTTTAATGGTCCTGGACCTCAGAATGTAGGGTATTCTAACTCCCACCGGTTTTTTTCCGAGAAGTCCCAGTAAGCATCATCTTAGCATTTTTTTTCTAATCTTGAGTTTCATTTATATTCTTAGCAGCTAGAGTGACTGCTATGTCCTCGTTATTTATTTGAGTAGCACGGTTTTTCCTGGTATTTTTGGAATGAGCACTCTGCGACAGTTTCTGTTCCGGTTTTTGTTCTGGGCAGGCTGGGTCTACGAGAAATGAATATTCGAGTTTGTTGGTTGAATATTATCAAGTTATGCATAGAAAAAAATCATCAAAAAGCAAAGGAAGGATGTTTCACGCATGAAATACAAATTAATTAATGTGCAAAAATTACCGTTTCGTGTCAAACCGTACAACCAAGCCATCTACTCGAAATGTGGACGTTGCACTATATCGAAATACAAGCTGATTTTGTGTAAAATTTATAACTGGTTTTGTTATCAGGATGGGTCACATGAATTGGCCAAAATAATTCCCAAAATTTAAACTAGGTCTTTTTAAATAAATGGCTTCATCAGCCGTTTCCCATCCCTCATCCCAGAGAAAAATCGATTATTCGCTTGAGTCTGCCATGAACGTGGACTGCATGAAACAAAGGCGGTCTTGCAAGATGTACGATCAATGGCATTTTTACAATTATTACTGGCTCAATATGATGAACGATAGATAATCGATACATTCAGGATAACTTCAAAATTGTTGATAAATTATGTGATTTAGTGCAAAAATTAACCAGACAATCATATACGACGCCACCCAGACTGGGTTTCATGATAAATTTGATCGTATCATTAAAACCTTGAGATATTTATTTTCCTCAGGCCCAAATTGATTCAGATGCGTAGAATAGTTATTTATCAGAAGTAGAGATAAATTCAAAGAACGACGGGTCAGAAACGTCATACTAAACTAAGACCGCAAATATTGTTAGTATATACCTGGAAATTGAAGCAGGTAGGCAAGATTGTTTATTGGCCCATTCTTTTCTAAATTCATGTAGATATTGAATTGTATAATATGATGTTACATTGTGGGTTTAGAAAATCAACTTCAAAGACGGATCCTGTTAGTAAAATCTGATCCCATATTCCAATATACTCTGCTGCAGTTACTCAATTATGTCAAGTGTTATTTAAGCGAATATCATTGTCATTTCTTTGTATTGATTATTTAAAACATGAAAAAGGGATACGAAAAAGCAGATTCCGATGATCTACAGACAGTTGATAGCGATATGAAAAAATACTCCTACAAAATTCTAACCCAAAGACAATTTAAAATTTGAAAATAAGCAGACCGGACCAGAACGAGCAAAGCTGAACCAAACCACGAACGTGAATTCCAAATTGAGAAATCGTCAGAATAGACGTTGGAGATGGGAAATGGGAAGATTCAGCACTCCAAAAAAATGGTTTTAATTCACTTTATTGCCTGACGCGTTTCGGGCTTATACCCATTATCAAAGGCAAGGGAATCTATATCTAAAATAGCCAAAACCATTTCGTCAACACACAATGAGAAATAATATTCGATTTGTAAAACTTACGTCGACTTCTACAGAAATGGTCATGAGGGTGGTCAATAACATTTTTCAAAAAATTGTACATCAAAATAGAAAAAATTATAATAAAAATAGAAAACTGGAGCACTTTTTTGAAATTTACAAACAGCGTATTAAAATCCAAAACATTAAACTTAACCTAACTACTTAGCAGGAATAGGTGCTGACCAGACTACTGCAGTACGGGTTCCTAAAATTCCAAAGCAATACGAGCAGCTTCGAGATGTAGGTTGCCTATGGGATCGTTCAAGGAACTGACATTGAAGTTCAGAGCTTGTTTGGCTATCTCTATACCTTTTAATGGTTCTGAACAACGTTCTTGAACGAGTTTTTCACATTCCACGAACCACTCAAAAAGTTGAGAGGTTGGAGTGGTATAGCAAACAGTCTATGTATCATTGAGTTGAATGCTGCCAGTTTATGCATTATGTGATGGTTGGAGTCTGATGGAATAACATGGTCGGTTTGAGAAGGTTTCCTGAAGATTGAATAGAGTAATAGAGGTCCAGGAAATTGATGTTACTGTCTTGTTCCAACTCCATAGTGAACTTGATGGAATCGTGAATGGTGTTCAGGAATGTGAAAAACTCGTTCAAGAACGTTGTTCAGAACCATTAAAAATGGCAAGAAGCTGGACTTTTTAGAAGGTATAGAGATAGCCAAAGAAGCTCTGAACTTCAATGTCAGTTCCTTGAACGATCCCATAGGCAACCTACATCTCGAAGCTGCTCGTATTGCTTTGGAATTTTAGGAACCCGTACTGCAGTAGTCTGGTCAGCACCTATTCTTGCTAAGTGGTTAGGTTAAGTTCAATGTTTTGAATTTTAATACGCTGTTTGTGAATTTTTAAAAAGTGCTCCAGTTTTCTATTTTTATTATTATTTTTTCTATTTTGTTGTACACTTTTTTGAAAAATGTTATTGACTACCCTCATGACCATTTCTGTAGAAGTTGACGTAAGTTTTTTAAATCGAATATTTTTTCTCATTGTGTGTTGACAATTGGTTTTGGCTATTTTAGATATGAATTCCCTTGCCTTTGATAGTGGGTATAAGCCCGAAACGCGTCAGGCAATAAAGTGAATTAAAACCCTTTTTTTGGAGTGTTGGATCTTCCCATTTTCCATCTTCTATTATGGAACTCCATCCAGAAGCGAAATTCAACAAACAGAATAGACGTTGACTGGCATGCTTTACACTGGACACCGAGAAGCAACTTGGCAACGTTGCGTTCCTCCACTTATCAATCCACAAATTAATTGTGCCGATCGTTCTTCGGATCTAAACGGCGACACCGACGATCCGTAATCATTTAAGGGGTTTAAAAGACGTGGTGACGAACTTCGACGCTAGTTTATGGCCTTAAAAATCTCTGAAAAAAGAACAAGTTTGGGTCTTATATTTTTAATTTTATTCTCAGAAGATTCAATAAAAAAAATACGTGCAACGACCTCATTGCATGAAATATCAATGTACTCACCATTTTCAGGTCTGGAAATATCTCTGCGTCTATAGGTTTTTTTTGAACTGCTATTCTCAATTTTGGAACGGTCCATCTTTGGTTTTGATTCTTGAATGTCCACATTGAAGAAATAGGCTTTTTTGGAGTGCCACTGTCAATTTTGGAACGGTGATTGTCTGTTTTGGATTCTTGAATGTCCACATTGGAGAAAACAGACTTTGTTGAATGTTTTGTTGCCTTTGAATCATGCGTAATGTTGCATCGTGGTGCCACAACAGCTTTCTTCAATGGATTCTGCGCTTTTGCATCTGACGAGACCAACCACATTATGATAGATACATCATTATAATGGAATAAAGTTTAAACCTGAATTTTATCAGGTAAAAGTATAGTAGAAGTTGAAGTTGATAAATTTACCTTGACGCTTATAGGGGAATAGAGTGTGAATTTTCGGCAGAGCCTTGATAAAACTGCTTCTACGCCTCCGTGAAGATTTTCTACGGGCTGAAATTACCAATAAAAGGAAAAAATTAAACGTGTGTCAACAATTAAAAACAAATAAGCTTGTTTTACCAATGTGTTTTGACAATAACGATCCAATAATTTTTTTTTTTTATTATTTGGGGCTGATATTTCAATGTCGCCACAAAATAGCCAAGGTGTAGTTCTGGAAATTGTCTGCCAAAAGCTCGTATTTCAATAATTGCACTACTCTTTTTACTTAGCAAATATGAGTGGTGCAATTGAAATACTGCACATACGGCACTCACGGCAGACGTTGAAATATCGGCCCTCTAAGACTTTTCTTCAATCTCCTGATATTATACAGTTCGTCGCGGATTGGATGATTACTTCACTGTATGTTATTGGTGGTTCGATATTTTCTACAGACTGATGAGCCACACTTATCGAACGGAAATTTGAACTCTAAAGCTCGCTTTCTTCGTCTTTGCAAGGAGGGCCAATTCTTGATATTTTGCTTCGCGTCAAAGATATCAAAAGTTACAGGAAAAACTTGTTTTAAATTATATTTTTACCAAGTATACCTAATTTCAAAAAAAAATCTGGATTTTTATTTTTATATTTTCCTTAGAATCGATCACCCAATAAAAATTGTGTATTTCCACAATCTTGAGAATCATTTCTGCGACGAACGACGACGAGTAGATAGATACATCATTATAATGGAATAATGTTTAATAGTAGTAGTTTAAATGTAGTAATAGTAGAAGTTGAAGTTGAATTGATAAATTCACCTTGACGCTTATAGGGGAATGGAGTGTGAATTTTTGGCAGAGCCTTGATAAAACTGCTTCTACGTCTTCGTGAAGGTTTTCTACGGGCATAAACTACCAATAAAAGGAAAAAATCAAACGTGTGTCAACAATTAAAAACAAATAGATTTGTTTTACCAATGTGTTTTAACAATAATGATCCAATAATTGGACGTTGACTGGCATGCTTTACACTGGACACCAAGAAGCAACTTGGCAACGTTGCGTTCCTCCACTTATCAATCCACAAATTAATTGTGCCGATCGTTCTTCGGATCCAAACGGCGACACTGACGATTCGTAATCATTTGAAGGGTTTAAAAGACGTCGTTACAAACTTCGACGCTAGTCTATGCCCTTTAAAATCTCTGCAAAAAGAAAAAGTTTGGGTCTAATATTTTTAATTATATTCTCAGAAGATGCAATAAAAACAATACTGCCAACGACCCCATTGCATGACATATCAATGTACTCACCATTTTCAGGTCTGGAAATATCCCTGCGTCTATAGGTTTTTTTTGAACTGCTATTTTAAATTTTGGAACGGTCCATCTTTGGTTTTAATTCTTGAATGTCCACATTGAAGAAAAACGCTTTTTTGGAGTGCCACTGTCAATTTTGGAACGGTGATTGTCTGTTTTGGATTCTTGAATGACCACATTGAAGAAAACAGACTTTGTTGAATATTTTGTTGCTTTTGAATCATGCGTAATGTTGCGTCGTGGTGCCACAACAGCTTTCTTCAATGGATTCTTCGCTTTTGCATCTGACGAGACTAACCACATTATGATAGATACATCATCATGATGGAATAATGTTTAAACCTGTATTTTATCAGGTAAAAGTATAGTAGAAGTTGAAGTTGATAAATTTACCTTGACGCTTATAGTGGAATAGAGTGTGAATTTTCGGCAGAGCCTTGATAAAACTGCTTCTACGTCTCCGTGAAGATTTTCTACGGGCTGAAATTACCAATAAAAGGAAAAAATTAAACGTGTGTCATCAATTAAAAACAAATAAGCTTGTTTCACCAATGTGTTTAAACAATAATGATCCAATAATTGTTTTTTTTTAATTATCTGAGGCTGATATTTCAATGTCGCCACAGAATAGCTAAGGTGTAGTTCTGGAAATTGTCTGCCGAAAGTTCGTATTTCAATAATTGCACTACTCTTTTCACTTAGCAAATTTGAGTGGTGCAATTGAAATACTGCACATACGGCACTTACGGCAGACAATAAAATATCGGCCCTCCAAGACTTTTCTTCAATCTCCTGATATTATACAGTTCGTCTGGGATTGGATGATTACTTCACTGTATTTTATTGGTGGTTCGATATTTTATACAGACTGATCTGCCACACTTCTTATCGAACGGAAATTTGAACTCTAAAGCTCGGCGGCGGATCATGACGTATGGTGAAGCCCAATCAACAGGCCCGGCTAGACGTTGACTGGCATGATGCTTTACACTGGACACCGAGAAGTAACTTGGCAACGTTGCGTTCCTCCACTTATCGATCCACAAATTAATTGTGCCGATCGTTCTTCGGATCAAAACGGCGACGCCGACGATTCGTGATCATTTAAAGGGTTTAAAAGATGTCGTGACGAGCTTCGGCGCTAGTTTATGCCCTTAAAAATCGATAAAAAAAGAAAAAGTTTTGGTATAAAATTTTTAATTATATTCTCAGAAGATGCAATAAAAAAAATATGTGCAACGACCCCATTGCATGACATATCAATGTAGTGCGTTTATAGGTTTGTTTTGAACTGCTATTCTTAATTTTGGAACGGTCCATCTTTAGTTTTGATTCTTGAATGTCCACATTGAAGAAATAGGAATTTCTTGGAGTGCCACTGTCAATTTTGGAACGGTAATTGTCTGTTTTGGATTCTTGAATGTCCACATTGAAGAAAACAGACTTTGTTGAATGTTTTGTTGCTTTTGAGTGCGTAATGTTTCGTCGTGGTGCCACAACAGCTTTCTTCAATGGATTCTTCGCTTTTGCATCTGAAGAGACTAACCACATTATGATAATAATAATAATAATAATAATCTTTATTCCAAATCATATAAATACATTTGAATACACAGTATTAAGTATATAAGACATGAAATGAAATAGCGTCAAATATTGATCACGAGTAATATGGATCCAACGGTAATGTGTGTTAGTTTCTTGAAAAAAATCAGGTGAAGAGTATGGCCTTATTTCAATTAATAACTTCTTGACACTGTATTTAAAGCGTCTTACTGACTGTTCATTTCTCATGTCATTAGATAAACTATTGAAGAGCTTGACACACATATAATACGGACTTTTTTCTGTAAGGGCCAATCTGTGCGGTGGATAATAGATCATGTTCCTTCTCGTAGCATATGAATGTCGTTGGTCTGCTTCTGGGTCGAATAGGTGTTTGTTTTTGAATAAAAACATCAGGCATTCCAGTATGTATACTCCATACACTGTCAGGATATATTCGGACCTAAACAGTCCCCTACAACTCTCCTTATACTGCATTCGGTGCATTGCTCTCATGATTCTCTTCAGACACTGAAAAGCTTTTTGCATTAGGTTGCATTTTCCCCAAAATATAATTTCATATTTTAAAACACTCTGAAAATTAGCATGATACAGAGTTCGCAGGCTCCTAGGATTCATATATTTCCTAATCGATCTTATCCCAAAACACACAGAGTTGAATTTTGATAGGAGCAACGTCAGATGGTATGACCAATCCGGGAATTCATCAAGGCGAAGTCCAAGAAAGCTCGTCTGATACGAAATGTCCATATTCGTGTCTTCTAGTGAAATGGTTTCTGGTATCTCAGTTCTTGATAGCTTGGTACGGAATACCATAACATTTGTTTTATTCTTATTTAGTAGAAGTCTGTTTTGGATGAACCAATTTTGTGTTTCTCTGAAAATGGTGTCACTTTTCACATGGACGTCAATTGGGTTTTTCCCTCCTGTGATGAGATTTGTGTCATCTGCATAACAAGTTATTTGACTGCCGGAGTTCTCGGATGTTGACTCAAGGTCATTAATTAAAATCACAAACAATATCGGTCCTGCAATACTTCCTTGCGCAATTCCTATCGAGCTGTATCCAGTTTTTGAGAATTGTGGTACTCCGTTCTTGTGAATGTTCACTATCTGTTCCCGATTTGTAAGGTAAGATTGGAAAAGTTTTAGTGGAATTCCCCTTATCCCATATCTTTCCAGTTTTTCCAAGAGTATATCTGGATCCACGCAGTCATAGGCCTTCGATAAATCCAAGAATATTCCTACTGCTAAATGTCCACTTTCCAAGTATCCGAGTATTGCCTTTATGAACTGGAAAATTGCTGTTTGGATGGAGGTGTGTGGCAACTAGGCATGTTGGTGTTTATTCAGTAATTTGCATTCCTTCATAAATTCCAAGAGTCTTTTGCACATTGCCAACTCAAGAAGTTTGGAAAACCACGACGGTATACTTATTCTCCATCAACTTTGGATCATCCTTCTTGAAGATGGGCTTGACGAGTGATATTTTAAGTTGGTTTGGAAATATTCCCTTTCTAAAGGCATTGTTTATTAGGTAACTCAACACATCTGCAATTTCCGGCACGACCACTTTTAAAAGACTGGTTGGGACCCCATCTACACCACTACTGAACTTATTTTTGAGATTGTTTGCCAGAGAGCATATTTCCGATGGCGTGGTGGGATACAGAAACATTGATTTGTCATTAGCTTCAAAGTCTAAGGCTGTCGGTATTTTTTTGATGTCACGCAATAGATCTGGAACTATTGTTAAAAAGTAGTCGTTATATTCGTCAGGTGAGATATCAGGCTCATTTGTAGAATTATTTTTACCTGTTATCTCTTTGTTTATATTCCACATGGATTTAGATTTATTATCGGATTGGTTGATTCGTTTATCATAGTCTACTTTCCTTTTTTTCTTCAGTAAACTGTCATATTCTTTCTTGACTTTCTTGTAATGATCATTATAACTGTCATTGAATTTTCTCAACCTTAATAGAACATCCAATTTACGTTTGCAGTCTGTAATTTCAGGACTTTGTACGTGTTTGTTTTTCTTTCGGCTACATAATGTCAGAGGAAAACAGAAGTTCTGGATATCACTAAAAATGTTGATGAAAGTACTCCACTGTAAGTTCACATCTGCTCCGTCAACAGCATAAACCTGATCCCAGTTTTGATCTTTGATACATTGGACAAATTTCAATTTATTATCTTGTGAGAATATTCTTTGTGGAAGCATTGGATCATTTTTTTTTTTCGATCTCTTCTCCAGGGTGAAGTTTCATAATGCAAGTGATTGGTTTCTTGGCAGAAATGAAAGTCCAATTCTTCACAAAAGTATAATCAAATTAGTGCACTCGACACCCATCGATACCTTAGGTACCTTAGGTATCGATGGGTGTTTGTTTTGGTTTTTTCTTTTCGAGTTTCCTCACTATGTGTTCATTTTCATTTTCCGTTTGTGCTTGATAATATTGTTTGTTAGCCATCATGTCCAAGTTTGTCTCAATCTTTCAATTTGAATAGTCCATAGGAATGGAACATTGACAGTAAGTCGAGTTTGTGCTTGTTATCTTCAAGTAATTCAATATTCAAATCTCCTGCAATCACAATAATTGTTTTCTTGGTTTCACATAAACTACACAATAAGTCCTCAACATTGTCAATGTAGTCATTAATTCTTCCCGTTGGTGGCCGATAAACACAGACTATTACTATTTTGGTTTTCGCTATATTGCTCTCTACTGCCGCATATTCAAATTCATTTTTCCTTGATAATTTCACAATGTGAGGTCTTTGCTTGAAATGAACATTTTGTTGAACATATTATATTGCACTTCCTCCATGCTGACCTCTATCACGACAATACGACGACGCTAACTTGAAATTTGATATGCCCAACAGGTTTAACTCTTCCTTAGACTTCCAATGCTCAGACAAACACAATATCTTACATCTTTTTTGGCTCTCTAACATATCATTCAGGAGATCAATAGAATTACCTAACGATTGTACATTTTGATGGATTATGTCAAAACCATAGGTCTCACCTGATAGCTCTCGAGTTTTTGTAGTAGTTAAGGTTTTTCCTAGTTGTTCCCCACTTGAAAATCCTCATAGTTGATGTTGTTCCTATATCTTCTAAGTCTGCTTTTGTACACAGGGCAATTATTGTCTCTGGCTGAGTGGTGAAGGTCCGGGTATTTCATTTTGTCACAGTTTGGACATTTCAATGTTGTTTGGGTGCAATCAGATGCTATATGTTCCTCTCCACATCGATGACAGCACGTTCTATTTCAACAATATTTTGTTACATGCCCAAATCCTGAGAATATGAAGCACATGGCCAGGTTAACATACTCCTTAACATGAACCAAGACTAGATCGAAAAGCACTTTTCCTTGTTTCAAGAACCATTTAGCAATCCTTGGTTCTGCTTGGAGGATCCAGTTTTCCTTTTCCTGATTTCGCACGTTTTCTTCGTAACAACTTTTACTTTATCTTTAATCGAAGTTCCTAGTTCTTTTACTATGTCGCTATTCAGCCTTCTTAGCTCTTCTATAACATCTGTATTCGTGAACCCTTTTTCTATCCTTGTTACCATAAACATGGGATCATGCGCATCGTTTTCTTTGGAGGTAACTTGATCCATACAATTTATCGCTTGCTTCAGTTTGGCTTGTTGTTGCT